>CAJVGC010000592.1:41801984-42128580 GCA_910822075.1 Senecio squalidus | reverse complement strand
AGGACAATCTTCTACCAATGAGACAAACCCCATTGGCAATCTATGCATGTATTTTACTCAAAGTTTTTTCATGAACTTTAGATAATATAACTCCTATCTCTACTTTATATTATAACGAAAAAATATTGAAATTTTCATCAAATGATATAAAGCGGATATTTCTCAAAAGACAAATTAACCTTAATCTCATAGTACCTTTGAAGAATCACAAGTTTGGTACGGGTGTCGTTGAATCATTTATGATCGGTCGTTGGTGTTGCAACTTTCATATCGGTCATTTGTATTGTAACCTTAAAACTAATTTGTTATTTAGAAGTAATAGTTATTGCTAAAAACAAAAGTGTTTAATTATTAATCAAACATAATATTATTTTAATTTGTAATAAAAATTATTAATGTTCCTCACCAAATAAGTGTCATGGTTTCTTGGGACAAATTTCCTTAACTATTAAAAAAATCATCTATTACATATTTATCATCCACTAGTTATTAAAATTAAAAAAAAAATAATTATTTAATTGTTGATTTTTGGGAACAATTTATGTAGTAAACTCAAGTGATGTAACTTTAGGATATTGTAATGACGAAATATTGCTTATGTCATACTATTTGAAGTCTATATCTTCGGTTAGGTACGATTAATATTTTTTTCACTTTGATTTTTCTTGAAGAAGATTAGATTTTTTAATATTTCCCCTTTTGCTTTAGGAAAGATAATACTAAAAAACTAATGTTCATTTTTTCCACAAGTCGTCTCTAGCCTTAATTTGAAACATATTGAGTGACGTACAAGATTAGGTTACATTAGTATATATGTATAAGATCGAACATAAACTCAACGAAAGATTAAGTTATATACGTATGTATAAATTTAAAGACAAACTCGGCGACTAAGTGAAGATGATATAAAAGTTTTACACATTAGTAGAAAACTCGAATTATCTTGTTGTATTAAAAGGTGATCCTCTAGAATACTCTTAACTTGTCTCACCTAGCGTAAATTTTAATACAATCATAAGATAAAGTTTTTGGTACATATCTCAGCTTAAAACCATGTATCCGTCTTCAGAAAATAAAATTCCAACGAGTTAGATGACATGTTTAGGGTTGATAATTGTTGGGATAGGATAGTTACTATGTTAGGACGAACCATGCCTTCGTCCAGTCAACCACCGAAAGGGATAATCAGGAGTCACGGAGGGACGAATGGCAGCATTAATTACGGACAAGACAACTGATGACAGCATTTAATGAAGAAGAGCGTGGGAGACAAGACGCCGTCCACGCGCCTCTGCATTTAATAACCATCACAGTCAGTTGACTGAAGTGGAGGAAAGGTAGCCACGTCGTTGACACATATGAGGGGACAGATGGGGCGGACCGGTCCTAAGATATTATCCGGAGGGTAATGACCGAAGACTTACTATATAAGGGGGAGTCCAAGGAATTGAAGAGGGTCGGCTAATTCTTATAACACACCTAGTACTAATCATTTAACTGATTGTAGTAGGAACATTCTTTGTATTCAATATTCGATCATTTATATCATTAAATGTTTGGTTTATCTATTTAACATTACAACAGGTTCTTTACCATTATCCCCACCCTTCGTCTGGAGCCGGACGAAGGGTCTAGAGTGAAAAAATTTACTTTAACATTGGCGCCATCCGTGGGACCCTGTCGTTTATCAACGATAGATTCTGGAAAAACACGGGGAAAATGCCTTTAGATCAGCAGAAGGAAAACCCCACCTGGACAGTTATCCAAGAATCTGTTGGAGACACAGGGCCACCCCCGACATTCACCTCAGAAGCGGACGAACTAGCAAGCCTAGGTACACTTAAATTTCATCATCTTTGCATACCCAGTAAAGATGTCAGTCGGAGAAGGAAGGAGATGTTCGTGATACCCACGGCAGAGATCGAGCCAAGAAAATACACACGCCGGATTGAAGACGCAGAGAGAGGAACATTACAGGATAACAGGACCAACCGGAATGTTCACATGATAAGGAAAGACCTGCTATCCCTAAAAAGAAAAGAGCCCGATCCTGCATGGATGAACCAGGAAATAGCCTTTCCCCCCAAAAGCGAATGTTGCCCTACCTGGGATCCCATCATAGTGGAAGGACAAATAGGTGACATCATCGTCCCAAAAGTATACGTAGACACGGGGAGCTCCACGGAGGTTATTTACGAGCACTTCTTTCGACAACTGGGGAAGTCTATCCAAACACGCATTAGAAGGTCTGAATCAGCACTCCAAGGTTTCAGTAACGAGATGATGTGGCCGCTGGGAGAGGTAACACTCCCTCTAACCTATCCACGTGTGAGGACCGAATGGATGAACTTCGCGGTGATTCAGGCACCGGCCCCCTTCGATATCATCCTAGGAAGACCAGGGTTATACCAGTTAGGAGCCGTTCCTTCCCCGTTCCATGGGCTGGTGAAGTTCCCCACTCCCCATGGCGTCGCAACAGTTCGTACCAAAAGACAGGGAAAGAGGTGGTGCGCCACGGCTGAAAGAACAGATAAATCACCAGCGATACACCATGATCCGGAGGACAAACTCGTCGTCAACCCAAAATACCCGGAACAGACCATAGCCATAGGATCACACTTATCCAGGCCGTGTAAGGAAAAATTATTCACACTGCTCTACAACAACATGGATGTATTTGCATGGACACCGTCTGATATGACAGGGGTACCAAGGAGCATTGCCGAACACCGGTTAAAAACTTATCCCAGTGTGGAGCCGGTAAAACAGAAAAAGAGGGGAATGGCCCCGGAGCGTAACCAAGTCATAAAAGAGGAGGAGTTAATGGAGGCGGGAATCCTACGAGAAGCGAGATACCAGACATGGGTGGCAAATCCAGTTCTTGTAGAGAAAAGTGACCACTCCTGGAGAATGTGTATTGATTTCAAGAATATCAACAAAGCTTGCCCAAAAGACAACTACCCACTACCGGAAATAGATTGGAAGATCGATTCTCTAATGGGATACAAATACAAATGCTTCCTGGACGCCTACAAGGGCTATCATCAGATACAAATGGCACCTGAAGATGAGGATAAGACGGCCTTTTATACGGATTTTGGCATATTCTGTTACAGGAAAATGCCCTTTGGATTGAAAAATGTTGGAGCCACCTATCAAAGGTTGATCGACAAAACCTTTGAAGCCCAAATTGGTAGAAATTTGGAGGCATATGTTGATGATCTCGTCATTAAGAGTCATAAGGAGGAAGACATGATTGGTGACATTGAGGAGACCTTTCAAAAGCTGAGAAGTATCAACATGAAACTAAACCCTAGGAATGTACGTTCGGCGTGGTGGAGGGGAAGTTTCTGGGACATGTGATAACCGAAAGGGGTATCAAGGCCTGTCCTGACAAGGTAAAAGTGATTACAGAAATGAAATCCCCGGCGACGTTGGGAGAGGTCCAATGCCTCAACGGCAGGCTGGTGGGCTTGAGCCGATACCTCTCAAAATCGGCCGAACGGTCACTCCCTTTTTTTCAAAGCGCTAAAGAAAAGCATTAATGTGACTGATCTTATTTGGACGGCTGAGGCCGAAGATGCCTTTCAAGAGCTAAAAAGATATTTGACTCGTCTACCAGCTCTGGTAGCCCCAACGGAAGGAAAGGAACTATTTGTGTATCTAGCAGCCTCCGATAATACCGTGAGCGCTGTCCTGATCACAGAGGAAAAGGGAAAGCAGACTCCCGTCTATTTCGTGAGCAAAGCCTTGAGAGCTGCCGAGCTAAATTACCCACCCATGGAAAAACTGGCATTGGCTCTAATTTACACGGCTCGGCGCTTACCCCGATACTTCCAGGCATACCCAATAATAGTGATGACCGAGTTACCTATTAAAAACATACTGGCAACACCGGAGAGGTCGGGAAGGTTGGCAAAATGGGCTATAGAGTTGGGAGCCTACGCGATCGAATATAGACCAAGGCAGGCCATGAAAGGACAGGTGCTGGCAGATTTTATTGCCGAGGTACCGATACCGCCTCCCCCACCTATGAGCGTTAGGGAGGGAAAGTCGACAATACCACCCTGTCCGGCACCAAAGGGTGAAGTATGGTTTTTATACACTGATGGGGCATCTAGCAGTACAGGATCAGGGGCAGGTATGATCCTGGTTAGCCCTACGGGGGAAGAATTCACCTACGCACTCAAGCTCTCCTTCGACAGCACCAACAATGAGGCCGAATATGAGGCTTTGTTAGCAGGCCTACGAATAGCAATCAGGATGAAGATATCGGACCTTGAGGCAAGAGTGGACTCGGCACTCGTGGCTAATCAAGTAAAGGGGAATTTTGAAGCCAAGGACGAAAACATGGCAAAATACAAGGCTTTAGTAGTTGCCCTTGTACAGAACTTCAGGTACTTTAACATTCGGCAAATCCCAAGGGAGGAAAACACAAAGGCTGATGCCGCTAGTAAAATAGCATCGGTAGCCCATGCGGAGAAGCAGAAGAAGATCCTGGTAGAAGTTTTAAATCGCAGAAGCACGGAAGTAGAGGTGGTGGGAGCGATAGTAGAAGACACTGATCCAAATTGGATGACCCCCATCATCCACTGTCTAAGGACAGGAGAAGAGCCCACTAACAAGAAGGAAGCAAGAAAGCTAAGAATGAAACTCCCTATGTACGTGTTAGTCGAGGGGACACTATACAAAAAGGCTTTCCTTATGCCCCTACTTAGGTGTGTAGGTCCGAAGGAGGCCAACTATGTGATCAGAGAAGTCCACGAAGGGGCCTGCGGTATGTATTCGGGTCCTCGAACCGTAGTATCTAAAATAATCAACCTAGGGTACTATTGGTCTTCCATGCATAGAGATGCCACCGAAGAGATACAGAAATGCCAAAGTTGCCAAAGATATGCTTCGGTTCCCAGACATCCAAAAAACGACCTGATCTCAGTCACGTCAGCTTGGCCCTTTCACCAGTGGGGCATAGACATTGTGGACCTTTCCCACTCTCCCCAGGAGGAGTTAAATTCCTGCTGGTGGCCATAGATTACTTCACCAAGTGGATAGAGGCAAGCCATTAGCCACCATTTCCGGGTCCAGGTGAAGAAGTTTGTTTGGGACAACATTGTATGCCGATTTGGCTTGCCAGGGATTATTATCTCAGATAACGGAAAGCAATTTGCGGAAAACCCATTCAAAGAATGGTGTAAAGAGATGAGGATCCAACAGAACTTCACTTCAGTCGCTCACCCACAGGCCAACGGCCAAGTGGAGCGGGCCAATCGAAGTTTGGTCGAAGGGATAAAACCAGGTTAGATAGAGAGGGGGGCAAATGGCTAGATCAGTTGTCACACGTGCTATGGGCACATCGCACCATGACAAAAACAAGCAACGGTGAGACACCTTTTAGCCTTGCATACGGAACAGAAGCCATTATCCCAGCGGAAATCGGGATGCCAACGGCCAGAACAGGCACGCATTCTGTCGAAGAGAACGATAGAGAGCTTCGTCTCAACCTTGACTTAGTTGAAGAGAGAAGGGAAATTGCAGCAATACGCGAAGAAAAATACAAGAGACAGGTGGAAGGATATTACAACAAGCGGGTAAACCCCAAGGCTTTCAGGGTGGGAGAGTTAGTCCTTCGGAACAATGAAGCAAGTAGGCAGGAAGACACTGGAAAGCTAGGCCCAACATGGGAAGGACCTTACAAGATCAAAAAGATCCTTGGAAATGGATCCTATGAATTGGAAGGGACAGAAGGAAAGGCCATCCCACGAACGTGGCATGGAGGCCTGCTGAGAAAATGTTACGTCTAGTATAGTAAAAGGAAATTTCCTTTATTATGATGTAGTGATTGTAACCCCAGATATTACATAAAATATATACCGACTCTCGAAAAGAGACGGAGATTTTCACATCCACTAGTCTGAACGTATATCCTAGTGAAGATAAAAAAAAAAAAAAAAAAAAAAAAAAAAAAAGAGTCTAAGTGCTCTTCTGGGAGGGACGCTTCCCAGCTCAATAAACAAACACATATATAAAAGAAAAAATATAAAGGAGGAAAGAAGTAATCAACAGGAAAATTAAAAGGAAAATGCGTACATTGACGCCACTACGATTAAAAGTCATGATTATACAAACAGAGTTCCAAGGGACCAAATGCCCCCCATCACAAAAACAAATTTAAACATTACACCAACTAACAGAGGTTATTCGGCAAGGGGAGCCGCTGGTTCGATCTTCAATAACTCCTCCACCGAAAGATTAACATCCTGGCCAAGAGCTCCCAGATAAGGAAAGGAGAGATGCTTCAAACGGTCAAGGGCCTCATCTAATTTGGCATCAGCCGCCTGATCGGGAAGACTCCTTTTGCGCCTGCCGAAAGCCATACGTACTCCAGAAGCATACCCAGCATTGGTATACAGAGTAGCAATTTCTCCGTACGGGGCGTTAAATTCGTGACTTTGATGGAGCTTCTCGACAAAGGCCTTCACTCCATCCGTAAGTAACCATGCCACCTTCCCATCCAACTCATCCTTCTCAACTGAAAGCTGCTCACACCTACCCCCTAAGGCAGAATTTTCGGCCACAAGCCTTTGGTTTTCACGCTCAAGAGCAGCCTTCTCAACAGTCAAGCTTTCAACCATGGCCTCCGCCGCAGCCTTTTCACCATCAAAGGCTGCCCTATCGGCCGTCAACCTTTCACCAGCTAAACTTACCTCAGCTCTCTCAGACAACAGTTCCTCATTCTGGGTTTCCAAACTTTTCACTTTTTCAATTAGTCCCTCCCATTCAGCAAGAGGCAACGACTTCATCCAAGATCTACAGGTGGTAAAGGCTGAACCCTCACAAGATCATTGGTACGCTCCAAGTCACGAAGGTGCCTCTGAAGGCCTCTAACTTTCCTCTGAGCCTTGAAAGACTTTCCCAGCCAGAGACTGGCCCTTCGGAGCTGAGCCCTAACACGTCTCCGGAGTTTAACACTCTCTTCCTCCGACTTCTTAACTTTCGCCTTCGCAGCTGACAAACGCCCATCTTTCTTAACAAGCGACCTCTCAAACTTGGCAACAGTACCACTGGAGCCTGATAACGTCCACGGACTTCCGTACCAGCCACTGCCAATTGGGCAAGCAACACGTTATAATTATTAATCAAGGTCTCCTCCGGGAGACTCCTCCAGCGATGAGCCTCAACTGGGGTAGCAAAATGGTCCAGCATATCTTGACAAACCCCGGGATCACTCATCCCGCTACCACACTTGGCTCTCCACCCGGCCACATAAAGATTTGATAAGGGATCATCCCTGTCATCTGTCGAATGAGGAGTAAAGGAGCCTCCGGCTTCGGTCAATATAGCCCCCCTAGGAACACTTTCCCCCTCATCTACGTTCTTCCCCCGGTCACTGAGAGGGGCAGGTTCCTGCGCTCTAGGCCCACCGGAAGAAGAGATAGCAGGGGGATGAGAACCGGAAGCATGGAGAATGGGTGGAGCATCTAGAGAAGGCGTGGCACTGTGAGAAGGGACCTCTGCACAAAAGATAAAAAGGTTAGGTTCAAAAAAAAAAAAAAAAAAAAAAAAAAAAAAAAAAAAAAAAACTCTTTAGGGATACCATCGGCAGGAACAAGTTTCCCTCGTTTAATCTTCAGAAGGCCGGTACTTTTAACCCGCTGTCTCTTACGTGTTGAGGGCGGAGCTGACGTACCTTGAGAACCAACCACCAAGGGGACTACGCCAGGAATCAAGGTTTGGATCTTCACAGAGGGGGGCACAAAATCTCCAACCCCTCGCTCCAAGATACCCTTTGCATTTTCCCCTAAAGCAATCAAAGGGAAAGATACCCCAGCCAAGGTCTCCAGTTTATGGCTATACACATAGAAAGGAAAATTTTAAAAAAAAAAAAAAAAAAAAAAAAAAAAAAACAGAGAGGAGTAATATAAAGAAGCGTGCAGAAAGGAAGACTCACGGTGACCACGCAGGTGAATGGAGGGGTCCATGTTCAGGGAAGGCCAGTTCCGGCTCAACCCACCCAGCACTAGCACCGACTCGTCATGACTTCGGGCATGGATCTTGTTCAGAGAAATCAATCTGCAACGTTCTACCTCCACATCAGTAAGAGGAGGAGCGGGGTCGGAAATAGAACCAGACGAAGCAATCCGCCAGGGAAGGAATATAGGGGCCACAGATCTATCAAGCCAGACGAACCTATCCTTCCATTGCTTTAAACTGGTGGGAACAAAACGAAAACACTCCCATTCCTCGTCACCCACTTTCTGACGGCGTTCCACAGTAAACCAATCCCCCGACCGAAGCAATTTGAAAAAGCTCCTCCACAAATTTAGGGTTGCAGGAAACCCTAGGGCAACTCAAAATTAGTTACTCTCAAAGCCGCTAAAGGGATTAAATTGCGCAGGACTCAACTGATAATATTCAATGACGGATAAAAAGAAGCGAGTGAAAGGGATACGAACGTTGGCCGCATCAAAAAAACGAGTATACATCGCTATAGAATCCTCAGGACAATCAGCAACGTTGGTTTCTGCCGCAGGATTGCGAGCCCGCCACTCCGCTTTCAACCCGTAATCCTTTATGAGAGCGATGAATGGGGCGTGTTTTAGGCTGCAGCGTGAAGTAAGCATATCACCTTTAGTCATATTGAAAGGATGGGAAAAAACTAAACAGCGCGCAATGGTGTTTGAAGAAGAAGAAAAGGGGAAATGACAGTTGGTGTTAGGAGAAAAAAGAGAGAATAATGTTTGATTTCAGAAAGTAGGAAGGGAAAATAAAATAAAATTACCAAGGAATATTTATAGGAAGATCGATAATCAAGTCACTTCCCCCGTCAAATCAGAAGAATTAATAACAGGCAATAATTACTATCTAAATGCAAGTGGAAGCGTCAGACAATCATAGTCTAGGGAAGATTCGATCAGAAATAGGCCTTAACTTTCTCACTCACTTCCCTAGGCTAGGGGGGGGAGATGTTGGGATAGGATAGTTACTATGTTAGGACGAACCATGCCTTCGTCCAGTCAACCACGAAAGGGATATCAGGAGTCACGGAGGGACGAATGGCAGCATTAATTACGGACAAGACAACTGATGACAGCATTTAATGAAGAAGAGCGTGGGAGACAAGACGCCGTCCACGCGCCTCTGCATTTAATAACCATCACAGTCAGTTGACTGAAGTGGAGGAAAGGTAGCCACGTCGTTGACACATATGAGGGGACAGATGGGGCGGACCGGTCCTAAGATATTATCCGGAGGGTAATGACCGGAAGACTTACTATATAAGGGTGGGGAGTCCAAGGAATTGAAGAGGGTCGGCTAATTCTTATAACACACCTAGTACTAATCATTTTAGTAGGAACATTCTTTGTATTCAATATTCGATCATTTATATCATTAAATGTTTGGTTTATCTATTTAACATTACAACAGGTTCTTTACCATTATCCCCACCCTTCGTCTGGAGCCGGACGAAGGGTCTAGAGTGAAAAAATTTACTTTAACAATAATAGACTTAATTAAGATCTTATTTACTTATACTTGCTAATGACTCGAGTTAATCACTATATTAACGTGATTCGTAACAAGTATTACATCATATATCTCAAACTCAAGGTTTCTCATTTCGTAAAGAAAGATAGTAAACCCTTGACGACATTACTATGAAAATCTCTAGTAATGTCGAGAGATCCAACTAATACGAAAAACTTCATAAAATAAGGGTTTTCACATTAGCTTTCTTGTTTGTTATGTACATATATAATAATTCTTACCTATTATATACATATTGATACATCATAGATACGTATACGCACCAACTAGTAGTTTTCTAACAATAAATAACAATCCATCATGTTTCTATGAACTTTCTTCATGTACAACCTTACAAAGAAAAAGATAAAGGGAAAAAAAAGACCTTGACTTGTTATTCTTATTAACTTCTATAAAAACTTGAATCGTTCTTGTGTTCTTCATTCGCTTGACTAACATTAGACGTCGTTGAGAACAATGGTGGAGACTTCTCTTGACATTGATCTTAACGTCACACCCTTCCACAAAACAGATGATAACGTCGTAAGTATATCTAAACTCGACTCAAATCATATATGTATAGTACATTATTGTGTAGATTCAAATAAGTATGTACTTTTTGTTCATTTGTAATTTATATAACAGAATAATGATGCTACAATTTGGAAGATAAACCAAATGAGCCTAGAGAACAAGAAGCTAAGGGAGATGCTAACACTTGTTTCGGACAAAAACAGTTCCCTTCAAAACCTCGTTAAAAATCTAATGCAAGACCAAGATTCACTAACATCAAATCGAAATAAAAGAGATTTTGGTGAGTGTGATGAGTGTAACACTAGTGGCAGCACGGAGAAATATCATCAAGGATTGTTGAAAAGGCCAAACAACGGTGCCACAAAAGTGTATAGTCGGACTGATCCATCTGATAAAAGCTTGGTACATGCTTTACATGTTTTTCAAGAGCTAGAAATTTTTGTGAATTATGAAATTCAATTTAGGGTTTGTTGAATGTGTTGTTTTAGGTAGTAAAAGATGGATATCAGTGGAGAAAATATGGGCAGAAAGTGACTAGAGATAATCCTTCTCCTAGAGCTTATTACAAATGCTCTTTTGCACCATCTTGTCCTGTCAAAAAGAAGGTCATCTATTATTCATCGATCTATCTAACGACGTTGAAATAAACTATAACATGATATTACTAGAAACTACTAATAAAACCTTCCAACATCCGTTGCTAAATGATTTGACGGAAATTTTAATGTTGTTGGAAAATTTTGAACAACAAATACTCACACGGACTTGTTTCTGTTGGGACATGAAGCCACAACCTTTCGCTTGATTATCCACATTGATACTGCTAGAACCAAAACCTTTATAGTGGCCTATGCTAATTAAATTAGATATTCATTTTCAGGTACAAAGAAGTGTAGATGATGCGGATCTTCTAGTTGTGATTTATGAAGGTGAACACAACCACAAAAGCATAGAGAATGAACACGATATTCAGACTAGTAACGATAGGTTCAACTCTCTAACAGACGGGGAGAAATTTGATGAAGTCTTAGTTAAAAAAATGGCGGATTCGTTAAGAAGAAACCCTGATTTCATTGAAGAACTTGCAGAAGCTATTTCATCCAAGATTTTGGAATGTGAATTGTTTTAAACATGTCAATTTCCAAACTATTGAGCACATATATCTTGATAGATTTTTTTTAACAACAAACTCGCACATCACCTTTCACATTTGCCCCGGTTGATGAAGATTTTATATAAATTTTAGATACCGCTAGACCAAATGAGTTACAATAACATACTGATAAGTGCATTGAAGATTTTTATCTTCCTTCGGAAACAACAAAATAACCTTTACGGTTCTCACTTTGAACACGCTAATACATTATCATGTTATCTTTAGATGAAACTCACAAAAGTTAATCAAAGATAAGTTATTCTAGAAAAGTGATATTAGTGCGAAAGAGTCCATTATATAACCATAGAAAGGAGTTGGATGGGTGTCAAATTCCTAGGATAACTCTCATCAAAAAGAGGTCCAAGGTTTAAATACTGTTGGGGTTGTACGGATCTTATAGTCAACGTTGTATCAATAGACTAGCGGAAATAACCTATTGATTATCTAGCGAATATGTAACCGTCGGAAACGAGATCAAACCAATGATTATTGATAAGATCGGACCTAAGGAAGACTATTCGGATGATTGTTTAGACTTTGATAACACTTTGGAACACAAAGAAAACGGCAGCAGCAGTTCGTTACACGCACAAGAAAACCTAGCAAAACCTTACGTAATGCTGAACCCTAAGCTGATATATATAGGCCCAGCATTTCATTCGTACGAATGTGATCTCATTCGTACGAATGGCATTCTATTCGTACGAACCATATATCGTTCGTACGAATGAACCATATCAATAAACAAACTGTTTAACTTTCTCATTCGTGCGAACCTAATCTTCATTCGCACGGATATCATCCTTATCCGTGCGAATGAGTTTGAATATCATTTAAACATTTCAAAAACACAGATTTGATTAATTCATAACAACGTAAACGTTCTAGCTTATAATTAATCAAACATTCAATATAGATATTCAACCAAACAATATAAAGACTGATATAAACGTTAATTACATACGAATCTAGTCACTACATAAATGCACCTACAAATACCACCGGTGCAAACAATTCATGGCAAGTCACGTCAGTTTTCTTAGGGAGAGCTTTACCGGCCCAAGGTTGTGTGACAATGAACTTTGGTCCCGTGGATCAGTGTCCAACAAATCTTGAGTCGATAGCACAGGTATTTAAAAAAAATGTAACAAATGTCACTAATAACGACTTAAAGTGATGACATTCGTTCAACATTTAACGTCAATAAGAAGGATATAATCAAATATCTAAAACCTAATCAATCTTGATCAATAAAAACTCATTAGATAAAATTTGGAAATACACAATAATTTATAAAATAAGAGACGAAGGGAGTATGGCATTATTAAGTTTACTAACATATTTTATTCACATTCACATTAGGCATCAAAAAAGAAGTACAACATGTACATAGTCACACGTTATGTATGCATACATAAGCTTTTTTTAAAGTAGTTACATTTTTATATAAGTATATAAATAAAGACCGAAAGCTAGTCAAGACCATAATCTCTTACATCTCTACGTAACATGCTCTTCGCACACCTCTTCAGACGCGTTTCATGATGGCAAATGGTATGTGTTAAGTTAGTGTGTTGTAACGTTTGTCTTTCTGAAAAATAAAAAAATTGGTTTCTACACGCGAAGTTTGTTTAAATCACGGGACTTCAAACTAGAGAAAAAAGAAACATTCTGGACACATTCACGTCATCTCAGTTTCACATCATCCAAATCCAACTTGGAAATTAAAAACCGAATAAAACTCTTATCAAATATAAAATGTATCAAATTTGAATCTTGTTTGAAATATTTTACGGCTCAAAAGTCATTACTAAAAAAAAGAAGAAAAGAGATGTAATGGTGCTATCTAATTGATCAGCGTCTCTATATGCAACAAATTCAAAACTGTAGTCTTCGGTTTTCTTGATGGAAGTAAAGCCAATTAAAGATGCTAATGATAGGATTAGACTAAACATCATTCGTTGGATCCATTCTGGATTTTCAAAATCACAATGCTAATATTTTGACATGATAACGGCACTCAAAAAACAATGACCCCATGACTAATGGACTCGTGGTTTAACAAAGTTGTACTAGAAATATATTAGAAAATCTTCGTGGATTCAACTGAAACATGTTGGTAACTCACTACAAGGTTCTTCTTCGACACATATAAACAGACTTGAATGACTTATTCAGTAACCAAAGCCAGCCAAGAGGAACATCATCACAAAACTAAGAAACAAAAACTGTAAACCAGAGAAACCGAGACGCAGTTACATCAAGTTGATGTTTGTCTCTTTTATTGACATGAACATACCTCCGTTAAGCAAATGGATAAAATTGGGCCACCCGAATAAGCAATACTGATTTCTCTATCAATAACTCAAATTGGAAAAAGAAACGAAGCCTAGTGCTCAAGTCTCCCCTCACTGAATATGTTTGTATTTCATGGGGTTTACATATGTCTTAAAAGGCCTTCTGCTGGCTGTAACGTTTTAGTGTATGGACATCAACTATGCCAGGAGGGAAAACTGGATCGATTGCTCCTCTAACAGCAACTTTTGCTACGGCTTTAACATCCACAGGAGGAGTCAACAGTGGGCCAATGATAGGGACCTGATTCAACGGCTTTGCATATTGCATAACCTGCGTTTTCAAAACAGAATTTATATTAACAGGTTTCGGTTAGAGGTGACACTTCGGCCATTAAGTTTTATCTCAAACAGTTCAAATGGGTCAAATCAAAAAAATGTATCAAACAGAGTAACAGGGGAGCGGGTCAAACAGGTTAAAAGTAGCCCAGATGCATACAACCTCCTAAATTACTTTTAGTAAGTTCATATTATCGTTGTAATTATATAGTTTTTTAATTATGATTAAAAAAATTAAAAAGGAAAAAAAAAAATACATACCATCTCTAGAGGAGAACCGATGACACCTAGGGGCAGTTTTATGCTGCCGACTTGACGAGTTCCATAAATGAATCCAGGCCTTAAAATCACATCTGAAAAAATTCACATATTCAAAATTTTGTTAGAAAGCTGGAATGTCGGTCACCCTGTTCTTTCAATCTTACTTCAATCGATATCTATATCCAGAAATAACAGAAAAAATGCTATAGAGAAAGGCATTAGAATACTCACGTCCATACGGGAACTTTGCCAGCAACTCTGTTTCAGTAGCTCTCTGCAGTATACAAGTGTGTAGTTGATTAAATAAAACTGGAGGTATGATATGTTTTAACAGACAAAGGTATTACAATAGCAAGCTTAAAACCGAAACGCATCATTACGCATCAATAACTGAAATTATAATAGACACTTTGGTAAATTTGATTTCAAGACCATACAATAAAACCAAAACCATCCTAGTGCATTCACTTCCCAAGTTACTTTGCCACGAAGCACTATAACTGAAGGTAGAATTGAAATTCTAGAAATATAAGATGGCGAAATTCGTCCATTACTTGATATTCAGATCTTATACTTTTCATTTCGACTTCTTTTGAACTTTAAATTTTGAAACACTTTTAGCCCATTTAATCCAAACAGACCCCCAAAAAAAAACTACTTAATTCCAATATATATGATGATCAGATTATTAAAAGGTCCATTAAGTCAACGGATGATGAAACAAATAACGGCAATTCGGCTTTTCATTTAAAATCATTCAAATTTAATATAGATTTAACAACTAGTCAACTGCATGTAGTTAATTGATACCTTTCCATCATAATATCCTTGTAGCAAGTAATTGATCACGCCAAAGTCAGAAGCAGATATGTAGACAAATCTTTTTATCCCTGTGGGCAATAATTAAGAACAGATTATCAGCATATTAACGGTCAAGACCCTTTAAGCATAAATCTTTTAACAATTCCATAGTTTGTGCCCTCGAGGCAATAGATACGGAATACAACAGATGTAATCAACTTCAACCTTTGTCAGCAGCGGCTCTAACAGCATTTATGTTCGCAGTTCCATTGATCTTGTACATTTGGGAATTAGAACCAAAACCTCCAACACAAGAAATCTGAAAGATTAAGCAGGAGATTAAAACCGGTGTCATAAAACAACAAAAAAAAAACCAGTGATAGCTATCAACTATTCAACAGAAGTAAAAATATTTAAAATCTGTTATAATTATAGACAAACTGGTGTCTTCTTATTTTAAAGCTATATAAAAGAGCCTATTCACGGAAATTTAGGAAGAAAGAAACAATACATACAACGGAAGTGACTCCATCAAGTGCTTCCTTCCATGAATCACCAGACAGCAAATTTCCTATCATCACATAGAACAAAAGATTAGTGGTTTTGTAAAAAGAAAAGTAACCAAAAACATTACTAACCACTATTATCTCATATTTATAAGTTTATTACAAACAAGATGGTATTTGTATCATTACTATCATACTTTGCCTTATGTTTTATACACCCCTTTGTTATAAAAACGTTTGATAGTTGTAGTTTTTGATGGAAAAGTAGATCCATCGTGTTATAATCATTAAAACTTAATATCCACCAGCTTAATAGTTCTTTCAGAATTTTTAGATTATGTAAAAGTTGCACATAATACCTTGATGCCAGCTCACTTTGTTAGCCCATGGTTCTTGGATCGATGACTTGCCGGATCTGCAAGAATACAATTTAGCAACATAGGAATACAATTTGGCAACATAGACAGACAAATCAGCAACCTATCAAACTATCATATAGAAGAAAAGATGTATATTAAAAAAAAAACGAAGTAATTTGTTTTCCCTGAGTATCTAAAGTTAAAAATCTATAAATGTACCCAATAGCAACCTTTAGATCACTTTAAAATGTTTTTTAGTTAACGATTAACCACAGAACTATCAAAATAATACATCAGATGGAACAAACGCATAACATATAACAAAAGTATGATAAATGATTAAACGTACCTGCTAAGGCTGGCAACCGAGAAGCCACGATCCAATGCTTCTTTGCATATGTGTGAGCCAACAAACCCATTTCCACCCAGCACAAGTAACTAGTTCCATAAAACAAAAAAACAAATAAGAAACTATATACATGTCCACACATATATCTATACTTATACAATAGAACAAGATCGCATATCTCACTGTTTGAATACTTCCTTCGTGCCAAAACAAACGCAATAATTTATATTATACTTCCTCCAATGCGTCTTTATTTTGAATACTTTCATTCGATTTTAGTTCCTCTATTTCAATTTTCACAAGGAAACTTAGAGATTTGACTAAATTAGGAATTCAAATTTTGTCATCCTTTACAAGTAAATATTAAAAAACATAAATGTATCCGGCTTAAAACACGTCTATAGTCTGTATTTAACTTTCATATATCGCTATTGTATTAAAAAACGGATAACTATATTGTATTAAATACCTAACATGTGACATGGCACCTCAAGTGGAAACATGACTAGAGCGATATTTGAAAGTTAGATACATACGATGAAAGTAACATACCTTTTCTGTTAGTGGAGGTGGTTGAATAACAGTTTCAGCTTCTTCAACTTTAAGCGGTTCATCAATCTTATTAGAATCCGTTGAATAAAATCGTCTTCCTCTTCGAATTGCATTATTACTCCTTCAATTTTCACACACAAATCAAATTAAAACCTAATCGAGAATCATAAAACCCTAGATTTAAGGTTACATTATAAAATTGAAAAACTTACAGTAATCTGGACTGAATTAATCGAGACATGATGATCGTCTGAATTGATTAATTGATTTGTTTGTTTGTTGCTTGAATCACAGGGGAAATGGAGACTGATTGTGATTGTTGTTCGGAACAGGAGGAGTGAGATGCTGACACGTATGGCGTACACGTGTGCTGATTTCTGCCTAGAGAAACTTAGAATGTGTGTGATACAAGTTTAGTCCCTCAACTATGCTCGGTACCATGTTTTCCAAAAATTTGGTATCCGATATATTACCAGTATTTTATATGGTACCGTATCGACCGGTACCGAACCGGTTTATTTCGATACAGTATTCGGTATAAAAGAAAATATTGAATTTATTGAATATGACAAGAAGAGATGATCGATTGTATTTTCTTATTCATTCATGCATCAAAGATACAGCATATATAGGAATGTTATTTACCTACATTCCTAAACTAACTCCACTATATATGGAAGAGATAACCACTAATAAAGATAGGAATATTACATAAAAATAATATATCCTACATTCCCCCTCAAGATGTAGCATGTAAATTTGAAATGCTAATCTTGCCTAATAGAAACCGAAGTTGCTGTGCTGTAAGCCCTTTCGTTAATAGATCCGCTACTTGCATTTTGCTGCTGATCTCCATTGGTACTATCTCTTTGGATGCAATTCGTTCACGAACAAAATGACAATCCATCTCAACGTGTTTAGTTCTCTCATGAAAGACGGGATTGTTGGCTATGTGACGTGCCGCTTGATTATCACAAAATAATGATGTAGGCGAAGAGACATCGACCTTCAATTCGCTAAGTAGCCATCGAACCCAAATAACTTCACTAACCGTAGAAGCCATAGCTCTATATTCGGCTTCCGCCGATGACTGAGATACCACAGACTGCTTTTTGGTTCTCCATGAAATTGTAGTTCCACCCAGTAATAGAAAATAACCAGTTCGAGAGCGTCTCGTGTACATACATCCGAGCCAATCTGCGTCGCAATAAGCCGTTAGAACAGGTTCACCTAAACGAGAAAGAAGTATACCTTGTCCTGGCGTTGACTTGAGATATCGAAGAACACGATTTGCTGCTTCCAAATGATTTGTTCTTGGGTCAGCAACAAACTGGCTCAAAATGTTGACCGAATATGTAATATCCGGCCTTGTAGCTTGTAGATACAATAGCCATCCAATCAACCGACGATATTGACTTGCATCAACACTTGGTTCGTGCTCACCTTTATCAAGCTTTAAGCCCTGTTCAATTGGAAAAGAACTCGGTTTGCAATCCAATTTTCCACAATCTGCTAGGATATCCAACGTGTATTTTCGTTGACTTAAAACCAAACCGTCGCTTGTTCTTGTCGCTTCTATCCCAAGAAAATATTTTAACGTGCCAAGGTCCTTGATACTAAACTCCTTGTCAAGTGCTTGCTTAACGTCTTGAATCTTTTTAATACAATTTTCGGTGATAATGACATCGTCCACATAAATTAAGGCAATAACCGTCACGTTTCCAGTTTCGTAAATGAATAAGGAATGGTCAGCCTCGGATTGTTTGAAATTTAACGACAAAAGAAATGTGGTGAATTTATGATACCAATTTCGCGAGGCTTGCTTTAAACCGTATAGCGATTTTCTTAACCGACAAACACGAGTCTCTCCATCTTTGGAAAACCCCTGAGGCATCTTCATGTAGACTTCTTCATCTAAATCGCCATGTAAGAATGCATTATTCACATCGAGTTGGTGAATAATCCAATCCCGTTTAACAGCAACCGCCAATAGTGTACGAATAGTAACAAGTTTAGCTACTGGTGCGAATGTATCATGATAGTCTACCCCTTCCATTTGAGTGAAACCCTTTGCAACTAAGCGAGCCTTGTATCGTTCAACCTCACCATTTGGCTTGAATTTTATCTTATAAACCCACTTCGAATCTATTGCTCGCTTGTTTTTCGGTAGTTCTTCCACTGTCCAAGTTCCATTTTTCTCTAGAGCTTTAATTTCTTTTTGCATGGCTTCGCACCAACGGACATCTTGAGCAGCTTGTTTGAAATGTTTCGGCTCATTATTGTTAGTAATGGCCGACAAAAAAGCTTTATGATTAGCCAAAAAATTATCATAAGAGACAAAATTAGAGATGGAATGACGTACCGTCGAGGCAACTTGATTGGATGACTGAGCCGGGTGTCTAACCGAAGGGGGAAATTGTACCTCGAAATCTTTGTATCTTGATGGCTGCGATTTTGTTCGTGTTGGTCTGACTTCGGACTGGGCTTCCCCACTTGGTTCAATGGCTTCAGATTCACTACTATTTGGTTCATTTTCATTTTCACTTTGGCCCATCTCATGAATTTCACTTAAGCCATCTATGTTGTTTACTTGTTCTCTGTGCAAGTTTTGTTCTTTATTTTGTAACAAACTTGCATCATCACAATGGCAATCATGATATATCATTGGTTCAACATCATTATTTTCATAATTTTCTTTAATATTTTTAAAAGGAAACTTT
This sequence comes from Senecio squalidus, assembly GCA_910822075.1. Taxonomy (NCBI): domain Eukaryota; kingdom Viridiplantae; phylum Streptophyta; class Magnoliopsida; order Asterales; family Asteraceae; genus Senecio; species Senecio squalidus. The sequence continues at coordinate 42,109,184 of CAJVGC010000592.1, read as the reverse complement.
CCTTCATGGAAGTTAACATCTCGACTAACCACCATTTTTCTAGTTTCAAGGTCATATATTTTGTAACCCTTTGTTCTGGGAGGATATCCAAGAAATACCCCTGGCTTCCCCCTTTCTTCAAACTTATCGCCTTTCGTATCGGTGTTTTTAAAATAAACAAGACAACCAAAAACCTTCAAAAAGTCATAGTCCGGTTCTTTATTCCAAATTAATTCAAAAGGAGTTTTGTTTTTAATGACCTTGGAAGGGAGACGATTGATAATATAAGCCGCGGTCAAGATACATTCTCCCCAAAACATCTTGGGAAGGTGTGCGTCAATTCTTAATGCTCTAGCGGTCTCGACTAAATGTCGATGTTTCCTTTCAACTACACCGTTTTGTTGGGGCGTATGGGGACATGTGGTCTCTAATATGATTCCCTTTTTATTATAAAAGTCAATCATATTAGTTGAAGTGAATTCCCCACCGTTATCACATCTTATTTTCTTAATTTCCTTTTCAAATTGTACCTCTATCATCTTATGAAAATCTTTGAGGTATTGACTTGCCTCACTTTTGTGTTTAAGGAGAAATATCCAAACCGCCCTACTAAAATCGTCAACTATGGTAAGAAAATAATTTGCCTTAGTATATGACGGGACACGATATCCTCCCCAAATATCACAATGAATTAACTCAAACGGTGCATTTGTTTTGATAAAACTAGAAGAAAAAGGTAATCTAGTATGTTTTGCCTTAGCACAAGGATCACAAAAATTACCTAAATTATTAATACTATTCTTGAGAAAATTCACTCTAGCAAGCTTTCCTTTTGACGCATGTCCGAGTCGCTTGTGCCACGTATCAACGGTAGTAGCCATGGCTTTTCTTTCTTGAATCATCTTCATTCGGTACAATCCCCCTCGGCATCTCCCCGTACCAATCAAGTTCCTCTTCAGCAGCCCCTGCATAACACAAAAGTCAGGGAAAAAGGTAATCGAGCATTGTAAGTCACGAGAAAGTCGGCTAACAGAGAGTAGATTGCAATTGAAATTCGGAATGTAAAGAACTCCGTTTACTCTTGTTCCCCCTGGAAGGATATAATCTCCTTTCCCTTTCACTGGAACCGAGTCTCCGTTTGGAATTTTAACGGGTGCCTCGACCTCAGTTGCTTTCTTGTTAACAAGTATGTCAGGTAAGCAAGTAATATAATCAGTGCAACCTGAATCAATTATCCACTCACCTTTCTTACCTTCTTTGTGTGCCATGTTAGCTACTCCCTTCGAGTTTTCTTCAACACCTGATCCAGAGAAATGTTTTAAGAAAGTTTGATAATCTTTGTCGGTCAAACCTGGGATCGGACTTCCTTCAACGCATGCTGCCTTCCCTTTAAACTTTTCTCCTTTCTTTCCAGGCCACCATTCCGGGTATCCTATTACTCGGAAACAAGCTTCGCGGATATGGCCATCCTTGTTGCATTCGGTGCAATGTTCTTCCTTTGTAAGCTTTGTCATGGTTTTCTCTTTGCTCGGACCTGCATAAATATTACGTCTTTGGAACGCCTTGAACGCAACGGATTCAACTTGTTTGGCGTTATCAGTTGAGACCGCCCTATGTCTTTCATCTTCAGCAACCATATGATAGGCCGTTCCGAGCGATGGGGTCGGCTTCGTTGCTAGAATTTGAGTCCTGATCACTGCAAATTCCATATCGAGTCCCATTAAAAATTCATATAATCGTTCCTTTTCTTGATGTTCGTTCAGCTTCTTGCCAACATCACACTCACACTTTTTACAAGTACATCGTGGAAAAGGATAGATCGATTGCGCCTCATCCCATATGGATCGAAGTTGCGTGAAGTATGTGGAAACGGAAGCGTTGTTTTGTCGAGTAGATGCAATTTTATGTTTCAATTCATATGCTCAAGGAGCACTCTCCTTTCCAAACCGTTCATTCAAATCGGTCCAAATCTCCGAAGTCGTTTCTGCGTATTTAACACTGCTTCGTATGTTTTTCTCCATGGCGGTAGTTAACCACCCCTTTATCATTGCATCAACTCGCATCCAAGCCATATAATCCTTGGTGCCCTTTTCTGGTTTCGCGATTGTTCCGTCGACAATCTCGATCTTGTTTTTAGCGAACAAGAAATTTGTCATCTCTTGGCTCCAGTCTGCGAAATTGTTGTCATTAAGGGTTTCGTTCACGTGAAGTTGTTTCGGGTAATCGGATGGGTGGAGATAGTAGGGCGAATCATATGTAATCGCCCCGCTGAGTCCTTCTCCGGTTTTGGTTGAAGCATCGCTTCCTGCCATGTTCGAGATCGAGAGCAAGGTTTGTCAAACCTGCTCTGATACCATATTGAATTTATTGAATATGACAAGAAGAGATGATCGATTGTATTTTCTTATTCATTCATGCAGCAAAGATACAGCATATATAGGAATGTTATTTACTGTAGGTGCATTTATGTAGTTACTAGATTCTTATGTAATTAACGTTTACATCAGTCTTAGTATTGTTTGAATGAATATTATTATTGAGTGTTTGATTGATTATATGCTTGAACGTTTACGTTGTGTTGAATTAATCAAATACGTATTTTATGATGTTTTAAATAATATTCAGGTTCATTCGCACGGATGAGGATGACATCCGTACGTATGAAAGACTCATTCGCACGAACGAGTATGTTAAACAGTTTGTTTGTGAAACTGTTACATTCGTACGAACGCGTTATGGTTCGCACGAATAGGATGTCATTCGTACGAACGAGATCACGTTCGTACGAATGAAAAGCTGGGCCTATATATACCAGCTTAGGGTTTCAGTTTCGGCAGGGTTTTTGCTAGGTTTTGTGTTCGTGCCGAATTGCTGCTGCTCCGTTTTCTGGTATTCCAAAGTGTTTATTAACGATAAACAATCATCCGAATAGTCTTCCTTAGGTCCGATCTTATCAATTATCATTGGTTTGATCTCGTTTCCGACGGTTACATATTCGCTAGATAATCATTGATCTATTTCCGCTAGGTTAGTGATACAACGTTGACTATAAGATCCGAACAACCTCAACAAAGTGGTATCAGAGCGTTGGTTGTAGAAATCAACGTTCTTCTAGCGATTCTTAAGATTTTTCGTTTTTGATTGTTTCTTAGAATTTGGAATTTTACGTTAAAAACCCTGTTTTTATTGTCTTAGAACGTTTCTGAGTCATCTAGATTAAGATCTGGGCAAATAGAAATCGTTTTGGTTTAGAAAATCGACCTGTAGATCGAGTTTTTTGCAAAACCCTAAAATTTCACGGCGCATACGAACCAAGTTCTTGACAGTTTTCATTCGTACGAATAGAGGTCTCATTCGCACGAATAGGGAATTCATCCGTGCGAATCTAAGTTTTGTCTAAAATTTAAAGTTCAAGTCATTCGTACGAATAGGAATTTCATCCGTACGAATCGGTCAGTTCATCCGTACGAATCACTCATTCGTGTAGAGCTTAGGTTTCTTGTCTCATCCGTACGAATCACCTTCATTCGTACGTATCAAGTCCTTCATTCGTACGTAGCAATTGTTCATTCGCACGAACCTGAAACAGAATCAAATTTTAAAATTTTAGATGGAATACGCAATGGCGAGTTCCAACACTAAGATGTCTGAAATGCTAATCAATGACGCTGAAACTGGAAGCATTAACAAGGTCCCAAAACTCATCACTATGGAAGATTATCCACACTGGAAACCTCGATTCGAAATTCACATCCAAGGAGTGGATTCAAAAATGTGGGATATGATTCAAAATGGATATAACGCACCAGTTAGTGAAAATGGAGACCCTATTGCCGTTCATAGATATACAGAGGAACAAAGGAAGAATTATGATATAGAGAAAAAGGCTTATTCTTATTTGTGTCAAGCTATTCCTAGATCTGTGTTTCATCAATACAGGACACACAAGCTATCGAAGCAGTTATGGGATGCTTTTGAGTTAGACTGCGAGGGAAACAACAAGTTGAAATCTATGAAGGGAAGAGCACTGAAAAAGGAATTCGACAATTTTACCTGCCTACATGGAGAGTCCCTATTCAACCTTATCATACGTTTTCAGCATTTGATTAGTGAGATGAACGGATATTCGGTAGAGACAACTGGTGCAGAAAGAGTGGAATGTTTTGCGGACGCTCTGCCAGACAGCTGGAATGGGTATATTGAAATGTTAAAGGAAAATGGCTATCTTGCTCGCACAACTTTGAATGATCTTTTTACTAAGCTAAGAGAGAAGGAGCAGGATGACAAGTTTCGTGCTCAAAGAAAGGGACACACTCAAGATCCCTCATTATACTATGCTGATCCACCTTCAGTCACTCCTACTCATGCTCCACTGAAGACAGCGCTCTCTGCAAACGCTTCAAATCAAACATGACATTTGGGATGTTCACACTCAAGTTCAAGTCAAAGTACTCCGGTTCAGAAGTCTCAAGCTCAAGCGAGTTCAGAATCAGCGTTTACAAGTTTGAAAGTCGAGCATTTTCATAAAGGAAATGTGGAGGGTGTAAATGAAGATATGGCTATGCTGAGTGCTTTAGTTGGATCCTATGACCAACTGTTGCAGGGTAAAATCGGAAATGTACACTTAACTGGGGAGGATTATGAGCAGATTGATCGTGATGAGATGGAACGAATCGACATTATGTGGGGTTTCGCTAATCTCGTCAGGAGGGCTAAAGAGTATGTGAAAAAGACTGGTAACCCAATCGGAGCCAACAAGGAAACTAAGTATGGCTTCGACATGTCAGCGATTACTTGTCACAACTGTGGACAGAAGGGTCATTTTGCTCGAAATTGTGAAAAGCCAAAACAACCAAGAACAGTTCAGAATCCATTCAGAGATCAGCAAAAGAGGAATATGAACAGAAACGCTCCTGAGACAAACAAGAATACGGCTTTGGTGACGACTGGCTCGACTACCTATACTGGTACTGAGAATTCAGATGTTAAGGCCTTGGTTTTTCAAGCTGACGAAGGGTTGGATTGGGGAATTCAAATTGAAACCAATCCATCTGATGCTGAAGTAAATGTTGTAAAGATTTTGAATCTGAATGAAGAAAGTGACGGGGAGGAGTCTGTTACATCTGAAGAATCATATGAAGAATCTTCAACAGAATCAGAAGCACCAGTGCCTAAAAGAGAGTTCGCAATGATGGCAGGAACTACTGAGTCATCAAAGGTACAATCTGAAACTACAGTAACTTCCTGTTCAAACTGTTTTGTTTCAGATAAACGAGTAAATGAGCTTAGTCAAGAAAATAACAATCTTGTTGATGAACTTCGTAAAAACAAAATCGTTAAGGGAAATGAAAAACTGTTTTCAGAAAAGAACAAACTTTTAGCAAAACAAGTAAGTGACTTGGAAATTGCTTTGTTAAACAAACAGGACTCGATCAACAAATATTTAAAAGATATTGATGCTCTTAAACGTGAAAATGCTTCTGTTAAAATCAGTTTTGAAACTTTAAACCAACAAGTTAGAAGTTATTCATCTGCATCATATCTTTTGGACCATATTTTGAAAGAAAAACGTCCTGAAAATGGGGAAGGGAAACCAGGGGTTGACTACAAAACTTGTCCACCTCCTATCTTTAACACACTGATTAAGTCTCCAAAAGAGGAAGGGGATGTTGAGTTCATTCTTCAACAACCAGACCCAGCTGTTCAGACCCCTAGTGTCCAAACACCAACTGTTCAAACACCTACTGTCAATACTAAAAGTAATGTAAACGAAAAACTGAAAGAAACCGTCATAGTTGAAGATTGGGTTTCTGACTCAGATGAGGAAGAAAAGGGTCCAGGTTTGGGTTGTCAGTTACCTTATCAAATGAATTTGGGTCGCAAACCTCACATTAAAACAGGTTTAGGTTATCAGGCTCCAAATAAAACTTCAAGTCAACCTAAACAAGTTAGAATTTTGAAACGACCTGAATTTAAAGGACCAAAATTTGTCAAAACCGGCGAGTCATCAATCGCATTTGAGTCAAAAGAATCTGCACAAGCAAAATTCATACCACCTCATAGGAGACAGTCACCCACAAATTCCCAGAAGCCACAAAATGTTCAACAACATAACGGCTTTATGCGTCAAAATGCTATGTTCTCCAAATCTCATACACACCACCGGAGAATGACGCAAAGTTCTCAAAATCTTAACGAATGGAGAACTTGTTTTGATTGTGGGGAGAAAGGCCATGTTAACTATAATTGTCCAAATTTGAAACAAAGGCCTAGGAATAATGTTGACCAAAACAGAATGTCCACTGGAAATCGTTTTTCAAGTCCAAATCGAAATCGATTCTCAAACAATAGGTCATCATCTCCTAAACAAAACAATGAGTTGCTTCCTGCTGGTAAATTCAAACAGCAACCTATTGTTAAACCAATTGAAAAAAGGCCAATTTCACCAACTGTTTATGTCAAACGTGCATGGAAAGCTAAGAATGAAACTAATGGTACTGGACCTTCAAACGTGTCTGATGGTTCAAATGGAAAATGGGTTGACTTACAGTTCCAAGGTGAAGATGGCAAACCCAAGGCTATTAAGGCTTGGGTTTGTTTTGGGTATTAATAATTTCAATTTGTTGTGCAGGTCGTCTATGATCCTATCAAGAATACCTGGGTTGTTGATAGTGGGGCGTCTAGGCACATGACAGGGAATATGAGGTTACTTTTTAATGTTAGAACAATTAAAGGTGGTTATGTTTCTTTTGCTGGTGATAAGGGAGGTTATATTTCTGCTCAGGGATCCGTCGCAAACGACAAATTAAGTTTTGATAAAGTGAATTATGTTCAAGCATTGGTCAACAACTTGTTGTCCGTTTCTCAAGTTTGCGACAAGAAGTTTAAGGTGATTTTTGACGAGAATCAGTGTTACATTATGAAGAAAGAATTTGTGATTCCAGAGCACTTGATTATTATGCAATCACCACGAGTTGGAGATTTGTATGTGCTCGATATGTCGAAGACTACTGTGAATTCGACCGAACATCAAGCTTTTGTTTCGAAAGCTACTGAAAGTGAATCAATATTGTGGCACAAACGTATGGGACACCTCAGCTTGAGAAAGATGAATCATTTGATGCACAAGGATTTAGTTGTGGGAGTTAATGTGAAAACATTTCAATTGCCGGAAACTTGTATTTCATGCAAGAAGGGAAAACAGTCCAAAAAGTCTCATAAAGTAAAGAAGTTCCACACCATCGATACTCCGCTTGAACTTCTACACATGGATTTGTTTGGCCCTATCAAGTATTCTAGTGTTGCAGGGGATAACTACTGTTTGGTGGTGACTGATGATTATTCTCGATTCTCTTGGGTCATGTTTTTACGAGAGAAATCTGAAACCTACGAGAATATCAAGCTGCTGGTTACTTCACTGGAGACTCTGTATAAGTTAAAAGTTCGAAGGTTTAGAACTGATAACGGTACGGAATTTAAGAATCAGAGGATGGAGGATTTATGCAAGGAACGAGGAATTCAACAACAATTCAGTGCAGCCTATACTCCACAAATGAACGGGGTTGCAGAAAGAAAGAACAGAACGTTGATTGAAGCAGCTAGAACGATGTTGGCTGATTCGACACTGCCAGTACGTTTTTGGAATGAAGCAGTAGCTAATGCTTGTTACACTTTAAACCGAGTGCTAGTAGTGAAACGTCATGGGAAAACATGTTATGCATTGTTGCAGAAAAGAAAGCCTAATTTACAGTATTTGGAACCTTTTGGAGCTCCTTGTACTATGCTCAAGCGTAAACAAGATGGAAAGTTTGATGAAAAGGCTGTGGAAGGGATATTTCTGGGATACAGCACTCCTAACAAGAGAGTTTGGAATCCAGCCACTAAAGCTATTGAAGAATGGTATGAGGTGGATGTTCAGAAGTACTCTAAACCGATTCCTTCGAAAGGATATCCATGGATGTTTGATTATGATTCTCTGTTTGAATCATTTAATCTTCCTGAGTTCTCCGATGAAGATATTGCAAGATACTATTCTCATCAAGAGGCTTTGGAAGAAACTATTCCTCATGATCCAGTGACTCCAACAGTTCCTACTCCATCTGGTCCACAAGAGAATCCTGCAGGCGTTCAAGCAAATGATGATGATTCCGATTCTGATGGTTCAGTTAACGTAAATGAGCCGATTGAAAATCCTGAAAATGTTCAAGAAAATGCTGAGGAAGTCGAAGCTCCCGATATTAATAACTTGGGTCCCAATGTTGTGGTTCCTCCTAATTTGAACGTAGAAGAACCAGCAAGTCAACTCCGGCGATCATCAAGGGCTCGCAGATCGACAAATTTTGATGATTATGAAACATATCTGGCTGGAGCTCGACCCAAAAGAGAGATTCAAAGCGATGTTTACATTGACTTGTTTAAATCTGGTGATGTTACTTACTGTGCTCATGCTTGTTTTATTTCACAGATTGAACCAGCTAACATTGAAGAAGCTCTTATGGATGACAATTGGATCAATTCGATGCAAGAGGAACTGCTACGAAGCTGGGTGTCTGGAGGCTTGTTGCTAAGCCAAAAGGTGCCAAGTCATTGGGTTGTCGCTGGGTTCATCGATGCAAAAGGGATGATCAGGGTGTAGTTGTCAGAAACAAGTCAAGACTAGTGGTTCAGGGTTTTCGACAAATTCCTGATTTGGATTATAATGAAGTGTTCGCTCCGGTTGCGAGATTAGAGGCGATTCGGATTTTTCTGGCCTTTGCATCATATAAGAAGTTTACTGTTTATCAGATGGATGAACAGAGTTATAAGGTCGAAAGAATGATCATAACTCGGCTATTCCAAATAAAGGTTGAAGAAGTGCTTATCTCTGAGTGATGTGTTGTTTCAATTATCAAGAATCACTGGCCCTTATTGCATGCGTAGTTGATGTAATACTGACATACGAAATCGATATTATGATATTACATCTAATATTTGTGAAAATAGAATCGAAAAGGCTGAAAAGTTAAGAGGACAAATACACAAACATACTTACAATTCTAAATTTGATGACTGTTAAAAATTCAAATTGTGTGTTGTTTTTCTATGTTCAAAACATTGGGAGATCTTAGCGAGATAACCATTTTGAAAGAAAATCTGTCAAGTGAATGTTTGTTTAAGTTTAAGAGGACAAATATACCAATAATCGTCAACTGATATGTTAATAGTTACTACGAAAATTGAATGACAATGCTATGTTTCAGTATCAGTCTGATCCCTTATTCGAAAAACGCAAAAAGAATGTGAAAATTTCAGTTTATTTAATTGTTATTTCAGTAGTTTGTTATAGTTAAAATTTCCTTGATTCATCAAAACAGAAAAGTACAAAAAGATTTTTAATTTTTAGTTTTAGTTTCTTTTTGTTAGTTTTACGGTTACTTGTCGTGACTCAAGATCTAAAAGTGAAACTGGAATTACGTTGATAAAGTGTTTGGTTAGGATATCTGATTTGAGCTAAACGTTTTATTTTGATGGATTGATAATTTTCATGTGTTTAACGTTTTTAAGTTTTGAAGATAAGTGAAAATCAAGAAGGTTATTAATCTTTCAGCGACATTCGTACGAAGGTAAAGTCCATTCGCACGCAGGAACAAGACATTCGCACGAATCAGAGGGAAATCAAAGTTTGAGACAAAACTCTCCTTCGCACGAATATGATCACATTCGTACGAATGTATTTCACATTCGTACGAACGTGAGATGCCTATATATACTTCTGTCATTCGTTTGGACTATTCACGTTTCAATACTCATTCGTCCGAATCAAGAGATTTTTACCTAAATTTTTCAAAGTGCATAAACGAGTTTTTGAATCTGATTTTCTTGTGTAACTTTTGATTGCGATCTTAATCATATATACCACGAAAGGTATAACGTTTATTTGAATGTTTAATAGTTGAAATTTGAACCCGAGAATACTTGAATCAAATTGGACCTTTATTCATGTTTGTAATGGGTATTTGGGTTAGGGGTTTTGTACATCGGGGTAATACGAGTGTTTTGATGTAGGTTTTATGATATAAAACTGATTGTTTTGAGAATCTAGGTTTTGGAATTCAAACTGTTACGATGAACTCCGTTCGTACGAATGTGATTTCATTCGTGCGAATAGGATCTTTATTCGTACGAATGTCTATGTCATTCGTACGAATGTGAAAAATATTATCCGTTTGTTTTAATCGACTCATTCGTACGAATACACTTTGATTCGTACGAATGAAATTCTTCATTCGTACGGATGGGCCATAACAGAAATATTTAAAACATTTGAATTTTAATTCTAACTGTTTGTTTCTCGACGTTTATGTTTCTGTTTACAGGAAAATGGCTGAATCATCGTCATCTCAAAGCACTGGTCTAGTTATTGGTCCAAAGAATAACATGTGCGCCTTCCTCGACGAAACAAAACCTCACTCCACGAAGTTTGTCGAGATTATTCGATTCTTGAAGCGTTCAAGAATTTTCAAAGCGATTTCTACCGAGAAAGTGCTCTACTTGTCTCACATCTCTGATTTCTGGAACAATGCCAAGGCGGTTCGTCAAGACGGCAAGGTTCAGATACATAGTAAAGTGCTCGGGAATGACATTATGGTTGACGAACACGTCATCAGAGAAGTCGTTGGATTCGGAGATGAAGCGAGAATGCCAACAAATATGGACGTGTACAAGGTCAGAGGGGCATTGTTGAGAATGCATTATGATGGTGATATTACGAAGGGGGTGATCACAAAGTCAGGTTTCAGTGTGCAATACAAGTACCTGTGTCACGTAATACAGCATTGTCTGGGTCCCAGAAAAGCAGGACATGATCAGATGCGAGAGACTCTTCAAAGTGCATTTGTCGCACTGGCACTGAATGCTCCATTCAACTTCTCGGCGATGGTCTTGCAGTTTATGATAGAGAACGTAGAACTCAAGAACAAGCACAAGTATTTGATGTATGCCAGATTCGTGCAAATGATCTTAGATGCGAAGATTCATGACTTGCAGAAGAATGAAGAAGATATCGTCAACGTTATGAGTGATAGTACGATGGCACGCATGCTTACATACAAGGGAAAGTCTACACCAAAGGAGAGAAAGTTGATCGGACATCTCGCAAATTCTGAGTATGTCTGCCCGAAGAAAAGGAAATGGAGAAACGATGATAGTGATTCAGAGAAAGAGGATCTTGTTGTGCCTGTTCAACCTGATTCTGATGAGGAGGTGGTTTCTGCTACCTCTCCACCTACTAATACTCAGTTTGAGTTGGTAGATGAAGATGATGTTAGTGTGAGTGCTGAGGCGACTCCTTCCGTACCAAAACGGAAAGCAGAAGAATCAATGAGGGAAATAGTCAAAGGGAGAATCGCTAAACGCTTCAAGCATGTGAGACTCACTGATATTACTCCCAGCACAACCACTCCAGTTCCTCCGCCTGTGATCTCTCAGCCACAACAAAGCATCCCAATTATTACACCTGCCACTACGATAACTCCAACTGCTGGTGGATCGTCGTCGGGGCAACTATCTGAGTCTGCTCAGCTCCAGACTGTGAATGCTATGCTATTGGAGGTTCTGATGAAGCAGAAAACACAGGATGAAGAGATGAAGAAAATGATTGAGATGATGGCTAAAGGGGAAGCCGAGAGAATTGAAATGTCTCAGAAGATTGCTGATCAACATCTGCTGCTTGAGGGTCAAAAGAAGCTGATTGAAGATCAGCAAATGCAGTTGGAAACATATAAAGATAAGATCGACTATTTGGAGGCGGCCACTAATACAATTCAAGATTCGATGGTAGCTGGTGTGGATGGAATTTACAGAATCAAAGCACTGGACGATGAATCTGCTGAACCGACTGGTGCAGATAGTGAACGCACAGAGTCTGGGGGAGCTGGTAAAGAACCACAGAATGAATCCCAGTACGATATTGCTCCCATCTCATTTAAAAAGTCCAATTTAACTCACATTTTGGATATGCAGGGGGTAATACAGTTCAGCATTGATCCCGATCTAGAAGAGGGAGAAATAATGCACAGCTTATCTAAAGAACAGATTGCAGAATTAATTGCAATGAATCCTGAAGATATTGTGTCTGAAGAGTCTGCATCTGTTTCTGAAGTTAATCCTCCTACTTCTGATGCTGATGATGAAGAGATAGAGTTCGAGCAAAACGTTGATTCAACCGAACCTATCTATCAGTCAAATGATCTCCGAGACGATGCGACTTTTGATCTAAATGATGAAGATCTTACTCGGAAATTAGATAAAACTCGAGCAGCCAGTCAAGCGACATCAAACCAAGAAGAGGTAGATGCAAAACGGGCTGAATGGATTCAAGCTATGAAAGAGTGTTTACGCCCACCTCGTCAAGATACTGAACCGGCTTATACGAAGTGCTATTCCTTGAAAGGGGCAAAGACTGAAGGTCCGATAATAAGCTGGGCGTACTTGGAGGATCTGAATGTTTATGCGGTGAAGCGAGAAAGAGGAATCGATTACTTCAAGCGAGTTCACGACTTGAAGACGTTGCCTTATTTTGACATGATGCAGCTGGCACGTCTTAAATTGCTCTACAGTGAAACGGATGATAGAGCAAAATGGTTGGAGAAACGATTGAGATTTGAGTTCAGGAATAAGTGGGAGTACCTAAGGCCGCAATATCCGAAGATTACTTACTCCAAAGATCGGAGTACAGGAAAATCTGTGAAGCGAGTCAAGTATCAAGCGCCAAAGGTGATAGAAAAGATTCCACTTCGTGCGATGAAGACCGGATTTTGGAGAAAATTCAAGTGGTGGTATTATGATTACAGAACCACTGAAGCTGTCATCGTGTTAGAGCACAGAGGTGTTTGGGAAGCTGTGCGAATTTTTGATCCGATGTGGATTAGAAATCTGACAGATGATGATATCTATGCTTTGTATCTGCAACCTATATTCTGCGATGTCAAAGATATGGATCAAGCATCGCGTTTCAACAAGGTTGTGTGTGTGTGTTTTATTCACAAGATTCATGCATAAGAAGGCAGATCAAAGAAGTGTTTTGAGAAGCAGCAGATATTTTTGAAGACTGAAGACATAGAATCTAGTTCCTAGGGGGAGTTTGTAGGTGCATTTATGTAGTTACTAGATTCTTATGTAATTAACGTTTATATCAGTCTTAGTATTGTTTGAATGAATATTATTATTGAGTGTTTGATTGATTATATGCTTGAACGTTTACGTTGTGTTGAATTAATCAAATACGTATTTTATGATGTTTTAAATAATATTCAGGTTCATTCGCACGGATGAGGATGACATCCGTACGTATGAAAGACTCATTCGCACGAACGAGTATGTTAAACAGTTTGTTTGTGAAACTGTTACATTCGTACGAACGCGTTATGGTTCGCACGAATAGGATGTCATTCGTACGAACGAGATCACGTTCGTACGAATGAAAAGCTGGGCCTATATATACCAGCTTAGGGTTTCAGTTTCGGCAGGGTTTTTGCTAGGTTTTGTGTTCGTGCCGAATTGCTGCTGCTCCGTTTTCTGGTATGTGTTTATTAACGATAAACAATCATCCGAATAGTCTTCCTTAGGTCCGATCTTATCAATTATCATTGGTTTGATCTCGTTTCCGACGGTTACATATTCGCTAGATAATCATTGATCTATTTCCGCTAGGTTAGTGATACAACGTTGACTATAAGATCCGAACAACCTCAACATTTACCTACATTCCTAAACTAACTCCACTATATATGGAAGAGATAACCACTAATAAAGATAGGAATATTACATAAAAATAATATATCCTACAGAAAATGATTAAAATAAAACCGATATTAACCAGTTCGGTACGAGACTAGTTTCACTCTCATCCTATAATAACCGATTGATATGCACCAATCATAATATACGTTGATCAATTAGCATTTTCAAAAATCAACTTCTTAACACTTCTAGCTTATACTATGCTTACTAAAATTCGTTGTTGATCAAGCCTTAAAACTTTTAACCAAAGAATATGAGTGATTTAACTTATACTCCTTAATAACTGAATTTACGTTGTATATAAATACAAAAATACAAATCAAATTTATCGCCTAGTTTTTACTATCCTAAGTATTGTGTACCCGAAAAATAAAAAATAAATTTCCATCCTATAGTGATGACTCGGATTCTAGTGAAATAACAGTTTCAAATGCACCAACTAATGCACTAACTTTGGTTTTTCTTTTTTGTCGAAGCTTACTTACGGTCTCTTCTATCACATTGTTATACGCCGTGTTATCCTTCTTTTCGAGACCGACACCTACTTGGCTTCGCGAGGCCACCATGCTGACCGCCGTCTCTTCAACTTTCGGCGTGTTTTCACCACCTTCTTCGACATGTCCATTGCCTTCTTTTTTGCTCTCTTCTAGTACCACCTCCTCCTCTTTGACATTTTTAGTTTCTAACACTGCTTCTTTCTTTTTTGGTTCGGGTTTTTCTTGGGATACTTGAGGTTCCAAGAAACGGCTAGCAATAAGTGCAATCTTTGGCTTTTGTTTTAGCTCGGGTTTTGGGCTTGGTTCAGGATCCGGTTTATGCTCTACTTCGGGCTTCGGTTTTGATTCTAAATCCAAGTTTGGCTTTGTTTCGGGTTTGGACTCTAGCTCTGACTCTAAATTTGGCTCCGGCTTATGCTTCATTTCGGGTTTTGACGCTACCTCCGGAGACAAATTTTCCTCGGGATTATGCTTTACTTCAGCTTCTAGCTCTGATTCTGGCTCCAATATCGGCTCTGGTTTATGCTTCACTTCAGAATTTGAATCTAAATTTGGCTCTATTTTTGGCTCCGACTTATTCTCCATTTCGGTTTTCGGCTCTAGTTCTTGCTCTTGTATAGGCTCTGGCTTATGCTTCACTTCAGATTCCAGTTCTGATGCAGGTTCTAGTTCTGGCTCAGGCTTATGTCCTCGTTCTAGTTTTGGTTCCGAATCAGGTTCTTCTTCTTCTTCTTCTTCTTGTTTTTGTTCGGGTTCTTCTTGTTCTTGTTCTTCTTCTTGTTTTTCTTCAGGTTCTTGTTCTAGTTTTGATTCCATTTCGGGTTCTTGTTCTTTTTTTTGTTTATGTTCGTGTTCTGGTTCTTCTTTTGTTTGTTGTTCTTCGTATTCCTCTTCATGTTTGTGTTTTTCTTCGTCTTGTTCTTGTTCTTGTTGTGGTTCTTCTTCATCTTGGTCTTGTTCATCAAAGATTTCATTACATTGAGAACCAACTTCTGATTCATCACGTGCCGAAGTGATGTCATGATCATCTTCTAAAACCATTGGAGACTGTTCAGATTGTATGGTTTCTCCGTCATCTTCAACCTCACTATCATCTCCATAATCAATCTTATCGATATCTTTTTGTTTTTTATGATCAAGTTTGCTTGGACTTGATTTTGGAGCAAGCTTTGTTGTTTGTTTTGTTAGCTTCTTACTACTACCAATACTAAGACTAGTCGGGCTTTTCTTATTTAGCCGTGTAGGAATAGGTGGAGATTTCACAATATCTTTTGATTTCGTCAAATGAGTTGTTTTCAATGATAAAGATAATGGTGCTTTAGGGCTTTTTTCTTTAGTACTTGGAGAAGGGCTACGCAAACTAGCTTTAGGAATTGGAGAAGGACTGCGTAAACTAGCTTTAGTATTCGGAGAAGGACTACGTAAACTAGCTTTAGTACTCGGAGAAGGACTACGTAAACTAGCTTTAGTACTCGGAGAAGGACTACGTAAACTTGCTTTAGTACTCGGAGAAGGACTACGTAAACTAGCTTTAGTACTCGGAGAAGGACTACGTAAACTTGCTTTAGTACTCGGAGAAGGACTACGTAAACTCGCTTTAGTACTTGGAGAAGGACTACGTAAAGTAGCTTTAGTACTAGGAGAAGGACTACGTAACTTATTAGTCGAAGTGGATGGATTTTGGCTTTTCGTTGTAGTTGCAGTTGCTGGTTTACGTGTTGATGTTGAAGAAGATGTTGGTTTCTTCTCCTTTGCGGTTGATTTTGACGCCATTTGTTAACAAAAGCTAACAAATACTATGAATAAGCTCGAAAAAAACCTGCATTTGCAACATAATATACGAAAATATGTTATTAGATTACATGATTTAAGCGATACAAGAAATGTCCCTAAATTCACCCTAGCGTTAGTAGAGAAGGGGGTATGATACCTTTCTTAAGGATGATGAAATTGGCCCTTTTAAGGTTTGAAGGGGATCGGTCCTAGGACGAGAACAAAGACGAGTCTTTGTTTCGTGTTGTTTTTTGTTATGTTTTTGTTCCTTAGAGGTTGAAATGCATGTATATGAGGCAACAACAAACTAGATTGTGCTGGTTTTTGATATGTATGAAAAGAAACTTGTGGATGTCCAAGAATATTGGCATGATTTATGGGACACCCAAGATTCAAAGAAACCTTATCTGTACGGAAATTTGATTGACCGCGAAAAACTAAAAATCTTACAAATAGAAATATCTAATTTGAGATAATCGAATTTGATGATAAGAAACTTAAACTGATGGCAGGATTGGTGTTAAAAAAAACATATAAAAGGAACCATTAAAACAGTGACAAATTAGGGGGGGTTGTTAATATTCGAACATAAAACCAACTTCATAATACATATAGTCACATTTCTTAAGCTAAAAACAATTCACATTACGCATTGACCCTCCCTCGGCGGTTTTGTTTGGTGGTTTTCTTGAACAGCTCTACACAGAGTCCAGATTGCTCGGCTTGAAGTGAAAGACGTTGCAACTTATATCATCACGTGTAGACCCATTGTTATCCATATCTATGGCTTCATCTAACGTGTATGGTAGAACAAAAGTGAAAATAGATCCATTGTGTTCCTTGCTAGAAACGGTGAGATGTCCACCCATGATCTCAACCTACGATATATTAGAAAGAAACCATGTCTTATGATCATTTTATGAAGTAAATATAGAAAACAGCAAAACGAAATGTTTTAGAAACATTACCAGTTGTTTGCAAATGACTAAACTTAATCCAGTCCCACGATCTTTCGCATTAAATAACAAAGGTAACTTTGATTCTGTCAAAACAATCATAGAGTGAAAGTTATGAGACAAATTACAAGGGCGTTCGATCAAGAAGATTTATTACCTGGGATTCCAACTCCGGTATCTTGAACATCACAGCGTATCCACACAACCGATTCATATGTGTCCATTGTTGGTTTTAAGTCATCTTTGAGACACGGGTCTGCTACTGCATAAAGATTTACGCTAACCTTCCCTTCTTCGGTAAATTTTATAGCATTTCTTCAAAAAATGACATAAAATCTATTAACTAACCAGATTGTGCAAAGATTTTCAAAGTTTATTTGCACAAAATGCAATTTAAGAGAGCCAAGAAAGAGCTCTAAATAGCGATTTTTAGCTTAGTAATTAACCATACGTACCTGATCAAGTTAGTGATAATTTGTTGAATTCGTTTGACATCACCTATAACCTGAAATTGAGTTATATGATGTTAAGGAAACATCTTCATAGAATATTTGTCAATTAGTACAATATTTTTCCTGGATAATATTTTGGGTAAATATGAGAAAAGATTCCACCTCAACGGGGACATTTTCCGCTACATGTCCTTCTAAAGTTAGCATCTTTTTCAGTGATGCCGCAGCGGTTTGGAGTACATGCTTAATCACTTCTCGAGGCCTAAACTTTGTAGCTTCAAGCTTCATAACTCCTGATAGCAACCAGTAAGCATTAAACCTTGCAAATCTCATAGACTCAACTTCATGTCATTATATAAGTCATTGACTTAAAATTTTGAATCGAAGACAAATAGAATGTCAAAAACAACTAATGACATCACACGAGAATTAATTACCAAAACTTTACCTGATTCGACACTGAAATAGTCAAGGATGTCATTTGTACGTTGAAGGACTAAATCACCAAAAGATAAAATTACATTCACCAGTTGCTTTTGATCTTTATCGAGTTTTGTAGTAGATAGAATCTCCGCTGTACTAACGATCTCAGACAAAGGAGATTTTATCACGCCTAACATTTGTTTTGCTCTCATTATTTCCTCTATAAGAAAGTTGAAGTTGCATAAAAAATAACCTTTAAAATTATATGAAGATAGAAGGGTATAATGGTCAACTGGATTAGCTGAACTAAAGTTAAGACTTAAGAAACCTGTTATATGAATAGGTTTGGTAAGTTCATTTTCCTTGAACTTTTGCACAGCTATTTCCTCGCGAAGTTTTGCCATCTTTTCTCTTTTTTTGACCTAAGAAGAAGAGATTGTTGTAAAATTCTCTGTTAACATACTTTCCAAACATTAATCGACTAATTAATAACAATGAGTGAATCTTACTTGATCGGTTATTTCCATTCCCGTATAATTCACACCAATTTTGTCGCCTACTTTGTTAAAAACAGGTTCAACATACATTAAGAATGTTTTGGCTCCGAATAATTCAGTTTCAAATGTAATTTCTCTCTTTGCTGGTATTCCTCGTTCAAGAACTTCTCTTTTGAAGTCTTGGCATTCCTTAACACCGCCACCTTTAAATATCTCAACATCCGTTTTACCAATAATATCCTGGAACAAATTTTATCACGAAAATTTAGCACAAACCAATGTAACCTTGAATTCTCAAAAATATATAAAGTATAAATGGGCATGTTACCTCCTCTTCCATACTTGGAAAATGATTATAAATGAAGCGATGGCGTAACTCTTTGTCTTGATGGCCGATGAGAACAGGGGAATTTTGAAGAACAAAATGTAAGAAATTATCAGCTCTTCTCAAGATCTGTGAAAGTTCTTCGACTGGTGATGATTTCTTCTTGAGATTTTCATTGCTTTCCTCCAACTTTTCTAGTAGAATTTGCTCCCGTTGAACGCTCTCTTCCAACAATTTCTCCGAATGCAAAGCCCTTTTCTTCCAATACTTAACTATATCCGTATCTGAATTTGTACTACCCTCATAACTTTGGTCTTCAAAGTGATGTTCCATTTTCTTGAGCTCAACGTCATTTTTTTGTCTTCTCAAATTCTCAAATTCTTCCCTGAGAAGACGAATGGCGTTTTCTTGTTTCCATTCCCATTTCTTTATGAGGTAAGATAACTGAAATGACCCTTTTTCCGTATTGCTTGTAAGCTCAACTAGACGTTTAAAGTCAACTATACTTGGCTCTTCAATGAAACTCGCGTCCTCTAAAACATCAATTTCTTCCATTTTATAGTGAGATTTTGTCTAAAACTTCTGTCGATTTTTACATAGATAAGTGACATTGATCATGTAATTATGCAATAAAGAAAATGGTCGAAATCAAGTTCAAACATAGTATGATACAAAATTTCAAACATCTTATTAAGCAGATAAGCAGTTTTAATACAAAATCTTAAACTCCGAAAAAAACATGATTAGTGAATAACAAAACCATATATTTGAGCCACAAACTATTGAACTTTAACAATTACTTCAGCTAAAAGTAAGTTAATCGAAAGCCAAAGCAGATTAACGTTTGCAAATACGGTCAAAACCCCACAAAATAAATCTTCCAATGATTAAAAAAAATATGAAAAACGTTAAAAATCAGTTTAAAATACTGTTTATTCTGCAAATATGGCAAAAAAAAAAACTATCAACAGATAACTAAAATCACCATGATCTGTTTCTTCTAACAACATTGTTAATACTGTCATTTAGATTAAAACGAGACGATACAAATATTCGAAAAGGGTGAAATCTGACCTAGTAGTTAGCTATTACGTTTAACTGTATTTTTTTTCCGTAAGTAGAT
Source organism: Senecio squalidus (assembly GCA_910822075.1). NCBI lineage: Eukaryota > Viridiplantae > Streptophyta > Magnoliopsida > Asterales > Asteraceae > Senecio > Senecio squalidus. Next base: position 42,089,380 of record CAJVGC010000592.1, on the reverse strand, counting down.
CTGTGAAGTGTGTCAAGGAGAAGTATTAAGTCAACGAAATATAATAGTTATAAGATCTTTAACTAATAATAGTATAACATATATTTAGAAAATATTTAAAATAAGCTGTTAAGCTGATTAAATGTGATAAAAAAAAACTATAGATTGCCACTTGCCATGATGCTTGCAAGAGCCCGGAGACCAATTAAGTCCCATAACGAGTTAGCTTAAGTCGTCTCTTAGCTATAGCGGGTTAGCCAAAGGCTTTCCATTACCAAGTACTTAACCATAATACGTATTTGGTCTGGTTTAGTGGAAAACAAGTGATTGTAATAAAATATACGAAACCATAAGATACCATAGCTAGTAAGACATAACAAATGTTATGAAAATCGAGTTACATCACGATCATCCATAAAACAAAAATCGCACTGTAATTTCGATTGACATGGATCAACCGCAATTCGATGGCTTAAGTGAAGAAAAATCTGGCGATCCACATTTTGAGTTATACAGTAACTTTTTAACTAAAAAAAAAATATAAAAAATTAAATTTTATTATTTACTATATAATCTAAGGACTAAATTTGAAAATAAGTCTTAAAAATTGTTTTTTTTAGCTATTGTTCAGTTAAAAGTATATGCCTACGTGGCACATAGTAGTGTGTAGATGCGTACCTATTTTCGTGTAAAACTAAATCAAAATATAAACATTTTGTAAGTTAAAAATTGTTTAGTTCGGTTTTATAACGGTTTAAATTTTAAGCTTTTTTTTTTCCGTCAACTTTAGTTTAGTTTGATTATTATCCGGTTTGAGAACACATATTTCTTTTTTAACAAGTAGGTATTATTTATATCAAACAATAGTTAATAATTTTGTAAGAATCGTTTTATTCTTCTCGCTTTATTCTTTTTTGCTCTAATTAAAATAAATATTTATGGTTGAATAGTTCAATTCGGTTTTTTTGTGAGAAAATCAAAATCGAACCAAATATTCTAGTTATTTGTATTTCTCATAAATCAAAATTGAACTATCGATTATTATTTTGGGCCATTTTTTACTGTTTGGTGTTGGTCTTTTAGTTCATCCCTTTTAAATTCTCATGTTTTCATTTTAACTTTAGCAATAGATAGAATTTTGATAAATAAATAAAAAGACAAAAAAAAATTGTAATTTAAGGATTATATTTAAAATGTTCGAACCATAAAGTGTACATTTAAATAATCAACATTCTCGTTTAAACTAATAGCCCCAAATAATAAAGAATACAATATATTTTGCGGTTTAATAATTATTGTCTTAGTTTAATTGTCTACGATTATAATTTTTTGCCTATCTTAGTTAAATTGATACCAATTTATAAGATACATATGTGAATCACCATTGAACGATCGAGATCTCCTGACACACAGTCACATTTCGGACTAACATATGAAGGGAAAATTGCACAGAAAAACAACGAACTTTGATCTATTTGTCATTGTGTGTAACCAACTTTATTTTTTCTCAAAGAAAAACTATCAACTTTAGATACGTTATCATTATATGTTAAAGTTAACTTGAAATCTCGTTAAATATTGAAAAATAATAATTATGTGAATTCTTTCAAAGATAAATGTTATATATGTGATATAACATATGTTTATCGTGTTATTTTGTCAATGTTTTGACATTTGGTCTCAATAACTGATAATACGAAAACGTATGTTATTAAAAATTTATTAATTATGAAAGAATTATTAACTTTTTTCCACTTAAATCAATCTATATAACGATAATATAACATATGTGACACCTAACTATTGAAAAAAAACACAAACAAGTTAAATAAAAATAACTGACGAGATTTCAAGTTAAGTTTTCATACATTGTCAACGTATCTAAAGTTGATGGTTTTTTGATAAAAACAAAGCTGATTATACACAATGACAATTGAGTTAAAGTTCGTTACTTTTCTATACAATATTCCCCCATATAAAAAGTCCTATAATAATGTTTATTTTTATAGAATTCGATGCGCGTCTATAAACCTATTCTTCAATATCAAAGGAATGTTTAACTCGAGCTTTTTAGTGAGCTGCAAAAAATAATGAATACAATATCCTTTACGGTTAATAATTTTTGTCTTAATTTGTAGCTTTTATATTTTTCAAGAAGTTCTATTTAGAAAAAAGAACTTTATTTGGTTACGTGAGTTGCAAGCTTTTCTTTTAAAACAAACAACCACCAAATAACAAGCAATTTGAAAAGGTTTTATAAAACTAGGTGGAGCTTTTAAAATATAAAATTAATATATAAAAATCTAAATTTATGTCTTCTATATTGATTTTTATTAGTTTTTCCCTTTATGTAATTTGCCATTTTTTTAACCTTCTTTTTCAGTTATCAGCTACAACTCGTAGCTCTAACATAGAACTAATTTTGTCAAACATATTACAAAATTCTTCTGTATTTATCACTCAACTATCCTTAACGTAAGTTAAAAGTTATTGAATTAAACAATATGAAGCTATAAAGTATTATTGAATGGTGATCTGTATACGGAGTTTGTGTATTCATTGACTGGAGGGTGTTTGAAGGAAAGTTAGAGGAACCACTTAATAAAATAAAATATAAATTATTCATCAATCAACATGTTCTTTTAGAAATATATATATATATATATATATATATATATATATATATATATATATATATATATATATATATATATATATATATATATATATATATATATATGAGGAGGTTCTTATAAACCAATATTTAAAGTAAATTAAGTAAAAAAATATTTATAATATGTGTAATTTTGTATTATGTTTATTTATTCAATTATAACACACTTTAAAAAAGCAAGTTTTGATATGCATCAAAATATATGTCGTTTAGGAGTTGTGCATCAAATTCATTGTTTTTGTGCAGTAAATATTCAAATTTGATGCACAACGATAAAACTACCCATTTTTTGATGTACAACAAAACTTCGTTTTTTAAAGTTTGATATACGGTTAAAATGAACGATAATCCAAAATATCTAACGTTATAAATTATTTTTTAATTATTTTTTACTTATTTTACCTTAAAGTTTGTTTTACAAGAACCAACCTCTATATATATATATATATATATATAAATTATTTGATCATTAACCATATAGACAATAATGGTTATGTAGTAACGCTTATTTAAATGGTTTAATATTATTTTTAATAGGGTGTTAAGTTAGACAATACATGTCTTCTCCATAATCATAATATAAATAATCCAATTAATAAAAGTTACATGATTTTATATCTATCTTTGTAGTTCAATTTTCTACACCCTGCTATGTATATTTTCTAAAGTTGTTATACTATCTAAAGCTTTTTCTAACTCTCGTGCTTAGCCATGTTTAATATATTTAGACACTTTTAAAATCTATTATATTTTTAATCACCATTTATTTATAAGTAACTGTTCTGTCTTAATCCATATAAATAACTATATAATATACGACGACAAGAAAAAGGTAGTATGTTATGTAATCACATACTTAATTACTAACCATCTTATCTTATCTTAATATATAATAAAAAGAAGGCCTAAAATGTCACTTGCCAAAGTAATAGTCATTATGGAAATCCAACTTTAATTTGAATCATTAGATATTTTGATGATGTCATTATTAATAATTTCATTTTAGCCCCTTTGCTTTAAATAATTTAACATTTATTTTAAATAGTAATAATTAAATAAAACTAATTAACCTTTCTACTTTAAATAATATAACAGTTGTATTTTCAAATAATTCTAAAAAACACAAAACATATTTTTTTTCTTCACACACGTACACATTTTTAGTATAAAAAGAAACTAAAATTATTTTATTGTTTTACGGGTGTTTTGCATATAAACGGAAAACATATTATATAAAAAATCTTCTGTTTTTTTTTGTTCTATTTATCCAATATTTTTAGTTTTTTTATATATTATAAAAAGAAAATAAAAATATTTTATTGTTTTACGAGTGTTTTGCATATAAACGGAAAACATATCATATAAAAAAATCTTTTGTTTTTTTTTTCGTCCTATTTACCCAATATTTTTAGTTTTTTTATATATTAGAATTATTTTTTTTTAATAAAGTTTTTTCCGAATTACATAGTAAATTTTTTTTTTAACTTTACAATTGCTAAAATAATTATTTTGTCTACATGACTAATAACTTTCTATTAATCTTTTTATATAAGTTATATGTTCTTTGTTAACATTATATATTTTTTGATATAATTCTTCGCGTATTAGGCGAGTAAATAGACTAGTTTGATAAAAAAAAAAAAGAATCTTTTTCATATCGTATTAGCATTTTTCATCACGTTTATAACTCTATCAAATCATAATACAAAAAATTAAAGTATTACAACTTGCAATTTTTTTTCTTTAACTATATAAATCTTAAACTAGAACAAAAATCCCAACATAAGAATCTTTTTTAACAATACAAAACTAAAGATTCTTAAACTAACTTTTTTTTTAGACAAACATATGTCAGAAACACATAAATATGTGTTGTAAAAACTATATATTATAATAATCTATAATTCAATGAACATAACCTTTTAAATTTCTGTTATACTCACATGGTTTCTCTCTCCACATTCTCCATTGATTTAATCATCAAACTACAATATTTGTTTATTCATTGACTCATGCACTAAACGTTGATGTCAAAAACACTTTACAGATCTACACACAAAAACATACATTTTGCAATATACATTGCAAGGTCAGATTTCCATCAAAAAAAATATTATTATTATTATTTTTTTTTTTTTTTGTTGCTAATTTTGTGATTAAAATGTCATTAATTAACAAGGTTATGGGCAGAAATAATTGGTGGGTGGTTTTTAGCCATTTTTGCAGAATCTTGAATTTAATGAACTTTTTCTTGATTTGAGGTCCACTTTCCATATTCTTCTAGATTTCAGCAAATTAGTTAACTTTTTGCTGAAATAATTTCTGGGTATTGATTATTTGTTGATAAATTTTGTGGGTTTTTGATATTTTTTAACAGTATTGATTTTTACTGTTTCTTTTATTTGGATCTCCCGCCATGTTTTTATATAAATTTTGGATTTTTACTAAATTTTAGATGTAATAGTAATTTGGGTTTTAATCATTTGCTGATAAATTTTGTGGGATTTTAATCTTTTCCCAAAAGATTTCTTGATTTGGATCAAAATATTATTTGCTTATCTAAAGTTTTTCGGGGCTAAATTTTTGGGGTTTGTTTATTTTTGCAGTTCTCTGAGATTTTCCATTTAACTGTGTTCATGTTCTTTCATCAAACGCAGAAAGCGAGCTGAGGATTTGCCATCATATCAGTAGATCATACTAAACAGTAAGTAGTTTGCTTCATAACAAGTTACCCATATCAATTTCTTTAGCATTTTCTTGAATTTTGTATTATGATCAATCTATGGAATATTTCTTGATTGTATCTATCTTGAAATGTGGGAAATGGATTTCTCGTAGAATTAGACGATAATATTTTGGTAATGATCATTTCGGATTACTATACTTCAGTTTCTAAACAAACTACATACTTTCTTAGTTCAAAAAAAAAAAACTAGACTTAATTTCTTTCGCCATTTCTACTATCCTGAGTTTGTTGTATGCCGAATGTTGGGCCGAAAAGGAAAAAGTTATGATCATTTAGTAACTTTTTAAATTTGGACCTCCTTTCTGCAGAATCAAATGATCACATATGCAGAAACCGACAAAAATTTTAGATAAAAGATATATCTCAATACCAATATGATTATACAACTATACTGATCTCGAGCTCAAAATGGAAGACGAAAATGCAGAAGATATGGAGGTCGAAGTCTTGTCTTCAATGTGGCCCGAAGACATTGATGCAGGAAAAAAGTTTAATTTGGAAAAACCAGGAGCTGATCAAGATTTACTAGAAGAAGTGACTATTGTTGAAGAACCGACTATAGTTGACTTTAAACGTCTGCTTGAACTTACAAATTATAGTGAAAAAGGGTCTTCTCAGTTGTCTTATCTAGTAAAGAACTGGGAATGGAAACAAGAAAACGCAGTGAGACTTCTTAGAGAAGAACTCGAGAATTTAAGCAAACAACAACATGAAGTTGAGCTTAAGAAACTGGAAATATTGGAAGAACATCGGTTTGAAGGGGGTGATTATGGAGGAGATAAACGACCGGTTTCTATACTTGATGAAGTTTATGAAGTCTTTCAAGATGTACCCAAAAGGCAAAATGATGTTATTATTCAAGATGAAAAGTTGGAATTAGATGGTGAATGTGATATAAATACTGTTAAGTATTGGAAGCAACGGGCTTTGCATTTGGAGAAATTATTGGACGCAAGTGTTCAACGAGAGCAAATATTATTGGAGAAATTAGAGGAAAGCATTGAAAAGCTCGAGAAGCAGTCGTCTCCAGTTGAAGAACTCTCTCAAATCTTGAAAAGAGCCGATAATTTCTTGCATTTTGTTCTTCAGAATGCACCGGTTGTCATTGGTCATCTAGACAAAGAGTTGAGATATCGCTTTATTTATAATCATTTTCCTAGTTTAGGAGAGGAGGTAATATAATCGACTACTGATTATATTTGTGAAAATTTTGATACTTTGAAAAACAGTTGATGGATTCATGATGATTTCAATCTTTTATCATTTTTTTAGGATATTATTGGGAAAACGGACGTTGAGATATTTAAAGGTGGCGGTGTTAAGGAATCCCAAGATTTTAAAAGGGAAGTTCTTGAAAAAGGATTACCCGCAAAGAGAGAAATTACATTTGAGACCGAATTATTCGGAGCCAAAACGTTCTTAATATATGCCGAACCTGTTTTCAGCAAAGCCGGCGAGGCAATTGGTGTGAATTATATGGGAATGGAAATAACCGATCAAGTAAAAGTCACTCATTTTAATCTTTTTTATTAGTCTTTTAAGGTGGTGATAATTTTAACCCATTTATATGAAAATAATCGGGCTTTTGTAGGTGAAAAGGAGAGAAAAGATGGCACAACTTCGAGAGGAAATAGCCGTACAAAAGGCTAGGGAAACCGAGCTTAACAAAACTATTCATATAACAGGTTTAGTAGCTTAACAATATTTACTTTACAAAAGACTTAAGTTGTACTTTTATTCGTTTCTTATTTATTCAAAGGTTATTAACATTTTTGCACTTAAATTCTTGTAGAGGAGACGATGAGAGCAAAACAAATGTTAGCAACAATGTCACACGAGATAAGGTCTCCTTTATCTGGAGTCGTTAGCATGGCGGAGATTTTATCAACTACAAAACTCGATAAAGATCAAAAACAACTCTTGGGTGTAATGCTATCTTCGGGTGATTTAGTCCTTCAACTTATTAATGATATTCTCGACCTCTCCAAAGTCGAATCAGGTTAACTTTCTGTTCTTCCTTTTTTTATCATCTCTTTAATTTTCCATTTTATATGTCTAAAGTTTTGATGGTTGTTTTCAGGAGTTATGAAGCTTGAAGCTACAAAGTTTAGACCTCGAGAGGTTATTAAACATGTACTCCAAACCGCAGCTGCATCAATGAAAAAAATGCTAATTTTGGAAGGACTTGTTGCAGATGATGTCCCCGTTGAGGTGAAATAGTTGTCATATTTACGTAAACATGATAAAAGAAAAATCCATAATCATAGATGCTTACATTAACATCATATATTCTTTTTCAGGTTATTGGTGATGTTTTACGAATTCGTCAGATTCTAACAAACTTGATCAGGTGTGATTACCACACTCACTTTTAGAGTTAAAATTTTGGTTTACTACTGCGATTTTATTACTGAACTTTATTTCGTTTCGTGCAGCAATGCTGTCAAGTTTACTCACGAAGGGAAGGTTAAGATAAATCTGTATATAGAAGCAGACCCATGTCTCAAAGATAAGAAAAAACGAAAGATTGATACAAATGAGTCACTGATTCCTGTAAGAAACAGAGTCTTGTTAGATGAACACGAGAAAGACGAACCCCAATCACATGACACAGTGGTGTGGATACGATGTGATGTTCAAGATACCGGAATTGGAATCCCAGGTCTTAATCTTCTTAACAAGATAGAGTTGGCAAGATTGGCTGGTTGGGTAACGGGTCAAAAGTATATTTAGCTTGAAACAAGTCATTATGGGTCGGGTCGAGTTGACCTTCAAACATTTTGTCTATTTAAAAAAAATATTGTAAATTATGTTATATAAATAATAATCAAAATATGTGGAAAATTAGACTTTGGGTGTCGTTCAACCCATTTGACCCGTTACCCTTTTAGCGATTTTTTCTATCTGACCTGATTAAGATAAAACACAACCCAAATCGACCCATTCAAATGGGTCAAAACTGCTGTTTTGCTCACATTTTCTATGACTATGTTGTGACAGAGACTGCCTTACCATCACTGTTTAAGAAATACATGCAAGCTGGTGCTGATACAGCTCGTAAATATGGTGGAACTGGATTAGGTTTAGCCATCTGTAAACAACTAGTAATGTTCCTTTCGACATTGACTATTTCTCACTTTATCTTTACTTTGTAGAATGATTTTGACACTCGCTTTCTTGCTAATATGTTAGGTCGAGCTCATGGGTGGCCGCCTCACCGTTTCTAGTAAAGAACATAAAGGATCTATATTCACTTTTGTTCTACCGTATAATATTCCACACGCGTCTGAAAGTTCAGATGAAAACGATGGGTTTCAAGATGTGGACGAAGATGTAAATTGTGGGTTTTTCGAGTTCAATCCACAGACTTTAGGATCTCTTTTTTCTTCTAAAAGCTCAAACCAAACACCTGAGTTAGTGGTAAATAGATTCAATATTCTAGCTGAAAGTAACACAAACCAAAATGATCATAATCATGATCATGATCGTCCGTTCCACAATCCTTCTATACAAAAAAACCGACCAAAAATCTCAGGGTGTATATCTAGCAGTAACAACGAAAAATCTAAACCATTATCAAAACCTAAAATCCTTTTGGTTGAAGATCATGTTGTGAATGTAATGGTAGCGAAACGGATGATGAGACAACTGAATCAAGATATGGATGTTGTGAATAACGGTGTTGAAGCTATTCGTGCTGTTCAACGTTGCGATTACGCTCTCATTCTTATGGTACTTTTTTATTTTTCTAGATTAATAAGATCGTTTATGTTTAACGATATAAATGTCCACCTTTTCATATTGTAGGATGTATGTATGCCTGTAATGGATGGTCTTCAAGCTACACGTTTGATCCGTTCATATGAGAAAACTGGCAACTGGGATGAAGCAAAGTTAGCCGGAGTTGAGCCACACGATCTTTCTTCCAGTGATCAAGTATTAAAGGAGCCTAGAAGGAGAATTCCAATAGTTGCTGTAAGTACCTGAAGGGTATTTTAGTCATTTTACTATTTCTAACTCGTTTCTAAAAGGTGCTGTGTTTTTGTGCAGATGACTGCAAATGCAATGTCGGAAAGTTCAGAAGAATGTTTCGCCAATGGAATGGACTGGTTTGTAACAAAGCCTGTTACTCTTCAAAACTTAAAACAATGTCTTGAAAAGTATTTACCATCCTTGTAAATATGTATGTATAGCAAAGTGAATACGAGGTATTTAGAGAGATTTTGTTACTTTTCGAGTTACATTATTTGTCCTCGACGTCCCATTTTTAGCGGGGGTTAAAAGGACAGATGTTGAGTTAGATCTTAGCAAAATAAGTTACTACCAAGTAGTCACCAATCTGTAAGTCTCTGTATGCGATATTTCATAACGATTTGCAATTATCTTTTCCGTTTTAGATTGAAAAAAAAAATCTAGAATTATTCAAGCTATACAATACAAATTGTTGGGCATTATTACATTGGACGTTTACATAGTAGTATTACACTCGAATACAGCCACAACTAACTTTAGAAACGCACATTTCTTCAAGACACCGACCCGTTAAATCATGCTTCAGATAAATCTGGATTCTGGCTAACAGGAGTTGACGGTTCTTCACTATCTGAGGGCTGAGATTCGTGTTTGGCCGCAGCTTGCATCACTCTGTTTTGGACATTTACCGAGGAAGGTGAAGTTGGTAAACCATTACGATTGGTTTCAAGCTTTCCTGCAGCCCACGAAATTGCCTGGCCTCCCAACTTAACAGGAACAAGAAGTTGTCTTCAACAGATCAACATATTCGACGTTAGAGAATATGAGAATATCATATGTTCAAATCTAGCAAGTAAAATTTAGTTTGGAGTAGACCGATAACTAGACTTACCTCACATCTTGGCTGAAATCTTGGGAGTTTTCGTAAGAAGCAGCTCGTTGATATATAGTCTGGTATTGATCAAAGAAAATGTGTCAAATAATAATATAACGAAACGAAAGAGCAAAAGTACAGGGTGATTTGAGTTGAACTATGTCGAGAACAGTAATACTATAGAAAAACAGTACCTGACCAATGCCAAAAAGAGCAATGAGTTGCAGTGTCGTTTCCCACTCTGATAAAAACATAGAAATATGAAATAATTTTACATGGGATAAGAAATGGTACACAAACATGCACACAATATAAACGAATCAGTGAGTTATTCACAGACAGATTTTATAAATACTTTCTGTTAATTTCAACTGGTTTTCGGTCCGTTTGTGGCAAAGTTTTATATCTCCTACTTATATTCTTTAAAGCATAACTTGGAAAAGATACAAACCTAATAATGCATAAGCAGCTGCCAGAAAACCCTGTGAACAAAGAAATCCCACTAATTAGACCAAAAGTGGTAACGGTATCAGAATTCAAAAGTGGCAAAATGGGCGGGTCATGCCAGGCTGGGTTTTGTTGACCTACCAACGCTTTTTTGTACTTTTTTATCATTACATATGATTGACAGACTATACTTTTAAAAGAACAATTTCATTTTTTGAATATACTTTGGATGACAGTTGACCAGTTTGACCCGTTCGACCCATTTGACATGTTACAGTTTTAGGCACCTCGAGATACAATAATCTGATAAGTGATAGATTATCAATATCATCTCTCCATGGGCCATTTGAATAACATAAAAAAGCTTATGTTACTCAAACCAAGTCTCTTTTAGATAAACTTTTCTCAGAGTTTAAAAGAACCTTACCACGCCATACCCGATAACTTGCTGGGGCGTGACATCCTCTAGAATAGCCTCAGCTTCCTGTTATTCACACTTTAATTAGACTCCTAATGCTAATTTCTTTGTTATGATCAACGGGTAGAGAAGATACCTCATTGAGTATGGTGAATGTTGTCTCCGGTTTTGGTTCTTTAACACGCAAACCTTCTTGAACCCAAGAGCGGAAGCCACCTTGGACTAAGTACGGTCTCTGTCATTTCCACCCGTAAACCTTAGTCCTATTGACTATTGCACATCATATTTAAATCACTCAAAAGAATGACAATATGAGATATATTTACCTTAATCCCAACTTTCCTTAGCGATCTTGCTATTCCTTTAGAGCGAGAACCATCAGCATCCATTACTATTACCTTGGACCCTTTCTATAGGTAACGTAAAAAAGTGAGTCTTATGTTATCCAAAAAAGATGGTAACGTCACTTAGAGAATGTTACGTACTTGAACAACTTTCAAGTTGCGGATGACAGCAGCAAGCAAGGCATCGTCAAATTCTTTTCCATTTTTTATTAACTTCTTTACATTAGCATCGACATCTGGAAATGCGACGGCAGCATATCGAAAGCGGGCTGTCCTTCGAAGATCAGGAATTCCATCTTTTTGTCTGAAATCCTTCATATATAAAGATAATAATAATGAATACATAAGAGACGACGATTATAACTAGTATCGATAGAGAAAAACATTTAGAAAAGAAAGGCTAGAAAAATTTACAGTGTCTTGCCTCAGGCCGGACATCAATTAGTGCAACTTTTTCTTTCCCATTCAGTAACTCGAAAGTTAAATTTGGGGATAAGTCTCCAGCATATCCAGCATACATCAATACCCAGTAAGAAACCCTGTACGAAACTAACAATATGTAAAGGTGCGTTCTTTGTTTTTCGAGTTTTCCGTGAATATTTTTCTAGAAAACCACATTTTTCTACAACAATAACATCACATTACATTGAAAAAGATCAAAAGTATACCATAATGTCGTTGACGTTCCAACCAAAAGTAGAAACGGAAAAATGGGATCATTAGGGTCAATGCCAAGACTTGTCTCAACAACAATATAAAGCTGTTGAAGAGGATTCAATACATAATAAGAAACCGTCTCTTGGGAAGCATTAAGCGCATTCTGTACGTCTGAAGGAAGAATATCTTTAAAAGATTCATAACCATATACCACAAACGCGCCACCTTGTTTTAGAGTATCCTCAGCTGTTACTATAACATTTCTCAACACGTCGACAGCAACAACCCCGGCTTTACTAGAAACTCCCTTAGAGTTACTTGAAACGCCCGACAATGTACTAGTAACAGATTGGTTAAACTTATTAACATAACCATCAATCGTTTGATTAAGAGTGTTTGTTGCAAATTTTGTTGACGAAGTGATTGTATCAAGTGTGTTTGTAATAGCAGTGTCTGTATTACACACTAGCGCGTTAAGCGATTCTTTAATTCCAGCAAATACATCCTCATCTTGGTTTTGTGATTTCGAAAGGTATTCTGAGTACAAATCAGCTGGTTTCAAGGAATTAATAATAAAAGGCGGGTTTGGTCTTGGTAATTCTTGAACTAGGAATTGATTTGCAAACTTCCTAAGGGGATTGTTGCTGAATGGGTTCGAAATGCATTTCAATGTAAACGAATTGTGCCGTGTATACCCTCCTCTTACTCCATATAGATAAACCTGCTACATTTGTTCCATGTCAGACAAGTTACTATTTTTTGTATCCATAGCAGTACGGGTGTAAATGAGCCGAGCTACTAGAGCAAATATTATATCATTATATATATAATCATTATGTTGTGTAGTTAGATATTTACTAGAGAAATTGATTATATATCCACAAGGTAATTAAATCTATGTTAACGAGTCAAGTTCAAGCTTGAACGAACCGAGCTCAAGCTACATCCACATTTTGACTAACGTAGAAAAAAAGATATAAATATATATTTGATCGTTAAAATGTGAAAATTAACGAGCAAAGGAGGGAAATCGTAATAAATAGTGAAGGACCTGCCTGTGAGTTAGAAATGGTAGAGCAAACTGGTAGCATTGTCATTACAGCAAACACCACAATATGGAAGCAAAATTTTAAAAATTATAAATTTATTTTTGGGGAATTATCTAAAAATAAAATAAAATGGAAAAATGAGAGGTAGTATTTGAATGGGATTATTGTGTGGCCTTTCTTTGGATTCTCCTCATCTCAATATTCCAAATTTATATCTATACGTGTCAACTTCTTACTGGTTGATAAAGATATGTTTCAAAACGGTCCGGGGCCAAAGTTAGATCGCTTACATATGAGTCCAGATAACAATAACAATAACAAGGAAAAATCTAATTCTGAAAATCTGTATATTATACTTTCATAATGATTATGATTTGTATATTATTTGATCCAATGAATAATTTATTTTTGCAAAAAAAACGTATACGATATGTTTTTGGAGATATTATGGGTCTCTCTATCCGAACTTTTTATTTTACTTGCACTCGAGTTGCAGTTGGAAATTACATTCTTGAAACTGCAAATCGAAGACAAGGTTGCAAGAAAATAGTTTCTACACATTTTGTTTATAACAAATCTTTACGAGATGCAAAGGAAAACAAAGAAAGCAAATCCAGAAAAACAGGTAACTTGGTCAAAACAATGAACCCAAAATGATAAAATTTCAAATTTGGCAAGGCTACATGTATAATATCCACAACGGTAAAAATTCGAAATTACATGAATACCAACGGATACACGATTCACCCATAAGTAACGACACCAAGAACCCACGTTTAACCAAATACCAAAAGATATTTCCACGGCACATATGTTATCCTTAAGAAAGTTCGAATCTTTGATGAACCATCTAACAGCAATAAATAAAATACACATCTGTTTCAAGATTAAAAGATACCGGGAAAATTTATGGTGCAAGAGCTTTTAGATGCACTTTATACCAAAATAATTGTACAAAACGAAAACAACACTAGATTTAACAATCTTACTTGCTGCTAATCTAAAAAAAGAACATATAAATATGTTTTTAAACGAATAAAGATACTAAGATTCATGACTTCAGTAAACCGAAAACTCACATTTCATACAGCAACTTCAAGAATTTGATATACGGGTACTCTTCTTTTACATTTGAGTTCCTCAATATGTACAAAGGAACCGTTTTCAAGCTGATGCCATTGTTGGCGTAGGAGACGCGGAATACTGATCTTCAACACCGTTGCTGAATTTATTACTTTGTTGTCTGACTTTAAAACTGCTATGTCTTATGGGTTTTTGCTGAAAAAGAGAGTTCAGCGTTTTCTCAAGAGACTGAGCAGTGAACTTGGCGTACTTGCTAGCACTGGAATCTTGTTCAACCAATGGCCCGTAATTCTGCATATAACTTCGGTAAACAGGAACAATTGCTTGAATTATTGAAAGGCACGTTTTCTCTCTTAAATCTTTTTCTAAAAGAACCCACGTGGAGTGCTTCTTGTGAATGTTATCAAAAGCTTCGTTGAAAGCTTTTAACCGTTTTTTCACCAGATCACGTGCAGTAGCACGACCTCCAGAGAATAAAATCAAGCCTTCCCGACTTAAATGAGAGGGAAGTTTTCCCCAACTTTCCCTTATAAAGATTGTTGAATAATATTCTGTGTAATCTTGGTGTTCTCTTAACCATTGATCGCCTAATAAAGCTCCAATCTTTGTGCCTTTTAGATGCTTGTAAAGATGATAATGATTGTTCATCAAGAAAACGTATGAAAGGATAGTATCGTTATAAGCCTTTGACCATGCGTCAAGATTCAATTCAATGGCTCGAACTAAATTAAGAAGCTCATCATGAAGAAGACTTTCTTGAAATTTTTCACGTTTCCAACTTCTTTCAATGGCTAAAACTTGGTTCAAAATCGGCTTATAGTCGTTTCCCAAAAGCCTATTAGAGTAATCAGTAATAAAACTTACGAGTCTTGGAACACTACCATCGGGAGGTGGTGGGGCCTGTCTCTGCAACTCCACTTGAAGCAAAAGCTCCCAGAATATTTCCGAAGCCCCTTCGATTACTCTTTTGATAAGATCCCTTGTTAAGTTTTGAATTTCGGCACAAGCAGCCCCACCAAAAAGGCGGTTAAAATCCAATCTTAACTTATTTAAAGATGCAAAAATGTCTAATAGCTTCAAAAGCTTTATTGGATCTTTCTTACTCTCGGTGACTGTTTTCCCGAATTGAAGGAAAGCGAGCATACCGGCTTGTGCTGCTATATTTGCAAAACAACCCCTCCATACATCCAATCCCAACTTTTCAAAAACGTCATTACAAAGCTTATATTCAGCTTCGAATAAATGCTTCACCGCGAACTCCAAATGTTTACTCCATTTAGCTATGTAACCCTCGATGCTCTGCACATCGTTAAACTCTGAAACTGAAATCTCTAAATAATCTAGATTTAACGCCCGTAAACTTTCCCTAACAATCGAGCTACGAACATCAACATAAATAGATTTGCATTTCTCAAGTCTATTGTTAGCAATCAAACAACCGAGAATATCTTGTAACTTTTTAATAACAGTAACAGGTAAAGGAGACGGGGAAATACAAGCTTGTTCATCTTTCAGAGGAGAAGAAGACATAGGTAACGGGATACTATTCTCAGTCAAAAGCCGACGAAACTCACCCTCTAATCTATCTAAAGCCGCTTCTAAAAGCCCACCATCAAGCCTCCCTTTCTCTTCATTTTCTTGCAAATCTCTAAGATACTTTAACGCTTTTTTCAAACTAGACGTATACCTTTCATCCGCTACATTATTCTCCTGTAAATAATCAACAATATCATCCAACCATTCAATCGCCATCCCACAATTCTCCGAAAGAAACTCCAACGCCCCTTGTAAATTATGCAACACTTTCAAATACCCCAACAAATCACTCTGCGGATCCGATAACGACTTCTCCAACCCATGAATCGCATCAAACACCTTCAAAACCGCAGCAGCTGGAACAACAGCTTTATTTATATGACCACTAACAGCATCAAGCGCGTCTCGAGGAGCAAGTATCGGACGAACCGCAGCTTCTAAACCCGGTAACCTCTGTTTAATCTCATCTACCCTAGGTCCAACGCTCTTCAACGACATCTCCAAACTCCTCGATTTCTCTAAATTTAACTTCAAACACTTCCTAGCAGTCACCAAATTCCCAATCCCTAATTCCCCCATTTTATTTTTCAAAACCCTATATTCAATAAAATCTCTAATTTTTACAATCAAAACAGATCTAAAAACACTTCAAATTAACATAAAATCACATCATTAAACTAATAACACAATAAATTAACAAAAAGTAACAAAATTTATGAAAAATTCAAAACCCTAATTTTTGGAAAAAATTCAAAACTGAAGCAAAACTTACGAGTAACTGAGCAATTAAGTTAGGGTTATTAGAGATCAATGGATAATAAAGTGAAATTGATGAGCAATTTGGGAATCTAGTGATGAATTTGTTGGATTTGAGTAGGTGAAATTAGGGGAAAAAGTGGAATAATTTTTGAAAAAAAAAAAGAAAAGAGTTGGATTTTGTAAAGTAAAGATGTCACACGGTTTTGAGATTACTTTTTTATCTGTCTTACTTTTTTATGTTACTGTTTATGGCATATATTCATGTTTAATACTTTTTGTTTTTTTATTTAACTTTTTTATTATTAAAAGTACGATTCATTAAAAATTAGTGTGGTTCTTTTGTTGTTATAATTTGAAATCAAGAGATATTCTTTGTCTTAACCATGACCAATATCCAGGGTTGGACTCGAGATTTTGGATTTTGGCAAAAACTAATTTATATTTTTATTTATTGCATTAATTATCTTTAGTTAATGAAAATTGATTTGTTTTTATTTATAAATACGCTCCATTTTTTCCGACTAATTCTTCTCATTAACTCCATTTGAAATTCAATCAAAATAAATTGGGTTATTTCATCAAGATCTTTTTAAAAGGTTCGTAACGCAGTCTATTTGAAAGCAATTGTGTGAGATTGTGCATTAACATGGCTAGGTTTAGATCTTGTTTCTTGCTCCTGCTCGTGGTCGTTGTCGCAGGTTTTCCCACACATATATTTATATTATTAACTTTCTTTCTCAAAATACATGTTATCAACAATATATATTATATTATTATTTCTTGTATAGATACTTAACTTTTTTACAATGATAAATCAATGCAAGTTTTGTCTATTAAAAGTCACAGGAGAAAGTATGACATATACAACTAACGGGTGTGAAAGAGCGATATATAGCCAACAACCTTGTAACGCTAAGATATGTTAACTAGAGTATGCTCTCACATATCTCGAGAAAGTCGACCACATAATCTCATGTTTACCAGGAAAAAAAAAAGACTACAATTCTTTTTAGTGCAAACTCTATATTGTGGCAATGAAGACATAATCTTTGAAAAGACTACAATCATTACAATAAAAATGATAATAACATGGCTTTTCACTTGTCTGATAAGTTGATATGATGATACAAATGATTTTACTATGGTCTATTTATTAAACCTTTTTTAAATAATTATTAAATCATTGGGTACTATTGATTCTTTTTGAATTGGTTGTTGATGATTAAGGACACATTATTTGATGATTATATTTAATTTCAACTGAGATCTTATTAAGTAGTTTTATAATGCGAAACATCTTTTTGACTCGTATTTCCCAACCCTTTATCTGACCACCCAAGATGTTTATCGTGTAGAGATATGAAAAATGCATTAATATTGTCAAAGTTCAATGTTACTCTTGAACAAAATCTCACCTGAAATTTAGAGAAACAAGATGAAAATAAAAACACATCAATTACCTTCGTCACTTTGGAAATGGGGATCAAAACGGATACATGTAACTTGGGAAAATTTTCAAAAAAAAGACCAACACGAATACATGAAGAAAAATGCACGAAATGTTAGTCACTTGTATTTGATCAAAAAAGAGCAAACATATAAAAATCCATGTATCATTGCCCAAACAATCTTTGCACTCGTTTTATAAGTAAACCCACAAACACGTGGGGTATAACGAAGCTACACACATATATGCACTTACCTGACCCTAAACATAAAATAAAAAAAGTTCCAAAAAGATTTTCATGACCCACTTTGTAATGCTAACGGAAGAACATCGAATTCATGCCCAAATTATTGGTGAGGTTTTGAACAAGATAAGCAATCTGTGATGTTCTGATAAAATATGGAGAAATCACAGCAACTTGTACTTGCTTTAGCTAAATAAAGAATTTACCGCATTGAAAACGAACCAATCTAGGGTTTATCTATAAGTTCATTGTATCTTCTATAGTGATAATGAACCTGCAAAATAGAAGAAGAAAACAAGTTTATTAAATCTTTACTAGCAATTATAAACTCCAGAGAAAATAATGCATCACTTTCACGTTTAGGGCGGGAAAGGATAAATGCAACATTTTGCTTATTAAGAAACAAAAACATGATCAAAATATGACACACAGAAAAAGGAAGAGTCTAACCAGATCAGCTGCTTCTCAAACTACAAAAACCGCAAGAAGTGCATGCATGACAGCCCAGTAGAAAATAAGACTCAACCGCAAAGCAGGTTGCCGCATCAATGTCCTGTCACATGAAACCCTGAGAGATGGGGTTTCCAAAAAAACATAATAAATCATAAATTCCACACAAATTATTAAATAACGAGACTGAGATGAGAGGAGAGGATAAAGTTACCATAAGCCATCAACAAAGTCTGTAACAGGCCTGGTGAATCTTGGGACAAGTTTTGATGTAGTAAGAGACTTGAATCCATGAGCTGAGTGAACAACAAAATAAAAAGTAATTAAGTACTATAAAGACGTTTTCAGCTTCCAACTTTAATTTCAGTCTAAATAAAATAATATTCACATTTAGGATAGATAACTACCTTTATCATCGTCATCATCTTCTAACTTATCCTTATCATCTGTGTCATCGATGGAAATAGCAAGATGGTCGTTATTTACTTTGCGCAAACTTCGAACTTGAGTTGCCATGGAGGAGCCTTGTGATGCCCATTTATTAAGCTGCACAAATTTATTAAGTATTTCTTTATATTCATGGACACTGTTAAAAAGCTATAAGTTTAAAACTGAAAATGTCTTACCACAGGTTCAACTTCGACAATTTCTGAAGAAGATGTCCGTTGTGCAGAACTGGTATCATTTCCATGCAAACTTGATCTAGATTCCTTTTCTCTCAAGGAACTCTCGAGAAACTCTCTTCTACGCATCAAGTCGTCAACTTTGCTTCTCTCTATGCGCAACAGATCATCTTTGCTTTGTGATACTTGGCGTAAGTCATTCAAGGCTGAGACGATAGATGTGATTTGCTTCTTAAGTATTTCTTTATATTCGTGAACCTGATCAATTTTGTTCTCATCAAGATGCATATTATTCGTTTCTACTCCAGAAATCATAGAATCTAACCAAGTCAAGATGTCTTGGATCTCATCGACACCCTTTTTGTCAGTTTCCAGTGCTTGCAATGAATCACTGGTGCAACGTGTGATTTCATTTCTCAAGAAAGAGACTTCAGAATCCCGTTCCTGAAGTTGAGACTGAAGCCTATCAACCTCAGACACTAGCGTTTCAGACAAACGATGAAGTTCATCAAATTTTCCTACGGTGATTGAAAGCTTCTTCAAAGCTTTGCCACGAGCAGCTTCCGAATTCTCCAAATCAAGATTCATTTGCTGAACGACTCTTTCTAATTCGGTAATTTTGTTCGTCATTTCTTCCATTTGGGCCTCTTCTTCATCGAGCGCTTGTAATAAAGCTTCAGCTTCTGCAGACAACATATCAAATTTTGTTAACAATAATTTCCGCTTACATCAAAAACCTAGGGTGCATTTAATTGTAGAAAAAATTCTTCAGTTTTACATCTCTAATTTTCCAGAAACATGGAGTTTTCAATCTCTAAAAAAGTGTTAAAATTTGAAAACATGTTCAGGTGTTGTTGCTTTTTCCATTTTAGAAAATTAGACAAGTTTTGAAAATTGTATAATGAAAAGGATTGAAAAGAATATAAGTAAGTTTTTGGAGTTGCAGTAGATGAGTGAAATTTCTGTTTTCATTAAGAAGAAATCTTTGAAATATCACGACTTGAACACGTTCTCTGTTTCCGAGTTTTCCATGAAAAGGCCTCTAAAAAAAACCATGGTTTTTGCAACTAATCAGTCCCCTAGAAATGGTGTTAAAATAAGACCTTGTTCTTTTGCTGTCAATGCCTCTGTAAGTGACTTGACTTTTCTATTCAACTCAACCAGTTCGAATTCTTGACTTTCCAGCTCTTTGACCTTTTGCTGCAACGAATTACGCTGTAGATTAACTGCTTCCAGCTGACCCTCTAAATCATTTATCTGAGCCTTTGCAGGTTCAAGTTCTTGCAAGTGACTCATAGCAGCTGCTTCAGCTCGCTTAATCTGACTCACAAGATCCACACACATTCTATCCTTTTGAACATCTTTCTCCGTAAGTTCCTTCTGCAAACTAGAAATCGTAGACTTCATTTCCTTTAGGTTAACTTCCATACTCTCAGACTGAATAGTGTGAAAATCATTCACAACCGCCAATAATCTGTTCACCATACTCTTGATACGCTCTTCAGAAACAGAAAGAGTTTCTCCACTTAAAATATCTTCACCAGAATAATCATTTGGAACCGCTTGGTCTTTGGTTTTTTCCATTTCAAAAACTGATTTCTTACAAGCCTCATACAACATTGAAATATTTTTACGTAGCATCAAATTTTCCGTCTCTTTCTGTTTACCAGTGGATTCAAAGGAATGTTTATAAGAAGTCATTTCACTGCCAAGAGTCGCCACTGTCTCAGATAAAAGAATGATTTCTTCATGTAAACATTTTGAATGGCTCTCTAATTTTTCTTCAAAACCATTGATATTGGTTATTAAATCTTCCATGTGGGTCCCAATAAACTTCCATAAATCAATGATCTTATTTTCATCGTGAAGCTGTAACTCTACTGTCTTGCTGTCGAAGAAAAATTCCGACTGAACGCCAACCTGAGACCTGGAACGAGTTTGACCACCCATGTTAACAGTATCGCTTATCTCCAATAACGATTTAACACTTGCTTCAAGATTGTATAGATAGTCCAAGTCTTTGGGCAAAACGTCATTAAGCAGACCGTAGATTTTGCTAAATCCTGGTCTTAGTTGGTCTAAACCAGATTTTAAATTCATAAGTTCCGAAAACTGGCTACTTCTTTCCTCCAAATGACGAGCAGATAACTGTTCGAGATGTGATAAAGATTCACGTTTTGCAGCTTCTGCTGAATCTCTTTGCTCTGATAGTTCTGAAATTTCCTCAAGAAGATCTTCATTTCTTTCCTGTATCTCATTCAACTCTGCTAGAAGTAGCTCGGTAGCTCGTTTAGATTTTCTTGATTCTTGTTCAGCCGACGATATTGCAACTTGTAAATTGTGCATTACTTCTTCAATTTGTTTAAGTTTCTCAACTGGGTCATCAGTTCTCAGACCAACCCCAAGATCAATCTTGGTCAAGGCACCTAAAATCATGGTCAATGTATTCCTTTTATCCAGTGACTCACTGTCAGCTTCTTCCAGACGATTTTTCAAGAATCGGATTTCAGAATCTTTATTTTCCACCATTTCTTGCAGAGTAAACAAGTCTTTCATCTTTTCCTGATGATCCAAAAGAGAATTTTCCCGAACTTTAATCTCGGCATCCAAGCGCTCCACCTGAGATGTCAAGTCATTGATCGTTTGCTTCATACTGTCTCGCACTTGAACCAATGACTTCCCTTTTCTGACCGCAACATTTAACTTTTCTCTAACTGTAGCACACTTCTGCTCCTCCTGAACAAGTAAATTCTGCAATTCTTGATTCTTTGCCTTTAATGCTTCAACTTCATCAACCAAAGATTGATTACTTTCCACTTGTCGATCTCTTTCCTCCTTCACTCGCACTAAATCACTTTCAACCTCCTCCAGCTTTCTCTCCAACTCACCGTTGGTGTCTGACTGGTCAACGCTTCTTTCTCCGTGAGTCACCCCAGTTGTTGCAGAGATGTGATTGTCTACTAGCTTCCTCAGTAATACTTCCAAATACTGGATATCACTTGTACTTGAATCAATATCTTCTGTTTCTGGAACTTGAAGCAAGTCCTTAACTAAATCCTGCAACCGCCTTATTTCACCATGAACATGGTGCATATGCTCCTCATCCCCACGCTTCTCATCCAGCTTTAATTGCAATGCACCAACTTCATTTTGCAGCTTATCATTCTCGATCTCATATAATGCAGATTTCTCAGAAACTTGATTATAATCATGACTTTGAGCCTCCAAACTAGCAGATAGTTGTTCACGTTCATCAGTGATCGACTTTAGAGTAGACTCAAGGTCAACTAATCTCCTTTGACTCCCTTCAAGATCAGCAGCAAGTGATACACGAATCTTTTCCAAATCGTTAATATCTTGCTGAAGAAGACCACAACGGTCATTTGTATCTGAAAGAGCTACTCTTAACCACTCAATTCTGTCTTCTGGCTCCAGTGATCGCAGCTGTGAGGGCATATTAATCTTATCCAAAACTTCTTCACATCGTTGTACAAGGTTGTTTCGTTCCATTAATGATTGTTCAAGCATCTCATTGTGCTCAGCCAACCCATAAAATTTATTTTGTAGTTCGTCGTAATTTCTTCTTAATTCCTCATCAGCTGGACCTGAAGATGGTTGTATATCTTCTATCCAGCCATCCATGGCCCTTGAACCAGACTCAGGATATGTACGTGTTCTTTCAATTAAACCCGCTTGATTTGAACTGGTAACAGGAAAAGAGTTCTGAGATTGAGATACAGATTTTGCTAACCAATCAATTTTGTCAATAATATCTCTCACATGAAAATCTTCTGGAAGATCCAAATCTTCCAGAATTTCTTCTATTCTCTCAAGAACGGAATCTTTAAGAAGAAACGACTCTCTCAAGGCAGTAGCCGAATTTCGAATGTAAGATAGCTCGGATTCTAGAGCCTTTATTCGCTCACCGCCTTCAGAATGGCTTTTTAATTTTGCTTCAGTTTCTTGAAGAGTGGCCTCTTTTAACTGTAACTCATGCAAGCATTTTTCCAGCTCGCTTGATTTTGCTGATAGATTTTGTTTTAAACTGTCACGATGTTGAATCAGACCTTTTCCTTTTGTAACAGCAATGTGGAGCTTTTCCCTCAGAGTAGATACACGCTGTTCAGACTGATGAAGTTCAGTTTCTTTTAATTGTGTTTCAGATTGAATCGTAACAAGATGCTCCATTGCACTAATCAAACTTCCTTTCAAAACGTGATTTTCAATATCATACGAAACGATCAAGGAGGTTAAGTGTTCTATTTCCTCCTGCGACTTGATCGATTTCATGTCGTTAGACTTCAATTTGTTAACGAGAAACTGAATCATAGACTCTAGAGAAGACACAGGTTCGTCTGGTTTAATTTCGATGCCATCTAGTGTAACTGAACATTGAATATCTTCAAACAACTTGACGATAACTTCTGGATTAATACATCTTTTATTCAATTCCTCCATGTCTTTTATTCTTCGCAGCAACTCCAAATTGTATTCTCTATTCTTAGACTCAAGTTGTGATCGCTCACGAAGAATCATAATCAGTCGCTCAATAAAAACGTCATAGTTGCTGATTTCTAGATGATCAAGCTGCTCACGTGTCGTATCTTCTTCATTTTGTTCTGTAGAGGGGGCCAAATCATTCACAATTTTCTGAAGGTTATCAAAAACTTTATGTATCACATAGGAAGATAGTTCATTCCTTCCTTCTAAATCCTTGGTCTTCTCTGCCAATTCCTTGTACGAATCAGAAAGCAAATTGTGCTTCCTGAGAGCATCTTCACCCTTTTCCTGCAGATCCTGGATCACTGCAATAGCTGCGTCAACCGAAGTAGCCACACGAGTACTTATATTCTGGTCAACAACAGTGTCGCTTGGGTGAGTGGCGGAAATGGTACCAATAGATGAATAGAGCTTTCGGTGAAATGTTTCCAACTGGTTGAAAAGAGAAGCCATATGATCCGCCTGTTGTTGTAGTTCATCCACCTGTGCCTTCAATTCAATGACTTTTGATTCAGAGGAGCTTAGCTTTTCTGTAAGCTCCGAGTTATACGCTTTGGTGGTGATCCCTTCTTGCCTCAAATCTTCACACAGAGCTAGAAGCTCCCCCTTTTTTCCTTCAACAGTGCCCACATACTGCTTAACAAATTCATCCAAAATCACATGTTTAAAGAACGTCTCCTCCAAACTGTCACTCTGCTCTTTCATAGCTTCAAAACGAATCATGAGCTCTTCTAGTGTACTGTCAGACGGTGTTTTGCCACTTGTATTTACCTTAATCAACTCACTCGCATTCTCTGCATCCTGAACCAGACCCCTAAACAGATCTTTCAAGTTATCCATGTTCTTCTTGACTGTCATATGTGGCTCTGAATCTTCGATGGGAGGTGACATTTCTTCTAATCCATCAGCATGACCCTTCAGCTCAAAGTTTTGAACAAGTTTTGACACCCCAGGTGAAACTGCTGATAGAGAATGCATTTCTGAAATTGACTTGTCAAGTTCCTGCATCGCTTTCTCAACTTCAATTACGTGTATCTTCAACGACACTAATCCTGAAGACGTTTCAACTACATCCCTTTGCCCCTGCTCAAGTGGATGCTGATTATTATCTTCAACAGGTATTTTATCCTGAAAGTCTCTTTGCTCCGACTTCATCTTCCAGTCATCGAATTCATCAATTTTAGCTTTGTACGTGTCCAAAGTACTAGTAAGAGTAACACTTTCCTCGGTAAGTTGTTCAAGCCGCACGGCCCCATCTTTTAAGTCAGTCATGGACTTCTCATATTCCAGCTGCAGATCCTTCACTAAGCTTTTGCAGTTTGTTAATTCTGTCAACGCTTCCTCCTTTTCAACACTCAAACGATTGATCTCTTCTTCAAATCTGGTTCTCTCCTTTTCAAAGTTGGCAATTTCTGAACGTAAATTTTCAACTAAATGCTGGAATTCTAACAATTCTGTAGAAAATTTCTGATTTTCCTCAACGAAGTGCCTGTTTGCTTCCTCGAGTTTACTTCTGTCCTCCCTCTCTGTTGAAAGGACCGCATTCAAATTGGCATTCTCCACCTGAAGTGCTTCCATTGATCTCTTCCATTCAGCCAATTCAGTTAGCAAACTCTCTTTTTCAGAACCATAAATCTCTTTTTCAGTTTCTAGTTTAGCTCTCTCTTCCTTTACAAGAGCAAGACTTTCTTTGGTATTGACATTCTCAACCTGCGATAATTCAAGTAACGATTTGCAGTCCGTCAATTCTTTCATCATTTTTTCATTCTCCAGAATCACGTCTCCTTTCTCCTTCTCCAGTTTATTTTTCTCCTCGGTCAATAAACCAACACTCACATTTAGGTTTTCATTTTTCTCCTGCAAATCTGACAACAAACTCCTGCTGTCAACCAATTCAGATGACACATTGGAAAACTGATATTCAGATCTGTCAAGTTCAATCTGCAACTCTTCAATGCGGGAAGATGACTGGTCTAATGCTGTCTTTGACAAAGAAAATTCCTTCTGAAGACTTTCCATTTCACTTGTAACTCTATCCAGTTCAGACTTACATTTTGCAAGCTCTTCGGAAATGATTTTGTTCTTCCCTTCAACATCACCAAGAGAAGCACCAATAGAAGATTTTTCATTATCAGACTCCTTTCGTGCATCTGATTCTTCGTATAACTGCAAATAAACCAACTCTTTTTCAAAATTATTGAGATATAACTGCTCTCTGACTCTTTCTGAAAACTCAGCAGAGTCGGACTTCATATCACTGCCATCCTTTAAATCTCCACTGGTAACCGCGTCTCTAGCCTCCATCACAAACCGAAATTCATCTTCACCTAAAGCCTTTGCAAGTTGAGTCAAGCTAACTGGGGTGATATCAGAATCACCTGATGTAAGTGGCAACGTTATACCTTCATCGCCCTGAAATCCAGTCACTTCAACTTCTTTTGACTGAATTGTAGGTTCAGGATCAGAAGATGAATTTAAATCTGCTTTATTTGTGTCCGAGTCAATAACACTAGCAATAACAGGAAACCCATCACGTTCACTAATTTCGTCTGTTGCACTGCTTGTATATTCCACCTTACTGTCTTCTTCAACATCCCCCGATTTAACATGAGCACTCTCATCCGCTTCAACATTTATGGAACTTGTTTTATTATCTGGTTCTGGACATGAATGATCACGTTCACTAATTTTGTCCGTTGCACTGCTTGTATATTCCACCTTACTGTCTTCTTCAACATCCCCTGATTTAACATGAGCACTCTCATCCGCCTCAACATTTATAGAACTTGTTTTATCATCTGGTTCTGAACATGAATGATCACGTTCACTAATTTGTTCTGTTGCACTTCTTGTATACTCCATCGTACTATCTTCTTCGACATCCCCCAAATTAACCTGAGCTCTCACATCCGCTTCAACATCTACAAAACTGGTCTTACTGTCTGGTTCCGAACATGAATGATCAAGTTCCTGCAATTCCTCTACCAACAACAAAAGGGATTTTGATTATAAATTACGCGAACAGATATATCACCTAGAACTGATTCATTTTAAATAGTTGAAGCATATATGGTGGTAAAAAATGGTAACTGAGAACAAGAGAATACAGGCACAACCTACATCTGGTACCTGATCTTCCCCACTTGCAGCTTTCAATTCACCTGGAGTAGAGTTATCATCAAGAACGGCCTTTGAACCAACAGGTGCCACAGACACGTAATCACTTTCAGGGTTCTCATCAATATTAACTGTTCTTGGAGAAGAAACAGCTGCCATTGTGTCATCAAGATTAGAACTTTGCTGATATTCATCTGAAACCGGAACATTATCAGCTTCCGAAACTTCGATTGGTAAATCTGATGTGGAGGAGCGATCAGAAGTCACAACATCAGCAGTAGATGAATCAACATGCTCTGTGGCAGAATCTAGTACAGGCACTTCTGTGGCTGGAAGTTGTTTCTTGCCCTTCTTGGATTTAGCAACGGAAGATGATTCATCAGTAACCACATCAGGATCGGGTTTATTACCCTTACCTGAGGATTTACTGCCTTTACCATCCTTCTTCTGTCGATACTGTTGTAGCTGATAAAGCACACAAAAATGTCATAACAGAATTTTAAGACTTCTAGAATATACCCTAATATTCAAATTAAAGATGTGCATTCATACATTAAAAACACCCTACTAAATAAAAGTTACATATCTTTCATGTTATGACAAGAGAACAAAAACTAGTGAACAAAACTCAACGGTATATGTAAAGACAGTGAATGAATTTGCACTTAATAGACCCCCTTTATTTTACCTTGGCTTATAATAAGAGAGTATAAGCTGTAAAATTAAGGCAATTACCAAAAATTTGAAATATTCAATTTTATAACCAAAAAGCTGAAATGGCAGTTCAAGAAGATTTTTAAAGCTTACGTCAAGATACAGCTGATTTTTAAAAATTTTATATCAAAAGCGAGAAGCAGACCAATATGCACAGGGCTAACGGCTTAGACTGGAAAATAGTAAGAAAGAAAGAAACGGAAACAAAAGAGTAATCTTTCTAAATGTTCACCCGTAAAATGGCTAATTTAGCTTTTCCTCTTAACACCACTATTATATAGACACTTAGATGAGCCATTAAACAACTAGTACGTTTTAAATATTGGAGGCAGAATTGAATAGGAGTGCAAACAAATGATTACAATCAAAATGAGAATCCGATAAACAAAAGCTTTATGGTCATGTTTAGTAACGTTTATCTCAAAAATCAATTTCTTAAAGCTTCTCCTTACTCCCTAAAACTAAGCAACAACGAAACATTATTCGGCACCCATAGAAAACTTGTATATAAATTTCAGGGTTTTAAGTAGGCTTTTATCAATAAAAACCTAATTTCCCATTTACGTCGAAAAATCGATAACAAAAACTAATTATTAACCTAACAACAGCAAACAAATCTTCAATATAATTTAATCACACTCAATCAAAAAAAAAAAAAAAAATTCAAATTATATAAAATAAACCTTAAAAAGTTACCTTTTTACGGCCAGCAGCAAGCAGATCAGTTCGATTTTTATTCTTCTCCATTAATTCGATGAAATTAAAATCATGCTATTATAGACTGATCTGGATTAAATGCAGTAAAAATTGGTAATTTATAAGTGTAACAAATGATGATAAAATAATGAAGGAATTGAAGTGAACCTTTTGAGCTGATTGATAAATGGATCGAGGAAATTGAAAAGGGATTTTAGATTTTTTAGGGTTAGATCTGGAAAAAATATAGAATTTTTATAATTATATAAAAATATAAAATGCAGGTCTTGTGTTGTGTTTACGTCTCCTTGATGTTGTTGTTGTTGGGCTATGTGTTAAGTTTACGCTTTGGATGTTTGTTTGTTTATAAAATAGGGATGTAGGGGTGATGAAAAAATGATATTTTATATACCGTAAAAGATACGTGACAACTAAAAGTAATACGAAGAACTATAAATTACATGAAATCATATGCAAACCATAAATATAATATAGAAACTGTGATACAAAATTCATATAAAAACCGACATTAACCTCTAATACAGTTGTATTTTATTCATTACGTAACACTTCTCGATACACAACATTTGAGATGTATACTTTGTCTCGTTTGGAATCTTTGGCAGGCTTTACTAACACATTTGTATTTTCACGTGATATTAGTCTTGACAACGGATTCCGGTTGATAAATACCGACGTGCGGAATTGTCTTACCCTGCGCTTTATTGATTGTCATAACAAAATTAAGTCAGATGGGAAACTGTTTTCGCTTCAATTTGAATGGAAATATATGGTCGTCATACGGATATAGAGGGATTTTTTTGAAAGAATATTATTCTTTAAGTATGTTAAACCAACAATGATTTATGCATTAATGACGTTATTTTTGATAATATTGCCTTAGAAATAATATAATCTGAATAATGTACGTTGTTTTCATTGAGTAAAAGATTGCATTGATCAAAAGCATATTTAGATTCATCGCTCTTATCGAAAGAAAATGACATTTCATCGGGTATGCGAATATAGTTCTCGTAAATCGATTATTCATCTTCGTCACCGACTCGTAAAAGAAAATTTGAAAAAACATGGATCAATCTGTGCTCTTATATGTAAAGTCAAACGTATATTTTTAATCAAATATCAAAGAGGCGGCTAATAACTACTACTAATAATAACTACTAATTAACGTTGTACACAATTAAACTTAAAAAAACGTTTTTAATAAAATTTCTTCAATAATAATTTTATTGAATAATAACTACTAAATAAGAATATTTTCGGTGAAAATAAAAACAATTTTACCTAAAAATAGGTTGTCAATCAAAATTAATTTTAAAATTAATGTTAAAATTAATGGTAAACTATAGTTAGCCAAATTAACTATTTGATTAAGATTAAGTCATCTTAAATTAATGTAAATTTAAAATGTTTGCAAAATATTGTTATTGTTAGAAAATAATGGACTCACAAATTTAATAACATTATTTTCCAATCTTAATATAAATAATAAAATCTTTTAAAGACATAAGTAACATAAGTTAAGAGTAGTTCGGTACTTGATTCGATTAATAATGATATGATCAATTAGTGATCCCTTATATCTTGATCAAATCTAATACAAATTTCTTACTAATTTAAATAAATCAATGTTTTTAATTTTTTTTTCTATGAATTAAAAGAATACTATCTATTTTCTATTACTTATTTCACTTAAACAATATTAAACAATATAGAAAAAACCACTTGAACATAAAGGAAACACGAATACACGATACAACTAACACTAACAAATGACAACTTGGGGAATCTTCAGAATCCGTATAAGCTTTGGCTCGGTCCGGTTTGGGTGGGACGTCTTGGTGGATCGGATTGTTATAATTTGTTTTTTTTTTATGGAGATTTTGGATTAGTATTTAGTTCGGGTTGGTGTTTAGTTTTATCAAAAAACGGTGTTTTTATTTGTTTGGATTTTTGTAAGGATATTTTTAAGAAGATTTTTTGTTTGTGTTTAATTTTATAAAAAAGATCGGTTATTTTTTTATTCATGTTTTTTGTATTTTTTTTTCTTATTTTAAAAAACCACCGCAACAAACGAATAACCCCCTCATTATCAATGAAGTGTAATGCTTTGTAACAAGAATAAAATAAAATGATTATATTGTTCATAAATGATTAATTTTCTATATTAACTAACGTTATAAATTATTCAAAAGTTCGACACAAATCCGAAGTAAATGTATATACAAAATACGATACAACACACGAATTATGCCAAAAATAACATATGTTCAACAAAACAGAACATGACACGGGTAGCTTTGTTCTTTACATAGTCAATTATCGCCTCCTGAAAACAAAGATTGATCCTCGAGAGCCCTTCCCTAACCTCAACTTATCATCAATATATGTAATCTCGAGCTTTACTTCACTTTCACCACCAAACTGAAACTCCAAAGCTCCAATCTTAAGTTCCGGTGCCTCAAATACCACCTTAATCCATTTCTCATCTAAAACTATCAGCTTTCCTACATACAGCAAAAAACCGAATACAAGTAAGCAAATGTCAATTCATCAAACATCAAACAAAAACACAAGTATTTCTGAATGCACTGGTTTCTTATGACTAAGCTTAAAAACTAAATTATTAGATGTTCTTTTCATCGTAGCAATTGATCGTGTAATCATATTCAAAAGTATTTCATATAGTGTCGTGATTGTATTCCTTAAATATTAGCTGTTTGGTAAGTGGTAACCCTTTTTTATATCGAATATGGAAACATACCTTTCAAGGAGACTTCTCCATCAAGGAAACCAAGAGCGGAGAAAGATACTTTGTTCCTTACAGTATCCGGAGCCTCAACAACCTGAATCATTTCATTTGTTTTAAAAACAAGACGTCCCAATCCACTTCTGAAACTCCCACCAGGCGATGTAGGATTTGAACAATACACCACGTCCCAGTCTGCATAGAAATTCACAAACCACTACGCACTAAGTACCATAATATTGATGTTCATCCGACAAAAGGGAAAAGGCCTATTTCCAATATCGTTTTCAAAAGTTTCAAACCAACTAATTTTCATTTTTAGCAAAAACCTTTATGAAGAATCTTGACCCATATATGACCTTGATAAGAGATCGTTTGTCTTAGTTGTTATAAGACTAAAAAATAAGAAAAACACGATGTGCAAGAGAGTTCCTGGGTCAGTGATAAAAGCATTTCTACAACGACTTCCCTATCAAAGAGACCGTTCAGTTACTTATACATTTGCATACGAAGCCTAATATGAAAGTAACGTAACACATTGCATAAGCAACAATAACCGACAAATGCTGCTACAAAGTAACAAGGCCCACACCCAAACTACCGTATTCTTCTTAATAGTTGATTAAATCACTAAAAAGTTACGAAACAAATAAATGCAAGAAATATAAAATTGAAAAACATCCACTATAATAAAAGTGTACCTCCAAAAATCAGAGGACAAGTCACAGGTGAATCTACACAATATTTACTCATTTCGGCAGTCAATTCAGCGACTTGCAAGTGTTCTTCCTTTGTCAATGTCACTCCGCGATCTGTTTGCATAACCTAATTTAGAATATATACATAAAACTAAGTTCACCATCTCATAATATACTTATCTATAGCAAATAAACCACATCAATCATCTCACATAAACACGAATCCAAGCTTTTATATTCTATTTACTGAACTATAACAAATTATATCGTGTTTGCATCAACTTGCTTATTCAGTTGAGATTTATTATAAATTTTGGAATTAATCACTAAACAATCACCCAACACTTTCACTTTTCAAAAATAACATCTGATTCGCTACGGATTGGCGACACTTTTTCAAGTACATCAAACGTAATTAGACCAATAGAGAGTTGACACGTCGTCGTGACAATTTGTCTAATTTTCATTGTTTAACATGTATGTACTTTGGCTACGAAAAAAGTGTTTAGCGAGAAATCCGTGGCGAATGAGATGATTATTCTTTCAAAGTGAGAGTGTTGGGAGTCGAAATCAGATTAAAATAATTTAATCAAAAGCAAAAAGTTCAAAAAACAGAATGAGCTGAAACCTTGGAGAAAATGGAAGCTGCGAGTTCATCTGGCCGGCGTTGAGATACTGCCGGAATTGATATCGAGGAATTGATGACATGCCGATTGGATTTGCGAAATTGATGTCTAGGGTTTAGTGGTAATAAATTTGATTTAGTTACAGATAGTTTAGAGTTTATAGATGGAAAGGAAACCACAGAGAACGAAGGAGAAGACGCCATTGATGATTTCAGAAAGATATTGTACGGTTTTCGACAAGAGTAACAATGGCGATTGTGAAGATGTGGTGGTGCCACGTCACCGTTGCTTATCAGATATGTTCGTTTATTACACAACCAAACTAATATAACTCAAATGGTTCGGTTAAATATAAATATCGATTTCGTTAATTGAAAACTTCATCTTTGTTATAATAATATTGAAAAATATTGATGTTACCAATAATATAAGAGCTATCGATAGTAAAATCTTTTATTTTAGATATCTAGAGGTTTTTATATAAAACGAAAAACAAAGTAGAAATTAAAAGTAAATAAATTAAAAATACAGAATATAGTTAACTTTATGCATAAGTTTTCAAATATTACAAAAGTTTTGTCTTTCATAATAACATAAAAGACTAACACTAAAAAAAATATGAATTCTATCTTATTTTAAGATTACAAAATAGAAATTTTATTGATTATATGAAAGTTTATTTATGTACATTTTAAGTTATATATACTTTAATAAATATACATCCAGTTATGTTTCGATTTTATGTCCATATCAATAACCATATCCGAAAGCTTCGGTTATTCAAAAATGAAAAAACCACAACGTCGATTATCGTAATGGTTCGATTATTTCAGTTCAATTAATCCGGTTACAATTTTATTATTCGGTTATTTTGCTCAAATTTATGTTTTACCCCAAAAGTTAGAGGAAACAACAAACTAGGCACAAAAGTTTACACACAAAATTGTAAAACCCTAAAAAGCTAAAGGGTACCAAGACCGTTAGCGTAAGATTCAGGCGGAATATCCCAAAACAAATCCTCTATAAATTAACATTTTTTTCAAATCAATCAATTCCAGTTTTGAATTTGTAGCGTCTAATTTACGCCCAATTCTCAAAACCCTAAAAAATCAATCAAACAATGTCAAAGCGAATAGCTGAATCCGAACCTGAGTTCTTCCACGACCAGCGTGAATTCGTAATATTTAATATCATTTAATTTGTTACAGTTCTTATTTTTCGATGTCGTTTAATGTTTACTTTTTTCGATTGTTTTCGTAGGAGGATCTATGGAAACAGTGCTTCCCTGTTGGTACAGAGGTATATATCATATATATGTACATTCATTTGTGCTAACTTTTTATTAACGCGTAACGGTTTTATTACAGTGGGATAATATGGACTTGATTTACGAATACAATTGGAATTTCTCTAATCTAGAAGTAAGTTACTTTTTATATTGTTACATTTTACGAAGTCTATGTTGTATATAATGTATTGAATTCTTTAGGGTGAGTTTGAAGAAGGCGGTGTGTTGCACGGAAAGAAAGTGTATATCTTTTGTGTTACGGAGCGTAAGTAGTTGAATATATGTAACTTTATTCTTTTGTTTTTGTTTCGGGGTTTTATATGACTTGTGTTTTTTTTTGTTGCAGCGCAATATCTGTCTTATAATGGTGAACAGAAAGTAACACTCATACCTGTACTAGTTGCGGTTAGTAACACACATTTTTAACGTATTTTGTTAAGCGAGTATGTTTAGTGTAGTACCTCACCATTGTCGATATGTGGATGCTTATTAAGTTTAGTTATATTTTTATTTATTATTGTTGTATACTAATAGTCTGTTTGTACTATTTTACAGATTGTATCTCCGTTTCCGCCTTCTGATAAGATTGGAATTAAGTCTGTACAAAGGGAGACTGAAGAGATTGTTGACATGAAGCGAATGAAAATGGATTGGGTTCCTTATATTCCACTAGGAAAACGGTACCAATTTTTTATTTATATTTTTTCTAGATAGGTTCAAAATAATTTTCATTTTTTGTCGATGATTTATTTAATATGTATATCATTTGCAGGAGTTCTAAAGTTGAAAGACTTAAATCGCAAATCTTTTTACTAAACTGTGTCCAAAGAAGGTATCCACCGCTACTAAAAGTTTCAATTTCATGCTTTCTTTGCATTTTTGTCAGTGTAGTTTCATTTTAAGCCATTCTATTTTGCTGTTGCCCAATAGTTTGGAATTGATGAATTGGCTTGCTTTATTGATTACACCTGCTCCTTAACGTTTATTTTTACAGTTCTCGTCTTAAAATTTGTAGATAATTTAGTTGATTGTCTGATTTTTGTCCAGGGCTGGCTTAAAACATTTGAAGGAGGATCGTGTGAGGACATTTGACTATTGCTTACCATGTAAGTATATTAACGGTTTCATTAAGGTGTACATTTATTTCTAATATCATGTGCCATTTGACCCGTTGGCATTAAACGAAGAGAAATCAGCCTGTTTTTACATAAACAGGTTGTAATTGTGGTTCCTAGTTTCACGTTCATTATTAATTGCGTTATCAGAGTTCAAAGCAATATACATGTGGATTGAATTGGAACAATCGTGTCTGTTTTTGCAGACTTTTATCATCCCTTTAAGGAAGATGATACAGAACAAAATACTATTGTCGATATCATATATCCAACTGAACCGCCTGTAAGTTGCTTTTTCCACATTTACTAAGTATTCTTTCTTTGTTAATGCACCATATTGCATTAATGCTATATTGCTATAGCCTGTATGCTTTATTTTTATCTTTACGACGAATACCTACAACCATATAACGAGTATATTATTTCATTCTGATATATCATAATCCATCCATACTCTAACTTTTGACTTATGTTAATTTGATTAACGTTTTTTATAAATTCTGATAGGTTGTCTGTGAGTTTGATTGGGAATTTGATAACACCGAGGTGAGTCATAATACTCCTTTTTTTATTTTTTCCAAGTTTAGTCGCTTTATTAGGTATTGTGAGTCTGTAATAGCCTGTTGGCTTTCTGGCCTTTTCATATATGTTTTATAGAGTGTAAACACTTGTAAATGTTGTGTAGGAATTCACTGATCAGCTCATTGCTGCGGAAAATTTGTCTGAAGACCAGAAAGAAGCCTTCAAGGTAAACTCAATAGCGTAGTCAAACTGTGTTTCCTTCAATTGTGTTTATTTGAAGTATTTATCAAATATTTTATCCTGTTATATAGGAATTTGTCAGGGAAAAGGTTCGAGAAGCAAAGAAAGCTAATCGTGAGGTAGCTTTGTGAACTAATTTTTGTTATTCTACTTATGTAACTATATATATATATATTTGGCGTATGTATTAGTCGAGCTTGGCTTTAGTTGTGTATTTCGAAATCTTGTAGGCAAGGGAAAAGCGGAAGAAAGCGCAAGAGGAACTGAGTAAAGAGAAAGGGGCTGCATTTGCGAACATGAGATTTTATAAATTCTATCCTGTTACCACACCCGACACCCCAGATGTTACGAGTGTCAAGGTTTGATTATTTTTCATTTATTTTGCAAAAAAAAATTGTTTTCTGCTGATCGGTGAAACTTGACATTTTAGCAAAGGTGGCGATTTTGACCCATTTATGGATAAGCGGGTCGATTCGGGTTTATACTTTAACTCTAACGGGTCAATTAGGTGAATTTAATTAATAGCTAGAATTGAAAAGGGTTAAATGGGTTTCACAGGTTGAAAGTCACCCAAAGTGTATTCAAAATCCATGACCACCTTTGGTTTGTTTCGGAAAATTTGATTTTCCTTATAGCCTCTAAATTTTCCGACCTGATTCTTTATGAAGGGGGATAAAGAAGATTGTTTGGTTAATCGTTCTTTATGGTAGAAGGGCATCTAGTTACCCGTATATGTTCTTGATTTTTACCATCACATTATAATTACCTTCCGGCCCTTGATTTTGATAATAAAACTCGCGTTACGTTTATCACTTTTGAAGGACATTTTAGACTATTTGGCTAACTGTGCGTTTTTCTCTTGCAGGCTGACTACATAAACAGGTATTATGGGAAGGCACATCAAGTATTCTGATTCGGTCCTCTATGCTTCTGAAGATTACCGCTAAAGAAACCGCAAAAGAGGTTGTTTGTGCAATATCCTCTAGTTACTTGTATACCTTTAGGAATTGTATTTTTGAGATTTTGTATGTTCGTGATATATTTAAGGTGATTGTTAGTCAAGAACAAGTTCATTATCAATGAGAATTCGACCTGTTTCCGGAAAGATAGATTATGATCATTGGCTGGCTACTTTTTCCTTGTGAATTGGAATGTTAGTCTTTTTATTACTTGTAATCTTGTAAAATCCGATACCCCAGATGTCTCGAGTGTATATTACATCGAGAGTATTTTTTTTTCTGCTCATGACCAGTGAAACTTAACATTTTAGCAAAGGTGGCAAATTCACCCATTTATGTATAAATGGGTCGATTCATGGTTTTACTTTGTCTCTAGGGTAAAAATTTTAAATAGCTAAAATCACACGGGTCGAAAGTCACCTAAAAATGATTGAAACCTTTGACCTTTATCAAAATATTTGATTTTGAAAATCAAACTCGCATAACCCTTTATATGGACCGAAAACCATAAAGTGTTCATGCTTGTAACGGAACTTCAAAAATCAAGTTATTCGTGAATTAAAACTTGGGACCTTAAATTAGTGACAACTTATAATCCGAGTCTTTAAATCGAAGACATCCATAAATAAATAAAAATTCATAAATATTATATTTAGCAACCTAAAATAATCCCTAAAACATATAAACATATAGCGTAAGACATAGGCTTTTCCCGGGAAAAACGGTTATAAATACATCTTTAATTTGAAACCAAACCCTAGAAGCCAATGGCTAAGCGAAAATCTGCATCCGCAACCGCCACCACCACCACCACCACCGTTCGCCGAGAAAGGAAACGTTCCAGGGTTTCAAAACCTGAATCAGAGCCCGAGTTCTTCAACGAGCAGCGCGAATATGTATTATTATTTCCTTTGTGTGCTGTTTATACGATTTACATGTAACATGTAGCTTTTGCTTTACAGTTTAATGTTTTTTCTTGATTTGTAGGAGGATCTATGGAAACAGGTCTTCAATGTTGGGACAGAGGTATAGACTTACATTCAAACTAGAAAAAAGTCTTTGTTAACATGTTTTTGAGTTCGTTTAAATGTTACAACTAACGGATACTACAAATCGAGTAAAAAAAGTTAAAAATACTTTGTAATTTACACGTTTTGTTAGATATGAACAAACTCAAAAACATATGAAAAAACAACTTTTTTATTCAATTTTCCTTTTTATTAATTGGTTTTGTTACATTATGTTAATTTGACATTTTTTTCGTGACAGTTGGATTTGCTCAACGCGCTTTATGAACTCGAATGGAATTTCTCGAATCTAGAAGTGAGTTATATACATTGTATTATCAGAATTATGCTCTTCTTTCTCAAACTCCTCAACTAACCGAGTTTTAAATTGTTTATCAAACTTCACAGGATGCATTTGAAGAGGGTGGAGTGTTACACGACAAAAATGTCTACCTCTTTAGTTGCACGGAGTGTAAGTATTGAAGGGAACTCTAAAGTATTGTAGCATACATTGTAGGCGATCTTCGTTCTTTGTTTAGAGTTCCATGTGACTTGGTTATTCTTTGTTGCAGCACCGTCACAAGTAGAAGCATCCTTGATACCTATAGTGGTTGCAGTAAGTATAGTAATTTCTCTTTAGTTTTACCAAAAGTATCGCTCGACTCATTGTGCTAATATTACTTTGTATTTCACATTTTAAACTTATTTTGTTTAGAGTAGTACCTAACCATGAGAATTGAACCCTTTTTCTTATGGATGGGTCGATTTAGGTTGTGTTTTATCTCAAACGGGTCAAATCAATATTTTTTTACCTTTAAGGGAAATGGGGTTGAAAGTCGCCCAAAGGCTATTTTAATTGTCTGTTTGTACAATTTAACAGGCTGTTTCTCCGTTCCCACCTTCTGATAAGATGGCAGTTAGCGCCATACAAGGTGCGTATGAAGACATAGTTGACATGAAGAAGATGAAAATGGATTGGGTTCCTTATATTCCACTTGGAAAACGGTACTGATTTTTTTTGTATAGATGGTTTTAAAATAATTTTCATATTTATGTTAGTGATTATATTGATATGAATCTCGTGTTTGCAGGGGTTCTTCGGTTGAAAGACTTAAATCAAAAATCCTTATACTAAACTGTGTTCAACGAAGGTATACGCCCCTACTAAAAGTATCTTTATTTGATTAATCTCGATCGTGTGTCTTATTACTTCGTAAATCGTTTTATTCAATTCATATTTTGCAATGTTCCCTTTTAAATTGGCAAATAATTTTGTTGACTATCTTATTTTGATCAGGGCTGGTTTAAAACATTTGAAGGAGGATCGTGTCAAGAAATTTGAATACTGCTTACCATGTACGTTCATAATCATTAGCAGATTTATTAAGGTGTACATGTATGTTTACAGAGTGATAAAAGAATGGGTATACAGGCTGATTAAATTGCAACGTTTGTTTCTATTTTTGAAGACTTTTATGATCCCTTCAAGGAAGACGATACAGAACAAAGTACTATTGTGCATATGGTGTATCCAATTGAACCAAATCCCGTAAGTTGCTTTTTGCACCCGTCTTGCTTTAACGCTTTTTTTTTTTCACGACTAATTACAACCATTATATCAGTTTTAATCTGATATATCCTAATCCTACCATACATTAACTTTTTTCACGTGTTAGCTTTAATTTGCTTCATATCTTTTGCTTGAATTTCTATAGGTTGTCTGTGAGTTCGATTGGGAGTTTTATGACGAACTTGAGGTGAGTCATAATACTATTTATTTTTCCAAATTTAATCGCTCTCTTAGGTATTTTTTTTTTGGATTTTTGGCCTTCTCTTATATGTTTTCAAAGGCGTAAACACTCGTAAATGTTTTGTAGGATTTCACTGATAATCTCATTGCTGCGGAAAATCTGTCTGAAGATCAGAAGGATGCCTTCATGGTAAACTCAATACCGTAGTGAAACTGTGTTTTCTTTAATTTTGTTTATTTGATGCATTTATCAAATAATGCTTCTTTTGATATAGGAATTTGTCAAGGAAAAGGTTCGAGAAGGAAAGAGAGCTAATCGAGAGGTAGATTCTGAAATCAGCTGTTTTTTCTCCAATACATTTGGTTTATATACTCCTCGAGCTTGGTTTTAGTTTTGTATTCTATCATCTTGTAGGCAAGGGAAGAGCGGAAGAGAGCTCTAGAGAAACTAAGTGAAGAGGAAGTTGCTGCATTTAAAAGCACGAGGTTTTACAAATTTTATCCCGTTGCCCCACCCGATACCCCAGATTTTCTCAAGGTTTGATTACTTTTTCATTCATTTTTCATCAGAATATTCTTTTCCCTGCATTTTCTTCGGCTTGATGACATGGATAAGCATGTGGGTTTTTCTTGCAGAGTTCGTTCATAAACAGGTATTATGGGAAGGCACATCAAGTTTTCTGATTCGGTCCTGTATGCTTCTAGAGATTACCGCGTTGCACATTGTAGTGGTGGTGATAGGGTGCTTCAAGAGACTAGGAAAGTAGCGATGTTTTGTTTTTGTTGCTGTAGGAATATTATTCTTTCGGTTATAAAATTTATCATGTTTATAAGATTTGCTTATTAAGCCAAGTAGATGTGATTGAACAAGTATGTTATCTATGGGGATTTTGGAATGTATTCGTTATATCGTATTTCGATCTTTAACACCTTAAGTTTGGAGTTTCGAACACAGCTAGAAAGAAGCATGAAAATTCAATGGAAAATTTAAAGTTATACAAGAATCTAATAATAACAAGGATCATAGCCTCGGGGTAAAAATATTTAGACACGTTTAATAATATTGTATATTGGAGCAGTTATCCATAAATATAGTAGCGTTATTTAAACGAATGAGTGATTATTATTAATATAAAATATAATTATACGTGTATGAACATTTTAAACATACCTTCGGAAATCCTGATTAAACATCAAACCACGTATGTTAGAGCACATAAGCCATTGTGTTATGGCACTCTACGGTGACGCCATGGCTAGACAACAGTGTCATGGTAGTATGTTACCGACTTTTTTTTCTTCTTTCTTTTAACTAATATATAGAAGATAAACAAACGATAAGAAGTTGCATCGGATCAACACTCTGATATTACAACAATTTATGTATATATAAAGGTTTTATAACCTTGTTTCTAACAAACTTCTACGAATTTGTAGAAATAATAATTACAAATAAGAATAAAATCTAATAATATCTTATCATAAATTAATCTTTATCTTCTCAACACTATTAACTCTGATAGTGCAGTAACTGAGTTGCAGTAGTAACCAAATATTAGTAGTAGTAACTTGTATGAGCAGTATAAACTTGTATGAGCAGTAGAAACTTCCTAAGTAGTAAGTAGTAACCAACACTTAGTCTTTTAAATATAAATCGACACACAACAATCTTCCGTTAAACCTTATGCTATAAGCAATAAGTTTTTTCAATACAAAATCTGTTAAAATCAAATCCAAAACACATTCTTTTTGAGCTAAACTCATTAATTTAGCAAAAAGGTAGATGGACCCATTTCCAATACTTCCCAACCATTGTTATGCTTACACGTAGCTAATCCGTACTTCACCATTAATATTTCTTGTTATCCATCTCCAACCACAACCTTTTCATTTCAATTTCAAACCCCCAAAATTGATCACCAGAATTCTCACAAATTTTCCAACCAAATTCCCCAATTTCTCATCCAATTTCAGCTCAATTTATTGAAATGAGTAGTACTAGTTATCAACTACATACACCGATTTTGAATTCAAATTGTTATAGAAATAGTTTTCCAGGTGGTGTTGTTGTTGGGAATCGGAGATGTGGTAAGAGGAAGGTGTTCAAAGCTGTGAAGGCGGTAGCTACCACGTCGAATGGTAGGAGGACACCTGTGAATGGAGGAAGTAGTAGTAGTAGTGCTTTGGAACAGTTAGATATTGAACGAGGTGTTTGTATTCCCTTTCGAAAATATACACCCGAAAATGTGAGTCGTTATGCTAAAATTACTTTTTTAACTTGTTTCGTTTGATTTCGTTCAAATGTTATATGTATTTGGTTTTGGTTATGCTAATTCCGCGCATTTAAAATGAGTTTTGGTTTTAATATGTTTAGACGTTCGTTAAAAGATTATACCTTGAAAATGTAGGGACATATCTATGTGTGTCTTAAAATATTAAACACAGCCCCGGGGCCTTTGTTTAACAAAACTCGTAATATTTTGTTCCATTTTCATCCCAGACAACGAAAATCCCCTTAGGAATTTTGACAAGATTTGTATTTATAAAAAAAGACTTGCATTTATACTAATTCCGCCGAAAAAACATGACAGATGATGAAAATGCCTTTGATGAGGTGTCGACCTATTATAGGTGAAATGTTTTGATTTTTCGAAAATTTGAAGGGCACAATGGTAATTTTTATTGTTGTTATGAATCAAATGTGAACAAATTGTGTGTTTTTGGTGGTGAAGGTTAGAAGTAAAGTATTGGAAAATCAAGGTGCGATTTTGTCACTAGTTGGCAGAGGAGTTGAGATTGTTTGGAAATTAGGATTCTACTGGACTAGATTGGTGTATGATTACTTAGTTGGTCGTGATCAAGAAGTCGTTCCTTTTCGTGCTCGTCAGCTCAGGAACTTGTTATGTGATTTGGGACCTTCTTTCATCAAAGCTGGCCAGGTTCTCGCAAATAGACCGGATATTATTAGGGAAGATTATATGAATGAACTTTGCATTCTTCAAGATGATGTTCCTCCTTTCCCCAATCAGGTA
The DNA here is from genome assembly GCA_910822075.1 of Senecio squalidus. Lineage (NCBI taxonomy): Eukaryota > Viridiplantae > Streptophyta > Magnoliopsida > Asterales > Asteraceae > Senecio > Senecio squalidus. The sequence goes on along the minus strand of CAJVGC010000592.1, from coordinate 42,047,044 downwards.
ACCAAACTCATCTGTTTAACCCCCACATTTTCTGTTATAAATATTTTTCCTTTAAGCTGTTACTGGTTAACCGTCATTTAGGTTGCTTTCAACATTATAGAAGAGGAATTAGGTCAACCTTTAGAAGCGGTTTTCAGCAAAATTTCATCAGAGACTATAGCAGCTGCAAGTTTGGGTCAGGTTTATAGGGCTACTCTACGTTCATCAGGAGAGGATGTTGCTATTAAGGTTAAAAAAAAATGCTATTTTGACCCGTTGTGTGATTTGTTTAACTATTTTATAAGTATAGTTTAAATTACCAGTTTACCACTCGTGTTAATGGAACGTAATTTATATATGCAGGTTCAAAGACCTGAAATAGAACCTATAATATACAGGGATCTTTTCCTTTTCAGAACACTTGCTTCATTCTTGAACGGAATCAGTCTACAGAAGCTTGGTTGCAATGCAGAGCTTATTGTTGATGAATTCGGTGAGAAGCTTCTGGAGGAGCTTGATTATACATTGGTAGTATTTATATTATGATTTATGGGCACCAGATATTACTATGTGTTTATGAAACGATATTAATTTTCAACTACTGTGGTACTTTGGTTTTTAATAATCAGGAAGCTCGCAATATTGAAGATTTTCTTGAGAACTTTAAAGGTGATCCTACTGTAAAAATTCCCTTGGCTTACAGGCAACTTTCTGGTTCACGTGTTCTTGTTATGGAATGGATTGATGGAATTCGGTGTACTGATCCACAGGTTTGTATGCTAAATATGTATATACATAAAAACATTTTCTAGAAAGATGAACCAGTAGAACACGTTTGATGCCATTTATTTCTTTTTCTCATTTATTTCAGGCCATTAAGGATGCTGGTATAGATGTAAATGGATTTTTAACTGTTGGTGTTAGTGCTGCTTTAAGGCAGTTACTAGAATTCGGGTTGTTTCATGGTGATCCTCACCCTGGTAATATCTTTGCCATGCGTGATGGACGAATTGCGTATGTGGACTTTGGAAATGTTGCTCAGCTAAGTCAGGTATTATTTTTTATTTTTTTTGTGTGAAATATCATCCATTTTTCTTCACCTAAATATAATGTACTTCGTTGTTTTTTTCTATTTCAGCTAAATAAACAGATTCTGATTGATGCTGTTGTACATGCTGTAAATGAAGATTATACTGAAATGGCAAATGATTTCACGAGACTCGGATTCCTTGCAAGTGGGACAGATGTTTCCCCCATTGTTCCAGCATTGGAAGCAATTTGGCAGAACTCTGCTGGAAAAGGACTTGCTGATTTTAATTTTAGAAGTGTTACAGGTAAACTTTTTAGTTTATATAGTACTATTTACTATTTAAATATTTAATTTGATATGTATAGCTCGTCACTGATTTAGTGTATATCGTGTAATCCATTATTAACTGAGAACTTCAATTTGTTGCAGGAAAATTCAATCAACTTGTTTATCAATACCCTATTCGGATCCCTGAAAGGTTCTCTCTCGTCATTCGTTCTTTGTTGACTCAAGAAGGCATCTGTTTCACATTAAAACCCGATTTTAAATTTCTTGAGGTAAAAATGTTCCAAGTGTTTTTATTCTTCATCAAGCACTCTGAGAATTAAACATATTTATTTACTTTAGAACGGAGTTCTAGGCATCCTAAATTATAAATATTTATTTCTTTTTGGTTAATTTATTGATGCCAAAACACTTTTACTAGGTTGCATATCCATATGTTGCAAAGCGCCTTTTGACAGATCCAAACCCTGCTCTTCGAGAACGCCTTGTACAGGTCAGTTTAACTTTTATTGTCGAATAATTTATCTGCTATTATAAGCATTTCTTCAGTTTCAGAATTTTGACAATCATTTTTAGAAGGTTACTTGGGAGGAAACGTTTATATGCTATTTAGAAACATTCAGTACCACCGAGCTGAGATTTTTCTATAAAAGCTGCTTACGTTATCCAACCCCTTTTGACCCATTACCCAATTCCCACATACATCATTTCTTTGTGTTAGCGATTTCTTTTATGTGTTAGGTTCTGTTCAAAGACGGGCTTTTCCAGTGGAAGCGACTTGAAAACTTAATTGTGCTGGCAAAGGAGAATGTGACAAAGATGAGCAGTGCATTTCAAGGAAAAAACCTGTACGTAACTTTCCCATTCAAGAGCCAACTTTCTCTCTGTAAATATATACAAATATATACAAGTAGCGGGTGGAAAATGGGCGAGTGGGGCAGCGGGTCAACACGGGAGTAAAAAAATTGGATCACAACAGTTATATTCTTTTAATTATAATAGTAACCTAATGTCTTGAATCTTGAATAAAATGGTTTAGGAGGTTCTATGTAATAAAATACACTTTGGGCAACTTTTACCCGTTTGTCTTATTTCCTTTTTAAGCTAATCTTTTTATTGTACCAACGTGACCTGTTAAAGATAAAACATAAACCTGAATCCACCCATTCATACCTTAATGGGTCGAGATTGCCGCCTCTACTTGGTACAAGTAATCTGTTACGTCATTTTGACCCGAGTAAGATAAGAGTGGATGTGTCATGGAAAACTAATAGTTCCACTTTGGACTTCTGATCAGGGAAGTTTCCGAAGGGTTACAGATTCAAAGTAAACTGGATCTAACGGACACCATTAAAGATGGAGCTCGACTTATTCTGATTGATGAAGGAATACGAAGACAACTTCTTCTTGCATTAACAGAAGACTCTAAGCTTCATGTTGAAGAGGTTTGAAAATATGTACAATTTAATCGTTATCTTGATTCCTGTGAAACTATCAACTTACGTGTCGTATATTTTTGTAGCTTGTTGATGTTTATAGGCTTGTTGAAGACCAAATAGACATACCGTCAGTTGCATTGGAGGTTGTCAGAGGTATGGTTTATAAACTTATGACATGTCATCCTATTTAAGTTTCGAGTATAGTATTATAAATACAAGAACTGCATTATCGAGTATAGTTTTTATTCTAGCTAATTATCTTAGAAAACTGTATCTTGTATGATATATCGCGTTTCTGAATATGTTAATCTACTTGCAGACTTGCCTTCAGCAGCCCGGGATTTCATGCTTTCGTGGAGCGCGTCTGTCCTATCCGATAAGTGATTTTCAGCTTTTTGACATATCGGCATTTCTTCTCTTAAATCCCCTTCCAGTTTCCATATTAAACCACCGAAAGAGTCAATTCATCATACGTATAGCTGTATAGAATCAAGATATCAGATTTCTTGGCTAAACAAATATTATAGGTAAAAGCAACATGTTAAGTTGATGTATGATAATTAGTCTTTATCTCGAGACCAATATAACATATACAAGTCGATATATCATGTGGCTTTGATTTTAGAGGTAATGTATATAGCACAGAAATTGCAATACCCGGGGTTTATGTAAGTAGTTTAGTTAACCTCAGCATTTCTTTTAAATTTCTCGTTTTTCTGCCTTTCGAACATGAAATGATAGTATTATATATATATGGTCCAATTTATTACTAGAAATCTGTTTTCATTCTAAAATTGTTCATCTGATATAGTATCAATATATCTAGGATCCGAGTGTTTGGTAACACGAACTTTGAAGTAAACGTTGGGTTTCTCTTTCTCATAAAAAGAGATCGAAAAACCAGTTGGGAAGAACATAACTACATAATAAATATACAAAAGCACATCTTGCCCGTATAAATTTATACGTACGAACCATGACCTGAGAATACATTGCTTACTCGAGATCATTAGCACTAAAATCAGGGTCCACCGGCTTTTGGGGCAACAGGGAGTGTACCACAGGCGGAAATACTTTTGAAGTATATGAACGATTCCTCCTCACATTATGTAACATGTTGGTGGCAAATCTGGAGGCATATATAGCAGCACCGAGGCTTGGAGAGGAGGTTTCACTTTCACCAACGTTTGCTAACGCATCCCGCAGTCTTTTTTCTTCCTCCATCAAAGTCTTCTCTTGTTTCCTTCTACAGTGTGTTCGCCATGCCGCCTGTATAAAACAAGCTCCCCATGTCCTCCACTGTTGCGAGTAGTACCTGAATATATAAGAGATATGAACAATAATTTGGGTCGGAATATGTAATACTAATAATTAAAGAAAGTGATTGTTGATATACCTAAAAGTGTGTCGAAGACGTTTGCTGTGTAGACGTCTGAACTGTGATGCTACAAACTTAAGGTCATCGGCCTTTAGAGAAAAAGCTTCAACATCTGTAACTGGACGCACTGTTCTAGTTGAGATCGGAAGACTTGAAGATAAGTTTGGATCCAATGCCCAGGTGAGAAGTTCATCTCCACAAAAATCACCTGCTTTGAGGTAACTAGAGTTAAAGAAGTCCGATCTTCCTCCATTCGTAGTCATCGTTAGCAACTCTCCTCGCATAACGAATAGCATCTCATCTACTGGATCTCCCTCTCGGACAATGTAGCTATTTTCTGTGTAAAGAATTGGTTTTAGACACTCACTCATAGCATCTAGCAATCGCTCGTCCATTATTTCAAACATTGGCACCTACATCAACAACAACAACAAAAACTTTCGTTCAATTCACAAAACATAAGTAAATAAAAAAAAGAAAGGGGTGTTACTCACTCTCATGAGTAGAGACAAACAAAGATGACGTTTTATATCTCTTCGTAAATCCTTGGGTAAGTTGTGAATGAGAGATTCTTCATCGACTCCCCTGTTTTCTTGCCATTTGTATTGTTCATAACGTCTCACACGCTGTTTTAGTTCATCAGGGAGCATGCGGTGGGACATCCATAGCTCTGTATCCCTTCTTTTTACCGTCATTTCTTCTACTCTTACCGTCATAGATTGAAGATATTTCTGTTCCACCAAAGTACTTATGTTAACTGAGTTAATCCTAACTACATACATTTTCGTGAACATTTAGAGAAATTACTAAAACCACCTGCATGTTGCCGATCAAAAATGAAAACAAGACTAATCCAAGAACTGAAATGAAGACGGCAAATAGGATCTCCAATTCGTACGTGCTTGTCTTGAGGTTTTGACCAAGTGAACTAAATGTACATATAAATACATTTAGTAACAAAGTATATATTCATGAAGCTAAAAATCGAAAATGTGAAACTGTGAACGCGAGAACAAACCTTATATTTCTCAAACCCCACCAAAAGCAATACAATAACTTGCGACGAAAAACTTTGGTTTCTATCACGCGAGACTCCAAAGCATCGAGAAATATACCAAAGTCAAAATCTGATGGATTTATTATTTGATCTGGTTTAAGAAGTTTGCAAGATGAATTTAGAAATGAATAGTCCCCCATACGGTTTTCTCCACAATATAGATACTTGACATCGCGCTTGTTATCACGACAAGCATCACGCCAACAGTCAACTTTCCTATCTACAGATAATAAGTACCACAATGATCCAATTACCTGCAGAATTGACAAAAGAAATCCACATGTAAATGCAGTTATGAAATTTTTCGGAAGGAACATGAAAATGGAACTTTACATGACTTCCTATCATATAGATAACGAGATTAAAAGTAGCTCCAGCCCCCGGGGTTTCAGTTAATATGCCAGACGTCCGTGTCACTATTCTAAATAGTGGAATCATACGAATTAGTCGTGGGATGTATTGGATCAATATAACAAACTTGAGCAAATCCTTTGTTATTAGCGAAACTTGTCCCTTTCTGGCTGGTATGATGATCAAAATCGTCATCTGGATTATGTAAAATGTTAACGTCATAAACCAAACTAATGTTCTTTAATCAAAAGATAATATTATACCTGTGGAAGCGGGACAATTGATAATATGTCTATGAAGAAGTAAGAGCAGAAGTATCGTTTTGCTATAGCAAAAGAGTCTTGAACCAGTTCTCCTCTTCCAAATACTCGAGAAGAAGGAGCAATAAATCCAGTGTGGAACGCGAATATTATAAGAAGAATATATAAAAGGTCAATAAAAGTACGAACAACACAAGAAATGATCTTCATATTGTAGTCTTCGCCAAGGCAGTTTTCATTTCTGTCAATTACGGGAATGTAGAAGAAGAGTGGGTCTAAAGATATCGCGATAATGCAAATGGAAACAAATATTTTGTTCCATTTCTGAAGAAAAGACCCTTTAGGGTCCAAGATTTTTCTATTCTTCGGATAAGCAACCTTCAATCCTTTTTTGATGTTGTTCATCATTAAGCTGAAACACGGCTTAACTTTTGAATGATATAGTCCGTTTTTTTCAAGGTTTTGCCGATTGTAGGTATAAGATTCATCTGCACTTGTATCTTTAAACCTGAATAAGAGAGTTAATCAGAGATATCGGTGAGAAATGTGAGCAGTAGCGAAAATGCTTAGTTTGATAACTTGCTAGAAAAAAAAAGGTGGCAAGTTAGTAAGACGATATTTTGATAAAGGGCAAAGTGCACAAGAATGTACCGAATTGTGAAATTCTACATAAATGCATTTTCGTTATCAAAATATTTGATGATATTTGATGAACACGGGTATTAAGCTAGTACAAAATAAATTACCCTCGTTTTTCAATCTAGTAAAGGTTTTATCGTAACCATACTGACCTTACGTATCTTTCGTGTTTGAAATTCATTCCCAACAATAACGACGGTGTTATCAATGTACTTTGAAATCTTCGAGTTAATATAGATTAACAAACTAATTACTTTGATTACGCGGATTAGACTTGGTCAGCAGAAGTTGCTAAAGAGTGTATTGCTTTATTCTTTTTCTAGATTAATATGATTTTAAATTATTAACTAAAGTATATAAAGTTAATTAAGGGATTTAATTATCTTTTAAAAGCATGTGACAAAATTAAATTAAGAATTGACACTTGATTATAAAATTGATCATGCCATAATGTTTTGGGCTAAGTGCATGAGAATGTAACAAACTTTGTGCGATTTGCTATTGTATGTATCCAACTCTCAAAATCTCTATTGTATGTATTCAACTCTTATTTTATCACAAATGATGTAACGGACCGCATTTTTGCTGACGTGTAACCGGTTTTTTAAATTTAATATTTCTCAAAAAAATCCGGTTCTTACATCATTTGTTAAAAAATAAAAGTTCAATACACACAATAGAAGTTTTGAGAGTTGGATACATACAATAGCAAATCGAACAAAGTTTATTACATTCTCATGCACTTATCCCTAATGTTTTTAAACTACTTTAAATTTAAATATGTGAGACAGTTGTTGCCTTGTTGGCTTGTTAAACGTACGTTCCGCGCTTATCGTTAGACACGACAAATTTTTGTAAAAAGTCACTACAAATTATAAACAAATGATACTTTGCATTAACAAAATGACTATATGTAAAAAGTCACGACAAATTTTGGTGAGCAGGGTCTAAACCCATATCAGTTTTATATACGAGTGTCTATTTCACACCTCCTAACTTATAATATTAAAGACGTCATTGAGATGTATAGTAGTTATTATACTCGATGCTCTAGAAAGAATGTGAAACTTGAATTCGGTATGTATATCTTCAAAGACATCATCGAGGGTGTATAATAGTTAATCATACCCCTTCATAACGTCGTTGAAAATATAGATATTGAAATCTAGTTTATGCGTACTTTTTTGAGTTTTGATAGCACAATTGATCGTTGTGTTTATGATAACACACTTTACTTAATTGTTTTTCTCAACGCTCTATAAAGAATGGAGTGATGGGTTTCGACTTTTATATCTTCAAAGACATTATCAAGATATATGAGAGTTGATCACACACCCTAATTACGTAGTTGACGATATAGATGTTGAATTCCAACATGCTCGTTCTTTCTTGACTTTTGATGGAACAATTTATCGTTGTGTTTATCATAAACATACTCTACTAGGTTTCCCAGAAAAAAAAGAAAAACCTTAATCAAAATGTAGTATTACATTAAATCGATCAATACATCAATCAAGAGCCCTAGTTTTCAACTACCGTTTATTTTCGGTTCAAATTATTAAAGATCAAAGAAACTAGTACAACATTTAAGTTACATTACATATTACAACAACTTCTTTCAGAATATGCTACTGAATTACATGATCAGATAATTCATCGGTTTAAATACATAATACATAAACCCTAACCCTAAAGCAGCCACTAGACTACAATCAATACAACAACGTAAACCCTAAAGTTACACTCCCTAAAAGTGAGCATTACCACATAGTCATTTACCCCGACCTCTACCTCTTTTGGTGTACCTCCTGCTTCTTGTCACTCGTTTTTCAATTTGGATATCGGGCTTTTTAGTAGAAGTGGGCTCATTGGTGTTAGAACTTCCCTGAGAAGCAATGACATCAGGCACCTCTGTGTACTCAGTAACTAGATCAGAATTCCCTTCGACCAGATTGACATCACCACCCGTTTTATCATCTTCAACGTCTTTTTTCTCCGTCATCTGAAATATAATAAAAACAAGAGGTTAAAAACATTTAAATTACATTTTGGCAACTTTCAATCCGGTTGAACTGTTTCATTTTAAGGTAAGTTCTTAAGTCTAACCCGTTAGAGATAGATCTTACTTAAATTGACTCATTTGACTTCTTGTTGAAATGTTGTTGAAATTTATGTAACGACTTCCGACAGTTGTTTTGTTAAATTCAAGAAATAGGAACTTCTGTGGGCACTGATTACCTGATTTTGCTCTTGAATAGTTGGAAGGGATGATAAGACTTCAATAGGTACATCACCCTGAGTCGCCCTCTTATCTGAAGACCAAAAGAAGAATAAAACATTATACAACAGAAAATTAAAAAAAGAGAAAGGGCGAGAGAGATGTATGTAATCTCTTGTTGACTTCGTTTCAAGTATAATATGTACATCTCTACCCATTAGTTACAATCACGAGATATTGATAGAATCGATAATGTGTGAGCAACATTCCTTTCATTTATCATTATCGATCGATTTTGTTTATATTTGACTAATAGGTGAAAACTCATTAAACAATGTTTCCAGGCAAATATTGCAGTTATGTTGAATGAAAAGAGTAGATAAAATGGAATCATCGAGTAAATATGGGGCAAGAAAACCAACCTTCTTGTTTTGGTGCTTCTGAAGAGATTGGCTGGTTTGGTTTCGTAACTTCTATTGTCTTCGAACGCAACCGTTGTATTTCATTCTCTATGTTCCATGCTCCACCCGAAAGATAATCCCTCTGTGGCATCAAAGAAACCTATATTTAATCCAGAAATAAGAAAGTGTATTATATGACGAGTCTGCAAAACCTATTATTAGGTTTTAGCTAGGTTTACTTAGCAAAAGATGGACACGAGATTCAGGGGAAAATGTATACAAACAATAGTCTAAATAAATAATAATAAGTAAATTAGAATAATCTCAAATCAGATAAACAGAAATTGTAAGTTAGTACGAACATTTGGTGTGATAAGAGATTTGGAGCCATGAACGTTATTGTCCAAGTCTGACTTTGTACTTGATCCAACCATGTTTTCTGAAATAAGTTTTCTCGCGTCCATTATCATTTGGTTGCAAATATCTGGATTCTCTGTTTATAGAACATCATCAATAAATATTCTCGAATGAAAAAAAGGACAACGCAAATTAGAGATTTTAATCAGAATCTTACTTGGTCCATCATCCACTCCTTCTCTCATGGTATAATCTACAACTCGTGAATTGATAATATTTATTAGTCGATCACACTCTTCCCTGTCGAAAATTACAAGATTTACGTTCATAAGTAAAAATGACGTCGTTCAAACAAAAAAGAATAAGAACAATAATAAAGTTAGTACGAAAAAACAATGTACCTTGAATAGCGTTCGATCATAAGTAGTTGTTCAACTAAATACAAAACCTCACTCTTCCCCGAGGAACTACCTTTATTCTGATACCACAAAAAAACATATCACTTGTTACGAATACCATTCAAATATCAAAAGCTAAAACAAAGAACCCGTAAATAACATCACGCTCATAAGACATAACCATGCTTTCTACCTGATCCAACTCCGCACCTCCATCAGAAAGCTTTGCATCGCCTTCATTATCATTTTCAATACCACCCTCTGCGAAAACAAGCAACAACAAAACTAAGTCATTTTCGTAACCAAGTCAACATAACAAGTAAACATAACAAAAACAAACCCATAAATTTTACAACTTTGCCCTTCCTTCACAAAAAAATCCAAAAAAGGTCAAAGCTTTGACTTTAGATATATGATATCATGTATCTATACATTAATTAATTTGACGAAAAAGGTCAACCCTTTGACTTTTTAAAATATCCAAAAGTCAACCAATCAATTTTCACAATTATTATAATTACTTCAATTAAAAGTTTCAAAAATTATAAACCCTAAAAATATGAAACAACAAAATACTCAATTTTTAACACAATTAAACCCTAAATTTCAAAACTTTATACAAAATTAAACCCTAAAAACATGAAATTAATCAATACCTGAATCGGAATCAGTATCTGAAGAATTTGAATTTGTGTTCCGTCTTATAGGGTTCCAAATTGAGGAAATAAGTTTAGTTGCAACAAATTTGGCCGGGAAAACAAGTCCGGTATACCAATTAGGCTTTTCTGGTTGTATAGGTTGAGTAGGACGGTCATATGGAGTTTTTACAGTAGTGATTCTTCTTCGTTTGGTTATTTTACCGCCGGATCTGAGAGTTTCGCCGTCATAAGTGCCGGAATTCATTGTCGGGAAATGTGTGTGTGTGTGTATTTTGGGGAAGTTTTGGTAGTTATCGGGAAGTTGATAAAATAGTTTATTTTGTAAAAATTATCTTTTTAAGAAAATATTTCACTTTTTAACTTCATACAGTAAAATAAAACTAAGGTGATGGTCTTAATAGGCTATGACCTCTTAATCGGTCAGAGGTTTTAAAAATTTTGTTGTTCTTTTTTCTTTTTTAACCAGAGATAAAAACCTCTTTTTACCTATGATACTACCCTACATAAAAAACCTCTTATTACGTCTGATTACCTATTTCTCTTCACCAGTAAGTTTTCCATCCTTAAATTCAAGTAATTTTTGATTTTTTTTCAATGGTTTGTCACTTGATTTCGTTATATAAATTGATATTGATGATTGTTTGTTAGATTTAGGTGATATAATTTTTTTTAATATGTATTTGTTTTCGATTGCATATAAACTCTTACTATTACATTGACTTTTATGTGAACTTTTCTTTTGTTAATTATTTTTATATCTTGAAATTGATGTTAATAAATTAGTTTATTAATTTATTCAAATAAGTAATATAAATATGTATGGATTGAGCGTGCTTTTGGTGTTTTGAAAGCACGTTTTCCCATCTTGAACAGAATGGCTCCGTATTCTTTTGTGAAAAAAAGACATCTTACTATTGCATGCTTTGCTATTCATAATTTTATACGAAAAGAAGGATTAAGTGATGATTTTTTCTCCGAATATGATCGAGGTGAAGTACATGCTAACGAGAATATACAAGATGGGGACGAGTACGATGAGGACGAGGTTCAACCACATGGAAATACAACAGATCAACAATATATGATCAATTGTCGAGATCAATTTGCGGCACAATTAATGCAAAATGTTGAAAATGTTGTTAGAATATTATCTTTATTTGAAAAATGTTGCCACTATGTTTGAACATTTTTATGAATGTTTTTATTTAAGACGGTTTATAAATGCAACAGTTTAGTACTAATATAGTAAAACAGATGTTACGAAGGAAAAAAGAACATAGTATATTGATTCAGATTCAGAGTTTTGGACCACCTCGGATTATTCAGAGTTGGTATTCAGATTCAGAGGAAAACCTTTTGTTCAAAAGAACAACACCTAAGTAGTGAGTGGCGCTTTCCAGCGGCGGAAAATTTATTCGAAAAACATATATAAAATAATATTATATTAAATTTATATTTAAAATATAAAAAGTAAAATTATAAAATCCAAATAAAAAAAATAGCATTCAACCAATAATCTCTCCAATCTATTCATACTACACATATACTTGTAAACTTCTCAATACACAACATTATAAACTATTTTTTTATACCAAAATCATTATAAGTATTATAACAAAACGTTATATATTAACAACTGTAAACCATTAAGTGAAATTATATTTGATTATAAAGCAAAATAACATCCTAAAATATTGCTTATTAAATCGAACTAGTCAAAGCCTAAAAACTTAATAAAAACAGATTACCAGAAAAGAAAAAAACATAACTGATATAAAACCAAATCAACCGATTCTAACAATGAAAAACCAAGATTTTTGGTTTGGTTTTAATTTTCTACGAAACTAAGTCGAACTGAATCACGCTCAATACCGATTTTAAATTAAGGACTTGGAGTGGGATTTTTTTTTTCTTCAAAATTATAGAAATAAATAAGAAACGTGTGAATAACTAACTTGTTAGTTGAACAACATAAAGGGAATACGTTATTGTGTGAAAGCACATGCTCAGGCTGTTTAACTCCGATTCTTATTTCTAACATCATCGAGTCAACTTAACTCCGATCACCAAAAACCATGGCAGCTTCTGCTTCATCAATGGCGCAAGCTATGTTTACTCCTCTATCAGCAACGACACCGTTTCATCCCAATTCATCAATGGCTTTTTTTTATACATATTTTCGAGATCGTAAGATCCTACTAAAATAGGTTTTCATCATATTAATATAATTTATGATTCATGTAATAGCTAATAATATGTCAAAATCATTATTTTCTTACTATTTGAACTTGATAAAACGGATGTAGTAAAATTTATATAGATATAGATTACTTATTTGAGTTTATATTGATATTAATCTACATGTTTTCGTTGGTTGAACTAAAATATTTATGAAAAATTACTTCTTTAAGTGTTTTAAACAGCTAGACAATATATTTTTTTGTTTGTTTAAACAAATTTAATTTATTTATAGTTTTTTTTTCCTCAAATTCTATAAAGGTAGGATCGGATCGAACAAATATCCTAAGATCTTAAGCTCAAGATCGATATCCCGTTAAGATCTTATGACCTTAGATCTTATGCATGATCGAGACTGTTTTTGGTAAACGAGATCGTGAAATCGTAACATCCGGACCGGGATCTTAACAACCTTGCTTAATAAGACAGACAAACGTTCGTCGTACTAGTAAGTGATGGAACCGACTTTTTTTATTTTATAAATTGAACCTATATCATGATGCTATATGATTTGTTGTTAAATCTAGAAAACTTTGAACAAATAATATGATATGTCAAACTAATTTAGAAAACTTTGTATATATATATATTTATTGTTCCAGACGAGTGAGTGAGAGAGAAATATAGATTTATTTGTATCTATTAAATAAAAAATAATCAATTTTAGCCATTGAAATTATGTCTTTTTATACATACTAAATTTGTCATAAAATTAACTTTTTATTTTATGTTATAAATACATGATAAATGTGTTTAATTTATGTTCCATAAAAGTTGGTTACTTAGTTAAACAAAAAGAAATTCATGGGAATTATCAAAACTTACCTTCTATACCCTATAATTTCAAAAGGGACACATGGTACCTTTGAATAATTAAATTTTATATAAAAAGAATTTATCTTGTGTGTTTTATTTCATGACAATTACCATTAGAGTTTTAAATTTATCAGTGATACAACATTTTTTATTTCTTCTAATCTGGATTTAAAAACATATCTTCATTAGCAAACATTATTCATTTACCCAATAAAATATTGCATGATTCATTTCAATGTGAACAACAACTTAACAAATTAAGTTGACTAGAGTATAAAAAAGTAGCATGCAATTAGCCAATAATTAAACTAATAATTATATATAAAGTCAAACAGAAAAAAACAAAGTACATATAATAACTCATAATAAGGTTTTTTCAGTTCTAAAGAGTTATTTCGTTCGACTTATGAGTTATTATTGACGAGCTACAATAATTGCATCAAACACAACTAAAATAATTATTGTAATAACTTAAATGGAAGAAAAATATAGTTGATAATGATATCCAGTTTGTTGACTATTACGTAACAGATACTGCTCTTTAATCTAGCTTGCTTTTGTAGTCCAAATAATCTCATACCATGACCTATCTGAAATAGTAGTGATTAATGAAAAAATAGTCATAGAGACCAAGGAAGTTACTCCATCTCCCACGGTCCATGGCCGTATGATTTTAATGAAATAAAGTTAATGAAAACCAAAAGAAAATGTTTAATTTACTATTAGAGAAGAAAAAATTATGCGATGTATCGATCTGATTTTGATAGGTTTATGGAGTGTATAGATTTTCATGTGTTCGATATGAGACTTTTAGTAATTTTCAAGGAGTACAAGCTCTTATTTGAAAAGAAAAAAACAGTTCTCCTAGAAAAAAACCTTTGTTTGAATATAAGGTTTGATGTTTTTTATTTAAAGAAAACAAAAAAGAAATGTCTATTTATAATAGCAATTTGTTGAATTTGTTTATGATCATGTTTTAGAAAAATCAGATGATGCCTATTTAGAATAAGCAAATAAAAATTTAAGAATTTTAGTGAAAAGTCACAATCTTTTATGAATTGTTACCTCATTTAATAAATAATTTACACCATTTAATAAATAGTAATAAAGATTTATTAATTGTCACACCTTTTAGTAAATCATTACATTTTTTACCATTCAATATATCCGAAAAAAACGTTCTATTTATAATTTCTTCAGGTTATTGTTAACAATAAAAAAAAAATTGATTTTGTCTTTATAAAATATTGATCCTCCTCCAAAAATATTAACCACCTTTATATTTTCGGATTTACGACCAATAAAAATTATTTTTTGAGAAAAATATTTGGAGTTAATGAAACACCCCGTCCTGTTTGATATACGATCAATAAAAAAATCATTTTTTTGAAAAAAAAACTCGGAGTCAAACACCCCATGCTTTTTCGGGTTACAAACAATAAAAAATGATTTTATGAAAAATATTCGAATTTTGTTAGTGATTATGTTTGAAAATTATTAAACTTCTAATACAAAATCAAACAAATTTGTTATAATAACAAGGGATTTTGTTAAAAAAAAAATATTTTTAGGGTTTTTTTCATTATTAATATTTTATTTGGGAAACGTGTAGAATAATGTTGTCATATAACTTTGCAAATATTATTTTATAATTATGAGTGTGTTTACAAATCCTATAATTCTAATTAGATTATACTTTGCCAAATAAAATTAAAATTAACAAAGTCGAAGCCGCCTTTAGCAGTGGTATTTTACAAGATCACAAACTAAGACGTACTATCCTTTAATTATTTGGGCGTCATCAATAACTACATATCTCTAATAACTTTTAAAAGTTTTGGTTTATCGAAGATGATACCCTTAAAGAACCAAGTTTCAGACCAACTAGGAAACTTATATTGTCCAACTTAAGTTTTTGGGTGAGGAAGTACCAAAAGAAAGATCGTATTTTCTGGAAACGATATCGGAATGCATAGTACCTGATGATCCATCTCAGGTTTTTGGTACTCGAGATTCGAGAAGCAATCAACAACATGTTGAATATAAATGTGTTCATATTGGTTACAAACATTCCTAAAATTAGTAGAGATGTAAAATGACATAAATTCAGTCATCATAATTGATTGTTAACGAGGAATTTCTAGCCCGTGTTTCGTTTCGGGAAAATATTACTATTTATATCGTATTTGTAATCGCATGCTATGCGAAGATGAAGTTGAGATTACCATGCATTGTAGAGGTATTTGTTTAAAATTAAACATAATATTTAGAATTATCCTACCTTATATTTGATTTTTTTTTTCAAAACAAACATGTGTATATATGTAATATTAGTTAAAACAGATATCGAGCTAAATGAGATAAATTAGTTTTTAAGGAGATAATGTACGCTAAATTATATATATACTACAAAAATAAAGTATAACTCGTAAATTTTTGTTTATGTAGATTTTAAGTTATTATGAGAAAACAATGTCATACGTATAATAACATATATACGTTTACGTTTATACCTATGTTGCTCATAGTTAAAATAATATATACATTTTTACGTTTATATACATGTTTTGATATTTTTATGAGGAGATTTTAGAATAACTATATTGTAAATCATAGTCTAAATTGAACGATTTATAAGTAATTAAACTTACGTTTTTTTATTTTATTTCAGTGGAGATGTAAATGAAAGAGAAAATGTAATTATGTATTGTATGAGGGTGTAAAATAAAATAGTCTTTGATGACATCATCAATCTGATCTAATGGCTAAAATCAAAAAAGATAACCCATCCAATGGACCTTACTTGGTCATGTGACATTTAAGATCCCTCTTTTATTATATATTAAAGATTTATCACAAAAATAAGTCTCGTATCCTCGAAGTTGATAAAAAAATACCTATTAGTCAAACTACATAATAGTAATAATAATCAACAATAAGAATATTAGTAATAATAATAATTTTTTTTCTTTTTTGAAAAAGTAATAATAAGAATGAGAATGTATAAATATAATATAAGGAAACACTATTCACTACGCTATTAGTTTGAAGAAGTTGATAAAAGAATACCTATTAGTCAAAATACATAATATATTATAAAATATTTGGGTATAAAATGTTAAAATTTGAGCATAGTAAAATTACTAAATTATCCTTTTAAGTAAACATTTATTGATTAATTACGAATATAAATCCATAACACACATATCATATATACTTAAAATTTTAAAATAATGAAATTTATTTTTCTATAAACTTAGGGGTGTTTGTTTCGACTTATTAAACGGACTTATAAGCTTATGTAATTTTTCATAAGCTCATAAGCCCATTTTTTTCGGCTTATGAGCTTATCAAGTTGAACTTATGACTTTAAATAAGTCATAAGCTCAGCTTCATAAACTCATATGCCGGAAAAAATGAGCTTATAAGCTTATAAAAAGTTACATAAGCTCATAAGCCCGTTTAATAAGCCGAAACAAACACCCACTTAAAACAATCAATTTTTAATGTGTAAAATTTCAAATAAATAGAGTTAATCTTTAGAATTTTAATTAATCAAATGTTGATAAACCGAAAATCTTTATCGTTCGTAAAAAATTTTGTAACAAAATATGTACCATCGATTTATATATTTATTATCACCGCTACATCGCACGAGTATAGTAATAATAGTAAGGACAATAATAAGAATATTAGTAATAATAATAATCTTTAATATATAATAAAAGAGAGGCCTTAAATGTCACATGGCGAAGTAAGTACCATTGGATAGGTTCATTTCTTTGATGTCAACCGTTAGATCAACTTGATGATGTCATCAATTATTATTTTCATTTAACACCATTTTACAATACATAATTACATTCTCTCTTTGCATTCCATCTCCACTAAAATAAAAAACATAATTCTGATATACTTATAGAATCGTTCAATTTGGACTGTGATTTACGTTATTATTATTCTAAAATCTCCTAATACAAAATATAAAAACATGAAGTATATATGGTATTATAACTATAAACATCAGTATAACATTATTTTCTCATAATAGTTTAAAATCTACATAAACATAAAACTTACGATTAAATTTTTATTTTTTTCCGCGTTATTGCGGGACAATAATCTAGTAGAAAATAAAATTTGAAAAAATAATAATAAGAATAAGAATAAGAATATATAAATATAAAATAAGAAACACTATTTACTATGTCTATTAGTTTAAAAATTGATAGATATGATAATTTGATATAACTAGAGAATCTCTCGTGCTTCGCACGAGTTCGATTACAGTTCATATAAACAAAAAACCCTTTCATCAACGTGTTTCCCATAACCTCCGTCGCATGCAAGATGAGGCCATGGTTCGTGCCCGGGTATGGGCTGAGGGTGTTTTTTTGGGCTTCGTTTGGGCCTATTATTGTTGGGCTTCCACGTCTTTTTTATTTCTTACTTATCGTAACCTTTTTTTTTTACGTTAAATAATACTTTTACGACCTTCCATCCCATCAGCTCCGGATCAAGTCATTGATCGAATCGAGAAGAGGAGAGGATGTCGTTTATCCTACTCCGGATAAAACGACTCGACTTTTTGTTTTTTTACTTTTTTATCGAAATATAAATGTAGCTATTTGCTAAAACGATGCCGTTATTTATTATTAATCTGAGTAGATGTTCGTATTAGTTGAATCCAAAAAAAATTCTGAGGGGTAGAAAGCGTAAAAGTATTATTTAAAGCTGAGGGGTGAAAACACAAAAACATATAAAGTGTAGACAGGAAAAGCTAAAAGTCGTTTAAAGTTTAGGGTGAAAAAGCGTTAAATTTTTTAAAGTTAAGGGTGAAAAAGCGTTAAAGTTTTTAAAGTTGAGGGTGAAAAAGCGTTAAAGTTTTTAAAGTTGAGGGGGGAAAACCGCTAACTCTTTAAAGTCGAGGGACTAAAATGAAAAATGCCAAAACATTAAAAAGACATTAATTTGCACAAATCCATAGGTTTCTATCTAATTTAAATGGGAGGATAATTGATGAAGATAAATTTATTTTTCTACTAACCTACTTACCTTGCATAATAGATACAGACTAATATTTTCACATATATGTGCTATAAATTTAGATAAATTCAAATACGAGAATTCATTTACTTTATCTATATTCTAGATTATCATGCATCACACGAGTTTAAAATCTATTAAACATTCGAGAACCAACAAAGAAGGTGATGGTTTTTGTATAGTTTTTGAATAGATTTTCATGTATGGTTGATAAATATAGATTGTGGATATAGTTAATGAATTCCCGAATGATATATAGTATATACGTACATATCAACCAACAAATTTTCATGTATGGTTTTTGTAAGTCTTTTGAAACTTCGAGAACCAACAAAGTAGGTGATGGTTTTACTATTTAAAAATAGTGATATACGAATAAAGCAAGTGGTTAGTAATTTTAGCTTTTTGTTAGTTTTTAATTATCTATATAATATATATTTGTCTAAGAAAAAAAAAATGTAGCAGTTTCTTGATGATTTGCGCATATAATAATGGATTTAATAATAAGTTCCCAAGTTAATACACCAACTATCAATATTTTGTTACTATATATCAAGTTACATTATTTATTTTTTTAAAATTCAAACAAGTTTACAATGTCGAAGCATTCACGATTGAAAATATAAATATAGATAGTAAATATATTTGAATAATGACTATTTGAGCGGTAATACATATATTTCTTTACCATGAACCTCCACCAAGCATTCCACTCCAGAATCCGTTGGAATCTCCATTCTGATCTTTGTTTTGGCCAACTTGTTGATCATCGGGACTTGTTGAAGTGTTTGTTTTCCGTTCTTCAAATGGAAACAAAAGCCTCCCACTGTTATTCCCATCCGCGCCACCAACACTGCTTTCCATTCCATCTGATGGAATCTTGAATTCTGGCATGGGTATCATCCAAATAGGGTCAGGAATAGGAATAGGATTTAGCATTAAGGAATTCACTGTACCCCTTGATGTAATTCTAGTCAAGAGCTCCCTAGCCGAAAGTGAAGAATTTGTATTCCTCGTGGCATCAAAGTTCGGTATTTGAAAGGTACGAGTTGATGGAAACCCTAAACTTAGATCTTGCCCATAATGATCATGATGGATTATTCTAGTGTTTTGAGATGGTACTGATGTAGATGGAGATGGTATAGCTAAATCAGGAAGTTTTTCCAATAGCGAATTAGAATTAGATGAACTAATAGAAGATGATGATGATCTTTTGTTCTTTCTTGATCCACCGCCAACGCGAACCATTCTAAGTGCTCCACCATTAGCTGTCCAATACCTTCTACAAGTTTTGCAAAGGTATCTTGGTTGTGAAAGACTATAATTGTTGTAGTAACAAAATTTTGTGCGTGTTGAATTGCACCGCGGACAATTCAGAGCTGGTGTTTTTTGTGGTCTGACCAATCTTTCAAAAGATGAAGAATTATTGTGACTTAAATTTGTGGTGTTGGGTACTAGTATTTCTTCCATGGGCTTCACCACTATCTCCTGTTCAAACACGTAAAAGAAAAGTAAAGATAAAAAGCATGGTATAATTTAGAAAACGAAAAGATATATACTTCGTATTAGACATAGCAGACAAATGTACAAAATGATCGAACGCGTCAAAATTAACAAATTTTTTGTCTGCATATATCTAAACTTGCTAAACTAAAGATAAACAAGTGAGAAAGGGAAAGTAAGACTAGAAGAATGAAATACTTGTGTAACATCGAGCCCTTTTTCAGGTTCACGGCCTAATGACAAAGCTTTTTCTTCACACAGTTTAACCAATGAATCGGCCTCCGGTTCTTCTTTCTGTTTCCTCTCAACTTCCTTTGCAAGTCTTTTTTCTTCTTCTTTGCTATGGCATGCCGTAGCCTGATGTGCCATAATGAAATTAAGCGTAATCTAATATATTATTGACAAAATGGAAGTTAGATTAAACAGTAACATACTTGATCAACTTCAAGTGCACCCCGATATGCAACGTCTTGTTCTTCTGTCAAACGAACGTTGGCTATACCTGAAATGATTGAATCATTAATAGTAACGACGTTAACGGTGGTAATAGAGGAAGTAGTGGCCGGAATATCTGCTTCCTCACTCATGTTTATGGATTGATAGATTAACAAAGTGAGAACATTAGGATTTTTGGAAATGGGTAACCTTAAATATACCTCAACAAATACTTTTTAAACACCTAATTAATTAAGTAAATTAAATGTTACATCAACCTTCACATTATAGAAAACATAATTATTTGTTTTATCATTATAATAAAATCTAACCTTGTATTATTCCTTTGTTTTCATTATATTTAGTCATATTCTATTATTATTAGTCTTATTATATAAATTGTTTGACTTTTCATAATATCTAGAATTTTAATTTTAAATACTCGTATACTATAGTCGAACTAAAAATGAAATTTTGTTCAACAATATTAAATGATTTATTCATATATATATATTACCTGTCAAAACGTTAATAACATAATATACAACTTTTATTGTCAAATTAATAACCATATCCTTAAAATGAAACTAACGAGGTTCATTAGAAGATGTTATAGAGGCTAATATATTCTTCTTGCTACCGACACATCCAAGTATAAATTTTGAAGATAATTATTATATAAGGTTGTAGATTTGGTGAATAAACCGTTCATTTTATGTTAAGGTAATTGTGTGAAGACATTAATTGTTCCATTGAATAGCGTTCAAGCATAAGTAGTTGCGCAACTAAATAAAAAACCTCACTCTTTCGTGACGAACTACCGTCATTCTAATGCAATAAAAATCCATATCACTTGTTATGAATTATATTATACATTATATCAATTAGTAAAATATTTGATGAAAATAATAGTATTTTAGGGGTATAACTGTCATTTAGTAACTAACTTAATTGCAAGCCTTATCAGTGGCGGACCATAGTTGCTTTTCGGGGTAGCCTAGGATATCTCTCAACTCTCCGGATACCGCGATCTATAGTGTAAAAACATTCATAGATTTTTTTGTGTATGTTAATTTATTAGAGTCTATAGAAAATCATTATTCCGAATATCCCTCAATTTTGATCTGAATCCGCCACTTAGTCTTATTCAAATATCAAAAGCTAAAACAATTAACCATAAATAGCATCAAGATCATAAGATGTAATCGGTTACTATAAAAAAAAAGATTAGCTTAAGATGGATATTCATAACCATGATATAAAAAGTAAGACCTATGTAGCTTATCCATTTCAACCAACCAAGCACATAATCATTTTATATACCACCTCTTCGAAACGAGTGACAACGAAACTAAACTAGTGTTATACACGTTGGATTTAAATTGATTTCAGTAAATTGCAATTTTTGTCTATCAAGACTTTTTAATTCGTCGATTTTTGTCCTTGAACTTGTTTTTCCCAATTTTTGTTCATAACTTGTTATTTTTCCGTTTTTTTTTTGTCGCTCCAAAGTGTTAAAGTTGGTTCTTACCGTTAAATGTTAACTGAACTAACTAAAAGGACCAAAAATGTAATTTTAATTTTCTTTTATTTATTTTAATTAATTAATTAATTATTTTATTTTTTTTATTTTTTTTTGTAAAAATCATATATGCTTTTTCACGTACAAAAAATTATATTTAAAATCACATTTATTTTTTCACATATGTTTTTTGATAACCATCCGTCACCGTCAATCATTGTCGCTGCCACCACCACCTATTTCGTTGAAAATCATATTCGATTTAAAAACTTTAATCTTGTACCACCTCCATGGAAATCATATGTGATTTTTTAAAAACATAAATATTTTAGATTGAAAAACTAACAAAATTTATGTTTTTAAATCATATATGATTTTCAACGGAGGTGGTGGTGGCGGCGACGATGATTGACGGTGATGAATGGTTGTTCAAAAACATATGTGAAAAGTTAAATGTTATTTTAAATATAAGTTTTGTATGCGAGAAAGCCCATGTGATTTTTACAAAAAAAAATAAAAAAAATTAAGTAATTGAAATAAATAAAAGAAAATTAAAATTACATTTTTGGTCCTTTCAGTTAGTTCAACTAACATTTAACGATAAAAGCTAACTAAAACTTGATGAAATCGAAGAATTAAAAAGTATCGAGGGACAAAAATTGCAATTTACTGAAATAATTTTGAATAAATTATGGAATGAGAAGTGATACATAAGCCTAAATTACATAAGCCTAAATATGCCTAATCCACACAAAACATGACACATGTATTTCCACTACTTATCTCTCGTCATACCAACCAATCATTTATTTAACCACCCAATCACAATTTTAGGCATATTTGTAGTCTTATGTAATTAGTCATATCAATCATTTTCCTTATGGAATATATATTTATTAAGAAAGGAGAAATTGGGAATGTATTGTGCGGAGGTAATCTAAATATTAATAAGTAATCTAAAACTAACATATTATGTTATATATTCAATATGTGCATGTGTGTAACAAACACTTTGCTTGTATTAAAAGCAAAAGCAAGTAGATAAGATAATCTAAATAGCCTATAAAAACGTGTTCAACAATTGACTTGTACAAGAAAACAACAACAGGCTACGTACTCTCATATCAGAATTTGAAGGTATTTTTAGTGAGTATTTCAGAACGGATTTCATAAATTTGTAGATGTTCTTCTTGTCTAATCTCTTGCATGCATGCATTAGGTATTTGGGATCTAATTATCTAAGTAGGATGTAATGAATTAGATTATATTAATTTGAATTATCAACAGTTCGAAGGACTTTTATTTGCGACGAAAAGATAAATTCGGGATCATGGAATACAAGAAAGGAAGCATAGTGGAGGTGTTGGTCAGTGATGGGTTATTTTACAATTCTTGGCGTTCTGCCCAAATCGTCTCTGTCCATGGGCACAATTACACCGTTCGTTACAATGTGAATCCTGGTTTTACTAATAAGGCTGATGTGGAGCGAGTATTTGTGAAGCAGATTAGACCTTGTCCTCCTGTATTGGAAATTATAGAACGCTGGGCTCCTGGTGATGTTGTAGAAGTTTTTCATAATCTTACATGGAAGCCTGCCGTTGTTTTGAAGGAAGCCTGCCGTTGTTTTGAAGGATCTTGATTGGGACGAGTTTCAAGTCCGAGCTACTGGGGTTTTTCAAGATTTTAATGCAACCAAAGCAGAACTTCGTGTGAGGCAATCATATCACAATGACGAATGGATTATGGTAGATAAGGTACCATTATTTTATTCGATTTTTCTGTAGCAAAATACTTTTTTGAATGTTCTAATTTGGTAACTACATATTTATATGCCCCGGATACTGATACGAAAATGAGACCTAAAATTGTGTAACTATTAACCGGACGATTTTGAAAAATACGTTTCTATTATACTAAATTGGATTATGTTTGTTTTTTTACATGAAGGTTTCTAAAGAGTACGAAGACGCAAATTGCACCAATCGTTTGTCGACATCAAATAGCGTTTCCTCTGATTCTCTAAATCAAGCATCAGGCTGCTGTTATTCTCAAGAGGAGGGGTATGAAGAACGATCACGAAAATTCGGAGTCTCTGAAGAAGATGAGAGTGTTATGAGTTCCACTGGTAGTTGTTGCAGTAACAACTACAATCCTTATGAAGTTTATCATGGGTCGGGTATTGTTGATGATACTGAAAGTCATGAAAGTGATGCAGAGTCCGTTTATCGATTGGGAAATCATGAAGAGACCAGGCAATCTTCCACCAACGAGGCATTAGCAGATGAATATCATAGACGAAAATGGCATCAATACCGTTCTACCATGGAGGAATTATATGCATCAGGACCCTTCAGTTGGGAAAAAGAAACAATGATAACAGATCTTCGTATGGCGCTCCATATATCAAATGATGAGCATTTGGTTATGCTAAAGAGTTTAAAATCTGCAGATAGTAACACCTATTGTAGATGACTGGAAATCCGTAATCACAATTTTCACTTTTTCGCACAATTGTATAAAAAGGCAATCAAATGGTTTTAGCTATTCAGTGATTTTGCATATCAGAAGAAAAAAAAATGTTATGATTTTATCTCGATCTGTTTAGTTAACACTAACCCACTTGGTAACTATGAAAAGAGTAATGAAAGATTTATTAATTATAACATTATTACCAAACCGAACATAAACACACCAAAAGATCGGTTCAAACATGCTATCGGTCTTTTGTACCTTTATCACGCGCTTTTGTGGGAGTAGAGATGGGTTGCTTGAGACACTACTTGAAAAGCCGGCATCAACGACGGAATGGTGTTACGAGCCCAACTAATATCTCATATATACTATCACTCAAAAGAGGTCAAATTTGAAAGTACAATATAATCATTTAGTTGTCTCGTTTGAGACAAGACGGAAAACAAATTGATATTTTAGGTAAATAACCAAAATAACTTAGGATAATTTAGCTTACATAACCATAAGGAATGCCAAATTTGATTGTTGATTGTGCTTTTATTTTTGCTTTATTCCTATATCTTTTAGTTTGTGCGTGTTTTTTATTGTTTTTTAAACTTAACGAGGAATTTTTGTCTCGCATTGTCGCAGTCAAAACAAAAGCAAAAGTTTAAACAATTGAAAAAAGTAGGAGAAAAAAAGACAAAACCGAGTCTCTTAAGAAAATAATACACTAACTTGATACAATTACTTAATTAAAACAAAAATATAAACAAAGACGTGACACCTTATTTAGTATTATAAACCAAAAAATAAATAAAAAATAAAAATGGAAAAATCAAAAGTTACCAAAAAAAAAAAAATTAAAACAAAAACAAAAGAGTTTGAAAAACGTAACATAAAATAAAATAGAAATTAGAAAAGTAACCAAAAACCAAAAAAGAAAAAACATTATAACAAAAAACTAAAACTAAAACCTTATTTTTAAATTTTTTGAAACCTCATTACTAACACACCCATTAACATAACATAACATAGCAAATGTTACATTTGTCTCAAATCGTGATTGAATCAACAACCTCTAGGTTGATGTGTAATGCTGATATACCGTTGGACTAAAGTATGTTAATATTTGTTTGTTTTTTCCCTCCAATCATTTACAAATAATATTTGACAACGTAACCAATAACATCTACAAAGAATAAAACATAAACTAAGATCAAGACAAATGCTCACAAAATGAAAGACAAATGGTACATATATAAAAAGGGTATACTAACCAACAGTAGAGTGTATAGCCACTTTGCGGGTTAGGATATCATCGAATTCAACCATACGAAAACCATACAAAGGACCTTTGAAACTCCTGACAAATTCTAACCGATGTGTTGTGATAGAAGTTGAGTCTGTATTGATGATTAATAACAGGATACCTATCATTCATCTCTCCAACTCCAAACTTAGAGAGAATTACATTACTTCCCTGTAGAAGGTGGATTTCAAAAACATCCATCAAATCCCTCTTTACAGTTGCCTGAATCATGTAGCCTTGTACAATTTAAAAACGATTGATTAAAAAATACGCAAATAGTAATCATAAGAAATTCAAATACAAAAATAGTAATCGCTCCTTTTCATCCATAAACTAACGATGCGGACCTTAACCTTCCATGAATCCTTTTTGGTAGAGATTTCTTCAATTAAAATGATTGCTTCTTTCTCTATTATAGGTTTGCCTCCATAAACTAACGATGCGAACCTTAACCTTCCATGAATCCTTTTTGGTAGAGATTTCTTCAATTAAACTGATTGCTTCTTTCTCTATTCTTAAAAACCAGAAAACTACTAGAAGATGGTGAGAAGCCAGACGGTAAAAGAACTCTAATTGGGTTTTGATTTAAATAAGAAAAAAACATCACAGAAAAGGAGTGTTGTTTCAATTCAAAATATTTATGAATCTCGACAAATTTTAGGGTGGATACACCGTCTTTTCAATTGCCAGCCAATGGAGAAATTCCGTTGTCTAAGATTTAGTCTTTCCAATTAGACTATTGATTTTCCACCCAATGTAAGAGATTGCGTGTGATTCTATTATTTGCCTCCCTATTCACGCTACCAAATACTAGAGTTTTATAATAATTACACCGAAGGTTGTATTTTTTAAAAATAAATAATTATTTTGATTTTGTGTATTGTATTATGATATCATCATTTATAATGGTTATCCTACGTGGATAGTCTAATGACGAGACACATCAGCAAAATAACATCATCCCAATCTCTCATTTATTAAAGAAGATTAGGAAAAGCACAACAAAAAATGTTTTGAGTCAATAACATTCAAGTAAAATACAATTATGTTGGTAGGATATTGAATTAAAATATGGTCTTACCAATGGGAGTGTATTTGCATGTAGTAGCATTAATTTAGAAATATCTATCCAGGTTACTCTAAATCTGTTTCTAGCAATCATCTAACCTATAAATAATTCCACTTCTATGATCCAATTGCATAATTAGCAAAAGGAATTATATACCTGCAGCTACATAACACCGTAAAAGAACCAATAATGTTCATGGCGTCTAGTGCTCATTTCATCTAACATATATTCTTCTTATTGCGTAAGGCTCTTGTAATTCATATGAATTTGAATCTTAATAATTTCAAATTACATGGATTGATTCCTTTGTTAATGCCCACAACTCATAATAAATTGTCTATATCTGGAACAATTTCTTTAAACCTTAGGACATATAGACCGATAATAAAAATACATGTTATTAAAAACACAGAAAATTAAAAGCTTTTGGTGTTTTCGTGTGTTGGTGTTTTCGCTTGGTTTTTCTATCTTTAGTGCTATTTTAACTTTTTTTTCTTAATGATGTAATGACTCCTCATGTAAAATATGTTATTTATTAAGATTATTTGAATCTTTTAAATTAACACAAGTTCAAGAGTTTTAAGAGTATTTGAGACTCTTCTAGGGTAGATATTGAAGTTTTAGGAATTAAAACGTATAGAAGTCCCTTGTAATTTATTCAAATACGAATGAGATTTCTAGATGATAATTTGTAGCCTTTAGATTGGATAAATCGAAGTTATTTATTTAATAGAAGGTAAAAATATAAGGAGAGAACAATGCAAAGAATTAAGAACAAAATGCCGTATTTGAAATTTTTCCAAATGATATAATATACAATTAAATAAAATGTTGGTGAATTTCATGACTATTACCCCTTATGTATTGCAAACAACATGCTATACTTGAAAAAAAAAAAGGTTTTTCTTACAATTGTTTCTAGTTATTTTTATCAACAAGATCTTCTGATTTTATCTTTATAAGTTATTAATTCTCTTGTAATAATATTAACCATCCTTATATTTTGGATTTACAACTAATAAAAATTGATTTTTTGACAAAAATTTCGAAGTTAGAGTAACAACCCATGCGTTTTTTGGATATACAACCAGTGAGTAATGATTTTTTGAAACAACTGTGGAGTTTGTTATTAATTATGTTCGAAATTTTTTGAATATCTAACACAAAATCAAATAAATTGGTTATTAACGATTAAATAGGGTTACTGTTAATAAAACCGTTACAAAAAGATATTGTTTTGTATGTTTAGTGTATTTTTCTTTTCAAAGATATGTGTATAATAACATTTTCATATATATTATCAAATATTATTTTATATTTATGGGTGTTTTACAAATCTTATAATTTTAATTATCATATCCTTTGCCAAATGAAATTAAAAATAAAAATTGTTGAAAGTGAGGAGAAGCCGTCTTTTGTAGTGGTATTCGAAAGTTTTTATTTACCAAACATGATAGCTTGAAAAAACCAAGTTTGAGATCAACTAGGCATAGGTTATGTTTTTCGATTCCTTCAGTTACTTCACCTCGATTATGACTTCTTTCCCAACTTGATATAACATACCCAGGGTCGGTCCAGTGTGTGGGCGGCTTGGACCTAGGTCTAGGGCAACATAAAATTAGGGGCATCATTTTGCACTTCTATTTCTTCCCTGCCTCCACCACCTCCGCCTTCATCGCCACCTCCGATGATCGGAGTTTGAGTCTCGCATCTCCTCCTGCTTCCAAAGGTACAATATAATGATGTTTCTTTTTGTTTCTAAATAGTCAACCTTTTGTGATAAAGTTTTAATCTTTTTGCTAATTTGAACTTGGGTTTTATTGGGTGTTTAGTTTTTTCAAATGTTTTAATTTTCGATTATAAATTCTTGATCTTTATATTGATTGAATCTTGGGTTTTTTACTTTTTGACCAAATATTCAAACTTTTTTTGTTTATGTGACAAGTTTCTAATCGTTTTGCTAATTAGGGACTTGGGAGAAAATTGTTTCAAGTTTTTGATCTTTACATTAAAGGGTGTTTGTTTTAGCTTATTTTTGTGTTTTTGAGCTTATTTTCGCGTTGTGAGCGTATGTGACTTAAGACAAGATAATAGAAATGGAAAATAAACCGAAAAAAATGGACTTATGAAAAATAAGATCTTGTGTTTTCTCACATTTTAACCATTTTTCAGGTTTTGAAGAAAAGAATAGAATCAATAGTTGTGATTACACCAATGGCAAATGGGTCCATTATAAAAAGGGTCCACTATACAACTCCACATCATGTGGTACAATCAAAGATGGCCAGAATTGTGAAAGCCATGGAAGACCAGATATGAACTATCTTTAATGGAGATGGAAGCCTAACAAGTGTCATCTTCCCAGGTTTGACCCGAATACTTTCCTCCGACTAATCGAAAACAAACACTTGGCGTTCTTTCGTGACTCCATTGCTAGGAACCAATTAGAGTCTCTCTTATGTTTGTTTGCTACTGTTTCTGTTCCTAATCTTATTTACACCAATGGCGAAGATAATAAGTTCCGAAAATGGCATTTTGCATCAAATAATGTTACCGTTTCGGTTTATTGGTCACCATTTCTTGAAATCTTATCTTCGAAGTACAATGACTCAAGATAGATTGAATTGATTAGCCATTTTAAGTATCGAAAGTCAATTATTACAAAATTTAGATTATAAAAAAATAATTGATGTGTTTGCTTTGAAAAATGCAAGAAGACATCGTTTTAGGTAAATTTTGTAGGTTGAGTTTGTAATATCATTGCATTTGTTTGATTATATAATTTTTTCTGCATTATTTGATTTATTAAAAGAAACTTATAGTATGATACAAGTTTAAGGGGCATAATTTTCTCATCTCGCACGGGGTAGCAAAAACCATTGGACCGTTCCTAAACATACCCAAGGTTTTAAACCAATCCCCTTAATAGTATCTTAAACATAATTAAATTTATGTCGACCTAAGTTAAATACGTTGACATACCAAATCCATAATCGGAGTTGATTGAAGCCGATCTACATCCTAACATTTTAAAAACACATTTGATATACAGAAAGTTGTAGTTGTTGGTTTTGGTTACTCTTATTTGACCATTAAGTTATCATTATAACAAGGGAGTGACTAAAATTATTCTTAATTAAAGCCCATAAAACATGATATATCATCACCTCAAAGAGATTATCATAAGATATGTTAATTCATCTTTCGCCACCCTTCTTTTGTTTAAGATCAGAAAAGACAAACGGATACACGTTGACGAGAAAGGCTATGACACGATTCTTGATGGATATATAAGATTATTGAGAATAACTTCACCGGAAGAAAGAGATTAAATGCGACAAATGAAGGAAAAAGGAATCAAACCCAAATCCATGATTTTCTCGAAACCAAACGATGTGGACATATTGATATCAACGATATTAACGGTAGTAAAAAATTATCAAATTGCTACAAGCAACTAATTTTGTTTGTAGATTTAATAAAATATATTTTAGAACTATCTGTATCTTTAGCTAAACAATTATTGATAAAAAAAAAAAAAAAAATTATTTATGGATTTTGTTAAAAAGTCTTCTTAATACAAGTATACAACAGTTAAGATTGATTTCTTTATTTAGATTAAAATTTTTTTTTTTAAATTAATGTTTTGTTAAACGTAGTGTTTCGTTGTGCATTTCAGACAATTGCATTTAAAATGATTTGAGTAAATTGCAATTTTTGTCTATCAAGACTTTGTAATTCGTCGATTTTTGTCCTTAAACTTCCTTTTTTCCAATTTCTGTTCATAACTTCTTATTTTTCCGTTTTTTTGTCGCTCCGCCAAGTTAGAGTTAGTTTTTACCGTTAAATGTTAACTGAACTAACTGAAAGGACACAAAATGTAATTTTAATTTTCTAATATTTATTTTAATTAATTAGTTAATTAAATAATTTTTTTATAAAAATCATATGTGTTTTTTCTCATATAAAATTATATTTAAATTTACATTGAATTTTTCAAATATGTTTTTCGATAACCATCCCTCACCGTCGATCATTGTCGCCGCCACCACCATCTATTTCGTTGAAAATCATATGTGATTTAAAAACTTTAATCTTGTACTGCCTCTATGGAAATCATATGTGATTTTTTAAAAACATAAATATTTTAGGTTGAAAAACTAACAAAATTTATGTTTTTAAATCAAATATGATTTTCAACGGAGGTGGTGGTGATGGCGACGACGATGATCGGCGGTGACGAATGGTCGTTCAAAAACATATGTGAAAAGTTAAATGTGATTTTAAATATAATTTTTTTACGTGAGAAAGCCCATATGATTTTTAAAAAAAAATTAAAAATTAATTAATTAAAATAAATAAAAGAAAATTGAAATTACATTTTTGGTTCTTTCAGTTAGTTCAATTAACATTTAATGGTAAAAACTAACTAATATTTAATAAAATCGAAGAATTAAAAAGTATTGAGAGTCAAAAATTACAATTTACTGAAATAATTTTGAATAAATAATGAAATATATATTTGTTAAGAAAGGAGAAATTCGGAATGCATGTATTGTGTAGAGGTAATCTAAATATTAATAAGTAATGTAAAACTAATATATTCAAAATGTGTGTCTAACAAACACTTTGCTTGTATTAAAAGCAAAAGCAACTAGATAAGATAATCTAAATAGCCTATAAAAACGAGTTCAACAATTGACTTGTACAAGAAAACAACAACAGGAAAACGTACTCTCATATCAGAATTTGAAGGTATTTTTAGTGAGTATTTCAGAACGGATTTCATAAATTTGTAGATGTTCTTCTTGTCTAATCTCTTGGGGATCTAATTATCTAAGTAGGATGTAATGAATTAGATTATATTAATTTGAATTATCAACAGTTCCAAGGGCTTTTATTTGCGACAAAAAGATAAATTCGGTATCATGGAATACAAGAAAGGAAGCATAGTGGAGGTGTTGGTCAGTGATGGGTTATTTAACAATTCTTGGCGTTCTGCGCAAATCGTCTCTGTCCATGGGCACAATTACATCGTTCGTTACAATGTGAATCCTGGTTTTACTAAGAAGGCTGATGTGGAGCGAGTATTTGAAAATTGGATTAGACCTTGTCCTCCTGTATTGGAAATTATAGAACGTTGGGCTCCTGGTGATGTTGTAGAAGTTTTTCATAATCTTACATGGAAGCCGGCCGTTGTTTTGAAGGATCTTGATTGGGACGAGTTTCAAGTCCGAGCTAATGGGGTTTTTCAAGATTTTAATGCAACCAAAGCAGAACTTCGTGTGAGGCAATCATATCACAATGACAAATGGATTATGGTAGATAAGGTACCCCTATTTTATTTGATTTTCTGTAGCAAAATACTTTTTTGAATGTTCTAAATTGGTAACTACATATTTATATGCCCCAGATACTGATACGAAAATGAGACCTAAAATTGTGTAACTATTAAACCGCACGATTTTGAAAAATACGTTTCTATTATACTAAATTGGATTATGTTTGTTTTATTACATGAAGGTTTCTAAAGAGTACGAAGACGCAAATTGCACCAATCGTTTGTCGACATCAAATAGTGTTTCCTCTGATTCTCTAAATCAAGCATCATGCTGTTGTTATTCTCAAGAGGAGGGGTATGAAGAACGATCACGAAAATTCAGAGTCTCTGAAAAAGATGAGAGTGTTATGAGTTCCACTGGTAGTTGTTGCAGTAACAACTATAATCCTTATGAAGTTTATCATGGATCGGGCATTGTTGAAGATATGGAAAGTCATGAAAGTGATGCAGAGTCCGTTTATCGATTTGGAAATCATGAAGAGACCAGGCAATCTTCCACCAACGAGGCATTAGCAGATGAAGATCATAGACGAGAATGGCATCAATACCGTTCTACCATGGAGGAATTATATGCATCGGGGCCCTTAAGTTGGGAAAAAGAAACAATGATAACGGATCTTCGTATGGCGCTCCATATATCAAATGATGAGCATTTGGTTATGCTAAAGAGTTTAAGATCTGCAAATAGTAACACTTAGTGTAGATGACTGGAAATCCGTAATCGCAATATTCGCTTATTCGCACAATTGTATAGAAAACCAATCAAATGGTTTTAGCTATTCAGTGATTTTGCATATCAGAAGTTATGATTTTGTCTCTGTTTAGTTAACACTAGATAGGAACCCACTTGGTTGTTTGCATCCATGTTTATTAAACTATGAAAACAGTAATGAATGATTTATTTAGAGCAAATTAATTAATTATAACATTATTACAAAACCGGACATAAACACACCAAAAGAGATCGGTTCAAACATGCTATCGGTCTTTTGTACTTTTATCACGCCCTTTTGTGGGAGTAGAGATGAGTTGCTTGAGACACTTCGGCATCAATGACAGAGGTGCATCAATGACAGAATGGTGTTACGAACCCATTAACACAACAAAAAGGAAAAAAAAAATTATACCAAAAAACTAAAACTAAAACTTTATTATTTTTTAATTTTTTGAAACTTTATTACTGACACACCCATTAACATAACATAACATAGCAAATATTACATTTGTCTCAAATCGTTGTTGAATCAACAACCTATAGGTTGATGTGTAAGGCCGATATACCGCTAGACTAAAGCATGTTAATATATTTGTTTGTTTTTTTCCCTCCGATCATTTACAAATAATATTTGACAACGTAACCAATAACATTTACAAAGAAGAAAACATAAACTAAGATCAAGACAAATGCTCACAAAACGAAAGACAAAGGGTAAATATATAAAAAGGGGTATACTAACCAACAATAGAGTCTATAGCCACTTTGCGGGTTACGATATCATCGAATTCAACCATACGAAAACCATACAAGGGACCTTCAAAATCCTGATAAATTCTAACAGACGTTTTGTGATAGAAGTTGAGCTTGTATTGATGATTAATAACATGATATCTATCATTCATCTCACCAACTCCAAACTTAGAGAGAATTACAATACTTTCCAGTTGAAGGTGGATTTCAAAAACATCCATCAAATCTCTCTGTACAGTTGCCTGAATCATGTAGCCATTTACAATTTAAAAACGATTGATTAAAAAATACGCAAATAGTAATCATAAGAAATTCAAATACACAAATATATAGTATCGGACCTTTTCATCCATCAAAATCATATCCATCTTATAGGTTTGTCTCCATAAACTAACGATGCGGACCTTAACCTTCCATGAATCCTTTATGTAGAGATCTCTTCAATTAAACTGATTGGTTCTTTCTCCATTCTTAAAAACTAGAAAATTACAGAAAACTACCAGAAGATGGTGAGAAGCGACGGTAAAAGAACTCTAATTAGGTTTTGGTTTAAATAAGAAAAAAACATCACAGAAAAGGAGGGTTGTTTCAATTCAAAATATTCATGAATCTGGACAAATTTTGAGGAGGATGCACCGTGTTTTCAATTGCCAGCCAATGGAGGAAAAAAAAAATTGTTGCCCAAGATTTAGTCTTTCCAAGTAGAATATTGATTTTCCACCCAATGAAAGAGATTGCATGTGTTTTTATTTTTTGCCTCTCTATTCACTGTTTCCTAATATTAGGGTTTTATAATAATTACAGTGAAGGTTGTATTTTTAAAAAATAAACAATTATTTTGATTTTGTGTATTGTATTATGATTTCATCAGTTATAATGGTTATCCTACGTGAATAGTTTAATGACGGGACACATCGGCAAAATGACATCATTCCAATCCCTCATTTATTAAAGAAGATTAGGAAAAGCGCAACAAAAAATGTTTTGAGTCCATAACATTCGAAGTAAAATACAATTATGTTGGTAGGATATTGAATTAAAATATGGTGTTACCAAGGGGAGTGTCTTTGCAAGTAGTAGCATTAATTTAGAAATATCTATGTGTGCGGGTCAACCCAGGTTACTCTAAATCTGTTTCTAGCAATTATCTAACCTATAAATAATTCCATTTCTATGATCCAATTGCATAATTAGCAAAAGGAATTATATACCTGCAGCTACATAACAGCGTAAAAGAACCAATAATGTTCATAGCGTCTAGTGCTCATTTCATCTAACATATATTCTTCTTATTGCGTAAGGCTCTTGTAATTCATATGAATATGAATCTTAATAATTTCAAATTACACGGATTGATTCCTTTGTTAATGCCCACAACTCATAATACTTATCAACACATCGTACTAAAAAGTATTGAAACTTACAATTTGGAAGTCTTCCTACAATCATTAGCAAAAACAATCAGGGTCGGTGTTACCTTTGATGGCGTTTCCATCTCAACATTTTCTTCAAACCTTAGGAGATATAGACGGATAATGAAGACCACATCAAATTTCTTGAACCAGAACACCCTATAAATGGTATATGAGTATAGAAGCAAAAATACAAACGGTCACAAAATAGCACACATTCGTTGTATACCAAACTTGCTTTTGATAATAAAAATATATGTTATTAAAAAACAGAAAATTAAAAGCTTTTGGTGTTTTTGTGAGTTGGTGTTTTCGCTTGGTTTTTCTATCTTCAGTGCTATTTTAACCTTTTTGTTTTCTTAATGATATAATGACTCATGTAAAATATGTTATTTATAAAGATTATTTGAATCTTTTAAATTAACACAAGTTCAAGAGTTTCAAGAGTATTTGAAACTCCTATACGGTAGATATTGAAGTATTAGGAATTAAAATGTATAGAAGTCCCTTGTAATTTATTCAAATACGTATGAGATTTATAGATGATAATTTGTAGCCGTTAGATTGGATAAATTGAAGTTATTTATTTAATAGAAGGTAAAAATATAAGGAGAGAACAATGCAAATAATTAAGACGAAACGCCGTACTTGAAAATTTTCACAAACGATATAATATACAATTAAATAAAATGTTTGTGAATTTCATGACTATTACCCCTTATGTAAACAAGATGCTATACTTGAAAAAAAAGGTTTTTCTTACAATTGTTTCGGGTTATTTTTAACAACAAAATTTTCTGATTTTATCTCTATAAGATATTAATTCTCTTGTAATAATATTAACCATCCTTATATTTTTGGATTTACAACTAATAAAAATTGATTTTTTGACAAAAATTTCGAAGTTAGAGTAACAACCCATGCGTTTTTGGATTTACAACCACAATTGTGTAGTTTGTTATTAAAGTTAATTACACGGATGGTCCTTTTCCTCTATATAATATGACACTTTCAGACCTTTTTTCGTAAAAAATACACAGATTAGCCTTTATTTCGAACTTTTGAACACCGGTGGTCCTTTAGTCCGTTAGGGTTAACTTAATTCTGTTAGTTATATCACAATGACCAATTTACCATTTTTGATTTTTCGCAAAGAACCGTTTTTGTAATTTTTATTATTATTATTTTTTTTCTTTTTATTTGTTTTATAGCAATTTTTTTTTTCTTTTTATACACAAACAAAAACAGGACTTACAAAAGTATGAGATAAATGTGGAGGATGAGATGAGAAAAGTACGGAAGCAGTAGGAAAGAAAAGAAGAGTAAACATTGCCGAAACAAAGATTCGGTAAGAAAAGAAGCTGCGAACGGCGGAGGAAAATGTCGATCCACTGCCGTTTCTGTCGGTACGTGGTACCACGGCCATAATTGCAAACTAACTTATTAAGTAACAGTTTCAGTTGTTGTTGTGAAATGAATGCAAAGTAAAGTGTGGAAGTGTGTGAAAAGAGTTGGAATTGATGGATTGGATCTGATCTAAAAAGGGGGAAAGGGGTCAGAATGTAAATGTGGTAAGAAGATGATGTACTTCTGATCCTGCGTAGGTGAATTGTTTTTTTTTATTATTTTTTTTTTTATTCAAAAGTTAAGTTGTAAGAAAACAATTTTACTATCTTAAACAATTTGTAACACCTCGACTCAAAAAATTTAATAACTTCTAAGTTTAATTATACTTAACCCGCTATATTGGTAGACAAAAAAACATGTTACTATAAAACAAAAACAAAAATTGCTATAAAACAAATAAAAAAATTGCTATAAAACAAATAAAAAGAAAAAAAAAATAATAAAAATTACAAAAACGGTCCTTTTTCGAAGACAAAAAGGAATAATTGGTCATTGTGATATAACTAACAGAATTGAGTTAACCCTAACAGAATAAAGGACCACCGGTGCTCAAAAGTTCGAAATAAAGGCTCATATGTGTACTTTTTACGAAAAAAAGTCTGAAAGTGTCATATTGTATAGAGGAAAAGGACCATCCGTGTAATTAACTCTTGTTATTAAGTATGTACCAACTTTTTTGAATATCTAACACAAAATCAAATAAATTGGTTATTAACGATTAAATAGAGTTGCTGTTAATAAAACTGTTAAAAAGAAAATATTGTCTTGTATGTTTAGTGTATTTTTCTTTTCAAAGATACGTATATAATAATATTTTCATATACATTATCAAATATTATTTTATAATTATGAGTGTTTTACAAATCTTATAATTTTAATTATTACTAGAAGATATCCCGTGCGTTGCACGGGTTCATATGTTTTCTTTGGAGCTGCTGATTGCTTCCTGCGTTATCTGTGATCTTTGTTGCCGAAGTATGTGGCTTTGGTGACTTGTAAGTGTTGATCGTGTTTCTTCGTATGTTGATAGTCCCAAGCAGTTTTGCAAAGAAACAAAAGAAAATTGTCTAATTAACCTCCTAATTTTTAGCAAAATCTACATAAACCTAAAGACTATAACTTCATCGAAATCAAATTACCTGATTGACGTCACCGGAAAGAATAGGACTTTTATCAGTTTGTAGAATCTTTGTGGTAAGACCACATTCAACAAATAGATGATCAATGATGGTATTGTTTTTGCTTTCTAGGCAGGAAAATATTATGCTCTCAACGTGATAATGTAAAGCGTTATTATACGGGTACCTACCAAAATTAATAATATCATAAACTTATAAATCAACTCATTTTATTAATCGTTGTAATAAAACTCAAGAAAAAAAGAGAGAGTGGTGTTTTACTTGAAGAAGAGATCAAGAACTCTTTGAATAGTTCCAGAGCTAATTAACTCTGTCTCCGCAATTTCGTTCTCAGTCTTCAATAGAACTGCAATAAACTCCACAATCTGCAAGCAAGTTATATATTTTTTGTCATACATCTTAGATCATTAATGAATTAATGCCGTTCCTATCCACAAAGACCATGTTTGAACTAAAATCAGAACCTTGTAGTAGGCGGAAATTTTAGCCTATTTATGTGGAGCGATTCGGGTTGTCTTTACTAACAATGGGTTGTGTAGATCAAATAGATATATTTAGCTAAAAATGAAACCGGTCAACTGGATCAAATGGCTAGATAATGAACAAAACGGTGTTGTTAGGTCGGCCCAAACCTACATGTTTTGACCCGACCCCATTAAGACCAGTTACCCAACCAATCCGTTTTGCCCTATACTTGCAATAGGTTGTCTACCACCAGATCAGATCCTACAACCATGTTAAACATCAACCATAACATTGTTCTTATGCAAAACAACAAATACTGAATACTTGAAAAAACAACATTATTTGTTTACTAACCTTTAAACGATGTTTTCCTAGAGGAGGCTTCAATTGGCCATAAGTAGTCGCCAAATTTTTTTCATCTAATGAGACATTCAATAATATCAAAAGGTCACCTAGAAAACCAAAAATATATCAATTAGCATTAATGAAATTAACATAAAGATGCATTAATCAAAATAATATTGTCTCTACACAACCCTCATTCTCCTCGAGTTCCTCCTGACAGTTGTATGACCTGCCAAGCCAACAAAAAGATGCATTTGTTAGCCAAAATTGCAATACAAGATCATCAAATACCCGAAACATAAAACTTAAAACGCCACAAGTCCATCTGATCTTAGCATAGATGACTACCAAAAAAAGAATTAAACCAGATTTTTTGAAACCCGTATGATTCCTACAAAATGCATACAATCTGTCTAGTACTTGTTACACAATAACATGGATCACAAATGTATATGATGTGCATATGCTACTCAAATCGAAATCAACGGTCCGATCTGTTTTCAAAAAGTTAACGAACACTCACGATCCACCGCACAAAATACGAAGCAATGAATCAAGTTTTTAGGATGCATGTTCAATTCGATATCCGATTAAACAACAATTAGCTAAATTTTAATAAAAACTGAAATTAACACAATCACTTGGTAAAAATAGATCAAATCCACAATTACCAGAAATTAACAACAAATAAAACAAAATCAATGAGTTGAAGATACCTCTAAACAGATCCAACATTGATGTTATTGATCGGGATAAAGATAAGCTTGACAAAGAACCCTACGAATCCCATAACAACGAATCCAATCGCCGTACGTACAGCTACTTTCGAGAATTCTACAATCAATTAACAAAATCAGTCAAAATTAAACCTAGATCTGAAATCAATTTGATCTAAAACTGAAATTTAAGAAAACCAACATACCTCCGATAACGGAAAAACAACCTTAAATTCGGAAAAAACACCAATGTAAAGATGGCCGGAAATTTCAAACGGAAGCAAGGACACGTAGACTAAGAGACAGTTACACGTGGAAAACGAATAGGAAGCATGAGACTGTAAACAGAAATCGAACGCGTTCCTGGACTGGACTCGCCTATTTAGTTTCGAAGCCCAAAAGCCCAGTTGGAATAAACAAATATTTTCTGGCACGCACCCATAAGATCCTTACAAAATTAATATGGTAGAGTAATATCCGTTTCCAAATGAAATAAAAAATAAAAATTGTTGAAAGTGAGGAGAAGCCGTCTTTTGTAGTGGTTTTCGAAAGTTTTTATTTACCAAACATGATAGTCTTGAAAAAATCAAGTTTGAGATGAACTAGGCATAAGTTATGTTTTTCGATTCCTTCAGTTACTTCACCTCGATTATGACTTCTTTCCCCAACTTGATATAACATACCCAAGGTTTTAAACCAATCCCCTTAATAGTATCCTAAACATTATCAAATTTATGTCGATCTAAATTAAATACTTTGGCATACAAAATCCATAATCGGTGTTGTTTGAAGCCGATCTAGATCATAACATTTTAAAAAACACATTTGATATATATAAAGTTGTAGTTGTTGGTTTTGATTACTGTTACTTGACCATTAAGTTATCGTTATAAAAATGGAGTGACTAAAATTATTCTTAATTAAAGCCCATAAAACATGATATATCATCACCTCAAAGAGATTATCATAAGATATGTTAATTCATCTTTCACAACCCTTATTTTGTTTATGATCGAAAAAGAGAAACGGATACACCTTGACGAAAAAGGGTATGACACGATTCTTAATGGATTATAAGGTAACTGAGAATAACTTAACCGGAAGAAAAAGATTAAATGCGACAAATAAGGGAAAAATGAATCATACCTAAATCTATTATTTTCTCGAAACCAAACGATGTGGATATATCGATATCAACAATATTAACACTAATAAAAAAAATATCAAATTGTTACAAGCAACTAATTTTGTTTGTAGATTTAATAAAATATATTTTAGAACTATCTATATCTTTAACTAAACAATTATTGATAATATATTTTTTCTTTTTATTTATAGGTTTTGCTAAAGAGTCTTCTTAATACAACGGTCAAGATTGATTCCTTTATTTAGACTAAAAGTATTTTTTTAAAATTAATGTTTCTTTAAACGTAGTGTTACGTTGTGCATTTTAGACAATTGCATTTAAAATGATTTGAGTAAATTTGCAATTTTTGTCTATCAAGACTTTTTAATTCGTCGATTTTTGTCCTTAAACTACATTTTTTTCCAATTTTTGTTCATAACTTGTTATTTTTCCGTTTTTTTGTCGCTCCGCCAAGTTAGAGTTAGTTTTTATCGTTAAATATTAACTGAACTAACTGAAAAGACCAAAAAATGTAATTTAAATTTTCTTTTTCTTTTTTTTTTTTTTTTTTTTTTTTTTGTAAAAATCATATGTGTTTATTCTCATACAAAAATTATATTTAAATTCACATTTATTTTTTCACATCTCTTTTTCGATAACCATCCCTCACCCTCAATCATTGTCGCCACCACCACCATCTATTTCGTTGAAAATCATATGTGATTTAGAAACTTTAATCTTGTACTGCCTCCATGGAAATCATATGTGATTTTTTTTAAACATAAATTTTTTAGGTTGAAAAACTAACAAACTTTATGTTTTTAAATCACATATGATTTTTTAGGTTGAAAAACTATTCACTTTATGTTTTTTAAATCACATATGATCGACGGTGACAAATGGTCGTTCAAAAACATATCTGAAAAGTTAAATGTGATTTTTTTATAATTTTTGTATGCGAGAAAGCCCATATGATTTTTACAAAAAAAAAATAAAAAAACTAAGTAATTGAAATAAATAAAAGAAAATTAAAATTACATTTTTGGTCCTTTCAGTTAATTTAATTAAATTTAACGGTAAAAACTAAATAATATTTAATAAAATCAACGAATTAAAAAGTATCGAGGGACAAAAATTATAATTTACTGAAATAATTTTGAATAAATTATGAAATATATATATATTTATTAAGAAAGGAGAAATTCGGAATGCATGTATTGTGTAGAGGTAATTTAAATATTAATATTTAATGTAAAACTAATATATTATGTTATATATTCAATATGTGTGTCTAACAAACACTTAGCTTGTATTAAAAGCAAAAGCAAGTAGATAAGATAATCTAAATAGCCTATAAAAACGTGTTCAACAATTGACTTGTACAAGAAAACAACAATAGGAAAGGTGCGACTACGTACTCTCATATCAGAATTTGAAGGTATTTTTGAGTATTTCAGAACGGATTTCATAAATTTGTAGATGTTCTTCTTGTCTAATCTCTTGCATGCATGCATTATCAGAATGTTTGTTATATTTTAATTTGAATTATCAACAGTTCGAAGGACTTTTATTTGCGACAAAAAGATAAATTCGGGATCATGGAATACAAGAAAGGAAGCATAGTGGAGGTGTTGGTCAGTGATGGGTTATTTTACAATTCTTGGCGTTCTGCCCAAATCGTCTCTGTCCATGGCCACAATTACACCGTTCGTTACAATGGTTTTACGAATAAGGCTGATGTGGAGCGAGTATTTGTGAAGCGGATTAGACCTTGTCCTCCTGTATTGGAAATTATAGAACGCTGGGCTCCTGGTGATGTTGTAGAAGTTTTTCATAATCTTACATGGAAGCCTGCCGTTGTTTTGAAGGATCTTGATTGTGACGAGTTTCAAGTCCGAGCTACTGGGGTTTTTCAAGATTTTAATGCAACCAAAGCAGAACTTCGTGTGAGGCAATCATATCACAATGACGAATGGATTATGGTAGATAAGGTACCATTATTTTATTCGATTTTTCTGTAGCAAAATACTTTTTTGAATGTTCTAATTTGGTAACTACATATTTATATGCCCCGGATACTGATACGAAAATGAGACCTAAAATTGTGTAACTATTAAACGAGACGTTTTAGAAAAATACATTTCTATTATACTAAATTGGATTATGTTTGTTTTTTTACATG
Organism: Senecio squalidus; assembly: GCA_910822075.1. Taxonomy (NCBI): domain Eukaryota; kingdom Viridiplantae; phylum Streptophyta; class Magnoliopsida; order Asterales; family Asteraceae; genus Senecio; species Senecio squalidus. Next base: position 42,004,600 of record CAJVGC010000592.1, on the reverse strand, counting down.
AAGGTTTCTAAAGAGTACGAAGACGCAAATTGCACCAATCGTTTGTCGACATCAAATAGCGTGTCCTCTTATTCTCTAAATCAAGCATCATGCTGTTGTTATTCTCAAGAGGAGGGGTATGAAGAACGATCACGAAAATTCTTAGTCTCTAAAGAAGATGAGAGTGTTATGAGTTCCACTGGTAGTTGTATCAGTAACAACTATAATCCTTATGAAGTTTATCATGGGTCGGGTATTGTTGAAGATATTGAATGTCATGAAAGTGATGCAGAGTCTGTTTATCGACCGGGAAATCATGAAGATGAGAGTGTTATGAGTTCCACTGGTAGTTGCTGCAGTAACAACTATAATCCTTATGAAGTTTATCATGGATCGGGTATTGTTGAAGATACTGAAAGTCATGAAAATGATGCACAGTCCGTTTATCGATTGGGAAATCATGAAGAGACCATGCAATCTTCCACCAACGAGGCATTAGCAGATGAATATCATAGACGGGAATGGCATCAATACCGTTCTACCATGGAGGAATTATATGCATCGGGACCCTTAAGTTGGGAAACAGAAGCAATGATAACAGATCTTCGTATGGCGCTCCATATATCAAATGATGAGCATTTGGTTATGCTAAAGAGTTTAAAATCTGCACATAGTAACACATGACTGGAAATCCGTAATCGCAATTTTCGCTTTTTCGCACAATTGTATAAAAAAGCAATCAAATGGTTTTAGCTATTCAGTGATTTTTCATATCAGAAGTTATGATGTTGTCTGTGTTTAGTTAACACTAGATAGGAACCCACTTGGTTGTTTGCATCCATGTTTATTAAACTATGAAAAGAGTAATGAATGATTTATTTAGAGCAAATTAATTAATTATAACATTATTACAAAACCGGACATAAACACACCAAAAGAGATCGGTTCAAACATGCTATCGGTCTTTTGTACTTTTATCACGCGCTTTTGTGGGAGTAGAGATGAGTTGCTTGAGACACTTCGGCATCAATGACAGAATGGTGCATCAATGACAGAATGGTGTTACGAACCCATTGACACAACAAAAAGGAAAAAAAAATTATACCAAAAAACTAAAACTAAAACTTTATTATTTTTTAATTTTTTGAAACTTTATTACTGACACACCCATTAACATAACATTACATAGCAAATATTACATTTGTCTCAAATCGTTGTTGAATCAACAACCTCTAGGTTGATGTGTAAGGCCGATATACCGCTAGACTAAAGCATGTTAATATATTTGTTTGTTTTTTCCCTCCGATCATTTACAAATAATATTTGAGAACGTAACCAATAACATTTACAAAGAAGAAAACATAAACTAAGATCAAGACAAATGCTCACAAAACGAAAGACAAAGGGTAAATATATAAAAAGGGGTATACTAACCAACAATAGAGTCTATAGCCATTTTGCGGGTTAAGATATCATCGAATTCAACCATACGAAAACCATACAAAGGACCTTCAAACTCCTGATAAATTTTAACCCACGTTTTGCGATAGAAGTTGAGCTTGTATTGATGATTAATAACATGATGTCTATCATTCATCTCACCAACTCCAAACTTAGAGATAATTACAATACTTCCCACTTGAAGGTGGATTTCAAAAACATCCATCAAATCTCTCTTTACAGTTGCCTGAATCATGTAGCCCTGTACAATTTAAAAACGATTGATTAAAAAATACGCAAATAGTAATCATAAGAAATACAAATACACAAATAGTATCGGACCTTTTCATCCATCAAAATCATATACGTCTTATAGGTTTGTCTCCATAAACTAACGATGCGGACCTTAACCTTCCATTAATCCTTTTTGGTAGAGATCTCTTCAATTAAACTGATTGCTTCTTTCTCCATTCTTAAAAACCAGAAAACTACCAGAAGATGGTGAGAAGCGATGGTAAAAGAACTCTAATTGGGTTTTGGTTTAAATAAGAAAAAAACATCACAGAAAATGAGCGTTGTTTCAATTCAAAATATTCATGAATCTGGACAAATTTTGAGGAGGATGCACCGTGTTTTCAATTGCTAGCCAATGGAGGAAATTTTTTTCATTGCCCAAGATTTAGTCTTTCCAAGTAGACTATTGATTTTCCACCCAATGAAAGAGATTGCCTGTGATTTTATTTTTTGCCTCTCTATTCACGTTACCTAATATTAGGGTTTTATAATAATTACAGTGAATGTTGTTTCTTTAAAAAATAAACAATTATTTTGATTTTGTGTATTGTATTATGATTTCATCATTTATAATGGTTATCCTACGTGAATAGTTTAATGACGAGACACATCAGCAAAATGACATCATTCCAGTCCCTCATTTAAGATTAGGAAAAGCGCAACAAAAAATGTTTTGAGTCAATAACATTCAAGTAAAATACAATTATGTTGGTAGGATATTGAATTAAAATATGGTCTTACCAAGGGGAGTGATTAATTTAGAAATATCTATCCAGGTTACTCTAAATCTGTTTCTAGCAATTATCTAACCTATAAATAATTCCACTTCTATGATCCAATTGCATGATTAGCAAAAGGAATTATATACCTGCAGCTACATAACAGCGTAAACGAACCAATAATGTTCATAGCGTCTAGTGCTCATTTCATCTAACATATATTCTTCTTGTTGCGTAAGGCTCTTGTAATTCATATGAATATGAATCTTAATAATTTCAAATTACACGGACTGATTCGTTTGTTAATGCCCACAACTCATAATACTTATCAACACATCGTACTAAAACGTAACAAAAGGATTGAAACTTACAATTTGGAAGTCTTCCTACAATCATTAGCAAAAAGAATCAGGGTCGGTGTTACATTTGATGGAGTTTCCGTCTAAACAGAAGTCCTTATGTAAAAAACTGAGCAATTAAATTGTCTATATCTGGAACAATTTCTTTAAACCTTAGGAGATATAGACCGATAATAAAAATACATGTTATTAAAAACACAGATAATTAAAAGCTTTTGGTGTTTTCGTGTGTTGGTGTTTTCGCTTGGTTTTTCTATCTTCAGTGCTATTTTAACTTTTTTTTTCTTAATGATGTAATGACTCCTCATGTAAAATATGTTATTTATTATGATTATTTGAATCTTTTAAATTAACACAAGTTCAAGAGTTTCAAGAGTATTTGAGACTCTTCTAGGGTAGATATTGAAGTATTAGGAATTAAAACGTATAGAAGTCCCTTGTAATTTATTCAATATGTATGAGATTTCTAGATAATAATTTGTAGCCGTTAGATTGGATAAATCGACGTTATTTATTTAATAGAAGCTAAAAATATATAGAGAACACAATGCAAAGAATTAAGAACGAAACGCCGTATTTGAAAATTTTCACAAACGATATAATATACAATTAAATAAAATGTTGGTGAATTTCATGACTATTACCCCTTATGTATTGTAAACAACATGCTATACTTGAAAAAAAAAGTTTTCTCTTATAATTGTTTCGGGTTATTTTTAACAACAAAATCTTCTGATTTTATCTTTATAAAATATTAATTCTCTTGTAATAATATTAGCCATCCTTATATTTTTGGATTTACAACTAATAAAAATTGATTTTTTGACAAAAATTTCGAAGTTAGAGTAACAACCCATGCGTTTTTGGATTTACAACCAGTGGATAATGATTTTTTGAAACAATTGTTAAGTTTGTTATTAGAGTTAATTACACGGATGATATAAATAACGGAATTGAGTCAACCCTAACGGACCAAATGACTGTTCGTGTGCACAAAATCCAAACAAAGGACTATCCATGTACTTATCCAAAAGTTATGATGAAAATTGTCATTTGGGTAATAGGATAAGGACCATCCGCGTAATTAACTCTAATTCATCTTTCACAACCCTTATTTTGTTTATGATCAGAAAAGACAAACGAATATACCTTGACAAAAAAGGGTATGACACGATTCTTGATGGATATGTAAGATAATTGAGAATAACTTAACCGAAAGAAAAAGATTAAATGCAAAAAATGAGGGAAAAATGAATCATACCGAAATCCATGATTTTCTCGAAACCAAACGATGTGGATATATCGATATCAACGATATTAACACTAATAAAAAAAAATATCAAATTGTTACAAGAAACTAATTTTGTTTGTAGATTTAATAAAATATATTTTAGAACTATCAATATCTTTAGCTAAATAATTATCGATAAATTTTTTTTCTTTTCATTTATAGGTTTTGCTAAAGAGTCTTCTAAATACAACGGTCAAGATTGATTCCTTTATTTAGATTAAAAGTATTCTTTTAAATTAATGTTTCGTCAAACGTAGTGTTTCGTTGTGTATTTCAGGCAATTGCATTTAAAATGATTCGAGTAAATTGCAATTTTTGTCTATCAAGACTTTTTAATTTGTCGATTTTTGTTTTTAAACTTCATTTTTTTCCAATTTTTGTTCATAACTTGTTATTTTTCCGTTTTTTTGTCGCTCCACCAAGTTAGAGTTAGTTTTTACCGTTAAATGTTAACTGAACTAACTGAAAGGACCAAAAATGTAATTTTAAATATCTTATATTTATTTTAATTAACTATTTTATTTGTAAAAATCATATGTGTTTTTTCTCGTATAAAAATTATATTTAAATTCACATTTATTTTTTCACATATGTTTTTCGATAACCATCCCCCAACGTCTATCAATGTCGCCGCCACCACCATTTATTTCGTTGAAAATCATACGTGATTTAAAAACTTTAATCTTGTACCGCCTCAATGGAAATCATATGTGATTTTTTAAAAACATAAATATTTTAGGTTGAAAACCTAACAAAATTTATGTTTTTAAATCAAATATGATTTTCAACGGAGGTGGTGGTGATGGCGTCGACGATGATCGACGGTGACGAATGGTCGTTCAAAAACATATGTGAAAAATAAAATGTGATTTTAAATATAATTTTTGTACGCGGGAAGCCCATATGATTTTTACAAAAAAAAAAAAAATTAATTAATTAAAATAAATAAATAAAATTTAAATTACATTTTTGGTCTTTTTAGTTAGTTCAATTAAAATTTAACGGTAAAGACTAACTAAAATTTGATGAAATCGACGAATTGAAAATTATTGAGGGAAAAAAATTACAACTCATAATACTTATCAACACATCGTACTAAAAAAATTACAACTCATAATACCAAATTTGCCTTTAACTTTTATTGCAGGTTTCAGAAGGAAAATTGCCTATAGTTGCTTCACATGGGTAGGTTATATTTATCACCTGTTAGAACCTTGCCATTGGCCTTTGGGTTTAAACAATAACTTTACCGACTTTTGTGTTTTCAGGGCCGAAATTGATACGTACAACACACTTGATCCTGGTGTTCGTGTGGTCATTTTGAAAGCCTTGTTTGATATTCGTGTTGAGGTAACATTTAAAGACAGATGCTCTCATGTCAACATGTATTACCTTTTTAGTAGTATCTTCTAGTGTAAACTTTACTATTTTTGCCGTTTACCTTTTATTAATTCTAAGTAAAAGGTAACACAATTGATTTGTTCATTCCTTTTTTTTTTTGGTATGCCGCTCCGCTAGCTAGGATAAAATTATTTGTTTAATGTCGACTACTCCTTTTCTAGTTATAGTTTTTGTTGCTTGGTTTATTAGCAACTTTTGCGTATTTTGGTCTCCTTTGCTTTAAAATGCTTGGCTTCGATGTTTACTTAAATCTCAATTATTGTTTGTGAGTGAATTTGGCTAAAATATTGCAGCAAGATGATATCCGGAGCTATATAGACGACTCTATAAAACACGGGGTTCCTCTTTCTGCTTTTCGTAAAGAACGTACTGGTGGCGATTCTCATGGAGTTTCTTTCTGGTAATAGACTGATCTTTCTTGTGAATCTGTTACAGATGGATCATATTCATCCGTTTATTTACGATTTAATGACTTATCAAACCAGGATACTTTAACCTTTTTACATGCAAAAACAAAAAAAAGAACTATATTTTACAAGGATTTTTTTTAATTGTATTTACGTTACAGTCGCTCAATTTATCATTGATGGTATGATCAAAGATGGCTTGTGGGACGTTTACAACGACTTTCGCATGGGAGTTTGTGGTGAGCTATGTGCTGACAAATACAATATAACAAGAAAACATCAGGTACCTACCCTTTTCAACATAATATATTTGTTTCTCTTACTTTTTGCTTTCTAACTTTATACATAAACATAGGATGAGTATGCTGTTCGAAGTTTCAATCACGGAATTACTGCCCAAAACAATGGTGCCTTTACATGGGAAATAGTTCCGGTCAAAGATTCCGGGGCAAGAGGAAACCTCCCTACAACTGTTGATAAAGATGAAGGTTTGACAAAGATACGTTCCAAGTCTTTCTTACAAAAATCCCATTTTACTACAGTAAGTAATTACTTTTGTATTGTTTCTAGTTTGATGCTACAAAGTTGAAGAATTTGAGACCCAGTTTCAAGGTCGAAGGTGGTTCTGTTACTGCAGGAAATGCTTCAAGTATAAGGTATAGTCTCTTATTAGATGATGAATATTGGATTTGTTGGAAAATATGCAGTGACGGTGCAGCTGCGTTAGTGCTAGTGAGTGGAGAAAAGGCATTAAAACTTGGATTAAAAGTGATAGCTAGAATAAGAGGTTTTGCTGCTGCCCAGGTAACTTTTACCTAGTTATACTTATATGACAAAATAATGATAACTACACTATCTCTTTCTTTTTTCTAATTAGCAATATACGACTCTCCCGTTTACTATACTTGACTCGGGATTACTTTTTTGTGCAGAGAATTCTTAATGTTGAGTACCCATTCCATCCTACGTTCATATATCCAGTGGATACCCCCATTTGATATCCAGAATCTCCGTAGCCAATCCTTCTAACAAGACAATTGGCTAAAATAAAACAAAGGGCGGAAAAGAAAACGGGTCGGAAGTCTCCTACAGTGTTATAAATAGCAGACATAAGTAGTATTTTTGATTTGGTGTTCATTTAGTGTTAATAAACTTTTAGTTATTTAAAGTTTGACATAATGATGGTCTTTGTTTTCTTTATTTTGGTTTAAATGAATGCTTAATTGCTGCAAATTACTAGATATTTGTATCCAAAATATTGAATTTTTTTTGTTGTATTGAAATAGTTAGTGACCACCTTCTTTTTGTCTCTAACATTAGACACCATTATATTTGGTCACTAATCAGAGTTAACGGAGCCGTTAACTCCGTTAACTAAGCTTAATAGTGACCACTTTCACTTGTTTAGAGACCAAATTGGTGACCACTTTTTTGTCGTCACATATATAGTGACCACTTTGTTTTCGTCACTAATTAGAGACAAGTTATGTTTTTGGTCACTAATAAAATTAGCCACGGACCTTTAGTGACCAAAAGTGACGACTTTTATTTTGGTCACTAAACTCCTCAGTGACGGAATTTTTCAACTGTTAGTGACCAAACGTGTTTTGTCTCTAAAAGCCTTTTTTCTTGTAGTGAATTTACTGAAATAATTTTGAATAAATTATGGAATATATATTTATTAAGAAAGGAGAAAATGGGAATGTATTGTGTAGAGGTAATTTAAATATTAATATTTAATGTAAAACTAATATATTATGTTATATATTCAATATGTGTGTCTAACAAACACTTAGCTTGTATTAAAAGCAAAAGCAAGTAGATAAGATAATCTAAATAGCCTATAAAAACGTGTTCAACAATTGACTTGTACAAGAAAACAACAATAGGAAAGGTGCGACTACGTACTCTCATATCAGAATTTGAAGGTATTTTTGAGTATTTCAGAACGGATTTCATAAATTTGTAGATGTTCTTCTTGTCTAATCTCTTGCATGCATGCATTATCAGAATGTTTGTTATATTTTAATTTGAATTATCAACAGTTCGAAGGACTTTTATTTGCGACAAAAAGATAAATTCGGGATCATGGAATACAAGAAAGGAAGCATAGTGGAGGTGTTGGTCAGTGATGGGTTATTTTACAATTCTTGGCGTTCTGCCCAAATCGTCTCTGTCCATGGCCACAATTACACCGTTCGTTACAATGTGAATCCTGGTTTTACGAATAAGGCTGATGTGGAGCGAGTATTTGTGAAGCGGATTAGACCTTGTCCTCCTGTATTGGAAATTATAGAACGCTGGGCTCCTGGTGATGTTGTAGAAGTTTTTCATAATCTTACATGGAAGCCTGCCGTTGTTTTGAAGGATCTTGATTGTGACGAGTTTCAAGTCCGAGCTACTGGGGTTTTTCAAGATTTTAATGCAACCAAAGCAGAACTTCGTGTGAGGCAATCATACACTACAAGAAAAAAGACCTTTAGTGATGACTTTTTTTTAGTAACGACCCACATTTTGTCACTAAATGAATGATTTAGTTACCATAAAATATGTCGTCACTAATTTTGATCAATATTCCAAAAATAGTGATTAATATCAAAAGTGGTCACTAAATGGAAGGTTAGAGACAAAAATATGGTAGTCACTACGTATATCCATTGAGTTAGGTAAAATAAGTGAGTTGAGAAAGTTTAATGACCAAAAATATGGTCACTAAGTGAGATTTTAGAGACCAAAAAAATTGTCGTCACTGAATTTGATAGTCAGAGACTAAGTAATGTGGTCATTAACAGATGATTGTTAAGTTGAAAAACTAGGTGTATTGAGCTCATTGAGTCGAGAGTATGTTAATAATATCATGAAAATATTTAACTATTAATATGTTCTTCATGTTTTAAATATTTGATACCAAATAATGATGGTCACTATTTGAAATGTTAGACACTAAATAATAGTGGTCACTACGGAAATATTAGATACAAAATAAGAGTGGTCACTAATAATTTATATTTAAGATAAAAAAAACATATATAAAATATAATAGATTAATGATTTATGTATTGTCAATTTAACTTATTTCTATAGTTTTATAAATATGAAGTTGTTAAAATTGATATAATTTTATTTAATGTGGTTTCGTCTTTACTTTCGAGTAATAGTAAAAATAAAATGTATAAATGCCGGAGTAACGTTGTTAAGAGACATATAACAACAAAAACAAAGTGTATTAATACTAATAGTCCAGGGATCTATATTGACAATTCGACAATTCTGATAAGTTAATACTGAGAGCAAACTAACCCTCCATTGCAGATACTTCACCAAAGATACTTTCAATTCGTCGGCGATTCATCGATTCCTAACTGTTAATTACTTCAATTTCTCCACGATTCATTGCAGATATTAATATGTTAATTACTTCGATTTCTCACACTCCTAGATCTTCAACTACAAATAAAATGACATATCCTAAAGGCTTTTTTACCTATTATCAATAATGAGATGATTTAACAAATATTTATTTTAAAAAACTCTAGACCTAAATATTTATTTGAGTTTCAACATTTTCGTTCTTTACTTTCTCTCTCTAAATCCTCTACCTCACTCTCTCTAGAAACCATGGATCTGAAATCCATTCATCTCCGCCATTGATGACATCATCGAAGGTCAAGCTCCATGGTTTCTATACTCCGACGATTTCTCCTTTTTCGACTGTTCAAAGCTCCAGCGATGGCTTCTCTTGCTGATGACGGTAAGTTATCGTTCACCTATTAATTCCGTTCGTTTCTATACAAATCCGAACGATTTTCTGTTCTAATGCAATAATTTTTTGTCTAGTTTTGGTGATCTAATTTATCGTGACCTACTAATTTTATCGATTACAGGTGCTGTAATTGTTGTGAGGTTTTAACAATTTCACACAAGATGATGTTCAAGGATCTGACAATTGAAGCTATGCAGTTCAAAAGGTTGCAAAATAGTTCTCTATTTTAATTTTAATATTAATTATTAAACTGTTTTGTTAGCTAGATAATATTTTGTTGTATGCACTCCAGGTGTTTGATAAATGTCAAATAGAAAACAGGTTATGTTATAATGATGTAAGTACCTAAAATTATATGTATTAGTTTGAACATATACAACACTCCAAAAACTTGACCAAATTCCAGTGAGTGCTCTCTTTCATGAACTAGAATATTAATAGTATAATACAGGTGATTTATTTAATGTAATTTTTGAACTCCCTGTTATGGTGGAAATACTAACCCTAACTTGCAGCAACTGAGAAATTATCAGCAACAGTATGCACAGAGGAATGATTCCTGTACAAAATCAACAGTTTGAACAACCACAGTTGGAAAGAAATGAAGTAGGAAACAGTTCGAGATCGACGAATGAAGTCGAAAAGAGTAGACAGTTGGAATCGAGTGATTCGAGGTATATTATTCGGTTTCTTGATTATTTATTGTTTGGTTATTGTGTTAAGTTAAAATATATAAGTATGAATGTGACATTGTTGAAACGTGATATGATTTGATAAGTTGTTGACGAGTGTATAGTAACGTTCAGTGGATAAGTAGACTTGTCTAAGAGTGGACGAAATATATTGAATGGTTGTGAACTTGTGATTTCTTTTAAAAAGTAGGACAATGAATGATTACATAAGAACGTAAATGTGTTGGCGAGGTGGTTCTATGTAGTGATGGTAATGGCGTAAGAAATTTGAAAAATGAAAATTGAATCAAAGTGGTAGGCTAGCTTTTCCAGTCAGGATATAATGATACTGAAATGTTATGGTTTCGTCTGATATTGTTTCTTTATGCTGTTAAGAAAGTAGATAGGATCGGTGGACATGTAATTTACAGTCATTTGAATGATTCTTCTGGTTTATATAATTTTGCTGGACTATTTAACATAAGACGTAGATGTGTCATAAGTATCTTAATTCAGTCTCAGCGTCTTGTTTAATCTTGCGAGTGTCAAATGTAAAATTCATACTGATATATTGTTGAAAAAGATGAGCATATATACTGCCGTTTTTTTTTATAATAGTTTGTTTTAATATCTTGGATGCTAAAACTGGTTTATCATTTCATAGTTCTCAAGATTGGAAAGCACAGTTAAGGCTTCCACCAGCCGACACTCGATACAAGACAGAGGTATGATTTTAGATTTTATTGTTTTTGTGAAGGTTTACATGTTTATGTAACTATGGCTCGACATAAAACGTTGAAAACTGATTTGTGAGTTATTTCCTTTTCATGATAGGCGACACAGAACTTTTCTCGAGATTTGCTTTTGAGTGAGGGAGGTTTTGGAACGGTGTTCTTAGGTTGGGTTAATCAAAACACGTTCACCCCATCCAAACGTTGTGATGGACTAGCTGTTGCTGTTAAAAGGCTCAATCAAGAAAGTCTTCAAGGACATGATGAATGACAGGTAAGTATTCGTAAATTACATCAACTCATAACTATAAATAAGACATGAATTAAGATCTATAATCAAAGAGCATGAAGCAGTCTTTTCTTCTGTTATGTGTTGGTTAAGTATATAGTTATTGACAGATGAAGTCAGATATTTTACGATAAATATTAAAATTTTAAGCCTCAAGGATTTTTGGTTACTTTAAGAAAATATAGCAAGCTAATACCATTACATCAATTTTATTGAAACTCGATGGGAAACAAAATGTAAAAAAACATAGCGGTTAAACTATGTGCAAGGAGACGTATGCTGTATGCAGAATATTGTATCTTTTAGATGATGTAAAACTGTTATGATTCAGGTCGGTCTTGTACTCTTGGTCTCTTGTATATAGGAATATAGCTATTTTCTTAATCTTAATTTTTAGTTTTTGAATGAATCGGAATCTATTTTATAAAAGAGTAGTAGAATTTTAATTTCGTAAATGCTTTTGCTGAATATAACCTCAAATAATGGGAGTTCAGGCAGAGGTGAGCTTCTTAGGACATCTGGCCCGTTTTTTAATTATCGAGCCTATGATCAAATAAATTTTTTCATTTGTTGCAGGCTTTGGAAGCTGCATCACAAGCTGTCAAGGACGAAGGAGCAATCAAACAGAAACTATGTGACGACTTGAATAATCTGGTACTCTATACAGTTTTCTCTTTCAAATGCAACTTATATTTTCCCGTTTACTCACTTATCTTCTACAGGTCCAAGAAAGCAGTATGTAACGGGGCGCACAATCTGCTCGGAACGACCTCCCCGATGCCCGGAATATTCTAGAAGCTTCTCCCGAACTCTAGGTTAACCCCTAGAGTTCTCCAGATTTTCCTAGATATGAAGACCTTTCTAGATTATGTTAGATATGTTCCAGAATATGTCTAGATTAATCTAGTATAACATGTAATATCTAGTATAAGTCTAGAATAGATCTAGAATACTCCTGATCTAGAACTTTCTCTAGATCACTATATATATGTAATCTAGGATCCATTTGTAACATACCAGAATTTCCTTGAATGAAATAGATATCAAAGCTTACAACCCTCCTTGCAAGTGTTCTCGTTAATCATTTCCAAGCCTTTTTAGCTTACTTAGTCGTTTGAGATCATCGATCTAAGTGCTACACGGGATCAAGAATCCAACCCCGTGACAAGTGGTATCAGAGCAAGGCTTGCTCTAATCAATTCAATTGCTTGGAAGAAAACACGATGGCAGGAGTCGATCCAACACTCAATCTAGAAGCTGAAGGATCCAACGTCGAGAAACAAGAGAAGCCAAAGAAAACAAGAGGTAAGTCTCGACCGCCCCGTAATCTGGTTACTAGTGAAGATGCCGCTGATCAGGAGACTCGATTCACTGATCTAGAGTCTCTAGTGGTTGGGTTACAAACCCAGATCGACGATTTAAATGATGGACTCGATAGGTTCGTCGAAGAAGGAATAACAGTAACCAAGGTGGCGAAAGAAATGATCGAAGATTTCAAGGCTGAAATCAGAAAAGATATAGAATCCTTGTCCGAAAATGTTCAAGGAACTAGAAAATTTCTAGAAGATGAGATACACTCCATGCGTGAAGAGATGGAGAACATGAAAAGAGAATGGAGAAACTTTCGCCGAACAAATGCGAGCGGAAGTACAAGCAACACATTTGGGCCCACCATAAAAGTACCCAGACCCGATTCATTTAGCGGTACTCGAAATGCGACTCTGGTTGAAAACTTTCTCTTCGGACTCGACCAATACTTTGACTCGATGGGTGTGATAGATGACGCTGCCAAGATCAGCCATGCACCCGCTTTCCTTAAAGACTCGGCCCAGCTATGGTGGAGGAGAAAGCATTTGGAACGCGAGAAAGGTACGTGTACCATCGAAACTTGGGGAGATTTCAAATCTGAGTTAAGAAAACATTTTCTACCTCGCAATGCTGACCTCGAAGCTCGAGCAAAGCTAAGGCGATTGCAACAAAAAGGTACGATCTCCGACTATATCAAAGATTTCACTACAACAATGTTGGAAATCGAAGACCTGTCCGAGCGAGACGCCCTATTTTACTTCAAAGATGGGCTGCAAGAGTGGGCGCAGGTTGAACTTGATCGACGCGACGTACGCACTCTCGATGATGCCATTGCAGCCGCAGAGTCGCTCGCTGAGATATCCCCAAAGTTACGAGAAAACATATTCGGGATAGGTGGAGAAGAAGAAGATTGCCCCGAAGAAAATCAGGTACGTCGAAGCCTTTCTCCTAAACGAAATTCCTCCTCGAGGCAAGGAAAACCCAAACCTTCCTTGCCATGCTTCATATGTGATGAAGCGCATTGGACCAGCGAGTGTCCAAAACGCAAAACAATAAATGCCATACTCGCAGAAAAAGAAAAAGAAAGGAAAATATATGAAGAACCCGAAGCCCAAATGGGCTCAATGAGACACCTCGGGGCCTTGGTGAAATCTGCTCCGAGCAACAAGCCAAACAACAACGGACTATTATTCGTTAACATAAAAATCAATAACAAAGAGACTAAGGCGTTGATCGACACGGGCGCCACCCACAACTTCGTCGATGTCCGAGAAGCAAAGAGGCTGGGCATGTGGTACCGACGAAGCAGCGGCACCATCAAAGCCGTGAACTCAAGAGAAAGAAATATTATAGGGACTGCCAAGGCAAAATCAAGCATCAAAGGATGGCGGGACAATCTGAAATTTACGGTCACCAGAATGGACGACTTCAAAGTAGTCTTGGGACTAGACTTTCTCCGCCAAGCTGAAGCCTTCCCGGTTCCCTCGAAGAACTCCCTGGTACTTCAAAATAAAAATCGAGTTTATGTTACCAGGTTATCAGAAGAAAAAGTCGTGACGAGGACGCCACGAAAACAAGTGGGGGAGGGTGTAACGGGGCGCACAATCTGCTCGGAACGACCTCCCCGATGCCCGGAATATTCTAGAAGCTTCTCCCGAACTCTAGGTTAACCCCTAGAGTTCTCCAGATTTTCCTAGATATGAAGACCTTTCTAGATTATGTTAGATATGTTCCAGAATATGTCTAGATTAATCTAGTATAACATGTAATATCTAGTATAAGTCTAGAATAGATCTAGAATACTCTTGATCTAGAACTTTCTCTAGATCACTATATATATGTAATCTAGGATCCATTTGTAACATACCAGAATTTCCTTGAATGAAATAGATATCAAAGCTTACAACCCTCCTTGCAAGTGTTCTCGTTAATCATTTCCAAGCCTTTTTAGCTTACTTAGTCGTTTGAGATCATCGATCTAAGTGCTACACGGGATCAAGAATCCAACCCCGTGACAAGTAGCTCTCAATTTGCTGGACTAGAGGAACTTAAAAGACGGTTAGAGGCTTTGAATCCAAGACGATCATCTGCATTTATAGCAACTGTAAGCCTTCTGTAGTTTACACTCTTTATGGGAATATAAGTATAATGTTCCACCTAATCATATGGTTTCTTGCAGGCCGAGAGTGAGTGGTACCTGCATCGACTACCCCAAGTCCGGATGTATCTGTACATAATTCTGTGGAACCTCCTACTGAATCATCGAAGAAAGTTTCGAACGAGAGTAATAATCAAAAGACAAGTGCACAAGTAGACGGGAACGGAAAAAAGAAAAACACAATGCAAGGAAGAGGTAGAGGAATAGGAGCTGTACCCAAAAGCAGAGGATCTAGTCCAGGTGCTGGCAATCTTTGTTTTGATTTTGATTTTGCAGCAATCTTTGTTTTCATGTGGATATGATACGAGACAAAGGTTTTGTTCTAAATTACAATTACAATATTAATTGCTTCGAATGAATTTATTATTTATATTTAATTGCTGCAATTACCAGATTTTAGTTTATTGTATAAAAATATTGATTTTTTTTTTTTGTATTAAAGTAGTTAGTGACCACTATTTTTTGGTCTCTAACATTAGACACCAACATATTTGGTCACAAATTAGAGTTCACGGAGCCGTTAACTCCGTTAATGGAGCTTAATAGTGACCACTTTCACTTGTTTAGAGACCAAATTAGTGACCACTTTTTTGTCGTCACATATATAGTGACCACTTTGTTTTCGTCACTAATTAGAGACAAGTTATGTTTTTGGTCACTAATAAAATTAGCCACGGACCTTTAGTGACCAAAAGTGACGACTTTTATTTTGGTCACTAAACTCCTTAGTGACGGAATTTTTCAACTGTCAGTGACCAAACGTGTTTTGTCTCTAAAAGCCTTTTTTCTTGTAGTGATATCACAATGACGAATGGATTATGGTAGATAAGGTACCATTATTTTATTCGATTTTTCTGTAGCAAAATACTTTTTTGAATGTTCTAATTTGGTAACTACATATTTATATGCCCCGGATACTGATACGAAAATGAGACCTAAAATTGTGTAACTATTAAACGAGACGTTTTAGAAAAATACATTTCTATTATACTAAATTGGATTATGTTTGTTTTTTTACATGAAGGTTTCTAAAGAGTACGAAGACGCAAATTGCACCAATCGTTTGTCGACATCAAATAGCGTGTCCTCTTATTCTCTAAATCAAGCATCATGCTGTTGTTATTCTCAAGAGGAGGGGTATGAAGAACGATCACGAAAATTCTTAGTCTCTAAAGAAGATGAGAGTGTTATGAGTTCCACTGGTAGTTGCTGCAGTAACAACTATAATCCTTATGAAGTTTATCATGGATCGGGTATTGTTGAAGATACTGAAAGTCATGAAAGTGATGCCTAGTCCGTTTATCGATTGGGAAATCATGAAGAGACCATGCAATCTTCCACCAACGAGGCATTAGCAGATGAAGATCATAGACGAGAATGGAATCAATACCGTTCTACCATGGAGGAATTATATGCATCAGGACCCTTAAGTTGGGAAAAAGAAGCAATGATAACAGATCTTCGTATGGCGCTCCATATATCAAATGATGAGCATTTGGTTATGCTAAAGAGTTTAAAAGCTGCGGATAGTAACACTTACCGTAGATGACTGGAAATCCTTAATCGCAATTTTCACTTTTTCGCTCAGTTGTATAAAAAAGCAATGAAATGGTTTTAAGCTATTCAGTGATTTTGCATATCAGAAGAGGAAAAATGTTATGATGTTGTCTCTGTTTAGTTAACACTAGATAGGAACCCACTAGGTTGTTTGCAATTGCATCCATGTTTATTAAACTATGAAAAGAGTAACGAATGCTTTATTTAGAGCAAATTAATTAATTATAACATTATTACAAAACCGAACATAAACACACCAAAAGAGATCGGTTCAAACATGCTATCGGTCTTTTGTACTTTTATCACGCGCTTTTGTGGGAGTAGAGATGGGTTGCTTGAGACACTCCGGCATCAATGACAGAATGGTGTTACGAACCCAACTAATATCTCATATATACTATCACTCAAAAGAGGTCAAATTTGAAAGTACAATATAATCATTTGGTGAAACTTAAATGAGTTAGTTGTCTCGTTTGAGACAAGACGGAAAACAAATTGATAAATTAGGTAAATAACCAAAATAACTTGGGATAATTTAGCTTACATAACCATAAGGAATGGCAAATTTGATTGTTGATTGTGTTTTTATTTTTGCT
Source organism: Senecio squalidus (assembly GCA_910822075.1). Lineage (NCBI taxonomy): Eukaryota > Viridiplantae > Streptophyta > Magnoliopsida > Asterales > Asteraceae > Senecio > Senecio squalidus. The sequence continues at coordinate 41,987,637 of CAJVGC010000592.1, read as the reverse complement.
TTATGCCTATATTTTTTAGTTTGTGTGTGTTTTTAATTGTTTTTTAGACTTAACGAGGAATTTTTGCATGCGTGTTACAGTAGATTTTAAAAATGTAAATTTAAAAAAATCAAAACAAAAGTAAAAGTTTAAACAACTGAAAAAAAAAAGACAAAACCGAGTCTCTCAAGAAAATAATACACTAACTTGATACAATTACTTAAATATAACAAAAATATAAAAAAAGACGTGACACCTTATTTAGTATTGTAAACCAAAAATAAACAAAAAATAAAAATGGAAAAATCAAAAGTTAAAGAAAAAAAAAATTACAAATTCAAAAGAGTTTAAAAAACGTATCATACGAAAAAGCTTGAACATGAAATAAAATAGAAATTAGAAAAGTAACCAAAAACCAAAAAGAAAAAGAATTATACCAAAAAACTAAAACTAAAACTTGATTATTTTTTAATTTTTTGAAACTTTCATTACTGACATACCCATTAACATAGCAGATCATAACAAATATTACATTTGTCTCAAATCGTGATTGAATCAACAATCTCTAGGTTGATGTGTAAGGCCGATATACAGCTGGACTAAAGCATGTTAATATTTGTTTGTTTTTTCCCTCCAATCATTTACAAATTTATATTTGACAACGTAACCAATAACATCTACAAGGAAGAAAATATAAACTAAGATCAAGACAAATGCTCACAAAACAAAAGACAAAGGGTACATATATAAAAAGGGTATACTAACAAATAGTAGAGTCTATAGCCAGTTTGCGGGTTAGGATATCACCGAATTACAAAAACCATTCAAAGGACCTTCAAACTCCTGACAAATTCTAACCGATGTGTTGCGATAGAAGTTGAGCTTGTATTGATGATTAATAACAGGATACCTATCATTCATCTCACTAACTCCACACTTAGAGAGAATACTTCAAATTATAATAAATTTTAACAAACATGAATCATACTATATTATAACATGGGAAAACCATGAAAAACACGACTTATTTGAATAACCCGGTGATATATTTATAACAAACAATAACTCATATTTTCTATTATTATAGAATAATGAAAAATGATTTATGATTAATTATACTTGATAATATTAATGTTTATTATTTATATTTTGTTGACTTTATTCTTCGTCTCGAGGGCGACTGGAATATTATACGATAGATTTATTATTTAAGGAAATGATAGTGGCAATGTATAGAGATGTATAGAGATGTCTCTAAAACCTTATTACATGTTTAAATAACTTTTAAATCGATATGTGTATTTTCGAAATCACTTTTAAATCACTAAATGAACAACGAACTTATATATTCAAAAGCTTTTTAAAGACAAACCCATATTCGCATGACCCTTTTAATGATGTTATATGTGTCAAAACATCCAATAAATGAGATTTTGATAACAATCTCTCTAAAGTTTATAAATTTCGTTATACTTAGAGTTATTTATGTGTTAAGACTATGAGAATGTAAATAGATTGTTACTATTTTAGTAAATAAATCGACCATTTAAGAAAGTTAAAACTAATAAAAAGAAGTGATAGTTTCAAATTGAAAATTAATTAACAAATATAAATAAATGTAATTAACAAAAGACGAGCAGTTAAAGATGGACTAAATACATGATTGTCCAGGTTCAATGAACCTCCTGGATGTATGGATGACATGCGTGCACATCATGCCACATGGTAAATATCAAATCTAACAACTTGTCAAAATCTAGGTATCATTTGTTTGACAAATTTCAAAAGAAATTCACATTCACATTATAAACATATCCGGATTTTGACCTAACTATTACCAAAATGCTTACCTTGATCGTACGAGTGAAAACCATGTTAGTCGTTAGAATAGTAGTTCTCAACAAAGAACCAATGAGTTACGAGTGTTAAGTCTCCATGTTTCCCTTACTTTCTTTGTCAAATGTTTCTAACAAATGTGTATTGACTAGCTCATGCCGTGTGGTAAAATAACCAATGAAAATTTAACGATTTTGATAGTGTTATGAAAAAACAACAACGAGATTTTATGATTTTATACAGGTCGATCGATGAGATGTTGTCATATTTTCATTGGTTTCTTTGTTGAATACAATATGTTGCCACCAATAGTGTATTCGCTATAAATAGTGTGAGAACCATTTGACCAAATTCGTAACTTTTAGGTCAACGAGATACAATGTATATCTATTAATAGAGTAGTCTTTACAATTTCGTATATACATAAAAGACCGATTGCTATTATTTAGCAACATTGGTAAAATAGGTTTTATATTGGTTTTAATAAGTATCTTGAAAAAAAAACTTATGTAACTATTGTTTTTATATATTATAACACCTCCTCTACTTCAACAACCACCATGTATCGTATTGAACAACTTTTGTTTTTGTCGACATTGCAAAAACTTCGTAGGATTCTACCTATTCTACCTATACTTCCGTCCAAAACACACTTAAATAGAGTTCTTATAAGATATGTGTTGCTTGTAGTCCGACACGTGTTGTGACATTAAACACCAAAAGACTATACACCATATAGTTTACAACAAAGTCAGGAACAAGCTACATTAAACCGAGTGAGTTCGATCGAAATAAAAATTAACATTAAAAAAAGAGTAAATTACATAGATCGTCCCTAAGGTTTATATGAAATTACGGTTATTGTCCCTAAGTTTAAAAAGTTGCATGGTATGTCCCAAAGTTTAGACTAATTACGGATTTCGTCCCTAATTTGGACGTCCGTTTAATTTCACCGTTAGGGTTCCCTCACGTGTTAAACACGTGAGGGTATTTTAGTCATTTCCCGATCTGATTTTCATTTCAATTCCATTTTCATTTCAATTCCCCCAAATCAATTCCCTTTTTCATTTTCATTTCAAAATAGATTCATAATCAACCCAAATAACAACTGGCTTAGAACACTTTCCACTACCAGATCCAACTTTCTCAATCGCCCTAACCACATCCATTCCTTCAACCACCTGTCCGAACACCACATGCTTTCCATCTAGCCACTCGGTCTTCTCAGTACAGATAAAAAACTGAGATCCATTAGTATTCGGTCCAGCGTTCGCCATGGACAAAATTCCAGGTCCGGTATGCTTCTTAATGAAATTCTCATCAGCGAATTTGTTAACGTAGATCGATTCACCACCGGTACCATTACCTCTAGTGAAATCGCCTCCTTGACACATGAAATTAGGGATCACACGGTGGAACGATGAGCCTTTGAAGTGCAACGGCTTACCGGAACCGCCGGTACCTTTCTCACCGGTGCAAAGAGCACGGAACTTTTCAGCGGTTCGTGGTGTGGTGTCGGCGTACAACTCCATCACGATCCGGCCGGCCGGTGAGCCGCCGACGGTCATATCGAAGAAAACCTTAGGGTTTGCCATTACTGAAATCGGAAAAATATTGAGAAAATGAACTGGGTTTGGAAAGATGTTAGGTTGTTGGAAGGAGGTTGTTGGATGGGGATTTGAGGAGGAGGAGGAGGAGATACATGATTGTGTGTGTGTGTGTGTGTGTGAAGGGGTGTTTGTGTAAGCTTATTTTTAGGGTTTATTTGATTTTGGAGAAGAAGATGGCGAAAAGACCAAAATACCCCTCACGTGTTTAACACGTGAGGGAACCCTAACGGTGAAATTAACGGACGTCCAAATTAGGGACGAAATCCGTAATTAGTCTAAACTTTGGGACATACCATGCAACTTTTTAAACTTAGGGACAATAACCACAATTTCATATAAACCTTAGGGACGATCTATGTAATTTACTCTTAAAAAAATCTAGTAAAAGGAACATACAAAACATGTTTTTTCCAAAGTCACCATCCATCCATCCATAATATATACATACATACATACATACATGGTCCACATATAGATACATAGATATAGAGATAGATATAGATACATACATGAATGGCAAATGGTAAATACTTTCTATAAATAGTCCTCCCTCTTTCCTCCACCATCCTCACCATCCGGCATTTACACAGAAAGAGAGGTCTCTTTCATCTTCGCCGGATTCCCTTTTCTCAAAACCCTAATTTCCTCATTTCCCCCCATTCATCTCACGATCGATCTCATTTGATCAATCTCAATCTTTGTCAGATCGATTCGTTTAATCGCCGCACATTACACTCACCTCTTCAATTCATGTAAGCAATCAATCAATTAATCAATTTCTGCTTTAAAATATATACATACACGTTTCTGTACGTATATATATATATATATTATGTTCTATTTCTATAAATAATGACAAAAAAATTATACTTTTTATTATATTAGATATTTAGATCTGATTTTTACTTCAGCTATTTTGGATTTTATATACAATTATTGAAGTTGATTATTGTGATTTTAACTACTTGTTTGTGTTTTTATTGGAATTTTTGAAATTAGGGTTTGTTTTTTTTGTATAAACCCTAATTTGACTTTAAACCTTTAATGAGTGTTTAAATTTTAGGACTTTCTTAATTAGTATGTTAATTGATAGTTTATGATATAAAAAGTGAAAATTTTTGTATTGATTTGGTGTTATTAAATACTAATTTTTATATTTGGAAATTTGGAAAGTAGTATGTTTGACTTTTAAAAGTCAAAGATTTACTTTTTCTGAAGAAAAAGTCAAATTAATTGAAAGTAATATTATATGAAACATGTTGTTAGAAATGGTGCCCATGAAGAAGTTTTAAAGGTCATGATTAGTTGTTAGAGTTTGTACCCTTTGGTGTCGAAAACGGACAAAATAAATACTTTTATTTTTGTTTATGTATGTGTTATTGATTAATGTTTTGATTATTTGACAGCTTGTAGTTTGTGAAGAGTTTGAAATCATGGTTTTCTGGGTGTTTGGGTATGGTTCGTTGATATGGAACCCTGGGTTCAAGTATGATGAGAAAATGATTGGGTATATTAAGAACTATCGCCGCGTGTTTGATGTTGGTAAGACGTTGTTTAGATTAATCTTTGTTTTTGTTTTTATGTATCAATATGGTAATATGGTTTCTAAGATGATAATATTATATCGTATCACAGCATGTATTGATCATAGAGGTACACCTGAGCACCCTGCGAGGACTTGTGCACTTGAATACAAGGAAGGATCCATTTGCGTAAGTCACAACAATTTTGATTTTTTAACTTCTTTGACTTCATTACTTTTGATTGTTAATTCTTAAAATTGTATTTCATTCAGTGGGGAGCTGTGTATTGTGTAAGGGGAGGCGAAGAGAAGGAAAGATTGGCAATGGCGGTATGTTTTATGAAATTACGAATTAGTTTTTTTAACATTAGATACAGTTACGAGTTCCTAAATAGGTTCAAACTATCGGGTTTTAAAAAATATTTTAGAATCCTCTTTTCAGATTTATAAGTTTGCCAGAAAATTGTGTCTTAGAAGAACTTACAAAAATCGTTTTATATTGTTTCAGTATTTAGAGAACAGAGAATGCGAGTATGATCAGAAGACCACTGTTGACTTCTTTAAGGTGAAGATAAACCTGAGTTTTATATGTTCACTTTTCTTTATATTTTACAGATTAGTTTTCTTGCTCATATAAGTCGGTGCATTGATTCACAAAACTAATAGACACTTGTTAACTCTTGCCTCAGGAAGGAGAGGTTGGCGACGAACCTACTTTAACAGGAGTTATGGTGTAAGTTACTTTTATCATTTTGACCCACAATATGCATTTCTTTCTTCTTACTACAATGTAAACAAGACTTAACAAATATGTTAAAAAACTAAAATGTTATACTTGTTACAGTTTCACATCAACTCCAGACAAGGAAACAAATAAGTATTACCTTGGGCCTGCACCCCTGGAGGATGTGGCAAGGTAACATTCTGACCGTTCTTTAGTATTCATCCTTTTTACATTTTTGGCCAGTTTTCTCATTAGTTTACATTTTCAGGCAAATTGCGACTGCGTTTGGCCCTTGCGGAAACAACAGAGACTATATTTTCTTGTTAGAGAAGGCGATGTTTGATATTGGTATGTTCTTTAGCTGCATAGTGCCATTTACATCAAGTCATCAATACCTAATATTTCTTTTACCGTCTTTTACGTTGGTCATTTCCTGAATTTTTTTTTTTTAACTTTCTCATGTGCCCTTTGTCCCCCAAAAATTCTTTAAATTTTCATAACGTGAATATCATTTTTTGGGCATATTTCTCTTTTAAAATTACTTAATTGCCCAGTCTTGCAAGTTGCGTTGATACTCCCTTTGTCCCACGAAAATTGCACCATCCTTGATAGTGATGTCGTCTTATGTGTATATTTATTCACCGAAATTAATTAATTGTCCATTGTCATTTATTGATACAAAGTATCTTGTTTATCAAATTACCCATATGTCCTTTTTTTTCGGGTATTGCTTTTGCCCCACAAGATTCGTGCTTATCATGCTTGATCGTATATCGGACAAAGTAAGAAAACACCACCTAACCATTTCTTCACCATCACGATGTCAATTCAAGCATATACAACCTTTCCACTTTTCCAATTTTCTTTCTTCCCATGAAAATTATGTCAATTATAATTATAATATCTCCCAAGAAAATTGGAGTCTCTTTTTTTCAATAAAATGATTATTAAGTTTTTTTTACGCTTGGGCGACTGTTGAACCCCTTTGACCCATTCTACTCAGTTTTTCATTTAAGATTAGAAGGGATGAATTTATTCAACTTTGTAAAGATTGTTTTCTTTTTCATGTCCTTGAATCTTGATAAAGCAAATGTTATTGAACAGATCACGAAGATGACATGGTCATTGAGTTGGCAAATGAAGTCAGAAAAGTACTCGGAATCACTGGTCTTGGAATACCGAAAGAGAGCAACACCGCCAGCAGCAGATTAACAGGGCCTACTCATAAGCCCAAATCCCCTATGTCACCTCATAAAATGCTTCGCCTTCCTGGAGCAATTGTAATGGACACCTAAACTGCAAGAACACAAGCAATAACTCCGTTTACTTAACTAATGAAGCGGCTGGCAATAACACGACATATCGAGCTTAATTAATTGCTTCCTTTTTTTTATTAGTCTGTTAACTGAGCCTGTGAAGTTCCTCACATCATAGGTTCATTACGTATGTTAGTCTTGATACTTTCTTTTATTGTAGGCAGTGAATCGAATTATCATATATCAAGTTAAACGTTTTTAACACCTTTACGCTTGAATGTGGTAATTAGTTTGTGAATAATCCAAGTTATTCTTGGACCATGGCTATATGCTTCAACCTGTACCATAATGGACCACCATCATTGCTATGGTGGTCTCATCGGCTCCAGTCTGTTTGTGGACCGTTGCGGGCCGCTATATGGATATGGAAGAACCATAGAGGTTCCTGGACCGCCTTGCTCTAGAATCGATGCCAATTTGATTTGTGTCCTTTGGTCCCAATATCGTCTTAAATAAAATATCAACCAAGTGAGGAACTTTTGATTATCATTCTATGTTTGTTTGGTTACATTGAAGCGTAATATATTCAAGGTCACATGTGTATCCCTTTCGTCTTTCATATTGTTTGTATTGTACTGTTTGATCGTAATCTTATTGACGTGTGTTGGTTTGTATATTGATCATTAACATCTTATACCAAAAACGTCTTGTTGTCAAGACAAAACAGAGAGAAATTGCGGAGTATAATATCTGGTAACGATTGTTAATGGATAAGTAAGTATACTTCTGAAATTTTACTTAAAACATTACACTTCACAATCTAAACTGAAGTGTTGTGTTTTTGCGTTAGATGGAGTATGAAAAATATAGATTTCTGTTATACGTTCTCTGCAAGGAATTTTGATTGCTTTTATTTAAGATATACCATTACTCTTTTGACGTAATCAAGATGGGTTAAGTCTGCACAATAACAATGCACTTTAAGAAGTAATACCGTGGTAGGCATAAAAAACACAAACGAGTACATTGCCTAAAACGAGAATTGATTAGAATTCCGTTCATCCAAGACAAAAGAGTAAGTATATTGTTAGAAATGGGAAAATTGTGTTTAATTAAGCAAGCCTGATTTCAAACTCAATCCGAGAACTTGATATCATTTAATTAAATGGTTGACAGTTGTTTTCGTGAAGCAGATTCACTTTATTCTCTTGATAAGACTACAAGGAAAGGTTATGCTGACAAAGTGGTATTCACCATATTCGCAGAAGGAAAGAAGTAAGGTAATGTTATTCGTCTAATAAAGAATCCTATACGAGTCACACTCAGAATAAATGTCTAGTAATTAGATTATAATTCTGTATGTCTCGATCAATCTATTCTAGATTAACATGATAACCATTTCTGTGGTATGGCTTCAATATTCTTTTAGGTAATACGAGAGCTCAGCGGTGGGAATTTAGAACCATCTGCCTAGAAATGGGACGATTTGGGTTTTTTTAGTCAATGGGTCGAAGGGGTACCTTAAAACTTAGCTAATATGGAAATGGGTCAAATGGGTCACCAGAGTCGAAAGTCGCCCAATTTTTTTCAAATGTGTTAAACCTCATAAATCACTTAATTAGAATAAAAATCACGGAAAAAAAAGGTGTCAGGTTAGCCGAACCCAACCCATCCTGATCTTGTAGTGACCCATTAACATACCTTCCCGCACCCACCCATTTTGCCAACTCTATTGACACATCTTGTTCGTACAACTATCAATAAATAAATTCTGAAGTTTCAGCTGGTTGCATACTATATGTTGCAGGATTCGTTAGTGGACGTCGCAAAAGAAGAAGCAAATTCTATAAGCAACATAATAGCACAGGCAACCAAGTAGACCGCAATTTTCTTTTGCTGCTTTGACGCTTGAGCCTAAACATGTTTGCTCTGTTTCTCACTATCTTTTATGGAAATAACGGATCTACTTATTCATTTGATTTTCGTATCTGTGTGGTAGAAAGAGTTTTGGTTTTCGTTAAACGTAGACATTTGTAATCTTTCAAATGGATGCTCATTGATTCATTCTTTGTATAGCTGCACATAATTTGGTATATAACAATGATCGTTAGAGACATGTTTTAAAGAAAAATCGCGCCTTTAAAATAGATATAAGGAAATTGTTGGATATTATTTACCTAATCATTTGAAACTTCTCTTCTCATTGTGTCGTCTGAATCTGATATTATTTGCATATCTGTCTCCTTCTTAATCTTATCCTCCAGGACCTGACGTTCAGCGGCCTATAAAACAAACATACACAGGTTGGACCTTTATTGGCGTTGGAAGAATAATCTTATATGAATGAATTGGTATTTGCAAGATTACTTTTTCCAGGGGTCGAAACTCGATGCCTTCTTCTACTACCCACTTGCCATTGTCAATGCCTTGAAAAATAATCCGAATATCAACTGTTTCACTGTCGCTAGGAAACTGACACAATTCAACCATCCACCAGTTATCTTCTCTCTTATGTGCAAGGTGAGAAACGAAAGTTTTTGTGTCCCCGTCTAGCTTGTATCTGAGGCCTATATGACGTTGCTTTAGAGCATCGACTTTTCCATAATATTCGTTAAATTTGAAGACAAGGTTCACCGTGTATGTGATATATGGTGTCAAGAATTGAGCTTTGACTCGCGTTCTAAATTCACAGCTTTGCTTATATAAGGCTCCCTCAGGAAATCTGCATGAAGAAGGAAACCCCAAAGAATGAGATATTATGTATGAATATTCGTTTAAAAACCTCGCTAGAATAAAAACGACGGGTCACCTTGAATTATAGTCAGATGCATAGGCGTACGATTCTTTTGCATCTATAATCAAGCATTCTTTCATGGATATCATTTCACAGTGTTGCCCCTTGTCATTTAAATAAAACCACTGCATACATATTTCCATTAACCGAAATAAGTTACTGTTTGAATCAACCGATCAAAGCAGCAAATAAACAGCCTTAGCCAATTACCGTTCTACACCTGTTAAGAAGGATCCCTCTGAAGAGAAGCAGCTTGAGTTCCTGTACGGATCTGTAGAACAGAGGACGGTACGCAGTTGCCTCAAGTATATCTCGGTACTCATCTATCAATACTTGACCATCATCTTCAAATTCCACCTATCATACCATTTCATATATATATTGTAAGAAAAAAATGCTTGAATTTCGATAAATAATATATAGTTGTTAATTAATTTTTAACTAACTTACATCTTCGAGGGGTTGGAATTCGATTCCTTCTATTACTAAACCACATCCGAAGTACTTATGGTATACAAAATTAATGGTATTATCACTCTGGTTGTTGGCAGCAGTAAACTGATACAATCCGGCCTTCAACCATTCATCTTCTCTCTTATCTCCAACGTGCACAATTGAATTCTTTTTTCGTTCTCCTTTTCTCTTCTGTATCCGATGGCTATATATTCTTGTTTCCCGGGCGCCGTCTGTTTGAATAGTTCTGGACATTTGAAGACAAGGTTCATCATGTACGTGCTTCCTGGTGTCAAGAACTGAGATCAGCTCACATGTGTGTCGAATTTTCTGCAACGTGTATTATAACTGCCCACTTGAAATCTGCACGAAGAAGAAATTAGGCAGCAATTATATTATTACTCTAGTAATCTAGATATTTAGAAACTTAACATGGAGGAGGAAGAGTCACCTAGAATTATAGTCATGCGAATATCGAGAAATGTAATCTTCTTTCTCTTTATTATATGAACCGATACATTCATCAATTGATATCAATAGGCAGTGTTGTCCCTTGTCATTCAATGAAAACCACTGCATATATTATATATGTCCGTTAAATTTCCTTGGAAGAATCTACGACCAAGAATGTGATCGTGACACAGAAAAAGTATGGAGGGGACACATATCATCTATATATGTTTTATGTAAATATATTCTGAAAAACGGAATAGCTAATTACCATTTTTCCCTCGTTAAGGAAGAGCCCTTTAGAGAGTAGCACTTTCAGTTCCTGTATAGATTTGAAGACCAAAGGATCAACCGCAGCCTGAACTATCTTTCTGAGTTTGTTATCATTAAGCTTCTGAGATATAAGTGCAAGCTCAAGTTTTTCAACAACAACTGCCATTGTGGGGCGTTCTTCACGATACTCATGCAAACATTGGAATGCAATGTTGGAAAAAGTTTCCAAAGAAGTTGGATCCATTTCGTGCATCAAAAGATCTTTAAAGATAATCTTATGTAAATTCTTATCCGTGTAGCATTTTTTCCACATAGGCACGAAAACTTTTAACTGCTGATTGCTAAACTGAAAGCATAATTTCCCACACAAGACTTCAAATAAGACCACGCCAAAAGAGTACACGTCTGATTCTTTCGTTAGGGTGTACGTTGCCATATATTGCGGATCACAGTACCCAACAGTACCTATGGCATTGGTTACAAGAATTGAATACTGCTGATTAGCAGGACCCATTTTCGCTAGCCCAAAATCAGCAACTTTAGCATTTAAATTTTCATCGAGTAAGATGTTTGCACTTTTTATATCACAATGAAGAACTCGTTGGTATGTCCCGTTGGGATCATGAAGGTAAGTTAGTCCCTTAGCAGCCCCAAGGCATATCTTGAGACGTTGTGTCCATGTGAGACGAGGATCACCTAAATGTTTGTCAAGGCTTCCATTAGATACATACTCGTAAACAAGTATCTTCTCATCTCTGTCATCACAATATCCCAAGAGAGAGATGAGATTTTCATGGGTGTAACGCGAAAGCATCATGATCTCCTTTAAGAACTCAGGGTCTCCTTGCCCATGCCTACGATCTAGACGCTTAAAAGCAACTATGCTACGCCCCTTAGAGTGAGACACTTCTCCTCTATACACGGCTCCAAAACCACCGGACCCAATAACTTTTGATTTATCAAAGTTGTTGGTGGCTCTTTTCACCTCTTCGAGTTGGATTTTAAGATGTTCAAACTCTTTTATGAACGACGCCATTATTTGTTAGATCGATCAAGGGAAGACGTAGTTGAAATAATAATCTACCAATTCAAGCATACAAAACATATCAAAGCTCATTCGACAAGAAACTTCAACTTAAGAATAATATAACCATCCACTTGTTATGTTAGTTCAAACATTTTGTTAGACTGAGACCTCTGACTATTACAGGGGTGGTTGACTAATATGTAATTAGACCATATTTAATTTATGTGCTGGTTGGTTGGCACGTATGTGATGGTTGGCTGTCTACCAACTTTATTTTTTCTCTTTCTTTAAAAATAAAAGAGTTAATTACATAATTGGTCCCTAAGCTTGTTGCAATTTTACGGGTTCAGTCCCTGTGTCGAAAATCCTTCAAGTTCAGCCCCTGCGTCATCAATTTGGCTACAAGAATAGTCACTTTGCCACTTAAAATGACTAAAATACCCTTAATAAATAAATATTAATTTATCTATCAATTTAAAAAAACCAAAATCACAGCAAACCAATCCCAAATCACAACAAATCGCCAATCATTTCCGGTACCTACTAGATCTAAATTCGAAAAAATAGTTTCAAGTTCTAATCACTAAAAAATATAATCAATTAACTTAAATTCAACAAATGTCTCAAAATTAAACAAAAATTTGCATCGAAATCTAACTTAATTATCGACAAACCTACATTAACTTGCTTCATCTATAATTAACTACAAATTAACAAAATGTATCAAAAAATAACCGATATCTGTATCAAATTAAGCTTAATTATGTTATAAATAGTACATGAAGTTTATTCAGATCCGGAAATCTACCTGAAATGGTAATTGAAACCCTAAGTTGGAAAAAAACCTGCAAATTAACTGTAAATTGAAAGTGAGAAATAGAAATAGAGATGAGATAACTGAAATGGTCATCAATATGGCGTCGGAAGTTCAACCGCCGGCAACCACCGACGAATCGTTGAAATTGGCCATCGCTATGGCTGTTCTTCGTTCTAAGCTTCTCAATAAACCTTCTGATTCATCTTCTACCTCCAATTCTGACGCTCTCAAATGGAAACAAAAGGTATATATATATATATATATATATATATATATATATATATATATATATATATATATATATATATATATATATATATATATATATAGGAAGAGGTTCTTATAAACCAAAACTTAAAGTAAAATAAGTAAAAAATTATGAAAAAATAATTTATTATATGTGTAATTTTGTATTATGTTTATTTATTCAATTATAACAAACTTTAAAAAAGCAAGTTTTGATATGCATCAAAATATATGTCGTTTAGGGACTGTGCATCAAATTCTTTGTTTTTGTGCAGTAAATATTCAAATTTGATTCACAACGGTAAAACTACCCATTTTATGATTTACAACAAAACTTCGTTTTTTAAAGTTTGAGATATGGTTAAAATGAACGATAATCCAAAATATCTAACGTTATAAATTATTTTTTAATTTTTTTTACTTATTTTACCTTAAGGTTTGTTTTACAAGAACCAACCTCTATATATATATATATATATATATATATATATATATATATATATATATATATATATATATATATATATATATATATATATAGGGACTAGTTAATGCGAAAACTCAAAATTCTGCGAGAACTCCTTTTTTAACCGTCAGATATCATAATCTAAAGCTGAGATTGTTCAATGGCATTATAGTAAATAAATTGACTAATTTTAATATTTTATCTAATTAAAAAGGGTACAAATGTAAATTGATAAATACTAATTATATATTAAATTTAAAAAAAAAAATCGGGAAGATATGGATTCCTTGTTTTTAGATATTCAGTGTGACAACCGCAAATTTCGTAACACTTTTGCGTTTTATCATGTACCGATATTTTTATTTATTTTATTTTGACCCTATTATTATTGGTATTTATTTTGTTTCACGCGATATTGGTTTAGTCGGGATTTAAATTATCGTTTCGTCCTCTGTGACGTAAACGTTATAGTACCTAAGTGCCTAGCAATATTAAGTATTCTCGTAGGTTAATATGGTATTTTAAAGCCTTCATCTTTTCGAGAAAAATTAACGTTTAAAATGTTTCAAAATCTACCCTCAAACTAAAAATCTTTTACAAGGTTAGTCCTTTAACGGAAACTAACGAAATCTGTTACAAATTCAGTCCTTTTAACGGACAAGTTAATGGACCAGTTAAGCCATAGAATGCTGCAGCATTCATGAGAATGCGGCGCATTCATGGGTTTTCCAGTCCAAGACAAAAACGCTTTTGGTGCTTTATTGGAACCCCAACTCACATGCAACCATGTGAATTCTGCCAAAAACTTGCTCTAATTGGTATGGATGAGTAAATTATGGATCCTTGACCATTTCAACTCATCTCTCATTCCAATTTTAATCCTTAAACCAATTTCAACCCATTTGGTCAAACTTTGTGTCTCTCTCTAGAACTCAAACTCTCTCTAATTCCTTCCAATTTCCAGGAACTTTAGAGAGACCAATCACATTCCAAAGTGATATTTGAGTAGAGAAAGACCATTTGAAGACTTCATTTGGATTCCTACATCTTCCGGTAAGTGTTTTTCACCGAAAAACTCATCTTTGACTTTTCTAATTTTTCCTTTAACTCAAAGAGTATACTAATCAAAACTCTTATGTTCTTGCAAGGAATTTAACCTTCAAGGTTTTCAATCTTAGGCTTATTCTTGAGTGGAAAGTTTCAAGCTTTGGAAATTCGGTAAGAACGACCCGTTTCAACCATTTTCTCTAAAACCGTTCTTATTGAAATCCTATCTCTAACACTTTCTTTTATTCTTGGTTTGGAGCTCTTTTCACCACTTTCTCCTTGGAGACTTTCTGACTTGTTCTTGGACTTAAAGAGTTTCAACTTGGTGAATTTGGTAAGTAAGTTCCTCTAAAACGTTCTTCCTTCGTTTTCCCTTTTAAAGACATATTCTAACGGACCTTTCTCTTGTTCCTTTTCTTTGGAGCTTACCATCCTCCATACTCTTCTTGAAGTCTTTTCCGGCGAAAACCTCAAGCTTTCTTGCCATTTCAAAGACTTTCCGGTAAAAATTTACACTTTTACCCTTCCTTACTCTTTTCTTTTATTATTCATTTTTGACACCTTAACTATCTTAAAAACTTGTTAATATGGTTAAAATGACTGAGGTTGGTTCTTGTAAAACAAGCCTTAAGGTAAAATAAGTAAAAAAAAATTAAAAAATAATTTATAACGTTAGATATTTTGGATTATCGTTCATTTTAACCATATCTCAAACTTTAAAAAACGAAGTTTTGTTGTACATCATAAAATGGGTAGTTTTACCGTTGTGCATCAAATTTGAATATTTACTGCACAAAAACAAAGAATTTGATGCACAGCCTATAAACGACATATATTTTGATGCATATCAAAACTTGCTTTTTTAAAGTTTGTTATAATTGAATAAATAAACATAATACAAAATTACACATATAATAAATTATTTTTTCATATTTTTTTACTTATTTTACTTTAATTTTTGGTTTATAAGAACAATATGACTAAATATCTAAAAATTGCTATAAAACTTAATAACCTTACCATGTTAATAGGTTATTAGAAAACTTAACCGAAAACGTTATGTTTTACATAAATAAAACCGGATAATGACATATAGGTTTATTAGTAAATTCTCTATCGAAAATGTTCCAACACTTTTCTTGAATATTAGTGGACTCGTAAAAATCTAAGTAATCTATATCTAATTATTATTATAAAAAAACTTAACGAAAAATAACTAAAATCTTGTAAAATCTTGTAAAATAAATATATGTATGAAAATGTATATTTTATATAAACTACTTATGAGTTATTTGACTAAATGACTCTAAATAACAATCTGTAACTATTCACTTAAAACTCGAACTAACTAACCGGCACTAAAACGACTTAAACGACTTTTATCAAAAACTGAAAAATCAACAATCTGGTCCCGGAATGCGCCGCATCTGGCCTCAGATGCGGCGCATTCCAGGGGTTCCAGCACCCGTTTCGTCGTTTTGCGTATTTTGACGTTTTTAAGTATACGTATACTTATTGTTAGTATACGTAAAGTATTATACACTGATAAACATATGTTTTGAACTCAAAACATAAACGCAATCTTGAACAATATATTATTTACTAACATACACTTTAAAACGTCCTTTTATCGTTAAATCGGTTATTTCTCCGAAAACGACCGAATCTTTGATTTTAAACCTAATCTTTTAAACAAACTTTTATGAAACTGATTTCTAATCATATTTTATTCAAATATTCAAATTTTATCTTTAAAAATATCCAAACGAGTCAAAGGTTGACTTTTGTTGACTTTGACCTTCGTTGACTTTGACTATCTTTCAAAACGGTTGACTTTGACCTTCGTTGACTTTGACTATCTTTCAAAACGGTCGACTTTCGTTGACTTTGACCAAGTCAACTATCTTTGATATTGACTTTGGTTAACTTTGACTTTAGTTGACTCTAACTTGGTTGACTTTGACCATAGTTAACTTTGACTTCGGTTGACTTTGACTTTGGTTGACTTTGCCTAAATCTAATATTCCTTTCAATCGATATTCCTGGTAGTCACTTTAGGCTCGGAATATCATTTCTATCTAATCATATTTATAAACTTAAATGACCGATATTTCTAGAAGTCATTATCGACTCGAAATATCAAATATCTTTTATTCATCATTTCGACAAGACATATCGCCTTTGGATTCAACGACTTTAATCCTAAATATTTATCATTCGTCCTACTCTACTAAACTCTAATATTTAATACAACGTTAATTAATACGAGGCTAAACCTATTACATTAGAGATACTTAGACCTTTTATGTCTTATGCTAGGGCACTTAGGCGTTGGAGCTTTTTCTCCGTTTGTGTCTACCCGACATACCTATTGCTGATCCATGAGTTATTCGATGCCCTTTTACCATTTTATAAATTTTACTTCGGGCGTGTTTAGCGTTAACTAAATTTTATATATCTTGATTATGCATGTTTAGATTATGATTCATTTAGATTTAGTGTTGCTTTAAACTTATATGGCCTTGGTGGTAGTATAAGGCCCTCAAACACCTGTTAACTCTAGTTGAGCCCCCGGTACTTATATATAGATCTATATGGATCTAACAAACCCTCATCGCCGTATTGGGATTCTGCCTTGTGTGCGGTCCTTGCGGACAGATGTTATTACCGCTTAAAGTTTCTTGTACTATCTTAGTTTGACACAATAAGACAGAGGATTTATTGTTGCATTTACGTTGTTGCCTTTACATTACAGTACGGTTCAGGTGTAGATGAATATCTAAGGTTTATGCATATATCGGACATTGTTATAATTCAAGATATTAACCATTTTTACTATTCATTTCTGACTACATTTTCTAATGGGTCAAAATCTTCAAAATGTTATGTTTTATAAAAAAAATACGAATAACCCACCAACTTTATGTTGACGTCGTATTTTTAACGCTTTTCAGGAGGTTGAGTTTTGCATCGAATTTGGAGTTACTATTTTTGCTTTGGATATTGTATGGACTATCGAAGAGACTTAGCTACACGTAGTTAGTTTCTATTTAGGCCATGTACTATTTTGTATTGTTTTATTTTTGTATTGTTGTAACTCCTAAAATTCATTTAATGTAATCTTATTGTGATAGTATTTATTCGATGTAATACTTGGTCTTCTGATACCTAATATATTGTACACCTCGGGTTTCCGCCTGAGCGGGGTGTGACATTCAGTAACTATGAAATTCAAAATTCCATAACCGATTTTATTGGCCGCGAAGATAATCAATGATTTCGTATGTATAACAATAAAAATTCGCATCCTAATTTCTCAGATACCTAAGACGAAAAGGTTTGTATAATTTTAAGGGTTCTTAATTTGGGTATAATTTGTTTTTTTTTTTTTTTTTTTTTTTTTTTTATATGCTACAATTATGATGAACACGAACAAGGTTTGTGAACGTATTTAATGATCCTTATCGCAACTTAATTTTTCATATAGTGTAGTTGTCTTTCATGAGGTCGATTGAAATTCTGAACAGAGGTTTTTGTACTGTTAATAACTTTTTTTGTGTGTATATAGTTATGTATATAGTTTGTGTGAACTCTTAAGTCTGTCAGCTATGTTAGTTGGATACTCAATGCAACCCTGTATGAGTAACTTCGTTGGTAATGAAACTTCATATTTTGGGTATATGATACCAATATTTTTGGGTATATGATACCAGTTTGCAAACAAAATGAAGTAGAAATTATACTTTAATGTCTTTAATAGTTTTAATTTTATACGATATTAGCATTAGAATTCACTTTTAAGCATATGCTACTCGGCCTGGCCCCTTGCAAAAGATTATATGAATACTGAAGTAGTTTGAGAGTACATATGTTTTCTCCTTAAGTAGGTGTCTGGAAGGTAATTAGGTACAGAGTTGTGCATTGCTTTAGAATCAAACCAAAAACAAAACTGAAAAATGAAAAGACACTTTAGTTTAGAACTGGTACGGTCCGAACGAAACAGTGAAGCAGTTTTCCTATTAGTCTTATGTACTTGTTACATATTCATTTTGAGTGTACAACACAAGTAATAGAAGATAAACATTAGGAGTAATTTTGACTTCTCTTTAAATACTTCTTTTTTGTACTGTTAATAATAAATTTTTTTTTTTTATTTTTTTTTTTTTGATATTTAATTCTCTAATATAATATACAAATGTGCACATACTAACAATTTAATAAGATGTTTATATTTGTGCTGATGTAGGTAGAGATATTTGTTCTGGAAAAAAAAATGGAAAAGGTTCGTACAGAGTGGACAAAAGAAATGGATTCCTTATTTTCTGATTTGTTGATCAAATACGAGAAACATAATAAGTTGATTAAACGGGCCCAATTTTGTCTGAAATCACTGTTTTGTTTAACAAGAAATTCAAGCTACAGTTTGGGAATGGAGATCTAAGACGTCGATTTGGTCACTACACTAAGATGTTAAGTGACATAAACAACATTCTCAAGCTAAAAAAAGTTCACTTGGGATTTTGGAACTGATATGATAGTTGCTGAAGATAAAGATGGGGATGATTACGTGATGGTAAACTTTTTTTATATTAAGAGTCTTAGATTTCTTATATTGTAATATGATTTTTATTATTTATATAATTTTTAATTTTTATGTAACAGTTTGACGAAAATGCTATTGAGTACAAGGATGTGTCGCTGAAATACGTTATTGATTTGAAAAATATCTTCGAAAAGTGGGTCAGGGAATATCGAAATGAACCTCAATATGTAGAGATTTGTAGACCAAAGGATCAACCGCATCATAAACTATCTTTTCGAGTTTGTTATCATTAAGTTTATGAGATTTAAGTGCAAGCTCAAGTTTTTCAACAACTGCTGCCATATTTTTTTTAGTTAAGTAGAGTGTCGGGTTCATATTTTTTTTAGTTAAGTCATTTAATAATATTTTTTCGAATAGTACTTCAGTGTACTAGCCCATAAAAGTTCACAACAAAAAATTCACATATTCATGCTATATGTCCTTCTTTATGAAGTACTACATGAAAACATAAATGCACAAAGTGTCGTTAATCTCATTGATATAAGGAAATTACAAAAGATACATAGGATAGAGATCCATTAAAAACATTTTTGAAATAATAACAGCAAAAATATTTGAAAATCGTTATAAATATATAATAAACATGTTTTCGTCAATATTTTTCTTGAAAGAATTTGATCATAAACCTCTAGAGTGGTTTTATAAAATAAAATAAAAAATTCGAAATATTTTGAAGAAATCTACATTTATAGATCCAGATTTTCACCAGATCTATCTACAAATCTTTTGATCTATTAACTAAAATAAGCATCAACAAACATAGTCATTTGAACTGGTTTCTCATGTCGACTGCTTTTCAATCGTTGTCCAACTGTCGCCGTCGGTGCCTCTTCGATTGTTGTTATCGACCATCGGTACTTATTCAACCTTTTTCATCGGGCTTGATGAACTGTCACAGCGATGCTCCGTCACTTGAGTTAAAATTTGTCGATTTCCTTGGCTTGATGTTGAATTAATTTTCATATCTTGTTATTTGAAGTTCATTAAAGATTCTTGAAAATAGTAGTAGTTTGTAGGTTATGAATTATAAAGCCTCAAGACGATGAAAACTTCAAGACATCATGAAGAAGAAATGGTGTCGTGATATATTTAAAGTTGGAAAAAGAAAATAAAGAAGATGAAAAATATAAAATAAATAGGAAAAAAAAACGAAAAAACATATTCAAAAAAAAGTTATATTTCAGTTGATTCAGTTAGTTTAGTTAGTATTTAACGAAATAAACTAACTATAACTTGACGGAGAAAAAAAAACAAAACAATAAAAGTAAAGGACAAAATATGCGAAAAAAATAGAGGGACGTAATCAATGAATTGAAAAGTTTTGAGGGACAAAAATTACAATTTACTCTAGATTATATCACATATAAGACATATATCGAGAAACATATTAAAAAAATATTTTGTTTCAATAATTAACGAGATTTTAATTTAATTGTTACATATAATATAATGTTAACGAAATAAAAATTTATCTTTTTTTTATTATCAATACTATCTATAAAACATTTGGGCCTAAAATCTTAAAATTGAAATTTAAAAAGGAATAAACTATGTGAATACAAATCTTTTCAACTTACTTTCCTTAGTTTTCATTATTTATCCTCTACGATATTAAATTACAATTAATTTGACTAATAATTGTTCACAGAAAATTTCGATACAAATAATTTATTACATCTAATTGTCATATCTAAAATGTGAATTAATTATTGTTTTATTAAGCTTCGCATATAATAACTTGTTATTTTCAAAGATCTGGATTTGAAACCGCAACCGAATAATTGTTTTTATAGCCCGGAGAGGATGTATGACCTAAAGCTTTTACTGTGCAGATGATATATGAGTCAAAAGACACTATTACACTCAAAATATAGTCGCAACACTAGAGTCGAAAACTATTAAATACAATATGATTATAGTCATTCAGCTATATATTACCACTCATTTTTAACGGGAAGTACGAGTTTGGACCGAAAACAATGTTTTCTTTAATAGAACACGGTTAAAACCAAAAACTATTAGACTCGACGTATAAATAGTATTTTATAGTTCGAACGGTTGAACGAGAATAATTTTCTAAAACAATCAAACGAGCTTACTACATCACCACATGTATGTAAAATATATGGATAGAATGAGTTTGAAGATCGATGACCCAAATCATAAACTATTACACTCAACATATTAATTGTGAAACAAGACACTAACAAAAATTATTACTGCATATAAATAAATAAAATGATGGCCCAAAGGGACGCACCACCATAAACGGTTACCGTATAATTCATTTTCTGGTTCGAAATACCGAGTAAGAAACTTTTACCACATAATTATTTTTATGCTCTGAGTGCTCGAACAGCTTGAACCATAACTTTGTTTATCTTGAGACGAATGAGAAACTACCATAAATCGTTACAATAATTTTCTCGAATATATTTTTATTTTCCGCTACATCGTGTGGGTTTCATGCTAGTTACTTATAAAAAAACAAAATTAGTTAACATTTTATTACATTTATGTACAACTTTCTTAAAACAAATACAAAGAAATGAAACGTAGAATAAAGAAAAAACATAGAGCAAGAAACAAAACAAACAACAATGTAATCAATAATAAATTCTTACCCTATCATAAAAGTATGGGTCTAAACTCTATGCCTTGCAAAGTAAGACCTCGAAGAGTATTGTAACCTGAACTGGTCAAATCAAGACAAATAGGATTTACGTGGGTGGTACTAGTGGTTTGAAATTCCCAAACTTGTACTTCCATCCAACCATCGCTCCTTTGTTGTGGAATGCCTTTTATTTTTGGTCTGTTTACTGGGTTGTGGGTGTTTTGGTTACCCGTTCGTCTAATAACAGGTGTTTGAGGACTAAGTAAATAGATATACCAGAACTCAGGCTCTTCCCAATTATCTGAACCCAAATCTTCAACCATCACTCTCAAAGGAGCCTCAAATGTGGATCGGTCTTCTGGTAAATTATAGACAAGGTAACTTGCATATGTTGTTTGTGATGATAATACTTGGGATTTGATTTCGATGACGATTTTGAATTTCTTATACGCCAGTACAACAGCTCCTCCAAATCTGTAAAATCATCTTACGTGTAATAGAAATTCTAGATTTGGTGATGGTGCAAGAAGATAGAAAGAGAATGAACCTTGATTCTGGTAAAGATTGCCAAGAAGGTGGATATTCTTCGTCAGTCACAAAAGCTGCTCTTGACGATAACATTTGACATCTTTTCCCATTTTTGTCAAGAAAAAACCACTGCATGTCAATCAATATATGGACATTATTCATAATCTCCAAAACAAAAAAATTAATATGTATATTCATCAACCCGGAGGGTTCAATCGCACCCACTCAAGCTTGAAAAATCGTTATTAGTAAGTACAAAAATCTCTTGATTTTGGTATAGTTTGATTGATTGAACCCACTGATTGATTTTCTTTGAACCCGTAGATTTTTTTTTTTTAATCCTTGATTTTGACAATATTTGCTGATTTTACAAGAATGGTTCTACTTAATTTTTCAGTTTTAATAGATGATTTTTCAATATTCTATATTTCTCATTGGGTTTTGGTTTAGTTGTTAAATGTGCTTGCTTTCCGATTCCAATTCTCATTGAGTTTTACATTCTACGCAATATTATTTGTTCTCAACTTTAACAAAAAGGAAATGGACAAAAAAGATCCTTTTATGTATCCATGGCCTTTTTTTATGAGTGCTTGATGAAATTCCTCAACCAGAATAATGATAAAAGTGTCTGATGTAAAATATGTTCTAGTTACAAAATGATGTTTTAAAAGTTAGATAGAGTTATTTTTTTTCTATGCTAAATTCACAGATGTTGTAGTCCGGTAACATTTTAATGTTGAGATATGCTATGAGATTGAGCTAAACTTATAGGTTATTTCATTTTACAACATGAACCGCTCTTTTGAAATATATTAGAAAGATTGGAGTGTTTCTTTGTCATGAAATAACTATGTTGAGCCCAATCTTATTACATATCTAATGAAACAAATTATCTGTAATTTACTTTTTGAAGATATATTTTATATGCAGCTCTTTATTAAGTGGTTATTTGATATTACGTTTTATCACCACAAACAATTTAGCCTTCATTTTGCATAAGTTGAAGGAACAAGACAAAAGATGATCATGAACCTCAAAAACGTAATATGGAAAAGGAATATGGTTCACTTAAATCACTCACCAACGACTACTCTAGAATTCCATCCTTTGTAAGTGCGTCATCCGTGAAGCATTTATTCATTAAGTGTGTTCAATGTCTTCAAATTAGTAGGAATATGCTCATACCAACTTCTGTTGGTCTTTATGTTTTTCTTATATAGTTTTTCTTTGTTTGACATATCTTATTAAGACGAGTATTGGCTATATAAGCTCATAACTGTTTTAAACGTGTATTAATTTTTATCACCTTGAAGTTGAATTTATGTAAATTCCTAACTTCCTAAGCCTTCTAGAAGGCTGGCGCAAACACCCCTTAGACTAGTCGTTAATGCTTACAAGGTTGGGAATGAAAAAAGTTTGCGAATAAGTTAGGGAATTTTTTGAACCCTCTCAAAGTTTCCTGACTCCGCCCTCATAATCTCCAAAACAGCTGCATTGTGTGCATTTTTTTAAAGGTTATTAGAAGGAAAGTAGTGAAGTATTGATAGTATTAACTTACCTCTTGACCAGTATTGATTAGAAACCCTGTACAAAGAATAAAGTAGAGTTCCTTCTTTGTTGTCCATTGCACATCATCTGTTGACCACTTGATTATATCTTCATAATCATTTGGCAACTTTTGTTCCCAATATGTGTCGTCTGAATCTGATATGGGTGGTTGCTTATCCGTCTCGTTCTCAATCTCATCCTCCAAGACTTGATGTTCAGCCTATAAAACATACACATGCATATATATTGGGCCTTAATTGGTAATGTAAGCATAATAATAATATATGAATAAATTGATAATTGTGAGCTTACCTTTTCCAGGGGATGAAACTCGATGCCTTCTTCTACTAACCAGCAGTACTCGACAGTGCCTTCAAAACTAATTTTAAGATCAACCTTTGACCAGCCGCTAGGAATCTGACACAATTCAACCATCCACCAGCCATCTTCTCTCTTATCTGCAAGGTGAGAAACCAATGTTTGTGTCTCCCCGTCTATCTTGTATTTCAGGCCTATATGACATTGCTTTACCGCGCTGTCTTTTTCATAATCTTCGTGAAATCTGAACACAAGGTTCACTGTGTGTGTGATATATGGTGGCAAGGGTTTAGTTTGGATATGTGTTTTAAATTTACATTTTAGTTCAAGTAAAGATCCCTCCGTAAATCTGCATGAAGAAGCAAAAGCAACAACGATAGATTCAGTAGTACTCCGTACTACTTATAATTATTAGTTTTAAATCGTAGAAACAAAAGAGGCCCGTGAGCTAATTGTGAGTAGAATGAGTAGGACAAGTTACCTTGAATTATACTTAGAGGTATAGAAGTAATGTTCATCTTTATCTGGAATCAAACATTCGACTATTGATATCATTCGACAGCCTTGCCCATTGTCATTTAAATAATACCACTGCATGAATGTTCATTAATAGAAAAAAGTTGGTTTGAATTAGTGATCTGCTTGCCAAGTGCTGACAGATTGATGTATTGATGTGGTGTGGTCTGGGTGTTGACGTTTCATATATGACAGCAACACCTATATACAAGGGTGCAGCCGTGCAGGGACGAAGCTTGCGACGTACTATTACAGGAGGCAAAATATAGTTGTATTAATTCTAGGGGGGCAAACCTATAGTTATTTAACATTTACACTAATTTTTTAGAAATAATATATAAAATTATAAAAAATTAAGGTTAGTTGTCCTAAATTTGGTGGGGCAACAACCCTCTCTTGCCCCTCTTATGCTTCGTCCCTGCGGGGCGGTTGCAGAAATCTTTTGAAAAAGGGGGACAAAAATTGGTATCTCGGGTCGGGAGAGTTTTTGGCTTAACAATCTCAAACAAAGAAACTAGGTACGAGATGACCCCTCTGGAGCATTTAACGGTCTTAGTGAATTACCGTTTTGCCCCTATTAACGAGGACCCCTCTTGAGAGAAGAAGCTTAAATTCATGCACGGATCTGTATGTCTGAACAGGAGAGTACACAGCCTTAAGTATATGCCGGTACTCATCCAACATTTTTTGATCATCATTTTCCCACTCAACCTATCATATCATTAATATATTGAAAGAAATTGGATAAATTTAGATGAGGAATATATTACAAAGGATGGTATTAAAAATGTATCAGCAGCTACCTTACATTTTCCAAGGGTTGGAACACGACGCCTTCTATCTCCAAACCACCTTTCCAGTACTCGTGGTCTTCAAAGTCGATTTGAAGATCTAGAATAGTATTATTACTACTCGGGTTGATGTTACTTGTAGTCGTAATTCTATACAACTCAGCAATCAACCATTCATCTTCTCTCTTATTTTCAATGTGCACAATTGAACATCTCTTTTCTTCCTCCCCTTTTAATTTATATGTGATGGCTATATATGCTTGTTTCCCGGTATGCTTTTGTTTGAAAGCGTCGGGACATTTGAAAACAAGGTACACCATGTATGTGATTCCTGGTGACAAGAACTTAGAGACACTTGAATCGAGATACCTGCTACGTATACTGAAATTCTTACCACGTGTATTATAGGTGCCCACTTGAAATCTGCATAAAGAAAAGATTAAGCAGAAAACATCATTAGATTAAGAATGACATATATACATACATAAATACTTATGGAGTTGGAGGAGTCACCTTGAGTTATAGTCATGCGAATATCGGGATCTGTAATCTCCACGTTTCTGATATGACTCAAAAATTTCATCAATGGATACTAGTACACAGTGATGTCCCTCGTCATTCAATGAAAACCACTACATGTATCATCATTGTCCATTAAAAAAAGGGCGAATTGCACGAAAATGTAACTAACTCTACACTAATTGTACCTATTATATAAGTTAAGTTTGAACTGTTGAAACTGCATCTGCCATTTCCAATACGAGGAAATTTTTTTGTTAAGCTTTGAAAAAATGGGTTTCTTTTTTTTATTTGCAAATTACGTTTTTAAGAAAATTCTTAAATTTACTTCGTTTAACGACATCGTTCTTATGATTCATCATACATAAGTGATTTATTTGTCACTGGAAACGGCTTGAAAATCACATAAACGTTCAATTTGTTGTCGCAATATCATGCGCATACAATGCTAGTTCATTTAAAAATAAACCTATATTTTGCAATAAAGGGAATAGTAATTACTGTTTGTCCCTCGTTAAGGAGGATCCCTTTGGAGAGAAGCACTTCGAGTTCCCGTCTGGATCTGTAAACCAAAGGATGTAGTGCAGCTTCAAGTATCTTATCCCGTTTGAGATCGTGAAGCTTTTGAGATTCAAGCGCAAGCTCAAGTTTTTCAATAACAAGAGTCATTGTCGGTCGTTCTTCACGACACTCATGCAAACATTGGAATGCAATGTTCGAAAATGTTTCCAAAGAAGTTGGATCAATCATGAGATCTTGAAAGATAATCTTATCTAACTTCTTCTCGGTATAACATTTTTTCCACATAGGCACAAAAACTTCACCATTGCTACATTGAAAGCATAATTTCCCGCACAAGACTTCAAATAAGACGACACCAAAAGAGTATACGTCTGATTCTTTCGTTAGGGTGTACGACGCCGTATATTGCGGATCACAGTACCCAGGAGTACCCGAGGCATTAGTAACAAGAAATGAATACTGCTGATTAGCAGGACCCATTTTCGCCAGCCCAAAATCAGCAACTTTAGCATTTAAATTCTCATCGAGTAGGATGTTAGCACTTTTTATATCACGATGAATAACTCGTTGGTATGTCCCATTAGGATCATGAAGGTAACTAATTCCCTTAGCAACCCCGAGGCATATCTTGAGTCTTTGTGTCCATGTGAGACCAGGATCACCTAAAAGGTGATCAAGGCTTCCACGAGAGGCATGCTCGTACACAAGGATCTTCTCATCACCCTCGTCACAAAATCCAATGAGAGAAATGAGATTTTGATGCGTGTAACAGGAAAGCATCATGATCTCCTTCAAGAACTCAGGGTCTCCTTGCCCATGCCTACGATCTAGACGCTTAAAAGCAACTATGCTTCGCCCCTTAGAGTGAGACACTTCTCCTATATACACGGCCCCAAAACCACCAGATCCGATAACTTTGGATTTATCAAAGTTATTGGTGGCTCTTTTCACCTCTTCGAGTTGGATTTTAAGATGTTCAAACTCTTTCATGAACGACGTCATTATTAACTGTTTTTGTTGATGATTAAGTGCAGAAGAAGTTGATGCTAAAAATAATTAAACCTATTCAATCATAACCAAGCAACTTCATTTTAAGAATAAGATAACCACTACACCCAGTAGACGACGTCTGAGAAATAGATAGTAAGTAATAAATAATGCTAAAAGTCAGACGGCTTTTGTGCATGCGGTTCATGAATAGTTGACTTTTTAATAATGATACACATCACGGCGTGTATCTCAAAAAACATCAAAATGAGAAGCTAATGCAAACTTCAAAAAGCTAATTTTACTTTTGAAAAAAAATTAGCTTAATTTGTTTTAAACTTTTACTTTTGAAAAAAAAGCCTCCAAAAAACATCAAAATGAGAAGCTAATGCAACTAAAATTAGCTCGTATCTCCAACTTCAATTTCACTTACAGCTACTTGTGTCAAACATACCATATATAATAATTTCTTCCTATGATCCATCTGAGATTTCATTGGTATGAGGTCCGTAGACGTCGGATGTGTCAAGAAAGGTAATACCGGCATCCACAGCATGGTGGATGAGGTTGGATGTGTCAAGAAAGGTAATACCGGCATCCACAGCATGGTGGATGATGGTCGCCTAATCTCGGACCTCCTTTGAATCCTATCTTAAACTAATTGCGGAATAACAAGTTTAAGCAAGTAAACGGTGAAGAACAAGAGATATAATCAAATGATTGATTCTATATTGCTTACGTGAATGTTTACAAACACGAATAGAACCAAGAACACTCGATTACAACACTTTAACACTCAAGAACACTAATTACGTGACCTATGACCTAGCTCACGTAACTCTCTCTGATGTGACTGCACTGACACTGTTCAACAACACCCATTAATGATTCTGAGCTAGCTATTTATACTAGACCCGAAACCCTAGAACAATTACGTTCACGTAACTCTTGGAAGAGAGTTACGTGCACGAAACTTACTAGTTACGTGCACGTAACTCAAGAGTTACGTGAATGTAACTTAGTTACTTGAATGTAACTTGTTCGTGAATGCGTTTGGACTTTACAACTCGATCTAATTACATACTAACTCTACGACACGTTCTAATGAATACAAATACAGACAATAATGCTCCAACAAACTCCCCCTTGGATGTAGCTTGTATTCTTCAAAATTGTCTTGAACTTTTGGTGTCGAGAGATCGAGAGTCAGTCCTTTAAACTCCATAGAGACTTGAACGGTGTAAAGTTTGCAACCGTTATCTTGCGAATCTTTTCAGACAGCTAATCTTCATCATTAAGCAACGCGGCTCCATGAATATCAGCTTCGAGTCCTCGACTTCCAAGAAGTGCTAAACTCTTCAAGATCCGATCTTTAAACTTTGTAAAACCTGGCTTACAAAGATAAAACTGACCAAAAACGTGTTTTTGTTCTTTAAACTGACAAAATTTCTCATTTTTCAGAAAACACGTGATAAAACCTTTTTAACCATAAACGATACGTGACAACGAAGAAAATAAACGCAGAAATAAAATATTTTTGATTTTTGTTTGTTTTCTTAACCTAAAACCGAAACTCTTTTTGTGGTTTTTAACTATAAGCTATTCACACTACTTTAGCAACCTACAAAAGGGCAAATCTTTTTGGATAGGGATTAGTTTGCTTTTAGGATCATATCGCAGAAGTCGAATCATAAGAATCAGCCGATTATTAGTATATTTGTCCTCTTAAATACAACATATATATCATATAAAGAATCTTCCGATTATTTATGTTACAACTGTTTATATGGATCCCACTTATATTTACACTTAACTAAGTTCGAACTCCCCTCAAAGCGTCATCAAACTTCCAGTATTTATTTAGGAAACCCGTCACCTTATTCCTATTTAGTTAACTACTCTAAGTATTGAAAATGCATACTTATAGTATTGATTTTAAGCACTTTGTGCATTTTTCATAAGTAGAGAAGCTTTTTGCTTTTTTTTTTTTTTTTTTTTTTTTTTTTTTTTTTTATATTTATATATTTTTTAATTTTTTGAGCTTAAAAGCTTTATAGACTCGTGAACTCCTCCCTCTGTCTTTGCCGTTTATCAAGTTAGCATCAAGAGTTACGGAATTCTTATTTGACTCTACTCTCCCCTTTATACTAACCGCACGGAAACTATGATTTCGCAACCTTATAGAATCCAGGGGCGCCTCAAGGATACGAGTTTTACTTAACTCCTCAACCTTTATACTAACCGCACGGAAACTATGATTTCGCAACCTTATAGAATCCAGGAGCGCCTCAAGGTGTTTAGGAGTTATTAATAAAAACTCTTTGAGTTTTAGAAAAAACGGTTTATTTATATTTTTTGATTTTCTCTCAATTTTTCTTTTCCTCGCTTTTTCTATTACTCTCAGATACTTATTTATATATATATAATCCTATGGTGACAGATTCCAGGTACACCGAAAGTTTTCAGCTTATCACTGAGATGAACAAACTTAACCGTGTTACCCATTAGAAACAGGTTCGGAAAATTGTTTATATGATATTGGCCGTACCTACTAATACATCGAACAAAAACTTGTGATTCTAAATTTTAAAATCCGCGATGTACTATCATTTCCTAATGTTTTCACAAACTTTCTCCCCCTCTTTTTATGTTTTTCTTATTTTTATTATTTTTGGAACTATACAAATCCTAAAAACTTAAAAAGAAAAGTTTCGAAGTCACGATCAAAGATTTAGGTTTTTATCATATTGGACGCTTTATACTCACTTGAGATTATTTAAACTTTGACTCAATGAGATTATTAAACTTTAGACTCAGTCGAGATTATTTAACTTTAGACTCGACGAGTATCAAAAACTTTGGACTCTTTGTGAAAAGAGTTTTGCATTTAAGCAAAACGGTTTTTGTCCGAGTTCGCAACTGTTATATGTTGCGAAGTCTAAACGCTTTAAACTTACCAAATTAGGTAAGAAAACTTACCTTCTCGGTTGAGAAGGAAGTCTTTAAACTCACTTAAGAGGTAAGAACGATAAAATACTCAAACCTTTACACTTTATCTCATGATAAAGAACCTTTACACTTGACGGGAAGGCATTTGATCAGTCGAGCATGTTTAAGCACTCGGAGCCTTCCAATCGTCAAGAATTATCTAGAAACCGTCTTTCCAGGAGAACTTGATCCATAACACGTATGTAAGCTCAGATGGTTCCTCCTGACACTGCGAATCACTTGAAAAACACGAGAACCGTAAACTTGAAAATAAAAGCTATAAACCTAAGAAAAGTTAAAATCTTTTTGTATTTTTTTAATTTTAAGGGACTTAGATATTAAACTACAACTTAAACCAAAAATCTTTTTGAAATTTTTTTTTTTTTTTTTTTTTTTTTTTTTTTTAAAAGAGTTAAATATTTACAAAAAATGGTTCGTGTCAAGCAATTTCTAAAGTGATGAGTCGGTTTAACTTGATCAGTTCCTCAAATCGCCCCTTATGAAAAGCTTTAGTCAAAAGATCGGCCTTTTGATCTTCGGTAGCGATTTGGAGCAACGTGATCAAGTTCTTATCATAGCAATCCCGTATGAAATGAAAACGAATACTTATATGTTTCGTTTTCGAATGTTGCACCGGATTGCGTATGATGCACACCGCTGCTGTATTATCTATGTTAATGGGGGTGCGAGAAACAATCAAACCGTAATCACGTAGCTGATGCTGAATCCAGAGAACCTGAGAACAGCAACTTCCCGCTGCAATGTATTCAGCCTCCGCAGATGATAAGGATACCGCGGTTTGCTTCTTGCACTGCCACGAGACTAAACGTGATCCAAGAAACTGACATCCACCGGTCGTGGACTTCATGTCAGAATTGCAGCCCCCATAATCCGAATCCGAGTACGCCGTCAGCTCAAAATCTTGATCGTCATAAGGATACCAGAGACCCAGAGTTGGTTTCCCCTTAAGATAACAGAGAATCCTCTTCACGGCCTTCAGGTGACATGCCTTAGGCGCAGCTTGATAGCGCGCGCACAAAGACACGGCAAAGGTGATATCCGGACGAGACGCCGTAAGATACATGAGTGATCCTATCATTGATCGATAAAGCTTCAGATCTACAGCATCATCGTGGAGTGCCGGACCAAGTTTGTGATTGATCTCGAGAGGAGTGCTCACCGTTCTACAGTCTAGCATCTCGAAACGAGTCAAAATGTCTTGCACATACTTGGTCTGGTGGATATAAATTCCTTTCTTCGACTGCTTAACTTGCAAACCCAAAAAGAAGTTCATTTCCCCCATTGCACTCATCTCGAACCTTGACGTCATCAGCTTCTCGAACTCTTTACACATTGAGTCATCGGTAGACCCAAAGATGATGTCGTCGACGTAAATTTGGACCAGCAGCAAGTGTTCATTCCTTTTCTTTGTGAACAAAGTTTGATCAACTGAACCTCTTGCAAACCCGTTGTTTGTCAAGAAATCAGAGAGCGTTCCATACCAAGCTCTCGGGGCCTGGTGAAGACCGTATAAGGCCTTGTTTAGCTTGTACACGTGATCAGGATGTTCGTAATCCTCAAAGCCCGGTGGCTGCGCGACATAAATGTCTTCACGTATCTCGCCATAAAGGAACGCGCTCTTCACGTCAAGTTGATAAACCTTGAAACGCATGTGGGAAGCGAATGCAAGAAACAGCCGAATTGATTCCAAACGAGCAACCGGTGCGTAGACTTCATCGTAGTCTAGACCTTCTACTTGTTCGAAACCTTGAACAACTAATCGGGCTTTATTCCTTACAATCTCGCCTTTGTCATCTTTCTTAATCTTGAATACCCACTTCGTCTTCAATATCTTTTCCCTCCTTGGAGCCTTGACCCTTTCCCACACATGCAACTTTAGGAACTGTTGAAGTTCTTCTTGCATAGCTTCTACCCAGAACGGATCATCTAGTGCAATGATGACGTTCTTCGGATCTATTTGGGATAGAAAACATGCTTCGAAGACCTCCAGAAGTGCAGGACTAGCCACGAATTCATCCAGGTGTGCTGGACGTTTCTTTTCTCTCACAGATCTCCTCGGAGTGATAATATTCTCTGCTTCATTTCTTTCTTCATCACCTTCATTTTCTTGTACAACCTCCTGATTAATCACATTTTCCAAGACCGGAGCTGGAATTTCTATTTCATCAAAAGGTGGAGCTGGATTCGAAACACCAGCAGTAGAAGGTTGAGGAGCGCTTTCGATGACATTAGATCCCTCTTCAATAATTTCTTCAATCCCATCTGCATCTTGAAAATCATTGTTTTCACTCTCTGAATCATCTGAGGCGGCTTTTGATGCAGCTTCGGATGCAGTTTCAGATGCAGTTTCAAAGTCTGGAGAATTTGGCCGAACCGGAGCTTGTTGAATAGCTGGTAGGTCAACGACGACCTGAATCGGAATCGGACCAGATGAAGTGGACGTTGATGCATCTTCAGTTTGAAATTGATTAAAGGATGTATCATCAAATCCTCCCCCTTGCATCACGACCGCTTCATTTCTTGCAAACGGAATGGAGGCAGTAGGAGGATCAATGTTGAAAGACTTAAATAACGAATCATAATCGAAGAAGTGTGCCGGACCATCACCCGGTGTAGGTGGAGTATACCGGAAGCAAGTCACCTCATACGCTTCTTCAATTGTACCCGTCGTCTTATCAAAGACTCTTTTACTGGGAGACTCAGCTGAATAACCAAGAAAGTATCCAGGATGCGTCTTCTCCCCAAACTTGGAGATTCTTTCCTTGGTGATCATAATCTCACAAGGGCATCCGAATGGCTCGAGGAATTGCAGATTCGGCTTCCTTTTATTGATCAATTCGTAGCTCGTCTTGTTATGACGTTTGACCAAGGAAACCCGATTGAGAACATAGCATGCCGTATTAACTGCTTCGGCCCAGAATGATACTGGCAGTTTAGAGTCCGAAAGCATTGTACGGGCAGCTTCGATGAGAGTCCTATTCTTTCTTTCTGCAACCCCATTCTGTTGCGGAGTTCGTGGAGCGCTATACTGGTGAGAGATACCCTTAGAAATACAGAATAGCTCCATGTTGTTGTTTTTGAACTCCGTGCCATTGTCGCTTCGGATAGACCTGACCTTTAACTCGAGGAGGGTTTCTAGTCGAAGAAGGAGAAACTTTAGTCGTTCAGCCGTTTCATCCTTCCTCGCTAGGAAGAAAACCCACGAGAACCTCGAGTAGTCATCCGTGACTACCAAACAGTACAATTTCCCACCTTTGCTCTTTACACTGACAGGACCGAAGAGATCCATGTGCAGAAGCTCCAGTGGAGCAGAAACTGAGTTCACTAGCTTCGATGGATGAGACTTCTTGTGTTGCTTCCCCTTTACACATGACACGCATGAGTCATTCATAGCAAAGCTCATGTTTGGAACTCCAGTAACGAGCTCGTGCTTCACCAGATAGTTCATCCTTCGAAAGTTAATGTGCGCCATTCTTCGATGCCACATTATAGACTCCTTCTCTGAAGCTTTAGACACCAAGCACAAATGTTCTTCGCTTGATGAGGCCTTAGACATATCCAGATAGTATATGTCGTTGATTCGCGGAGCTCTTATCAATACCCAGGATGGGTCAATTACAAAACCTTCTCGCAGAATCAAACACTCTTTGCTCGTGAACAGCGCAGAGAACTTCTGATCGCAGACTTGCGACACACTTAGCAGATTATGCTTTAACTCCTTGACGTAGTTGACATTTTGAAAGGACACTACGCCATTGGAGATATTTCCTTGACCCGTTATTCTTCCACCCTTCTCCCCCGCAAACAGGACATTGCCACCATCAACCTCAATGTGATCGGTCAATAGATGACAATCCCCCGTCATGTGCCTGGAGCAACCACTATCGACACACCAAATATTCTTGCCGCTCGGTCGCTTAGATCGCCCCTGCACATTAAAAAAGAGGATTAGTTTTGAATGGGGACCCAAGCCTTAACAGACTTGGGTCGTCCATTGACGTCGAGAATGACCACATCAACCAATTTTGTGTTTTTCTTGTAGTTGGTTGAGGTAGATGTGTCACTCTGACGTTTGGGTGACCTTTGTTTTTCTTTAACAATACCAGTCAAGATTTCTTTGGGGCCGGTCTTGACTTGGGCTGAAGAAATATCAACTTTGGAGTTTAGTTGATCCTTCTTAGGGGATGCTTTACGTTTAAGGATTAATCCTTGCAAACGTGGACAAACCTTGGCAATGTGGCCCTCGTTTCTACAGTAGTAGCAAACTCTTGGATCATTTGATATGTCCATATGAGATTGAGAAATTTGAATCTTCTCGTTTTGAATTGCTACTTTAGACACGTGTTGAACACGAGGTGGAGCCACGTATGGAGTACGAGGTGGTGCCATGGTCTGTGGAGTTGGTCGAGAAGTAGTTGGTCTGGACACCTTGGGAGGGAAATTTGTAGGCTTAGAAGAAGAAGCCACTCCCTTGGTGAAAATCGTAGACATAGGGGTTTGAATAGTGAGAATTGGTCCCTCAACCTTTTCTTTACCCTTTGAGTTCGATTTTATGGACTTTGACTCGGCCTGCTTGGAATCGGATTGCTTAACAATCCGTTTACCTTCTCGCACCTGAAGTTGTTCAAACTTCTTGTCCATCTTAGTAATAAGACGGCTCTCCAGGCGCTGAATGACTTTCTCGAAAAGACTCTCTTGATATTTAGATAAATGGACATCTTTCAAATCGGTCAAGTCTTTTGAGTTTTGGTCAGGTCTTTCTAAGGTCTCTTTAGACTCAATTTTACTGATACTGACTTCTGGACCAGTTTCTTCGGCTTTTGGAGCCTCAGAGGTCAAAGAAGCAGATTGAGTTATTTCTACGGACGAGCCATCGGCTGGGATTGGGGTGAAATTCATTGGAGGGGGCATACTAGAATACCCCAGTCCACCCTTATCCTTAGAGTTCGTCCGTTGAGATTCGATCAACTGAGCCAAAATCTCTTTAGAGTTTGCAATTGCAGCTAACTTTGCCTGCAGAGTATCAATTTCACTCTGTTTCTTGGCAACATTTAATTTTTCAGCTGCATAAGCATCAGAGAACTCTTGGATTTTCGAAATGTGTCGAGTAATAACAATTTTTAAATCAGAGATTTCAACTTGTTTTTCTTTCTTAAAAGTAGTCAAAATTCTGTTTTCTTTACACAAGGCATCATTTCTTAATCTAAAATCATTAGCTTCGACACTTAACTCTCTAGCAGAGGTACTCCATACAGTGAGCTTGGCCTCTAGCTCACTGCAGTTAGTACAAACCGGAGTGAAAGGATCGAAATCTACCTCAGGTTTAGAAGAAGCATCTGAAGTAGAGGCCATTAGTGCAAAGTTATCCATCCTTGGAGCGATATCCTCATAGGCATTCCAGTCTACCCGGTTATCCACAGCTATGAGTGCACTTGCATCCTTTTCTGCATCTTGAATTCGGAGATTCCTCGATGCTGGACCTTGATATCCTCCTTGTTGATAGCTTCTTCCTTGATGGGAGGCTTGACCTTGTTGACCATATCTCTCTCCATGGTCATGTCGAGTGTCTTCACGAGAGTGTTGACCACATTCTCGAGCAAAGTGTCCGTAATTATTGCATTTAAAACACTTAACTCGCGACTTATCAAAGCCCATCCCACTTTTCCTATCGCCACCAACAAACTTCTTTCCCGTGCGATTTAGAAACCCTTTAATCCGCTTCGTCAGCATGGCCATATTCCATCTAATATCCATTTCATCCAAATCATCGGGATGAACCTGCTCATAGTCTTCCTCGTTGAGAGAAGAGCAAGCAATCCTGCCATCGATCAAATCGTTGTATGCAGCTACGAAGCATGATTGTAGACGATCAGGCTCTACATTCTGGGAACTAGATTGTGGCTTTAGGAGGGGAGCCGCAAAAGCCGTATTCATCTCCCGTCTCGAAGAGCAAGTTCTACATGCAGAACATGAGGGACATAATGAATCGGCTGATCTCGATACTTGAGGACTATCTTGAGCATTCGGGAAGTTGAGAGTCGGAGGTAAGTAACTGGAGGATGAAGGTATTCTGGTTGAGATATCCGAGAGGAAAGCAACTCCCGCATTATCCCTTAGTACCTTCTCAGCAAACGAATTGTTACCATAAGCCTTTTCTTGCATTTGCAGATTGGCTATACGAAGTTTGTCAATGAGATCCTCAAAGGTGTAATCTCTCAACTCCGGTTTATCTTTCAGAAGAAGCACACGAAATTCCCAGTGTGCCGGGAGACTATCCAAGAATCTTAAGGTAGTCTGGATCTTGCTGAACTCAACTTTTAATTCGGAAAGATCATTTATCAAACGACTAAATCTTGATATGAGCATATCAAGAGTCTCATTCTCTCCGCATTTGAAGTTATCAAATTGTCGCCTCAACAAATCTGCTTTAACTTCTTTCATTTCCTCCGTTCCTCCATACCTCTTCGCGATGGCGTTCCAAAGATCGTGAGGATTATCGATCATTCGGAAGATAGCTCTCATCTCATCGGTGAGACAGAACTGGATGGTACCCAAGGCTTTCTGATTTTTGAGAAATTGAAGTTTCTCATCGTCAGTGTAAGTAGATGAAGCCCTATAGGTTTTAATACCGGTGGCTGTGTTGAGGTCATGGGGAGCTTCATACTTCGTGAGAATAGGAGCCCATATACCCGGATCAGTACACGCTACATACGTCCTAAAACTCATCATCCAGTCCTCTACACTACGGTTCGGGTTGTATA
Organism: Senecio squalidus; assembly: GCA_910822075.1. Classification (NCBI taxonomy): domain Eukaryota; kingdom Viridiplantae; phylum Streptophyta; class Magnoliopsida; order Asterales; family Asteraceae; genus Senecio; species Senecio squalidus. The sequence continues at coordinate 41,950,421 of CAJVGC010000592.1, read as the reverse complement.
AAGGAGGAAGTTGAGGGTTACGGCTTGTCTCCATGTTGAGCGAATTAGAATTCGTAGCTAGAGCCATCTTAACTTCACACAAATTCCCAAAATCTTCAGCTTACGAATACCCAAAAAACTAACCTAACACCTACCTATCCTTTCCAATGAAAATCGGGCAGAGTAACGGCTTGTAAAATGAGTAGACGAACGATTTCAGAACAAGAGTTACGTGCACGAAATACCCAATTACGTGCACGAAATATAGAATTTCGTGAGCGTAACTTAACAATTTCGTGAACGTAAGTTAACAATTTCGTGCAAGCCTCACAAATTACGTGCACGTAAAAGCACAATTACGTGAACGTAATTCGCAATTACGTGAGCGAAATAGAGAATTACGTGCAGATTACCTCAATTACGTGACAATTTCGTGCAGCAGCTAAAACTTCACAAAAACGGCCGTAAACGAAGAAATACACAAAACTAAGTGCCCTTCTTCTGCAGATATGTAATACTACCAACTGTAGATGTAATATCTGAACCTAAGCTCCAAACTCCGGCTAGAACGGCCTAGATCTAAAAATCCCGAAATAACCTAAATTACTCCAAAACCTAGATCTATTCCAAATCAGCCCAAATCTTCACCAAACAGATTCAAAGACCTCTATAGCAAGTATAGAGGCTCTGATACCACTTGATGGTCGCCTAATCTCGGACCTCCTTTGAATCCTATCTTAAACTAATTGCGGAATAACAAGTTTAAGCAAGTAAACGGTGAAGAACAAGAGATATAATCAAATGATTGATTCTATATTGCTTACGTGAATGTTTACAAACACGAATAGAACCAAGAACACTCGATTACAACACTTTAACACTCAAGAACACTAATTACGTGACCTATGACCTAGCTCACGTAACTCTCTCTGATGTGACTGCACTGACACTGTTCAACAACACCCATTAATGATTCTGAGCTAGCTATTTATACTAGACCCGAAACCCTAGAACAATTACGTTCACGTAACTCTTGGAAGAGAGTTACGTGCACGAAACTTACTAGTTACGTGCACGTAACTCAAGAGTTACGTGAATGTAACTTAGTTACTTGAATGTAACTTGTTCGTGAATGCGTTTGGACTTTACAACTCGATCTAATTACATACTAACTCTACGACACGTTCTAATGAATACAAATACAGACAATAATGCTCCAACAGTGGATGAGGTTGATCATGTCGGAATCCGGTTTCGGGTTACCATAGCCATATACAACCCAAACCTTGACCTGATACCTCTAAACCTTATATTATGGTCATTGTGCATGAGCTTACGTATCATCATTTTGTGTTATATATCTAAAATCTCCTGATTTACAAATCTTTATTTCCTAGTTTGATACTCTAACCAATGATGGTTGTTATCATGTCGCTTTCTATAACCTAATCAGTCTATCTCAACCATCGCTGCTACAATACCTGCACAGAAGTACCACCACTCGTAATCTAGTGGCAGCACCATATAACATTTTGGTTGATTTAAGCTTAAATTCACTGAACATAGAAAAGACCTACAAGAAACTGTTCAACTACCGAAGATAACATAATAATTACACACGCGGAACATTGACAAAAACCACTAGCAAACATGACAAGAACCTCTAACTGTTGATGAGAACAAGAAACATATGATACAAAAATGGCAATGAACATGATAAAAGTGCGACATAAAATCAGTTAAACTAGCATCAATATACATTTTGGGGTATCAGGACGAAAAGGTGCAACGACATATGAAAAGCCAAAAATATAATCACAGGGGGCAAGAAAATTGAGCATAAATACTGCAAAAGAAACACACGAGGATATGATGATGCTTCCAGACCTTGAAGAGAATGTGGAATAATTTCTTATTATCAGTCCGCTCAAAGAATAAAGTATCAAGCCAAAAACAAATTTGGCAGACCGATTTTTGCAGATCTTAAACCTCTTCTTGCCAAGATTCTCCATTATATGAAAACATGATATTAATCGGAAGCAGAATCATAGAAGTCACTTGGGCATGGAGTCATGATTTCCGATTCAAGTGTTTGGACAACTCGGTGCATTGTGGGCCGGTCTTCTGGGGTTGATGAAACGCATTGAATGGCTAATGAAAGCAGAGCATCTAAGGTTTCTGACTCAACTCCCTCGCAGTTTACATCAATAATCTCACGTTGTCTATCTTCCGTTATTAAATAATTCAACTGAAACAGAAAAGTGGTTGATTAGTTAAATATGTAATGTTATCAGGGAATTTCATATAAGGGTCGATATTAGTGCTTATTTCAATCAAGGTCATCGTAAAAAAACACCCTGGTACAACAAGACTTTTTGAATCCAAGTATTACGAATGGCGAAGTTCACGTTGTATCTTTATATTATGATTGTTTTTCTGTTCTTGTTCATAGACATATCTTAGAAGGAGAGGTGCATATTCAAGCCTGTGTCTTCATTTAGTTTGTGTTAAATCTCTAACGGTCAAACAGGTAGATTAAAAACAATTGCTTAAAAAAAACATGAAAAAAATTGCCCGAAGTCTACCTTTTATGCATATATGCATATAACCTCCTAAATCATTTCTCTAAAGATATTGAATTAGTACTGATTTGATTTATTAAAATAACAAAAAAATAAAAAAAAATAAAAAGCCTTTGTAATCTTTAGTTGACAAGGTAACTATTTATATGTATTTTTTTCGGAAAAGGGGGTTTTGGGTCAAACCAACCCGTTCGTATAATAAACATGTTTTGACCTGTACCTGTTTTAACCTGTTATTAAAACCAACCTCTACCAGAAAGGAACAAATTGGCCTGTTCTTTGATCTTTTGATACAAAGGACTTTAGCATGATAGAACTTTTGGGCATCAATATTTTTTGAGCTTACTTCAATTTTTGGTGACTGATTTGTGGATTTTAAGTGGCCTCTACTTGTATATAAGATTAAGAAAACAGGTGGACATACCCAGCCCACAATATTAAGGCCCTTTTCGATGAAGGATGCATCAGTAGGCCTCTTTCCACTAATAACTTCAAGCATAAGTACACCAAAACTATAAACGTCTGTCTTCTCTGTTGCTCTACCACTCTGCATGTACTCTGCAATAAAAGTAGGAAAAAAAAACGGATCAAAATTGTAAATAAAATACAGAATACTGTTTCTGAACAGAGAATGTGTAAAAGAATTTATTATATTACCTGGAGCTAGATATCCAAATGTTCCAGCAACAATGGTTGTAATGTGAGATTCCTCATCCTCCAACAGTTTTGCAAGTCCAAAATCCGAAACTCGGGCCTCAAAATTTCCATCAAGCAAAACGTTACTTGATTTTATATCCCGGTGTATGATCCGAGGAGAACAATCATGGTGCAAATAAGCCAACCCTTTTGCAGCTCCCATAATGACGTTAATTCGAGCATCCCAATCTAGTAGCTCGGCTTTTTCTGCAGAGGAGATCTTAATTAACTAATTATTGTCATTATATATACTAACATAAGTATGTTGTAAAATTATTAACCAAAACACTACACTATGTACGCTAAGAATATGATTATGTCGGTAACTATTATTGCTGTGTATCAACATAAGTATTACATGAAAAATACATGAGTCTATGTACTTCTGTGATGACCAGAATGTGTGTTGACTTAATGAGCTTTCCTACATCGTCATTATATTCATAACCATACAAAATTAAGCATGCGCATAATGCATTGGTAGGGATATATTATATTACCATGAAGAGCTTCATCTAGGCTGCCACCCGATAAGAAATCATATATTAACAACTTTGATGTTGGAGAATTGCAATATCCTCTTAAATTCACTAAATATCTGTGCTTAATGCTTCCAAGAATTTCAAGCTCTCTCTCAAAGAACCGATCAAATCCCTCATTCAACTTCACTATTCTTTTCAAAGCAAATACATTTCCATCATCCATTGCCAGTTTGTATACCGTTCCAAACCCTCCAGCACCAATCACGTGCTCCTCGTTTAAAGTTTCCAACTTCTTAAGTATATCTTTCGAAGAATATGGTAAGTCTCCGTGAAACATCACAATCGATGCACCTAAACCAATAAGAATTCATTATAACAGTTATGATTGAATTGATAAATAATATTCTGATATATTATTATATCCATCAATCCATAAAACTATTATTAGAAGCTCACCTCCACCAACGTCCACAGCAAGACCTTTGACGTCATTTTTACCAAGCTTCTTGTAAAGAAAACAACCCCAGAAGCACATTAGTGCAACAAGGAGTAATGCACCCACAGTAGCGGAAGCACTTATAAGTAGCCGTCCAGAGTTCTTCTTCACGCTCTGGTTTCCTGTTATATATATAGTGATATATATATAGTGGAAACAAACAATATTAATATCTCTTATAATGTAAGTTTAAACTTTTTATAAGAAAGCAATTAGAATACAAATCATGAAAGAGTTATAGCAGACCTGTAGGCTGTGAGCCTGCTGGACCTCCAGCATCATTTTTGCACAACTGATTGATATGTGCCCCACACAAGCCACGGTTTCCAAGAAAACTGAGAGTAATCGAACAAAAATTACAATCTATTTCAGTAATTCTATTAAATATCAAATTATTGTTTAAAAGTTGTAGAACAATCAATGGTTATATACTACAAAGTGAACACTATATACTACACAATGATAAATAGTTGTGCCATGAATTATATTGATGGTACATTAGGCATCCATTGTTTAGCAAATTATTGATCCCATATATACAATTATGTAGTTAAGGTTTGAGAAATCAGAACTTACGAGTAGGTTCCGAATTGGTCAAGAGCACCACCTGATGGGATTGGCCCAGTCAGAAAGTTGTTTGAGACGTTGCTTCACAATTACAAAGAACAAAAATCAATATATTATTCAACAACAAATTCTAAAAATTATTATCTGGAACTTAATTTCATCATACTTACAAATTTGTAAGAGTTCTCATATTCCCAATAGATGAGGGGATACTTCCACTAAGAGAGTTGCTAGAGACATCCCTGCAACATGTGGAAACAAAAGCTCAATTAATTGTAGGTACAACGCTAGAAATACAATCACAGGATAGTCCCCACAAGCTTCAGTGTCAATAAAGAAAGACAATATAAAAATGTACAATGTTAATTATGGCCCATGTGTACAATACTTTGAAAAGCAAGAACTACGATTTTTTCATCAAAACAAAAATGTGTTTGGAATATTTTACTCATGCAGGAGTTATTAGTGAATATCTTTCATCTAAACAAAGTTGTGTTTGGAATATATTACTCATGCGAGAGTTATTAGTGAATATCTCTTGTCTAATCTAGTGTTAATTTTGTACGATTATTCCTTAATTTTGTGTAGTTACATTTTCTTCATTGTAACAACTAAGTTTATAACTGGAAATAGATGATCCTCCTACTTACAGAAGATATTTACATAACTTACAATGTTTGAAGCTTCGAAAGATTTCCTATTTGAGTGGGAATAAAGCCACTCAAGTAATTATTCTGCAAAAATCTGTCAATAACAATGTTGTCAATATAAATATATAAAAGGGATCCATTAGCATCATAATAGCATTTACATAAATATTAATGTTGTGCTAGTACATAAACACAAGTCAGGCTTATTATTTGACAATAACTAGTATTTTCTAAAATGAAGATAGTTAAAACATTCAAGTTACATATTCTGTAGATCCACTAAACACAACTTTACACATGTTGTCGATATTAATACAGTGTGATACCAAGACTATTGTACTTACAATCCTTGTAGCTCTGTACAGTTTCCTAACTCTGGAGGAATTTCCCCATAAAAGTTGTTGAAATGAAGATCTCTACATGACATTACACATAACATCATCAGTGACTTGCATAGTCTACGTATAATAAGCATGCACAAAAAAAAAAAAACATTAAGAAATAAGAAGAGAGAGCCTTGAAATCACGTACAAAAATTTTAAACTATTTAGCTTTCCTAAATCTGATGATATAGGTCCACTCAGTTTGTGATTCGAAAGATTCCTGAAAAGTTAAACAGAAAAAACCCAATCAGGAATTAGTGAATTACAGTACTTGTATATGTACACAAGTGCAACAAAGAAGCTGAAGAATAATTGCAACAATAATGTCATGACAAAAGAAAAAGTTCATAAAAGGTATTTAATGTGTTCAAGATTGGCTTTGAGGTTTTGAGATCTTACAAATATACAACTCTTTTGGTCTTCAAATCACATGTTACCCCTTTCCATCCACATGGATCGGGATCCTCTGGCCTCCATTGGCGAAGTAGGCCATCCGAACTAATAATGTTTGTTCGAAAGTTAACGAGAGCTTCACCTGAAAATATACAAACAAATAATATTCTAATTTAAACATAAGCCATAAATGATTTAGACATCTTGTTGTTTTATCTTTATATAGTTTTCAATTAAGATAAACTGACATACCATCGGGAGTGAGACCTTGAAGATTGTTCACCAGATAACAAAGAAATAAAAAGAACAATAGCAATGGCCCTTGAAAAACTGTAAGGAGAATGCCCATTGCTGTTCTGATCAAGCATCCTACAGCTCATCTGAGGCACTAGGCACAACACGAAAACCACCCCATCAACATGCAATCATGTGACGGATGATAACGACTGATAGCAAGTTTAACAAGAACATGATTAAAAATATAGTAAAAGATGTGAATATAAAAATTGATTTGAGGAGAGCTTAGTCCCTTACATGCTTGTTAATATCGGACCACTGAAGTCTAATAAACAAAATACGACAGTTTTCCGGTAGATAGAAAACGAAAGAACGAAGATAATATTGAACGTAATCCCTGCAGATGCTAGTAGTTTCAGATAACTGGCTTATGGGAACGACACACCTGCGAAACATAAGCCAGATAAATCATATAATTGTAGATGGTGAAGAGTATGGCAATAAAATAGGTTATCCTAACAACAAGTAGCGTCACAAATTTAAGAGATGTATTAGAAAAATATTAAACTTCTTATTACGCCTATTAAGCTGACATCGGGAAGTTGACAAGCCTTAAGTTCTACTCATTTGGTTGATTAAAACTTTATTTTGTGGATCCCATTTAAATAGTGTGAGTAGCAAGTAAGGTTTAATTGTGAGTACTTATTTTAAATGCAGGCCGACCAAATTAGCAGGACGGGTTTTTTATAAAGATAAGACTAACAAAAGTACAAAAGCTAACACAGCCATTCAAAACTGAAATTATACATATACAACACTGAACGATATATACTCTATAGAACCTCTAAAATCAAAAGTGAACCAATTTCTAAGCAAACCATAGCGGAAGTAATAACAACTCAGATTAATTCTTACATGCATTACTAATAAACACGTGTTATTAAAACGCATACATCTTATATTAGGTCTTGTGATCTTAAAGTTATTACTTACATGCATTACTAATAGCACACTTATGTAAGACTACAAAACATACAATGCTCACAAAAATTCCGATCACCAGATTATCACAAAAACACTATAATAGTCCGAATACGATCATATTTCCTAAACAAACTGGTAACTCAGTAACTAAACAACACTAAATGAACTAATTCCGCTTCATTCCGCTTACAAAAACAATTTCGGTTCATTCTAATCACTTAATCTACCAAATAACTTATCATCAACTTATAAAAACATCAATCCTGCTACAGTGTTCAGTCAACTACCTAATTTTTAGTCAATTTATAAATAAAATTAAAAAAAACACCTAAAAATTAACGAACAGTATAACAAGCTAGTGATCATATAACTAATCAGTTTAATTAAACAAAATCATAATGTAAGCAAATTGAAGTAAAATTAGGTCAAAATTACAGCAATTCGAGTTCAAATTAGATCGAAAAAATGCAAATTAACAGAATCAGAACTGAGTAATTGATTGATTGAGATATACCTAATTTGGATCTGCGATTAATCGATCAAAGTAGAGATTGTGAGTTTGAGGTGTATAGTAGAGAGAGAAGAATCTAGATTTGATGAAGGTGTGATGATGAGAGAGAAAGTGTTGAGTGTCCGTACTTGTGTGACCGACGCTTCTTCTATGACTGGACTCTTTGGGCTTGACTTTGGAAAGTTGAGAGAGTGTGAGTTTGTATACGGTTTAAGATGACATAGCGGTAAGACGTTTGTTGATATTATAAAGTGATCGATTAGTGTTTTGAATTTAGAAAGTTATGTGTTTGGGATGGTTTGTTTAAATCTATACTTGTAAGTAGCAATTTTCGAATTGAAGTTGTTGCAACTAATATGAATGTGTTTAATGTGCAAATGTTGACTACTAAACAACATTTTGGGTGAGATGTTTCTTTCTTATCATATAAATTGTATACAAGTAGTGATGAAGTAACCCCAAACGTAAAATCATCATGAAAACTATGGATTATATCTTTAAGCTTTGTTTTAATGCTAAAATCTTTGTAATTTTTAACATATAAGGTAATACATGGTCTAAAGAACATAGACTTATTATTTTCATAAACTATTTATAAAAACAATATTCACACAAAAGATTTATCACATAAATAATACATACCTTTTCAAATACCTACGAACATTAGAAACAATTTATACAATTAACCCATTATACAAATATTTCATCCATTTAGCCTCGATTCACATAAAGGTTGGGGTGTTTGTTTGGGCTTATATAAGTGGTTTATTACTTATTATCATTTCGGCTTATGTTTCATAAAACCGAATTTTTCGGCTTATGTAACTGTTTATGGGCTTACACTGGTTATTATGACATAATAAACAGTAATAAGCTCATAAACGGTTACATATGCCAAAAAATCTAAACTTATAAAACATAAGTCGAAATATCAATAAACAATAAGCTTCTTATATAACTCGAGGGTCACTCTACTTTTCCAAATAATCCGATTGGATCATTCAACAAAAAAATAATATAACATATTCACTATACTTTTAAAAACCGTCTAATTAAATCATTGGGCCCCACATTAACCTGTTAATTCAGGTAATAATAGAATAAAACTACCTTATCCTTATATATTTGTTTAAGTTCAGCAACACCACCAATCCCATTCTCCACCAACGGCGGACCATCACCATCAACGGCGGACCATCACCATCAACGGAACCTCGATTCCTTCGATTAAACTTATTCGGTTTCTCGTGTCTGCGTAGGGAAATCATATTGTTTGTCAAATGGGTGTAGTGAAAACGAACAAAACTAAGACTTATGCTTAACCGTAACGCCCATTTCTCCGGCGACAATCAAAGTAGTAGCCATATCAATAAACATCCCATGTTCCACAACACCAGCAAGTCTCAACATTGCATCCCCATCAAGTTTCAAATCGCCAATACTTTTCTTAAAATACAAATCCACAATAAAATTCCCATTATCAGTCACATAAGGCTCCTCACTCTCCTTCACAACTCGAAGCTTCGCAACACACCCGGTGTCCTCAAACATCGATTGCAGCTTCTGCGCGGTAAATCTCCAACAAAAGGGAACGATCTCAACCGGCATAGCTAACCCACTCCCACCAATATACTCCACTAGTTTCGACTCATCCACAATACAAACAAACTTCTTACAACAACCTTCAATCATTTTCTCGCGGAGTAATGACCCGCCTCGGCCTTTAACCAGGTTTAACTCCGGGTCGACCTCATCCGCTCCATCAATTGCTAAATCGAGGACCCGATGAGTGTCAAGATCCGACAAAGGGATACCTAATGACAAAGCTTGTTCATGTGTTTGTGTGTTAGTTTTTGGTGATGCAAAAGTTCTGCGATACAGTCGATTGCGTGTTTGGCGGTGGACCCGATTCCAAGGCCAAGGACCATCCCGGATTCGACAAAATCGACGGCAAATGAATTATCAATTTGTCATTTAGCTTAGATTTTACTGCAAATGGGTGTAGAAAATCATATTGCCATTTTTGTAGATCAAAAGCAAACAAGCAATAAATGGGTGAAATTGGGTAATAGTGGTGATAATTAGTCAAAAGTCAAAAAGTTATTCGGTTTAACAGGTTACCAGTCATCCAAATGACGAATTTAAACTTTTTCTAAAGCATGAGTGATCATTTTAAACATTTTTTGAAAGTGTAGTGATAACGACATATTTTTTTTTAATTCAATGATCTAATCGGATTATTTGGAAGAGTACAATCACCTTGAGTGCATTAACCCCTTATATAAACTATAAGTTAAAGTAAGTAATTCCCAAATTAAAAAAAAAACACACAAATTGGGTGGAGAGAGAGAGAATGACAAGAGGAAAGCAAAAGATCGAAGCACAGAAAAAGAACGCAGAAAAGAATCAAAAATCAAAAGGATCTCAATTTGAAGCTCGTGCTGTTGCTCTCAAAATTGTTTGCCCTATTTGTAAAGTAAGTATAACTTAATTTAATTTCGTTTTTTTAATTTCTGATCTAGGTTTCAATTAGATAATTATCCCAATTATAAAATATGATATGTTTTATGAAGTAATTGAGCCTTGGATGATTTGGATTTTATTTATGTTTAGATTATATAATTTTGTTTCATATCTGATCTAGGGTTTTGTTTCAACATCTAGTACAGCTTTACAAACCTTGACATTATAATAGAACGTAACGTCTGAACCCGAACTAAAAACTGTGTTAACCTCTCTTCGTTTACGCACGTTATTTCATTCGATGTATTGGGGTTTACAGGTGCAGTTAGCAAATCAGAACCAGTTGAATGATCATTATAGCTCCAAGCATCCCAAGGAGAAGCCGCCAAGCAACTCAGAATGATTGCTTTCTTGTTCTGCAGAACATGATTGTCTCGTTTAGGGGCTAGATTATCGTGTTTTGTGTTTAAAGGAACCTAGTACTTGTTTACAACAAAGAGAACAAGTGTAAAACTGGTTAAGTTATTGTGTTTTTGTGCATTTACATTCTGGTTTTATCATACGTCATGAATGACTCGTGTTTCTTTTGTATTGACATTTGCATTGTTGCGTAACTGGAATGAAAAGGTGTAATAATATAAAGTTGTGAAGTGTAATCATGCTAGGGAGTCGGAATTTTTTACAGTTCATTTGTTTTCTCGTATGTTAAAGGTCTAAACTCTGAGTTATCAACCAAGGTTTTGAACGAAACTATACTTTAATGAGTGAATGGCTACAAGTCTACAACCCCCGTTGGGAGTTTAGTGACTTGTTTGAAAGTTGGTTTCGAAAGTACTTATTTAGAATTTAAGAATTATGGTTACACGATTTTACTTTACCTTAAGAATGATTCATTGTTGCAAGTAATTTTACAAAGTCCTAATCTCACTATAAAACCTTAAAAATAGGAAGTCTAAATCAATTTGCGGCAAGATAAAATACCTTGTCACCTTGATTCTAACAAATATCTCGTCGCCTTTTTAGCAAGAATGATCATTGTTGAACATCTTAGATCGTCCATTTTCCTTGCTATTTATTTTGTGCACTTCTTTTCTTCGCTATTTGTTTTGTGAACTTCTTTGTCTTCACAATGATTTTGGCCCCTGTATTCGTAGTCAACAAGTCGTGTGAACCGGACCTTTTCATCCAGAAAAAAACTTAAGCTTCTTAAACTAAGACAAATATTCAGAAAGTTGTCGCCACTAACAGTGTCATTCAAATATGTATAAAAATATGCACTGTGTTGGTTTTGTGTAATTCGTCAACAATGGTTCTATGTAATTCGCCAACTACTATTTGTCAACATAATCCAGAGTATTGGATTATGTCAATGTCGCGTTATACTTTACCTATTTTAGTTGATATATTTCCTGGACATTTTGCCAAACATTTCTACCGAACCAAAGTTGTCCCGCTACTCAATCTGTACGACCCACGTGTTTTGACACCTCGTTTAACTGTACAATTCCCCATCACTGAGATATATTAAGACATCTTTGGCTTGCCAAACAAAAAGGAGTTATGCCAGTGAATGGTGATTCCGAATACAACAAACCAACATCATCAACATCATATGTTTTTTTATTAAAACAAAATAATATCCACAAATGAAATCCAAGTGGCACACAAGCAATTAATCTGAAGTAAACAACCACAAGTTGAATCACTGTCCTAAGCAATAACTCATATTCTTGTGCAATGAACAAACACACGAAATCAAGTCACATATATTCAAACCAAACAGCAGAAATAGAAACAGTCTTCAGCTTTCGGAGCTTTAGAAATCGAAACAGTCTTCAGCTTTCGGAGCTTTAGAAGTAGAAACAGTCGTCAGCTTTCGGAGCTTTAGAAATAGAAACAGTCGTCAGATTTCGGAGCTGTAGAAATAGAAACAAACTTCAGCTTTCAGAGCTATACGATCCTTCTCCTGATGATGATGAGCCACTCTCTAGTTGAACACGTTTCATCTCATCGTATGCCCATTCGAGACCATGGCAGTAATGGACTGGTGGATTAAACCTGGTATCCTCGATATTATCTGGCAAGAACGCACCATTTTCAACTAGAAATCTGATCGCCCTCTTGTTTTTCTCTTTTGCAGCAGTGTGGAGCGGTGTCCCTGCGATTAAACAAAGAATAAAGAACGTTATAACAAAGTTAGCAGTAAAACAACGGAAAATGGTTAAACTTTTGTATTTCCACATATTGATTTGAACTGTCATGATAGGGTATAATGTACTTACAGCCACAAGCACCCTTGGTTCGAGCATCAATATTAGCACCATGCTCAAGGAGTTTATCCATAACCTTTACGTGACCACCTTTTGCAGCAAGATGAAGAGGGGTGACCCCATGCGATTTGGGGCCTGATGCAGCAACGTTTGCATCCATTCCTTCGTTAAGAAGCCTTTTCACCTGCCAAAAGAGTGCACGAGTCAGTTAAAACTTATAGAAACAAAATATTGAATCAAACACATTTGTTTCCTTTCCTACATACTAATACAATTGGGGTACAAAAAGATTATCATAAGTTTAATATAAACACGCAAACTCATATAAACGGAACCCACAAAATATAGATGTTATATTGAAAAAACATATAAAAAAATTTCATCAGCTGCTGGCAGAAGGTGTGATGCTAATCGTTCACTTTACCAAACAAGCATCATAGCTAAGGTAGCTACAACTATCAGGTAAAAAAGTCTAGATTACAAAAATCAATCAAATACAGTAAACACGATTAGATCAATACTTCCGCATGAAGAAGGCAAAAGACCCCTATAAATCATACTCTCGGTCTAAATTGCAACACTTTGTTGTTTTCATCTAGAGATATATCCTACCGACAGATAAATCACCAGCTAGTATTTATATTTCCTAACTAGATTATTACCATGCTTAGTTCAACTTCAAACAGCATAAACGCATCATAACGCTATCGCATACAGCCCTAAACTCTATGAAAACGATCTATCCGATTAACAGCTCTACCTAGCTACTCACTTTAACTACAACTCAATAAATTAAACAAACAATAACCATCCAAATAAGAAACAATTCATACAAAAAGTCATAGGTAAATTCTCACCTCTTTAAGATCGCCTTTCCGAGCACCAACATGAAGCAAAGTCCACCCTCTATCATCCCTATCATTCCCTAAGCTAATAGACCTCTTCATTCGCCTCCGATTACCATTCGAAACCATCAAACAATCGCGTCCTTCCATCTTCAATTCCCGGTTAACCCGATTCACGTCTCGAGTCCAAAACACACCCAAATTACACAGAACAGAGGAAAACAGAGCAGATTTTCCGTATATGAAACAATTGTTTTCAAAATCAACAAAACAGTAACTTTAACTAAAAATCACAATAATCGAAGATTTTACGACTTCTTTTTTACATGATTTGTGTAAAAGAACTAAAATTTAACGAGAAGAATGATTACCCATATTGAAAGGAGCAAAAGGATTCAATCCAGGACCAAGAACACGTAAATTTTGAAGCTTGATTACAAATAAAGAAAGCGATGATGATGGTAACATATTATAAAAGTTACGAAATTGATTACTGTAATAATTCAAACATAAACCCTAGATAGATTGAAATGAAAGAAGTTGGAGAGAAATTGAAGCTGAATTTGAAAGATTGGGTGGCGAATTGGAAACCCTAGATTTTGGAGAGATGTATATATGTAATTGGGGATTTTTGGATTTGGGGTATTTGTGTTGGTGTTTTATTGGGAAATGTAGTTTGGAAGAATGGCAGTTTTAGTCCTTTGACTATGTGAGATAGTTTATATATAACCCTTTGGAAAATTGTAAGTAGGCAACACGATGTAGTGAATATGTTAAGGACATATATTATGCTTTACTAATATTCCTATTCCTACTATATTTATGAAAAATAAAATAACACAAAGAACATAGTTTTAAAGTAATAACGTAGTCTTTCTTAGTTTTAAGCTTTCGTTTATCAAATTGCTGCTTTTTAATTACACTTATTAGTGTGTACGTATTATACGGTGATGGTGAATAAATATGAGACAGAGATGACCCAACACGATATTTCAAATGTGTTTTGTGTTTTCCTTTGAAGTCTAGATGTGTTCTGAAATACCTAATAATGTTTATCAAACCTAATATGTAATGTTTAGAGTCGACATTAAATTGATTTTATATACAACTTAATTTTATATTTATTACATTGTAGTAGTTTATGTATTAAGGTGTTTATATTCAAGGTCGTATGTATTATTTTTCAATGATACTTAATCTCATCGAGAACGCGGTATGAAGAAAGTAGCACGTATGGACTAGGGAGACTGCTTATCGAGAGACCTCCGACAAAGGTGAAAGTGGGACAAGATGGGGTTAGCGAGCAATGTGTGTGTGTGTGTGTGTGTGTGTTTTGGTGACGACTTACCGTATATTCAACGTTCAATTTTTCTATGGATTTCTAGTAGAAGTAATCATCCTAATGTGGATTGGAAAGAGGGGTCTTCTAATCCACAAAACATGTATATAGCTTAATGTTCCTTTCTAGGTGTCTTGTTTGTTTTGGTGCATCTTCGTGAAGCCCTTAACGTGTACATTGTTTTTGTGGGCTTTTTAATATTGTCGTTAAAAAAAAGGTTTAACTTGATATGTTACCTCACTACAATAGGTCTTATAGTTAAAAGTTCAAATAATCAAACACAAAAACAATAACATTGTGAGTTTAATTACATGAACAAAGAATATCGAATGAAATTTAAATTAAAATTTTGTAAATCAAACCAATATCTTTTGATGAAATCAAGTTTTGGTGTTTTAACCAACAAGAATCACCTCAAAACTCTTTTGTTGCATAAGCTTTAATGATTTCCGTAAAAGCTTGTTGATGGTGAAATGGTTAAAACTCAAGATTATGGTTTTGATTTGGATCAAGGTTTTACCGGAAATGGTTAACATGTGCTATAGCTCTTTCAGCAATTGTTCTAGCTTCAAACCTATCAGCTTCGTTACAATATTTTAGAGCAGCGATTTTGAGTGGATTGTCTCTTCCTTCAGGTGGAGCTGTGTATGTGACCATATAGGCAAGCACGAGAGCAAATATCCTGCAATTCTTTACCTGCAAAACACTCATAAAGTTTTTGTCAAAGATGCGGGCAAATTTCCACATATGTCTCCTATGTTTGGGTTCATTTGCATGCTCCATAGACATCAGCACACTTATTCCATCAATTTGATCTTCAAATGCCTTACAATAAAGAGATTCTGTCAACTCAGCACATCTGGTTCTTAAGTTTTGTAAGACTCTGGTCCATAACACATAAGTGTGGAGACCGGTGTAATTGAGATGCATTTGATACAAAAACTCCTTAAGATCATGTCTCTCCTTACATTCTCGTCCTGCAAAAAGAATAACATATAATGTATTCTTATACTTAGGATAAATATCAAATTCGATCCTCGTCTGCTTTATCACTTCCTGGTCAGCATGGAAGTCGTTAAACGGAAAGTTGAACTTATAAAAATTTGCAAACTTGTCCTTCGGATGCTTATCAATTTGTTTCACATTGTTTCCTTGAATCTCATGATCAATATCCATCAACATCTCTCTGTTTGATCCTCTGCATAACTCGTTGTTTGATACTGATTTGATTGGTGTGGTTGCTAAGAAGTTTAGTAACTTGGGATCTACTTTAGCCATTTAAAAATTGCCATTTCGATCTCGCAGGTTGTAAGCCAATAATAACAATCTTGCTATTGCTCTAGGGGTGAATTTTCCATGGATTGAACTGTAGGCAGCTCGTCATGTGGCTATGATTTCTTCAACATTTAATCTCTTTAAAGAGAAGATTTCTAGATTCTTGAACTACCTATCTTTCCATGAGTTAGTGGACTCTATGTTGTAGCCATAGTTTTCTTATTCTCCCCAGTAGTTCCTCTTCTTCTTCGGAAATGGTGCAAGAACAACATGTCTCAAAAATGTTTCATATTTTTATTATATTATAAAGAATCTTCTCATACTGTTAATCTCTTAAAACTTAAGTAATTGAAATTACTTATTTATCCTTATTCAATTCAAACAAATAGAAATTATAATTAAGTTGAATTACTTATTTACATTTTCTCATTAAATTTGATATCTTTATGATTTATTACATAATAATGCATTTAAGGTTTTTTTGAATTCTATGTTTTAAGTAAGTTAACTTTTAGGGAAATATATTTAAAATATTTATTTTTATAAAAGAAAAGAAAATTTAATATTTGAATCCAAAATTAATTTTTCATATTTGATTTTTTTGTCTCGGTATATGAACAAGCCAGATTGGACGGGGTTAACGCTAAGAAGTAAGAATATGATTGTTTTAACATTTTAAATTTTCAGATAATTGTATTAAAATCCGAACAACTACTAATAATATTCTTGGCACATTATTTCAAAGATAAATTGTTTGTAATTTGAAGTATTTGCAAGATTTATTATATTTATTTTGTGAGAAATTGTTATGATGGTTGTTTATGTTGCTTTTGTAGACAAATTATTTTAATTTTAAATGTTTGTTAAGAGATATTAAACAAGTTTTCGGGTTTTTTAAAGTTTTAATTCTTTAATAAATATTAGTGTTGATTATACGGTTTAGGTGATAATCATTTGTGATAATTTTATAGTTTTTTGTGAAAATATTAAAAGGTAGATATACATTACAAATAAAATACAATACTAATACAAATACATAATAAAATGATAACAATATGTTTATTTTTTATTTATGTTGTATAGTAAATTATTTGTAAATATTTAACATTTATGTCTCAAATTACCAATAAACTTATATTATAAAACGGATTTTGTATTATGTTTGATACGTATTAAAAAAATGCAGAGATAAATAGACAATCTTTATAAAAGTATATAACAATTCACAACCCATCAATCTTAAATAAACATTTGAGATAGTGATCATTTGATATAATTAAAAGAAATAAGTTAATCCTAATGGACTAAAAGATTGTGAGTGCATAATGTTTACAAATAAAGAGTGTGGTGTACTTTCAAAATAAAGAGGATTAAACATGTCCTAGTTGACAAATTGTAATAAACATATTTGTGATTATCTCTACTTTATAGTTTGTTATACATATATGATTTTACCAAATTAGCTAATAGCGTAGAATAAGTCGAATTACCCAAATAGATTGAATGACTAAAGATAAAATTTTCCAAATGGTCGAAAGATAAACTAATAGAAGGTGTAATTTTATTGATGGTGAGAATAAATAATGTTACCCCATATTGTCAAATTTAGAAAATGGTTGAACGAGAAACAATTATAGCAACTATTTTTATGCCTCAAATTTCCAAACTTAAAATTGTTACCTTAAAATTCATATTATAACACGAACGACCAAATACGAAAATATTATACTTAATATAAAGCCGGAAGTAACGAATAAGAAACTATCGAAACTCATTCTCATATCAATAATTCTTTTCCATCCCGAAAGGTGAGTCGAAAATCGCACCGCATAATTTGTTTTGGCCCAAAGACCACCCAATAAACCAATACTCTCACGACATAAATCACGAGACGAATTGAAAACTACAAAAAATCATTATCGTACTACAACTTTTTATCGTCGCTGCATCGCACGGGTTCTATACTAGATATCTAATACATAAAAAGGTTTTACAATATTTTCAAGAAAAATAGTGTGTTGTTACCTAAATTTTCAAGAAAAGTACTACATTGATTATTAGGATCTATGTTTTCAAAAACTGGGTTGTTTTCCCACCTCTAGTCAAACCAACAAAAAACACTTTTTTGACTTTTTATCGTTCAAATTGACCCTCTCAAGAATCACACCAGAAACCAAACAAAAAATGTACGGTGGTGGTAGTAGCAGCGCCGGCGACGGCGCCGGTGGTAGGTATGATAATGAAACCCTAAGTCGATTAAACCATATGATGATGATGAGTGTTCAACCGGTGACGGTGGTTGGTGGTGGTGGAGATATGGAGAGGATGCCTATGTGGAGTGAGCAGGAAACTAGGGATTTCATATCGATTCGGAGCGAGTTGGAAGGGGATTTTAATGTGGCGAAAAGGAATAAGGGGTTGTGGGAAGTTGTTGCTGTGAAAATGAAGGACTTAGGGTATAGGAGAAGTTCTGATCAGTGTAAATGCAAGTGGAAGAATCTCGTTAATCGTTATAAGGTATTCATTCCATTTTACGCGATTTTTGTTTATGTGTTTGTTAATGTATTTTGTGATTTAGATGTAGAAATGACTGCAACTGCTTGTTTTTAGATTGGCGATTTTAAGGTTGTTATAGCGAAATCTGATGATTAGGTTGTTTGAGATTTGTTAGGTGATCACATTTCTTGTAATCGGTTTTTTGGCAGACAGGGTAAAAGTTATGATTGGATTTTTAGTATAAGTTTTAGGATCATTTGCAAACACTGCATTAATTTACGGACACACGTTGGAAGTCTGTAGGTATGATATATATGTTCTTTTTTTTAATAAAACGATCATGTTAGTATGGATTAAGTTGTTTTCTTCTAAGGTTGGGATTGCGTTTGTAAAATAGATTTTCTGCTTACAAAACAGCTTTTTCAAAAAACATGTCTCGTTTTGCTTTTGGAAACTGCGTTTTCTTAAGTAAACGCAGATAAAATCAGTTTTCTTAGATATTTTACCAAGCACAGTTTCTGAGTATCTGTGTGTTGCAAAAACGATAATCAGATAAATTCTGAAGGCTGTTTAAAATTTCTCTTGAAAGTTCTCATATTCTTATAGTGTTTTAAATTTTATCTTGAAAGTTTTTTTTTCTGAATTTGAAATCTTTGATTAGGGAAAGGAGACATTGGATCGAGATAACGCTCGTTCATTCCCATTCTTCGAGGAACTACATGCCCTATTCTCCGAAAAAACAGCTAACACACCACAATCACAAACACCCTTTGACCATTCCACCACTTCTAGTCAATCAAAGAAACGGGTCACAAGAACAGACTCGTATCAATCACTTGAAGAAATTTCCGAGGACGAATACGAGAACGAAGAAAACAAGTTTACAAAAACTACCATTCCACCATTAAAGAAACCCAAAAGGGAAAAACGCGCACAAACATCAAATCAAGATTCGGGAAGTAATTCCAACTCTGTTCGGGAAATTCTCCATGATTTCTTTCAACAGCAGGAGATGATTGAGATGCAATGGAGACAGTTGATGGAGAAACATGCTTATGAACGACAATTATCTGAACAAGAATGGCGGCAATCAATGGAGAAGCTTGAAATGGAGAAGATGAGAATCGAGCAATCATGGAGGGAAAAAGAAGAACAGAGAAAGGTGAGAGAAGAAAGCCGTGCTGAGAGAAGAGATGCCCTTTTGACATTACTATTAAATAAAATCGTTAACGAGCAATGATCTTAAAACGTATTGTTCTCCTATTACAACAATATGAGAACATAATGTACATAACTTGACTTATATATTTCAAGATGTTAGCTAAGAAAAACATACATAAATACTTATGATTAGATCAGATAGACCGGTATTATTCTAACTAGCTTCTATAATTTTGTACATCGAGTTTTCTGACCTAGCTTGAAGGTGGGTGATACTTTTGAAATGAAACAGAAGGTTTTTTAAACAACACTTGACTATCAAAGGTCACGAGTTGATGGTAATGTTAAATTGTTAAAGCATATATCACTATTGTGACTTTTGTAATAAATATAGCTTGCAACAGCTAACATGATCGAACTAAACCTGGTTTGAATTGTTTGTTAAGACTTGACCATGTAAATTTATTTGCTGGTTTTGGTTTAAAATTGTTCTAAGAGCATTCGTTATGGGTGCGGGGTGCCATATCCCAACGGGGCACAATAGGGTGCCCGTAACACCATTCCAAGCATCTAAGCATATCTCAAATCTTGATTCCCATCTCAATCCATCGTTCATGCTACTTTTTCTGTCAATTTATTTATCTATTTTTATATACTTAAATGAAAATGAGAGTGATAGGACTATGTCATAGTTAATGATTAGTGACGTGAAGTATATGATAGATGATATGACAAAAAATAATCGATTGTCGTAAGAGGGACGATAGCTACCATAAGTAATGCTCTAAAACGAGGTAATTAGTTCGATCAAGATTTTATAAGTTCCAAATTATAAGATCCTTGTAAGTAGAAGTTGAATAACATACAAACACAAAAAGATAAAAACATTTATCAAAATTTTTACTGAGCGGGATTGCGAGTCTATATGACCTTTCGTGTTTCTTTCTTGCCTTTTCATGACGAAAATTCCTATATTTAAGATAAATTAAACTCATTAAATTAATTATAAATTCAAGCCTAATTTGAACTCAAACCCAATCAAGTAAATCAACTACTTTTTAGGGTGTTTGGATGTGTATTTTCAAAGTGATTAATTGATATTATAAATAATTAGAATTGATAACTGTGTATCTCTTTAAAGTTGTATAATCTGATTTTGAATTTGGCATTTGACAAAATCTGATTATTAAAGAAACTATAACTTAATTTCTTTATTCAAGAGCATTGGACATTATATTATTAATAGTTTTTTTTTTTAAATATTAAAAATATTAATTATCCATGTACATTACAAAAGAAATTCAAAGAAAAACCCCAAAATATCCTAAAAAAACAATTCTTTTGGACTCAAACTTAATATGATGACGACAACAAGTACCTTCTTGGAATCTTTGTCTAACATGTCCATATTCGTTGACATACATATTCAACATAATGCAAAATTCACCTTGTCGGGCCGTTGTAACACAAAGTCTTCTTTTAAAACAATTTATGTGTAGCACAAACATGTACACTTGCCACTCAAAATGCTTTTGCACTAGTGACTAACTTGCCCAAAACCGCCTTGTCAGACCTTTGTATATATGTGAGAACTTCCCACTTGTACTTGTAACACAATCGACAAATTAAAAGTTAGTTCAAAAGTGGAATAAAACCTAAAATATAAATAATGAACAAATTTATGTTAACATCACTTCCATAGCAAGATCTTTATTTTTTACACATTAAATTGTAAACATGATCAAATCAAACCATTTAAAAGTAAATGAGTTTCAATGGCGTAACTATGTCCAACAGATTGAATTGGAATCAGAAAAGGCCAAAAAGTCGCTAAAAACAAAGGAAACAAAACGAAATAAGAAGAGCTGCAGACTCACGTCGATTTAAAGGATGGATCAACAATAGTGCTAGAAGCAGCAAGTGAAATAGTCGTGACATCTTCCCTCACGGAAACCATCCAAAGCCGCCACTTTTTTTTCTTTCCCTAATGATCATTTTGAATATTCACATGTTATCTACAAAACAAAAATGCACAAAGAAGATAAATTGGAATTATAAAGAACTACATGGGCATGTAAATCACCAAAGCAAATACAAACTCTTTTATTTAACCAGAATTTTCAATTAGACAGTCTATCAAACACCTAATATACATCTTATCAAATCCTAAACCTTAAATCCTTCAGTCTAACTATCGTTATGATTAAATGGTAAAATCGCTGATTTTAAGATAACAATTATTATACGAAGTAAAAGATGGAGATATGGGATACCGTAATAAAATTACAAACCTTGTAGATTTAACCAAATTATAATGTTTTAGACGAAATTTGAAGAAGATCTTAGAACATCTTTAACCGTCGAAGAGGTTAAAGTTATAGTGGCAAAAGATGAAGATCTACATATGAAGATGAAGAAGCAGAGAGTATTTGAATTCGAATTTGAAATTTAAAATTGGAACAAATTCGAAATTTGCTTTGATATCAATGTTATTCATTGATTAATGTATATTTTCAATAATCTCAAGAAAAGAAAAACTACTTACTATTTATTACTTAATTAATTAGAATATTTAAATAATAATATTACAAAATCAACAATCTTTTTATATATCACAGGTGAATAATCTAAATATTCGTTATGTCACGATCAGTCTTAGGGGGTGTTTGTTTGAACTTATGAAAGGAGTTTATTAGCTTATTAGCTTATGTAAGCTATATAAGCTCCCTTATAGTGTTTGTTTAAGCTTATTAGCTAAGACTTATTAGCTTATATAAGGGTGTTTTTATAAGCCCAATTCTTGTGGCTTAAAGATTTTCCTCCTTTTTATTCTATGATAAGCTAATAAGCTAAACCAAACACTTACCAAATATTTATAAGATTTTATTTCATAAGTCATAAGCTACTTAACCTTAAGCCCATCAAATAAGCGTACACAAACACACCCTTAACTTCGATGATTAAACTCACCCTTAACTTGGATGATTAAACTCGTGATTTTTTATCCGGAAATAAGTTAAAGCAAACCCGTGTAACACAATAAACAAAAGGGGTGATCAAATCCACCTCAGGGTCTCGTTTATAAACAACTACGGGGTAATCAAAAGGAGCAGGTCCGAAAATGGCAGGAAGCAGCAGCACAGAAGATATTTTAAGCGAGCTTCTCAATGTCGAGTTACAGCTTCAAGATTGTCAAGGTTTAAACATTTTCAATCCTCTTTTTTCCATTATTTTTTATATATCTATATCTATATCTATATATACACTAATAATATATCTATATTCTGATGCCTTGTAAACAAAAGGGTTAGCAGCGCAGCTTGTTGTCCGTTGCCTTCTGCCACTTTGTAAATTCTTATGATCCATTATATATTACATTATTGATTGTAATAAGTTATTGATAAGTGTGATATTTGTTATGTTTTTGTTTAGATGAAATAAAGAGGCTGCTTGATAAGCAAGAGAAGCTGTATGAGAAACAGAAAGAACTTAAAGCGGTGTTGGAAAGTTGTCAAGGATTAGAAGATTCTGAAAAAGACGATGTAGCGTCTCAGGTTGAGAATTGGTCTGGCTCGTTTGAATGGGATGGGAAAGCTGATGATATTAGATTTAATATTTTTGGTATACCTACTTATCGTGCAAATCAACGAGAGGTTCGTGCTTGCTTTTCTGTTATCTTTTTATTACAAAAAGTTTGAGAATTTAAGTTGTTTATCAGATCATTAATGCAACCATGAGCGGAAAAGATGTGCTTGTCATCATGGCTGCTGGTGGTGGAAAAAGTCTTTGTTATCAACTTCCTGCTCTTTTACGTCAAGGAATTGCTCTGGTTATCAGTCCGTTGCTTTCACTTATTCAGGATCAGGTGCTTAATTTCTTCTGTTAATGAGAGGTGGCATTTTGTCTTATTTAGGGTTATATGTTTTTCTCCAACGAGTCAAACAAATAATGTATCTCCTTCTGTTTCAAAGTTATCGTCCACCTTACTATTTTTATAGGTGTTTAAGGTTCCCATCGTACCCCTAATTAAATTCATTATTACAAAACTCAAAGAAAGAATTAGATAAGTGGTCAAGTGTTAAACTGTCGTACCGAAAGTAAGTTGTGATAGTTATACTTTTTTTTTAGAACTTCTTGTCTTGTCTACTTGAAAGTTATTTTGGGACCGAGGAAGTACCTTAAATCTTAAGAGGAAAATTGGTCACATGGCTGGAAAGTCATCCAAAGTGTCTTTTTATAAAACATCCTAAATCATTTTTTTAACTGGTAATTAAATCTTACACGCTAGTTATCTATAGAAAAGTTAAAAGTTTTGGGCAAAAGTGTGTTTCAGGTTAACCCAACCTGAACCGTATTAAAGCACTCATTTTGACCCGTTTCCAATCCGCCCATTTTTCCACTTCTACTGCTAATATTCTGCAAGGCTCAATTGAATGACTTTGCTAAATTAACTCTATAATTAAAAAATGAACTGTTTCAGGTGATGGGGTTGACTGCTTTAGGGGTTCCGGCATCTATGCTAACCTCAACAACAAGCAAAGATAATGAAAAATTTATATACAAAGCTCTTGAGAAGGGAGAAGGGGACCTTAAAGTATTGTACGTTACACCAGAAAAGGTTTCCAAGAGCAAAAGATTCGTGTCAAAACTTGAAAAGTGTCACCACGCTGGCCGCCTTTCATTGATTTCAATTGATGTAAGCTCGCTTTTTTGCTGTTATTAAATATAATTTCCACTTTGGCCATTGTTGACTTGCAATGAAATATGTTCGGTGATTTGCAGGAAGCACATTGTTGTAGTCAATGGGGCCATGATTTCCGTCCAGATTACAAAAATCTCGGTATATTGAAGACACAGTTTCCCAATGTTCCTGTAATTGCTTTGACGGTATATTGAGGAAGCACATTCTTCATATTTTATCTTTTTGGGGCTGTTATGTTTCTAGTTTAATTAAATTTGGATTAAATGCCTTTTAAGGTTAATTTTTTCCCCTCTAGGCAACAGCTACAAAAAAGGTGCAGTTAGATCTTATGGAAATGCTAAAGATTCCGAAATGCGTAAAATTTGTTAGCACGGTCAATAGACCCAATCTCTTCTATATGGTAACCATATTACTTCTGGATTATTGATTTTAGTATGGAAGATGTTTTGTATATCACCTTTTTTATGTATACACTACCAAAATATAGAATTTTACCTTTACACCAATTTAACTCCTTTTCTTGCACCCTTTCTTTGATGCTTGGGTTAAAACGTATTATTTGGTGGTGTGGCGGTGTACAAATTACCTCTCTTTTACTATATGTGGAAATTTTGATCCAATTACTTATAATTGGGTTAATTCGAGTTATGTTTTAGTTCTAACAGGCAATGGGTAAATTATAAATAACTTTAAAAAAAGGAGTCAAATGGGTCGAAAGTTTGCCACAATATACTGTAAATTTGATGCATGAAACATACTTTAAAAAATTTGATTGTCTTTAGAATAGTACAATTTTGTAATTATATATTAAAAACACTAGTTTTATGTAGAAGGATCTTAATTTTTTTTTACAAAAACTATCCTTGGTCAACCCAGTCCGACCAACATAGACCCGTTACCCAACGAACCCGTCCACCTATTGTTTATTATGAGAGATTGAAGTGTATTGCTTACTTGGCAGGTTCGGGAGAAATCATCTGTTGGAAAGACGGTCATCGATGATATTGCTGAGTTCATACAAAGTTCATATACAAAAAACGAATCTGGAATTGTTTATTGCTTCTCTCGTAAGGAATGTGAGCAGGTATGTGTCGTCTCAATTTATTTTTAAATAACTTATTCTGTAAACCTGATATTGTTTTTTAACCATAATTCATTTCATGCGATGTATTTACTATATTCTTTCATGCTCAAGGACTACAGGTTGCAAAGGAATTGCGAGATAGAGGGGTTTCTGCTGACCATTATCATGCGGATATGGACGTAAATGCTCGTGAAAAAGTTCATATGCGGTAAATGTAGTTTTTATTATACCTTTTTTGTTAAGGCTTAGTGTGTAAAAAATCTTACGTATTTTAAACAGGTGGAGCAATAGTAAGTTGCAGGTCATTGTTGGGACGGTATGTTAGACAAAATTACCGCTATCTCTTTTGTTATAATTGCTATTAACTAATTTAACTCTGTTTTTGTTTCTCTGACAGGTGGCCTTTGGCATGGGAATTAATAAACCAGATGGTTAGTAGTCATCAATATATCTTTACCTGAATGATTCTATCTTACACGTTAATTTGCTATAGTCAGGTTCGTCATACATCACAGTCTAGGTAAATCAATGGAGACTTACTACCAGGTTTGCGTTTTCCCATAAACTTACTTGTTCCTTTTTTTTTCTTGTTTAACATATTTAATTTCAGGAAAGTGGTCGGGCAGGGCGAGACGGGCTTCCTTCAGAATGTCTACTGTACTTTAGGCCTGCTGATGTGCCTAGACAGGTATAAATAGAGATGGCAATATTGGCGGGTTGGGTAACGGGTCAAAATAAGTAATGCTTGTGTGTTAACACAAGTTGGGTGGACCCGCATAATTGTTTTCCAATCTTTCTAAATTTTATAATTTATTACAAAAAACTGTATTTTTACAGTATTAATGTAAATTTCCACTCATTTGACTCGTATCCTTACTAGTTTAAAATCGGTTAAAGTTGTCACCTTTATTTTTAAATGGTTGGATTTCAATTCTTTCGTATATATTTTTTCACGTATATGATACCTACACACTCTCATAACAGAGCTCCATGGTCTTTTATGAGAATTCAGGGTTGCAAAATCTTTACGACATGGTGCGGTATTGTCAGGTATTATTATTTGCTAATCAATTGCAGTAAATATTATTATATACTAAAAATTATATATATTATCTTTTTAAGTGCAGTCTAAAAAGGGATGTCGTCGAAGTGCTTTCTTCCAACATTTTGCTGAGCCACTGCAAGACTGCAATGGTATTTGATTAAGTTATTAAATTATTATTATTGAAATATTCGGTTTTTAGCGAGGCAAACCAATGCCGTTTCTGAATTTGATTTTCACTCTTGCAGAGATGTGCGATAATTGTGCATTTTCATATGAAGTCAAGGAAATTGATGCTTCTGGTATGCATCCATACTGTTATCAAAATATAAATGGGCGTAACAATTAATCACTTACCCTCATTTCTTGTATGATTTTCGCAGGCCATGCAAAAGCAATTGTATCTTTGCTGCAAGAAATTCAAGAAATGGATCAGAGAGCGACAATGCTACAATTGGTGGACAAATTCAAGGTTAAGAACAAGAAAGTAGGTAAGTGATCTCGCAGTTTGCAGAACCATCGGGATTAAAGTCATGCTTATTTTAGTTTCACTTTCATTCTTAGGGTTTAGAGCATAGAAGATACTATATGATTCATTTGCTACTACATGATAGAGTTGGCAATTTTAACCCATTTACTTATAAATGGGTCGATTGGTGATTTAATTTTTCCCTAACAGGAAGCATAATTAAGAAGTCAAAATTAAAAATGGTTTAAACGGGTCAAAAGTCGCATGTATTTATAGGGCTTAAAACCCCCTTAATCATTTCATTTAACAACTTGGATTATCTTGAAGTAATCATGTTTACAATCGTATTTGACACCAACTGTTTATTAAATAATTCATCTTTTGGACAAAAGCATTTCGACTCGTCGCAACCCTCCCGTACAAGTTTTTGTTTTTTTTACCCATTCTGCCACTCTAATCGCTAACGAACACTGAGAAAAAAATTTGTACTTGTAATCTATGGTTTAGGATTTGAGATGAAGAAGGATGAAGTAGAGCAACTTCTGATTCAGCTTATTCTCGAGAGAGTATTGGTAAGAATATACGCCTTCACACACTTCTTCGTCACTTCTAATTTGTTGCTTTCTAATGTTACTTTTGTTTTCTATAATCTTTATCGCCATAATTGGTAAAAAAATATGCAACTTTATATAACATTCTTTTGCTACATCTTAACTTTTTGCATCAGCAAGAAGAATTTGCCCATACAGCTTATGCCACTAATGCTTATATCACAGTCGGACCACTTGCAAAGCATGTTTTGCATGGTAAGCCTTTTCGTTATTAACATTTTCGTATTACTTATTATATTATACAAAAATGGATTTTTTAAAAGCCCAAAAATGAAAATGTGATAACTTTATAATGGTTAATAATTTATGGTGTGCCACAGGGAAGAAAAATATTATACTCGAGATTACAAGTGGACAGAGAAGTAGTACTGACATTAAAAAATCATCCAAACGCAGCCGACACTCAGGATTGGAAATTAAACTTGATAATCTGCGCAAGGAACTCTCTTCGATGCACGGAGGAATATTTCCTCATTCTATTTTGTCTAGTCAGCAGATCACCATATTGTGCTCTCAGAAACCCGAAACAACAGAACAAGTAAACCCTTAGAAACTCGTATAATGTATTTTAGATAATAAGCATTCATCTTTTTTACGTTAATTTTAATCTTTTATTCTGTTCTTTTCTTTTTGGCCTACTTGCAGTTGGAGAACATAATTGGTAAGTTGAAAACCGATAAATATGGAGATAAGATTCTTGAAGTAATTGGAAAACATGAACCTGATGAAGAACAAGGTAACAGTAATGATTCATCAGACGAAGAACAAGAAAAAAGTGTAAACAAAAATGCAAAAAGGTCACGAAATAAAAAGGTACTCATCATTGATAGCAGTGAAGATGAAAAGTGAAACGAAAGATTATCAAATGTTTACAGATCATCCCAACTCTTTCAACAGATTACTTGCGTTTGATCTGTTAAACATCCAGCCTATACGACCCGCCCATATTGTCACCTTTGATGTTCTTGTTTAACTTAGGTTCTGATTGTAGATTTAGCATTTTAATATCGAATATTAAGGTTTGAATATCAAGTACTGATAGTTCGGTAATCGCAGAATTTTGTTACAGTGTTTATGTTAATTTTGTGGTTAAAAACAGAACAACATGAAAAATATTACTAAAGCAGGAAACAAAAAAGTAAAAGTAAAAGTAA
The DNA here is from genome assembly GCA_910822075.1 of Senecio squalidus. Lineage (NCBI taxonomy): Eukaryota > Viridiplantae > Streptophyta > Magnoliopsida > Asterales > Asteraceae > Senecio > Senecio squalidus. The sequence goes on along the minus strand of CAJVGC010000592.1, from coordinate 41,921,550 downwards.
CTTTTTTTTTACCATAAATAGAATATATTATGTATTTTCAAAATGTGACTTCTAAAGCAGGAAACAAAGAAAGGTATATGCTATATTTGGTCCTTTTTTATATTTTGCATCACCAAAAATAACAAAAACACTCGTATAGAAATGAGATAGCTTTTTCGAAACATGGTAACTTTTAGACAAATTGATGAAATGATTCAAAACTTTTTGACATTATTTTTTCTTATCCATCTATCAAAATCTTTATAGAAAATCAAATTCAAAAGGCTGACTCTAATCCGAAACCAACTCGTATGACCTATTTGAAAAATGGGTTAATGCGTTAAATTCAAGTTCAGTAATTTAAATGTGTTAACATGTTTATGTTAACTAATCATGTTAAGATAAAGTAATTTTAACTCGATAACTTGAACCGATATAATAATTTATATTTTAAGAGTAGTGTCAATGGTAAAAGTAACGTCGGTCAATTGGTCGTCGGTTAATAACACCCATCGGCACCAAACGGGTTGGTTGGTCGTCAGTTGAAAACAAGTCGGTTTTCTGACGTGTAAAGTGACGCGTTTGTGTAAAGTGGCACATTTTTGTTCCCCAAATTATTTAAAAACAATTTTTATATACATGTGCTATATTAAAAGTAATAAGTATAGATCTAGAAAAATTAAGTGACGGATTATTATTGATTGAAGTTTAGTTTGTGTTTAGTCAGTTTGATGTCTGGTGATATTATATGATGTTGAGTTGATAAAAACTAACCGTGTCCGCTTCCTAAGTATAAAAAACCGGGTCGGGTCGGGTCAGGTATATCCTCCTTTCAAAACGACACCGTTTCACCATCAAAAAACTTAGAGTTAATTACAAAAACCGTCCCTAAGGTTTATCTTAAATTATGAATTTCGTCCATAAGTTTAAAAAGTTGCATAAATCATTCACTTTTAGAAACTAATTACCTTTTTCGTCCCTAAGATTTGCTCCAAATATGGATTTTGTCCCTAAAGTTTATCCTCAATCACCGATTTGGTCCCTAAGGTTTGCCAATTACGAGTGTAAATTAGAAATTAGGGACGAACAGAGTAATTAATTTCTAAGCTTTGACGATTTATGCAATTTTTTAAACTTACGGACGAAAACCATCGAGGGACTTACATAGGGACGATTTATGTAATTAAGTCAAAAACTTATAGAGCAAACATAGAGGGATTTCAGTTATCATACATATACACATATACATATATATCATATATATATCTATCACCATCCCCAATCACACTTCCAAACCCTAATTAATCACAGATTCATCCATGAACAATTACGTCGTCGTTTCACACTCACCACACATCATATAATTAATCTCCAATTTTCAATTTCACACACAAAAAACCCTAAGGTACGTATAATTTCCATTTTTTTTTTTTTTTAATTTTATTTATATTAAATCATTATATATTTAAAAATGTTGTTTTTTTTACGAAAGTTTAATAATTTTTGTTTTATTTTGTAGGAATGAATTTATTTAACAGGAATTTGAAGGATTATAGTGATTATTGTTTGTTGTTTATTATTAACATTTGTTTGTTAGAATGAGATATGTTGTAAAAATAAACGATTTCGATATCGATAGAGTTGTTAGTAATTATAATAATAAGAAGAGATATGGCGCAGCAGCAACAATCGTCTCGTCTTCAACGCCTGCTGACTTTATTGGAGAGTATCCTTTTTATGTATTTTATATTATTTGTTTTATCTACGAGTACTTAGTAGTGTTAGATATGCCTTGGGATAGGATATTGGTTATATGATTTGATCGTTGTGATTTATGAATGCTTTATTTAGGAAATGTGGTTTATAGTTGTTGACGTTTAGATGTTCTCGTGAGTAAAGTTGATTGCTTGTCATGCATTGATGGATAGAGATTGTATGTTTTACGTAGTGGTAGAATATAGGATTTTAGTTGCAAACGTCACTATTAGATAAAGCTTTAAATTATAAATGGAAGTTTGTTTTGTAATGAGACGTGGCTTTGAATAATATAGATGGTTTTCTTGATTCTGTGTAGAAACAATCACGTGACAAAAGGAAGTTTTTTTTTTATGTTATTATAGGTTTACATCGAGGTCTAATACAAATTTTGTATCTTTCTGACTCTTGGTTAAAGATGCTCACATAGAACATTCAAGATCATATAATTTTCATAGGCTTTTGACTCATATCGTGTCGGTTGGTGAAAGTAGCCAATGTTTTAATTTGAAGTTCATGGTACAAAAGAAACATTTTAGATTAGATTTGAATAAAGAAATCCGACTTTAAGAATGTGATCTTGTAGCAAACGTTAAATAGGTTAAAATGTGTGTATATTTTCATATACGGGTTGTCTACGTGTTGTATTTCTTGACATTGTTTAAGCTGGCTCCACACAAGCCACAAGATTTACTGCAGCTCGCCAGATAGGGGAGATTGCTAAGTTATATCCTCAGGACTTGAGCTCTCTGCTACATAAGGTCTGTATTGTTTTTGGTTTGACTAATAGTCGATGTACTTGTCACCTATTTTAATCAACTACATGCTGTGTTTCAGGTCTCACAATATCTCCGTAACAAAAACTGGGATACGAGAGTTGCAGCTGCTTATGCCATTGGAGCAATTGCTGGATGTTTTAAACATGCATCCGTGTTAGAACTCTTGAATCTTGTTGAAGCAAAGATGAAGGAGGCTTGCATAAATTGTTCCGTTGAGGATGTTGTTTCGTCTCCAAAATCTCATACCAAAATAAGTTCAAGCACTTCATTCCAGAGGTTATTCTTGCCCCCTCGCTCCTACTCTTTTCCTGTTTGAGTTATTAATTTCTTGCTTGACTCAAATGCCTTTTATATTTTGATTGAACAGCTTTGAGCTCACTAAAGTGTTGGAATTTGGGGCTCTTCTGGCATCCGGGGGACAAGTAAATTTTTATTTTTACAACTGCTAGCTTAATAATTCGTATATGCTCATATTTATTAAATGTTTTTGTGGATGTATGCAATCTTGATATTTGTTTGTTTCAGGAATTTGAACTTGCAAGTGATTATTCCAACAACCCAAAAGAAAGATTGGCCAAGCAAAAGCAAAATCTAAAACGCCGGCTAGGTAAGTAGTGAATTTGTCGTTACCGTAGGTTGTATTTGCATCTGTATTTACCTCTTGTCTTGGATTCACCATATAGATGTAAAACCATTACACATCGGGAATTTAGCGTTTAATTATCTTTTGTTTGCGGTATAATACAAGAATCATGCAATAGTATTTTTCTTTTAATTCTGTATGTCCATAACCCTTCTATCTAACAATTTATTCAGGGATGGATGTATGCGAGCAGTTCATGGATGTAAATGATATGATAAGAGATGAAGATCTTATTATGCATAAAACAAATTCAACTGGGAGCAGCATACCTCCTCAATTTTACCTACAAAGAACAGGCCGTAATGTCCAGCAATTCGTTGTAGACATGGTGCCCAGTTACAGACCAAGGAGACCTAGTGCACGTGAACGGAATCTATTGAAACGCAAAGCCAAAATTAATTCAAAAGACCAAGCAAAAGTATGGCCTAAAGATGGAGAACCGGACATGTCAAACACTCAAGAATTAATTTCTCCAAAAGGCATTTCTGCAGATTTACCATCTGCCAGTTCGGTAATTGATACTGAATTTGCCATATTGTTGTTTATATTATTAGGTTGGATTTTAATTGTTTGTGTCTAGTTTTAATGGCGGTTGTTTCAGGATGCTATTCCTGAAGATGACAGCTTGGACCATGAAAAAGATGGAACCTGGCCTTTCCATAATATTGTTGAGCAACTCATTCTTGATATCTTTGATCCGGGTATTGTGCTGTACATAAACATTTATAGTAATTTTGAAATCACACTGACAGATTATATTCTTGAATTTATTACCGCCAGTTTGGGAGGTACGACATGGCAGTATTATGGCGTTAAGGGAAATCTTGACACATCAAGGCGGCTGTGCGGGGGTTCTTATGTCAGACAGCAGTGGTGATGATGGCACATTACTTACCGAATCCGATAATAAAATGACAAGTACTGTGAAAAGAGAAAGGGAAATTGACTTGAATATGCAAATCATAACAGACGAAACCGAGCCAGAACTGAAAAAAATGAAGTCTGAAGAGCCATTGTTTAGCCAGATGCTGGACTTGGGCTCCACCAGCACAAATGTTGACGTTGACATGAGTAAAATGGTTGCAGATACTGGATGCAATCTCTCTGTTGGGCAGACGAACGGTGGAATAGTTGTTAGTTCTGTTAAAGCTGAGCCTCTATCATGTATGGACAGTAAAGTTGAGCCTCAGTCATTTATGGACAGTAAAGTTGAGCCTCAGTCATTTATGGACAGTAAAGTTGAACCTCAATCATGTATGGACAGTAAAGTTGAGACTCTATCATGTTTCGACAGTAAAGTTGAGCCTCAATCATTTATGGACAGTAAACTTGCGCCTCAATCATTTATGGAAAGTAAAGTTGAGCCTCAATCATTTATGGATAGTGAATGTTACCCACCTACTGAAGCTGCAGACACGTCACGGACAACAAATTATTCTGATAATAAAGATTTGGCGGTGAAGGTAGATATACTGGAAGGTCTTCCTCCGAATAGTGAACTGGTCAGCTTGATTAAGAGGGCTAGGAATTCTGCTGTCAAAAACTCAGAACTTCTTCAGGATTGTGGAATTCGTTTCTTGTGTGTACTGTCACTGGATCGGTACAAACTTCTTGTTATTTTTCCCTCCCTTTGAATTAAGTATTTAAAAAAACGAACAAAGATGAATATAAAGTCGTTATTATTTGCAGTTTTGGAGATTATGTGTCCGATCAGGTTGTTGCACCAGTACGTGAAACTTGTGCACAAGCTTTAGGAGCGGTGCTTAAGTACATGCCTCCTTTGTTAGTTCATGAGACACTAAATGTCCTGCTGAAAATGCAGGTAAATTTCATAGTTTAACTTTAATTCTGTTGTTGTTATTCTGTGTTATATCTTATTGTTTTATGCTGTTGATTTCTTTTGCTGATCCTTCCAGCGTAGACCAGAATGGGAAATTCGCCATGGCTGTCTTTTGGGTATCAAATATTTGGTTGCTGTTCGTAAGGTACAAATGTCATATACTTTTATATTAATATCAAATTATGTTCTTGTTTCGATTTTGTATGCTAAAATGCTGGCTATGTTGAACAGGAGATGCTTCCTGATTTACTTGGCCGTGTTCTTCCTGCTTGTAAATCAGGTCTTGAAGATCCTGATGATGATGTAAGAGCAGTTGCTGCAGATGCTTTAATTCCCACAGCATCTGCCATTGTTTCACTTAGCGGTGAAATGTTGCATTCTATTGTGATGCTACTATGGGATATCTTGCTTGACTTAGACGATTTGAGTCCATCCACTAGCAGGTACTAAATCTATTTCAAAAGTCGTATTTTGTAAGATTTCTAGTTTTATCATAAAGCAGTGTTCTAAAGAGCATTTTGCTTATATTACAGTGTGATGAATCTACTAGCAGAAATATATTCTCAAGAAGAGATGATCTCTAAAATGTTCTCAGCCCAGGAGATAAAAGGAAAACAAGGATTTGATCTGAATGAGATTGTTTCAACTGATGATCTTGCTCGCTCTCTGAATTCTCAAGAAAATCCGTACATGCTTTCAACATTAGCTCCAAGGTTGTGGCCATTTATGAGGCATAGTATCACATCTGTTCGTTTTTCAGCCATTCGCACACTTGTATGCGTTTCTCTTGTTTTGTTTACATTTTGTTTTTCAAAGTGTTATTAACTAAGTTATATCACCCAAATTTTAATTTATAACGAAATCATATGTACAGGAGAGGCTACTTGAAGCCGAATACAGAAGGAGTATATCTGAATCTTCTAGCTCATTTTGGCCTTCTTTTATACTGGTTGACACCCTCAGAATTGTGTTCCAAAATCTACTGCTTGAATCGAATCGGGAAATTTTACAGTGCTCGGAGAGTGTTTGGAGGCTGCTTCTTGAGGTGATTGATTTGACAATGATGTATGATTTTAATTTAAAAGTCTGATACTAAAAATTGGCTTTGAATTGATGGTAGTGCCCAGTGGAAGACTTAAAAGCTGCTGCAAGCTCGTACATGGCATCATGGATAGAGCTTATAACAACCCCATATGGATCAACACTCGATTCTACAAAAATGTTTTGGCCTCTTGCTCTTCCTCGTAAAAGCCACTTCAAAGCTGCAGCAAAAATGAGAGCTGTGAAGCTTGAAAACGGTCTTTATACTAATGTTGTTATGGATTCGGCAGAAGGAACTCTTCCTCATGATAGAAATGGAGATTCTTCTATAAGTTCTGTCAAAATTATAGTAGGTGCAGATAGTGAAATATCAGTTACAAATACCCGAATAGTTACATCAACAGCATTAGGAATTTTAGCATCCAAGTTGCATGAGGTTTCTGACCAATATGTTTTCGATCCTTTATGGAGAGCTTTTACCTCTTTATCAGGAGTCCAACGACAGGTATGACCTTTGTAGTGTCACGTATGGACATATAACTTCTATTTTCTCTTCAAATTTATAAGTTTTTGTTATCGTTCTCATTAGGTAGCTTCGTTGGTTCTGATATCTTGGTTTAAAGAGATGAAAATCAAAGGCTTTTCCGGAAGCAAAGGACTCACCTCTAGCAACTATGATACCCTCAAAAATAGGTTGTTGGAGCTGCTGACATGTACAGATCCAGCATTCCCTACAAAAAATTCTCGTCTTCCTTATGCTGAACTTTCTAGAACCTATGATAAAATGCGGAATGAGGCATCTCAACTTGTTAGCCTTCTTGAATCATGTGGCATGCCTATGCCCATGGATGTCGATAATTTGACCCCGGATGATGCAATGACTTTTGTATCAAAATTGCAAGTGCCAAGTAATGAGAGTGCTGATGAAGTAGAGTCTATAAAGCAGAGACTTTTAACCACTTCTGGCTACCTAAAATGTGTTCAGGTCTGTTTAAAGGGAATTGCGTCCCATTTTATAGGGATTTAGCGTCTTTAGATTCTCTTACATTTTTTTTATATTTTCAGAACAATTTGCATGTTACTGTATCGGCCTTAGCTGCTGCTGCAGTTGTTTGGATGTCTGAGCTTCCTGCAAAGCTTAATCCAGTTATATTACCATTAATGGCCTCCGTCAAGCGAGAACAGGTATCATTGTACAAATTTATCTAATTCTAATAGTAGTATACATGTAAAGAAAATTAATATCCTTTTTCCGCTTAAATTTAAAGGAAGAAGTACTTCAAAATATGGCAGCTGAAGCCCTTGCAGAGCTTATATATCATTGTGTTCTACGTAAGCCAGGTCCCAATGACAAACTAATTAAGAATCTTTGTGGTTTGATCTGCATGGATCCATCTGAGACTCCTCAAGCTGGAATTTTGAATTCGATAGAGATTATTGAAGAACAAGATCTTCTTCCATTCGGAACCAATTCTACCAACAGTTCTACTAAAACAAAACCTAAAGTTCACATGCTTGGTAGTGAAGACAGATCAAAAGTTGAGGGATTTATTTGTAGACGAGGATCAGAATTTGCTTTAAAGCATTTATGCAATAAGTTTGGTGCTTCGTTGTTTGAGAAGCTTCCAAAACTATGGGACTGTCTTACCGAGGTATTAAAGCCTATGACTCCCGGAGATGAAGGGTACATTATTCAAACCATAGATTCTATCAAAGACCCTCAAGTTTTGATAAATAATATTCAGGTTGTTCGCTCTATTGGTTCTTTACTAGATGAGAGATTGAGAACCCAACTCATGACACTTCTCCCATGTGTTTTTAATTGTGTTCGCCATTCCCATGTTGCTGTTAGATTAGCTGCTTCAAGATGTGTAACATCAATGGCAAAGTCAATGGCAGTCAACATTATGGGACCTGTAATTGAAAATGTAATCCCGATGTTGGGTGATATGACATCTGTTAACGCCAGACAAGGAGCGGGGATGCTAATGAGTCTGCTGGTTCAGGGACTTGGGACCGATCTGGTCCCTTATGCACGGTTGTTAGTTGTTCCTCTTTTAAGATGTATGAGTGATTGTGATCATTCGGTTAGACGGAGTGTGACACATAGCTTTGCTGCCCTTGTTCCTCTTCTTCCCCTTGCCCGTGGCGTCTCCCCTCCCGAAGGTTTAAGTGAAAGCTTGTCCAAAAACACCGATGATGCAGAGTTCTTGGAGCAACTTGTTGATAACTCGCATATTGATGATTTCATCGTCCCAACTGAGCTGAAAGTCACCCTCAGAAGGTAATGATAATCAATCACTGATGCATGTTAGGTAGCTTTTGACACATTTAACACGTTTAACCTATTTGACCCATTTCATGTTTAGCTTATTATCCACATTTCGACCCTTTTGACCTGTTATTAATAAAATACAATGATTTGATCTTTTAAATCATTTTGTTAATCATTGTAAATACAATCAAGTTCGACAGAATTAAGTAGATGACGAGCAATGTATATTTAGATGATACTCGAACTGAGATTAAATTGTCATGAGATTTTTTTTTTCCTGAATTTGTTGTGTGAATATATATTTGCTACATCTGAGTTGATTTTTGCTGTGTGAATATATATATTTGCTACATCTGAGTTGAATTTTTGTTGTGTATAGGTATCAGCAAGAAGGTATAAATTGGTTGGCATTTTTAAAGCGGTTTAACCTTCATGGTATTTTATGTGACGATATGGGGCTTGGTAAAACCCTGCAAGCATCAGCAATTATGGCATCTGATATTGTAGAGCGTCGGACTTCAAATACCGTTGAGAATCCCCCATCTTTAATCATTTGCCCATCTACTCTTGTTGGACATTGGGTTTATGAGATAGAGAAATTCATTGATTCATCTGTTATAACTTCCCTCCAGTATGTTGGTTCTTCTCAAGACCGTGTTACACTACGTTCACAATTTCAAAAATATAATGTTATTGTAACATCTTATGATGTGATTCGTAAAGATATCGATCATTTAAGACAGATGTTTTGGAACTATTGTGTTTTGGACGAGGGGCATATAATTAAGAACTCAAAATCTAAAATCACGTGTGCTGTGAAACAGCTTAAGGCTCAACACCGTCTTATATTAAGTGGAACACCAATTCAGGTTCTACACTGGTTTCCAATTTTAACTGTTTCAAAATATGGGGAATTCTGATAGTGTTATTTGACCATGGTCTGTTTTATGCAGAATAACGTGTTGGAATTATGGTCTCTTTTTGACTTTCTGATGCCAGGATTTCTTGGAACCGAGAGACAAGTATGTAAAAATCTTGCAATTATTTTTTTATATTAATTGTAGTTTCTGTTTTCTAGTAACTAAATTATTTGGGGTGATTCTGCAGTTCCAAGCAACTTATGGGAAACCACTAGTTGCTGCGCGTGATTCTAAATGTTCGGCAAAGGATGCTGAAGCAGGTGTACTTGCCATGGAAGCATTGCATAAGCAGGTTTGACTTGTCTTTTACTTTTCTTTTTTATCTGATATATTTGCTTGTAGTTGGTTTGAAGCTAATATATCTTTTATTAGGTTATGCCTTTCCTCCTTCGGCGCACGAAAGATCAAGTCTTGACAGATTTACCCGAGAAAATTATCCAGGATAGATATTGTGACTTGAGTCCCGTTCAAGTAAAACTATATGAACAGTTTTCGGGTTCACATGTAAAACATGAAATTTCCAGTATGGTCCAGTCAAATGATACAGAAACAGGAGAAGGAGAAGGGGAAGGAAAAGATACATCCAAAACATCCTCTCATGTATTTCAGGTAATGTGACGGGTGGGTCAAATGGGTGGTTTCAGAACGGGTTGGGTCGTAACGGATAGTGGTTTCTGATGTGTTATGTTTTCCCTTTGCAGGCACTTCAATTTTTATTAAAACTGTGCAGTCATCCTTTGCTTGTCCTTGGTGGAAAAATTCAAGATTCACTTCCCCGTATTTTGCCTGATCTTTTTGCAACAAGTTCAGACATTAGTTCAGAACTCCATAAACTGCATCATTCCCCAAAGTTAGTTGCTCTTCAGGAAATATTGGAAGAGTGTGGAATAGGTGCTGAGAGCTCAGGTTCTGAAAGCTCTGTTAATGTTGGGCAGCACCGAGTCCTAATATTTGCACAGCATAAGGTACACCAATATTACATATCGCAAACCTTGATCAATCTATCATGTATGCTTTCCTGTTTTGACAATGTACTGTAATTCTGACAATCTTTATAGGCCCTGTTGGACATTATCGAGAAAGACTTGTTTCATGTTCATATGAAAAGGTGAGTCATTACTGCGTTCCTTTTGAGCTGTATCTTTCTTGAGTCATGATGTTTATTTCTAAAGAATTGGGCATTCGTCCAGATTGATGAATATGGTAACACGTCAAACGGGTATTATATGTTAAAATAGGCCGATTTGGGTAGGGTTGACCCCTAAACATTTTCTATTCAAAGTTCTATTTTTAATAAATAAAAAAATTATGTGTCAAGTATGATTACGACAAATGATCTTATTTTGAATCTAATATTAATAATTTATTTTGAATAAGTAATTAAGGAAATGTTATCCACTATAAATACACGTTGGATGAATTTTGTCCTGTTTGATCTCTGTCCATTTATGATAACTTTTTTAATTTACCTAAAAAGTAAAGGGTCGGAATTGCTGCCTCTAATTCTTTCATGTTGAATATACTGGAAACAGTGTTACATATTTGCGGTTGGATGGATCAGTTGAACCAGAAAAACGCTTTGACATTGTTAAAACTTTCAATTCAGACCCAACTATTGATGTTTTACTCCTGACAACACATGGTAAGATTTTGTTTTCCACAGGCTTGTAGATTTTGTCTGTATTAATATAAATATATAACTTGAACACTTGTATCATTTATCAACTATTTTTTGTGTCTGGCAGTTGGCGGGCTTGGTTTGAATTTAACCTCAGCTGATACCCTGGTTTTTATGGAGCATGATTGGAATCCAATGCGGGATCATCAGGTACATATAATGAATGACCTCTCCTGAAGTTTATTTTTTAATGCAGACAACCTCGTAAACGTTTTTTGTCCTTTACTACTATCAACTGCAGGCAATGGATAGAGCCCACAGGTTAGGCCAGCGAAAGGTCGTTAATGTCCATCGTCTCATAATGAGAGGGACTTTGGAAGAGAAGGTGATGAGTCTCCAAAAGTTCAAAGTCTCCATAGCTAATGCTGTCATTAATTCAGAAAATGCTAGTCTCAAAACAATGAACACCGATCAATTACTTGATCTATTCACTCCAGCAGATACTAAAAAGGTAACAATTTTAACTTACTCTTATCCCATTTCTAACCAAATGATTATTTTGCCCCTATCATAACAACATACACTTTTTCAGGGTGCATCGACTTCAAAGAGTTCTGAAACCATGGATGGATTACCAAAGGTACCTGGTAGCGGTAAAGGGCTAAAAGCCATACTTGGTGGACTCGAGGAGCTTTGGGATCAATCACAGTACACAGAAGAATACAATTTGAGCCAGTTTTTAGCCAAGTTGAATTCCTGAGAGGTAAAAAGGGTGATATAATTGTCGTTTTGTTGTCACAAGAGCCAGTTCTTGGAACAAGTTTATTATGGCGAAAGCGTAGCAGCCTCTGTACAGTCTACATTTTTTGAGCCAGAGCTCGTGATTTTGACAAATTTTCCGGTAGTTCTTTTTACCCTTTGAAATTCCTTTTTTGTTCTTAGCCCTTAGCATTTCTGTCGTATAGAGTAAGGAATAGGGAGTAAATGAACGAAACAGAGGATGGTATGGTAACATTCGGCTTCTGTTTTGAGTAAGGGATAAAATAGCTCTCTATAAACTAATTGATCCTTATGTTTTGTAGCAGATTTTTGGTACATACATTATATGAATTTGCCAAGTTTTATGGCCTTATTCCACGAGCTTTTCGTTTCTGTATTTCTTGTTGAATTCCTGTGTAGGTCTGCATGTCTTGTAACTATATTCTTTTGTCAAATTGAATGCAACAACCAATTACATCTTCCTGAATGCACGCCGAATTATCAACGAGATTGTAAGACCAAAGAATTACTGCCGTATAGGTATTTAGATCTATTGGTTTGATGTATACCAGAGTTCCCGTTTGCTCCTTGCTGACAACAAATGACGTCTCTCTGGATGAGATTTGTCGCTAAACATCAGCCGAGGAGGTAAGAGGCGACGACGATACCAATGCTTGTGTTGTCATTTTTCCTTTTTAAGTTGTTTGACTGCAAATGGTTTATTGTTGCTAAGAATGGGCAAAAACTCAATAGGCTCAAACATAAAGGGAGAGGTCAAACGACAAACAAAGTGTGCCGGTTGTTTTAGTTTGCTCCCTTCAAGTAGCATGAACAACGATCCTTATCCATTTACCCGTTATAGTCTTTAAATGTATGAGTAATGTGAGCTAGCATAAGTAAATCACTAGAAGAAATTTTTGTATTAAAGTTAAAATACATTATTTGAATTTGAAAAGATGAAAGTTAGGTGTGAAGGAGACATTAAAAGGAGAAAAATAAAATGATCAATTTTCGGGTGCATACATGTTACCGGCCTGCACACGACCAAACAAATCCGATCATTGAGGGGGAGAAGTAAGGGTTCAAAGATCTTCATTTAAGAATGAGAAGATCATGATTAAGAAATTGGAGTCAATGATAGAATTGCTCCATGTGAGAGTATAGTAGCATTTAGTGAAACTATTATCAGCACCGAGTATGCTTGTTATATATAAATAGGGCCTTGTTGAAAAACAAGAATTATTTGTGTGTTAAAATCTATTCTTATTTTGTTGAAAACTAATTGTTTCCTGATATATTTTGTCGATTTAAAATTCATTTGAAAACATTAGTTATACTTTTGAAAGTTTAGAAAAGCCAGAGGATAGATACGATCTTGGTTTAAAAAGACAATCCATAATCATATACTACCATAAGAAACTTTATAATAAATTAAGTCAACTATCTAAACCACTTTATATACACCAAAACGCTCATTTCTTATAAAACCGAGATTTCAACTGGTACGCGTTAAAATCACGGTTTAGGTGTGTAATATTTTTGTTTCATAATCCCCTAGGTCAGTAAGAATTTCTTAAGAACGCTATTAGAAGTCATTTCATTCATCAAAAACTCAATTAAACTCCAAATACCATTTTAAAATCAAAACTTTAATTCTGAAAATCCATAGGTACTCTAAAAACATTAATATCATAAAACTCTATACTACATTACCATTTCTAATCCATAATCCCATGTGCCTAGGCATGTCTAGGCGCTAGACGCGCCCGGGAAATGATCATATCAAAATTTGCTATTCGGGCGCCGCCTTAAGTTGAGACGGTAGTATTTGATGTTTAATTGATGTCTAAGCTTGAAAGGAGTATCAAGGGAATTACGCGTGTCTTCTTTTAGGTGATATAAAGGCTTATTTACAATATGATCCTTTTGTCAATGGAATTTAATGGAATTTTTTTTTACGACCGTTTTTTGAAAACTGTTTATAAGCGAATACGTGTAGTGTTTGTGTATTTTTGTTATGTAGAAGTGATATTTAAATACATTTGAAGCATTTTCTTGATAAAAATGATATATAGAGTTGAATGGTCTAATTGGTTTTCAAATCCTCGAGATTTAGCTATCGGCCCTAGTACTTAACTAGTCATAGTTATTTAAGCTCTTTTTTCCTACTACTTTTGTAGAGAGCTTGTGTATTTTAATGGCTTCTCCTTGGAGCTTTTTTGTATTTTATTCTCTTAATTTAAAGCTTTGTTGTTCAAAAAAAATATATAAACTAAATACAACGTGATTTATGGTAGTTGGGATCAAATGTTAACTAATCTGTCTTAATCCACTACTTGAATTTTCCGAAAGTCGTCTTCACTAGTAGTCCCCATCAGGGGCGGAGCCAGGATATTTATTCACTGGGTTCATTAATTATACACTAATAAGAAAAAGAAAATTAAGTAATATTGCATTCATAAATTTAGTTGTCTATAACTGCAACTGCTTTTCATAGTCTCAAAACATGCTTTTCATAGTCTCAAAACATCAAATATAAGTCTTTCTTTATGTCAAACATTTAAGAGTACATACAGAAACTTTACAACCAAATAAAAAGTTGTATAGATCTGATTTGCTTGACAAAACAGCAGCATAGAACGCTAACATGTGACTCTCACAAAACAGTAGCATGAAATATTAACCCATTAGCATATTTAACCACTATAAGTAAATTCTATTAGAGAAATAAATCTGAGCACCTACCAAAACAGAAATCCTAATACAGAATTATGGATACGTATGCCAAAACTACTCATACAAGTCTGCATACTTGCATTACTGTTCAAAACAAAATCCTCATAATGGTTTTAAATGGCATTAATACTCTAAGTTTTGCAAACTTCCTACATAGCTTACTGCATCACTTGCGAGTTTCTTTGTTTCCCTCTTGATTATTATAGTGGAAAGTTGAAACTTCAAATCAATAAGTCATGCTTAATGTATATTCAGGTAGTTAAGTTGGAAGAGTCATTTACTAACTAGAGACATAAATCTCAGTTTATTATATATAAAAACAGGTAGAAACATGAAAACTTCTTTAAGCATTTTATGAATTTGTTTTCAATACTTGAAGTGAAAAGAGACGAGTCAGACAACATCCTTTCCCATTGTGACCAATCAAGAACACATCAACACAAAGGCCCTTCATGACTTAGCGAAATTCGCTATTAAAACTTTTAAAAGAATTACTATAATTGGAATAAACTAGTGACCAATTGACAAAGAATAAGGGATGCATAAAAAGCAAGATAAGTTTTAAGAAAAGTTACGAATAAAATCAGAGTTAAATCATAAGAATGGAAGCTAAATTGGAGTACGCCCTGTCTATTGGAATTAGGGCAAAATCAAAATCAAATCAGGGGGTTCAAGACAGGAAAATTAGTGGGTTCAATTGAACAAATCAAGGCTAAAACTCAAGGATCGTATACATACCGCTAGCAATTTTAAGAATTTCACTGGGTTCATTTGAACCCTCTGAAGCCAGTGTAGCTCCGCCCCTGGTCCCCACAAATAACAAACCCATGGCACTCGTCTTTAACACCCATAACAATACCAATCCAATTTACAAACCAAACACATCCTTAGTTTTAATTAACCTAACTCAAAAAACATAATCATAGTTAGTTAATACATACCATAATTTAGTTTTCAAGGTTTAATACATACAAGTGATTAGCCAAAAATAATTACCATGGATTAGTATAAAAGCGATTCGTCTTCCTAATACAAAAGTTTACTTTCCCAAATTCAAATATATTACTATCCATTGTATAATTTAAAAGTGAGTTTTATAAACTTTTTGTACAAACTATCCTTACACAAAACTATGGTAAAAAATTTCTTTATAAACAAGAACGAAATCTGCAATCTGCGCAAACGTTAGCAACACGATAGTATCTATCAACACAAACAAAAGGACTAATTTATATCCAAACTTGTATTACAAGGACTAATTATATAACCTTCGATCAAAACCCCAAAAACCCTAAAACCCAGTCAATCAATCTTTCTTCCCCATTTCTTCAACTTAAACCCTAAACCAAAACCCTAATTTCTCCAATTTCTTCAATTTCCCCAATTTCCAAAATGCCATTAGGAGACAACCTAGGTGAAAAATCCGAATCAAGATACTGCGGAATTGAGACCCAATTCAACGATGACATGCCTCATGTTCTTTCTCACAACATCAATGGCGGTTTTGATTTCGTTGTAGCTCCGTTGGTAAGTTTCTTATACTTAATATTTTCCAGGTTTGTCGAATAATGTATAAAGTTTTGATCTTTTTGTGTTTGTTTATGTTTAATATGTTCCGGGTTTATCGAATAATGTATAAAGTTTGATCTTTTTGTGTTTATGTATATTTAATATGTTCCAAGTTTATTGAAAAGAGTATAAAGTTTTGATCTTTATGTGTTTTGTGTGGTTTGGTTTGGTTTAGATGGAACCTGGATATAGACCTAGTTTGATTGATAGCGGTAGTCGAAACACGAGTGTGCTTCCGTTTGCAGGGTCGGATTTGGTTTTAAGTCCGTCACAGTGGAGTAGTCATGTCGTTGGTAAGATTAGCGCGTGGATTGATCTGGATTCGGAAGATGAGGTTCTTCGTGAGGATTCGGAGATTGTGTTGAAGCAAGAGATTGCTTGGGCTTCTCATTTGTCTTTACAGGTTTAACTGGAACACCACATTTTGGCGATTTTGATTTTGTTATTAGGATTTTGAGCTTGTGCTTAGTTGTTTGATTATTTGTTTAGGCGTGTCTTCTTCCTACACCTAAGGGGAAATCTTGCGGTAATTATGCAAGATGTGTGAATCAGATTCTGCAGAATCTTAATAATATGCAGGTAGAGGTCACCTACCTTTACGTATTAATTTTCCCAAAATTAAATCTTTATTCTTATATTTTGGTTGTATTTTTGAAGTTGTGGCTTAGGATTCCTTTAACAAAGTCTGATGTTGATGATGAATCTGTGAATGGGACTTCTGATGGCATGGTGAGCGATTTTTTTTTTTCTTAAATGAAATGATTTGTTATTATTTATGTTTTTTAGGTATAATTTTTTTTTCCGGTTTGTGAACATGCAGGTAGTAGATGGTAGTGACTCTTGGGAATTATGGAATTCTTTTCGTGTTTTATGTGAACATCACTGCCAGCTGGCGATTTCCCTCGATGTTCTGTGAGTAGACAAGATTTAATCTACGATTTAAATCAGCTCAAAAGTTATATATTTACTAAACTTCGGTAACTATGTTTTTACTCGTATTGATTTTAATTTCTGTCATTCTAGGGCTTCACTACCTTCAGTAAATTCAATTGGGCGTTGGTTTGGAGAACCTGTCAAAGCAGCTATTGTTCATACCGATGTATGTATATTCCAACGGTTTTTATTTTATTTTATTCCTAATTGAATATCTATATTTCAAGCTAACACGAAAACCTCAATTGTTTCAGTCCTTCTTAACAAATGCACGGGGTTACCCATGTCTCTCAAAGCGTCATCAGACTCTGCTGAGTGGTTTCTTTTACTTCTCAATACAGGTATATAATTAGTCTTTCTTCCAGTGTTCGTAAACATGCATTTGTTTAATATATTTATTGGTGTTTTCTCTATATTACTTCAATCTCTTTAATTTTTCTCAGGTAGTGCTATCTGGGAAGGCGGTACACAAACTTCCCAGTGGGAGTGCAGTTCCCGGAGATAACAAAACTGATAATAATTCCAAGCGTAAGTTCTTTTGGTGGCCAACACCTGCAGTTACAAACATGAAGATATAACAACATATCGATAATGAATCTTTCTTTAATTTTGCATTAATCAGAAGCTCAAAGACACGACCTCAGGTCGTATTTGGACTATGTTGGCTATTTATATCAGAAGATGGAACGACTTTCTGAACAAGAACAATTTGAGGTGAGGTCTCCAGCTCACCATTCTTATTGAACTGGTATTCTTATTTTAATATTTTCTTACGACTAAATTATTGTTGACCACATTCAATTATGTAGGTTGGTTACAGAGATTTTCTTCAATCTCCTTTGCAAGTAAGTTTTTTGTGCAAGTTTGTTGCTCCGTTTTAATCTTTATGTTATTGTATGCCGTCACTTATTGCAGTTATGCACTTTTATGTACGTTGCAGCCTCTCATGGATAATCTAGAAGCACAAACTTATGAAACATTTGAAAAAGATAGTGTTAAATACATTCAGGTATAACATGTTTCCTGGGCCGACTTCTATTTCTACAAGTACATTTGGTTACTGTCTGTATATAACGTCCCTATTTAGTTTACACTTAAGTGTTATTTTTCAATGTACTTGGATTTGACAGTATCAAAGAGCAGTTGCTAAAGCCTTAGTGGATAGGATCCCCGATGAGAGTATATCTACTACAACCGTTGTAAGCTTTTCTTACGGCCATTTATTTCTTAAAATATATGAACTTTATATGGACCTTTTATTTTGTTTTTTGTGCAGGTATTAATGGTTGTAGGTGCTGGACGAGGTCCCCTTGTTAGGGCATCGTTACAGGTATGCCGTTTGACCCATTCTTTTAGTTATTCTTTTGACTCGGAGATAAAACACAACCAAATCGACCTAAATGTCTCTGTTTTTTACCCACTTTGTTTATTTGTGAATAGGCTGCTGAAGAAACTGGCCGTAAGTTGAAAGTTTACGCTGTAGAAAAGAATCCAAATGCAGTTGTTACACTTCATGTAAGTTAAAATCAGTCTTTAAGTTCTGTGAAGTGCTAGTGTTATTAGATTTTTTTTTGTTACGTTTTATTATTAAGTTTATCTATTAACTTCTTATTCTTTTCATAGAGCTTGGTTAAATTAGAAGGCTGGGAAAATATCGTGACCATAATTTCCTGTGACATGCGTGCCTGGGAAGCACCCGAGAAAGCCGACATTTTGGTATGCGACTTTGACAGTCAGAATGTTACATACGTTTCTCAGTTCATTTGATTACATGGATTACATTTATGGTGTTGTTGAATATAGGTCAGTGAATTACTTGGTTCATTTGGTGACAATGAGCTGTCACCTGAATGTCTTGATGGAGCTCAACGGTTTTTAAAGCCAGATGGGATCTCAATTCCATCATCTTATACAAGTTTTATACAGCCTGTGACGACATCAAAGTTGTATAATGACGTAAGTCGTTTTCCTAATTTCTTATGTTCCATCTGAAACTATAAAAATATATATCATTTACTTAATTGTTTAATTGCAGGTCAAATTGCACAATGATCTTTTACACTATGAAACTGCGTATGTTGTAAAACTGCACCGTTTGGCCAAACTATCCCCATCTCAATCTGTGAGTTTCCCCCTCCGTCATTAACATATTTTATTTCTATTTGGCTGAATTAAACTTAAATGTCGTCTTTTAAATGTCGTTTTTATTGATATAATTCGTCTCATCTGTTCTTTTTTCTTAGGTCTTCACCTTTACCCATCCAAATCACTCACCAAATAAAAGTAACCAGCGGTACAAGAAGCTTAGATTTGAAGTCCCCATTGAGACAGGATCATTTATTGTTCATGGTATGTGAATTTGAATGAAATATTGAATTATTTTAACTAAGATAATAATCACGAGGTTTTTAATTTGTTTGCCATTGTACATAGGATTTGCTGGTTATTTTGACGCTGTACTCTACAAAGATGTTCATCTTGGTATCGAACCAACAACCGCAACGCCAAATATGTTTAGCTGGTAAGCCTCAATAAGTTTATTTTTTTCTATTTTTTCTTTGTTTTCATTAAATCATATTTTAACGGTAATGGTGCAGGTTTCCTATTTTCTTCCCATTAAGGTCACCCGTGTATGTGAAAGCAGGATCTCCCTTGGATTTTCACATTTGGCGGTGTTGTGGCAATACCAAGGTAAGTTATTAGAAGCTGGTCACACTCAAACACCTTGCATTCGCAATCCGTTTTTTAAAAACGGACTAGTTCCCATACCATTATGATTTTGAACAACATAGTATAAAAAGCTATGTTTGATTGTAATGCAGGTTTGGTATGAATGGTGTGTGACTGCTCCAACAGCATCTGCTATGCACAACTCAAATGGACGATCATATTGGGTTGGTTTATAATCACCTTACGTTGAGCCAAGCAGCAGGATACCATGTTTGTAAAATGATTTGGAGCTTACATTTTGGGCTTTCTTCCAACAATCTTTACGAATTCGTCAAGTTGTTGGTTTGGTCGACTTTCCATCTGGATCCTGATGTTTTATATATGTAGCCTTTTTGCACGTTGCTTGCCTTTTTAAGTGAACAATGATGCAGTTTTGTTCTTTGGTAGTCGATGATTACATTTAAGGTATCGTTTTAATGAGAGATATTGTTCAATTTGAACGTGGTTTTAATGAGGGTGGAGCTATTTTTGATCTTTCGTCTGAATCTTTTTTGTCATTTACCGTAAGAGAAGTCGAATGTACTACTTCTCTAATTACAAGTTCACTTGGATGCTTTGCTAAAAAAAGTCCGCTCAATTAAATCTGTAAAATTTTGCCCTTTCGTCATATACATGTGGCTTTCAAAATCCGCAGCGTTACTATATTTTACACGCAACATTTCTGCACCTTTTTTATTTTATTTTCTGTAGCGAAAGCGGTAATGTATGTTTTTTGCTCTTATACCCACTTGACCGGTTATATTCTCATGGTGAAAGCCGCAAATTTGTGATATTTTTGTACCAATTTGTCTGATTACGATATCAATGACTTAACAAGAGTTAAGAAAATGTGTAAATATATTTAAAATCACATTATGGCAAAATGAGTTATAAGCTAATGTGGTGATAAAATATATGTTTTGTACTGTATACATTTGAATTGAAATACATAATTTCTCAACATAGCAAGATAAAAGGAATTAATCGATCAAATATAATCGCTGTTTTGATCATTTGGCCAACACAAACCGACCCTCCCATTCGACCTGTGACCGACACTAATAAAAAAGATTTCCAACATAACTATATGTTTTAACATATACTGGCCTATTTCATCAATGAAGTAAAAACCGTTTGAAATTTCCATTAAGTTGTAAAACTGAGCAATTACTAAAATATGTGCAAAATCACAAATACGAAAAACTGGCGAATGCCAGGCCATTGCTAAGGCAGTATCACTAATAGGTATATTATATCAGAGATCTCTGTAACAAAATACAAGAGTGTTCACTGGATCACCGAATGGACCAAAATGACCAAAAACCACAAGTCTTCTGAAACTCAGAATTTTACACACTTTTAGCAAACGGCCCATGCAAGGAAACGGGCACTGGGTAGATCTTCAACAAGTGACTCAGGATTCACATCAGCTTACGAGCTTTCTGAAACAAATTAAACAAATAAAAGTTTTTAAGCTAGACCCTGTCTAAGATAAATTTCAGTAGCTTGATAAAAGACCGAGACAATGGAACTTATTTTCCATGTTTCTGGTGTGAAAAATTCAAACAAAACATACGATGAAGTAGGGAGAATTCTAGGTGAACATTCTAAACACGGAGAATAGAGAGCGAAGGGAAAATAGAAAAAAATCTTACCTCACAATATTTACCAAAATTTGGAGGTTCCTCTTCCGATATACAATACCAAAAGGCACAAATGTTACAAGAATTCCTGGTTAGTTGTAGATTCCCTGAGACACGACCTGGGTAGGAGGGATATTGGATGTTAAAAGTGTTCCTCGAAAACCTCCCTCTGGTTGCTGGACTTCCATCTTTGTATCAGAAAGCTCTTCTGAAAACCACAATACATGGAAACATTAGTAAGCATGAGTTTTCTATTGATCACAGAACATCAAAATATAGCTTGGAGAAAAAACGAAATTAACTATGACATAATAAAAATAAGGGAAGATTACTGAACTGTCCCTTTATACATACTACAATATTTCACTTTTTTGTATTTTAAAGCAATTTACCCAACAGGAATTTTGCCAAATTCCATTATTGGCTAAATCACCTTTTGGGCAAAATATCGAGATTGTTGGTCTACTGAGTTTTCTTGGCAAAATTGACGCCTTTAAGCCAAAATTGGTGAGCTGAAATATTTTATTACTCTTGTGAGAAGTTGCAAAAAAATTGGGCAATCTTAATTTTTCCAAGTTTGGCGATAGTGTAACAATTTTGGCGAAAAGTCAGAAATCTCATTTTTTTGCCCCAAAAAGTGATTTCGCCAAATATGGAATTTGGTGAAATCCTTTTTGGCTAAACAGTTTGCTACTATATCCCCAGAAGTGACATTTTAGTAATTTCCCCCAAAAAAATATGACATAATAAAATCGACTAAAACATTATAAATAATCAAATTACCTGCAATGTCACGGTTTTCATGGATCTCTGAATCAGTCACCCATAAGACATCCCCTGGGAAAATATACATATCTGAAAGAGTAGAAGTTTCCCCATCAACAATCATTGAACCTTTGTGAAGTATCTGGTTTTCCTTCACAATCTGCAACAACTTAAGGAATTAATAGCGCTTCGTTTTGTTATTTGTATTTAAGTATGTGTACAATAATGCGAAAAATTCCTCGATTTTAAAGTAGACAAATTTGTGGGAAAAGGGAGTAATAATTATTGATATCTACCGCTCATTTGAGGTCATAGTATTTTTTTTAATGATAAACAATTCACAAAATAATCAACGTTATAAAATTGCAATACAAGAGCTTGCAATTTGGCAATAAAGTTAAAGAGAAAAATAATACCCCAAACGATTGCCAAATCATCATCTTAAGTTCATAGAGAGTTGTTGAGCCAGAAACATTTAAATTCACCGAGTTGCCATAAGTTGTCCTTCTAGAACGTTTAGAGATTCGACGATTTGACTCTAACATGTTTGAAGATCCTTCTAGAATATATTTTGGTGGTTCTTTCCCGCGAACAAAACAAATGGATATATCTTCGTTAGAGAAATTCAGTTTCTTCGCTAACTCGCAGCTTTCTCTTTCACCAATGCAATCTCCACACACCTACAATAACTTACAAAGACTACTTGAGAAAATCATCATACACGATAAAAATAACCAAATTATTTACAAACATCAGAAATAATGTTCGGGTTATTGCCAAATTTAGCAACCTAAACCTACAACCTCGTTTAGCAGTTAACCTCATTTCTAAACCTAACCTCGTCTAGCAGTTAAACTCAATCGGTGGTTAACCCCTAATAGTAACAATGAAAACTATTATAAATGTATCGATAATATAACAATCAAGAAAACACTTCAATCAACTCCCTGATCCAAAAGAACAAATATTGTGTTTGAATCGAGTAAAGTTTGGCGGCAGCTTCTAGATATTAACACAAGAAAAAGCGTAAGCAGTAAAGAAATATCAGGATTTCCTAATTTACTTTATTATAAACTTTCATTTCTATGATAAAAAATATATTAAATACTTCATTTTATTCTCAATATAAAATATGACCCTTTTTAATTTTATATGTCATACCTCCGGAAAACATTTAACTGTTGGCCCTTGAGTCTCTGTATCACCGTTGGTATCATCAAGAGGATTCTCGGCCTCCACTGCGGTTGGCATATCTTCAGCTGACCCCAACAAACTATCTTCAACAGAATTACTATAATCAATTTCAGCAACTATGCCATTTTCCTCGATACCGTTCCAGTCTTTACAGAATGCCGTCCAGTCATCTTTAGTAATGATTGTTAATTCATCTACCTGCAAAATCATCATACAAAATCATCAACTTTAGCTGCTATTAAATCACTTAAGCAATATGTTTGCGTATAAAACATAATGGTGGGAACCTTAGCATTAAAGATAATATAATAGAATAAATGATATTCTTACAGCAGGAGCCTTTTGGATTATCTTGTCATTTTTCCGTACAAGACTGGGAGGTCTTTGAAGAAGTCTCGAGTGCTGATTAAAGTACAAAAATTAAACTTTAAACAGAAAAAAGATATACTACATAAATTGTTTTAAATAAACATAAGAAGGAAGCATCAAAAACCTGTTCACATTTCAGTGATTCGATGACAATATTAAGATTTTCTGGTTCTTCAGCAGAGGAGGCATTTTTCCCAACGGCTGCGATGTAACATCGCCAGTTAGAAAGCCAAGCAGAAGGTAACAAGTAGTATTTGCTTTGAGAAAAAAGCGGAATATTTTTTCCAAGAGCTAATTTCTCATGAGATTGCCGTTGTTTTAGTTTGAAACCCCTACATGTGGAAAACTAAAGTCAATGAAAACCATTTAAAAAAGAAAAAACCAATTCTCTTTTTATTTAAAAAGATGTTTACACAACCTTAGGCTATCTTCCATGCATGTAACTTCCGAGAGTTCATCAGAGCACTGAGGGCATATTTCGGAGTCTGAAGGAAAAACCGAACAACCAATCATATCATCGGGTTTTACTTCATTGGAGGATTTGTAAATAAACATCCACAAATTCTCTGGTATTAGGGCCCGCTTAGCTCCAGCAGCTTGCTCAGGCATAAGTGCTCCATGTGGGCACCTGATTGACGCTGTTGGTCCGGTATCAGCTTCACATGGTGAGTCTATGTTTTTTCTTCTTGCCCATTGACTCAACCTAGAAGTTTTTACAAAATATTATAGATAAATTTGAACGCTTCCAAGTTTGCAAGACATACGACTAAAAACATACCATGACTTGGAAACGTAGTACATCTGTCCTTCGGGACATTTCCCAGCAAGTGCCGACTCAGCAAGTTCTTTCATTAATGTTCGTCGATCTCTATAGCTATCCGCACTTACTGTAGCACGTGCTGTTTCCGCAAGGCACTCGATGCAGCAATCATCTTTGCCCAATGCTGGACCACCTTCATACTTTATAAAACCATCATAACTGCAATATTAACTTCCGAACACCTTTAATTATTAAAGTCTAACAGATATTACCGGTACCTTAGAAGTTATTATATTCCAAGCCTTTGTTGATAACCGCTTCATGGAGTTAATTTTTGAAACTGGTACTTTCCCATGAATACATTGAATTGAAGTGTTATCAATTCCGCTGCACAAAAATAAAACCATCACATATGACATTATGAAGTATTTTAAGATAAAACCGATGAGAAGAAAAATGTAAGAGAATTTGAAACTCACGTAGGAGTAATGGTATCAGCCCATTGGCGTAGCCACTCAGTAGAAATCCACCAAAAAGACTCTACGGGGGACTGAACAAGAGCTTCGGAGATAACTGATCTAACTTCCTGTCGTCTTTCTGTAACAAGTGCCAGCTTGGCATCTTTTTTAACTTTGTATTGCTGACAAGAGTCGAGATTTGACTTATTTAACTCATTAACTTGTTTCAAAAGGTGAGGTGGCAAATTAACATCATCTGTTATCTTCACTTCCGCAGACCCCGCTTGTGGTTTTTTATAACCATTGCTTTGACGCCTAAGGGAATACATCAGCATATATGCATCAGTTGAAGAAAACGTTTGTACAGGAGTAGCCTTTTCAGAGGGCCCGGAAATATCCATATGGTTTCCATTTATAGCAGGTTCCGAGAGAGAAGATTCTCCAGTTGGCGCAGTCGGTTGAGGTTTAGCAGCTGTACTAGAGTTAGAAGAATTGCCTCCAAATGGGTGTTGTCCTAATTTTGAGACAAGTTCATCGTCAAACTCCCACCATAACCCTGTATCTTGATCTTTAATATGAGCTACATAGTGGCCACTGTTCACAGCAGAACCCTTGTGGATCAAAACCGCTGATAAATCATACATCATTTCAGATTCACTTTGCTCAGATAACCATCGTGACATATCCACTTGTCCAGGAAAACAAAATGCAGAAGTTATCTTCTTCTTCGTTGTAGTCTATAAATCGTATAATAGTGTCAATTTGGTAATTCAGAAGCATTCAAATTAAAAGAAGCATATTCTCACTTACATTTGGAAGGAAAATGCAACGTTTGAGCTGGAAAATAAGGACAGGTGGCAACGACTGCAATCTAATGCTACGCGTAGCATTTACACGAGTTGCACACGAACTACAAAAATACTGATTATCTCCTTTAAGCTCTTCAACGGAAAGATAATCATCTAAACTTTCATCCAAACCCTTCAAACCCTTAACATTTAATTCCAACCCGTAGAAATCTTCAACATTTGAAGAAGCTTCCGATTTGTTCTCACATTTTGAACACCTAAATCAATCAATAAAATATTAACAACAATAATCTTATGATTATACATAAAAAGAATTATAAGTTCAAAACTTACTTAGTCACATGTGACACGCCTCCACGGAAAAGATCTTGTACAACAGCTCTAGCCATGGAAACTTTTGAATAGCTCAAACATTGCTCGAGTAACGAAAAAAGTAATGTGAGAAATTCATGACTATCTTGCTGAATACCATTATCCAATTCTAGTGCTTTGATAAAAGGTTCTGAATCAATAAACGCCAATTTACTAGCGTGAAGCTGTGCAAATAGTCGAGCAAGTTGATCCAAAACAGGCTGTGTTTCCAAAACCTCGGGTTCAACAGCTAATACACCTTCTCTAAATGACTTATTCATGTACAGAAACTGGAGTATGCTGTTTGCATAGCATGTAGCACCTAAGTTTGTTAGGCCAGCTGGCGTGTTGAGGGACTCACGAAGATCTTTCGACGGATCATAACCCATCGAGGAAACAATTTCAGAAGTTTTTTGCCATAACCCAGTTTTGCGGTTACCATTTGGAGGTGGAATTAAACCGCAAAAGCAGTTGGGGTTATCTTTTGTATTCACTCTACAGCCTTGATAACAAACCGGCTTCTCAAACATAAACAGCTGCTTTATATCATCCTTTGACACTTCACCCGACAAGTGAATTTTTCTACCCAAGAAAGGAAAAGATTCAGTTTTAGATCGGAATACTTTATTTTTCCAATCATAGCAAGTTTCAAGAAAAACACAGATAAATAAAAGTCCATCTCAGTTCCGCATAATTTATATCAATTTCACATTAGGAGAGTAATAATTTAATTACCTAACTCAAAATGAGATTTCACTTTTCTAACAAAAAAAAAAGTTACAAACGGTCAAATTTCGATTTTATTTAAATTAAAAATCCATCTGAGCTAAATTACAAAACGTTATTTCGACCTGTATAGCAAACGAAACACTCATTTCTTATACCAATTATTTTCATCACCCAATTTAACTTCATAATTGCTTCAACTACACTAAAAACAAAATCTTTTAAAACAATTTTTTCGCAGAAAAACACCCTAATTTTCCGGTTTCCGTCACAATTCAAGAACCATAAGCAACAGTTAACACCTCAAATCACAAATGTACATCAAACCAAAAATCACAAAAAACAATAAATTATCCTAAAATCACCTATATAACTCCGAAAAGACTTCAGCATTATTATCCGATCGCTGTCGTTTATTCTTATTCCTCGTACTCGGCCGATTACTCATTTTCACATCAAATTTCAGCTTAATACAACCAAAAGCTGCAATTAAATACAAAATTGAAACTTCAATTAGTACCAAAATGAGTTAAATTTACATAAAAATCCTAACTTTGATCGAAATATGAACAGGGAAAATTAGGGTTTTAGTTTTGAAGTAAATTGAATGTGAAAAAAAAAAAACGAAATTAATTATTTTTATTGAAATAAATAAGAAATTAAATGCATAAAAGTGAATTTAGATGAATAATTACCGGTTTGTAGATTGCGATTATTGTTCTTGTTTGGAGCACAATTAGGGCTAATTTGATTTTTTGTGAGGATGGAAAAAATTGATGAATTTTTTTGTATCGTGAGGTGAAGTTTTTTGGGTATATAATGGCAAAATAAGAGACTCATATATATATATATTTTATATATCTAATATTTTTTTTTGTAATATTGTTTTTAATCATATTTAGAATGTTAATTATGGATTGTGAGATGAGTCGGAAAAAGTAATATTTTTATTTGTTTTTGATATGTTGTATGATATGTTCGTCATATATTACATACGTAAAATGTAAATGGATTTGGAAAAAAGATAAATTCGTGTTGAAATGATTATGTATAAGATGTTGGTGGGCGTCGAAAGATGACGTACTAAAATAATAAGAGATGTTGTGTTTATTACGATGATAAGATGTCATGTTTTATTTATTTACCGTAAATTTGTAATATTGGTGTTCATATTTCTGTTTTAAGTTATTTGAAATTAACGTTTGATTCGAAAGAGGTTTTAGTTTCTAAATATTATATGATTGACTAATAGTGTAATTGTAATGATTATATATTTGTAAAGTTATATGAAATATTAGATATGACATTTATTTTGGGACGAAAAAAGAGAGAATATTCATTTTGATATGTTATTTGAAATAATAGACTCGAAGAAGTAATTTAGTATTTTTTTTATTTAATTTTTTAGACATAAATCTTAATTAAATAAATATTTTTGTACTATTCTATATTGTTTTTAATTAGATTTTGAATATTAATTATGTATTGTGAGATGATTAGGGAAGTTATATTTGTACTTATTTTGAAATGTTATTCGATATATAGATATATTTGACAGTTATAAGAGTAAACGGATTTAGAAAAAAGGTAAATTTACGTTGAATGATCATGATGTTAGTGGGTGGCGGAAGATGACGTCCTAGAATGAAAAGTAATTATGTTTTATTTCAATAATGAGATATCACATTCTATTTATTAGCCGGGAATTTTGATGTAAAGTTGAGTACTTTGAGAGGGAATCAAAATACTTTATATGTCTTAATGTAAATGTTTATATTTTTATTTTAGCTAAAATAAATGTTTATTTTCATATCTACCCGATCATAAGATATTTAAGTTAGTATAAATGATATATGATTGACTAAGAATGTAATGATTATGTATTCTTAATATTGTGTGGATTTCCAAACATGAATTTTGTTTTTAACACATAGAGAGGGAGCATTCACTTTACGATATAAAGTACGTTATGATATCATATGCAACGATTGACACTCATATGGTGTTAACATTTAGACTATGTTGACAAAGGCGTATAAAAGACTTCTAATGGGTTTTAGCTTATTTCTTCTAAAATTAAATTTCGTTTGGCATATATAATTTTTGGGCTTATTTTTATAAAACAAGCTGCTTTGAGTAGCTTTAGCTTATAAAAGTAGTTGAGCTTATACTATGATAAATTATAAAAATATTCTTTATTAAATTTATCTTATTATATTATTATATACTTTTTGTTATTATATTTTTAAATTTTAGTTTTAGCTTTTTTTCAAACAAATTTATATAATGTAAAAGCTTTTAACTTCAAATATAAGGTCAATTATCAACTCATCGAATTATCTTCTAGCTTCAACTTTCAACTAGTTTATTCAAACATACATTTTAAAGTAAGTAATGACATTGTTGTGCTGGTAATAGGTTAGGGAAACAAGTAAAACACAATCAAAATTTTGTTTTTATCATAAAACCTAAATGCACCATACATTTATTTTAGATAATTAACTATTATAACACATCATTTTAAGTTTAAACTTATATCTTAAATGATATTTAATGTACAATATACGAATTAGTGGGTCAAATCACGTTAGACTATCGCCAATTGGTAAATAATTTATTAACTTTCAAAAAATTACTTAAAATATTGAAATTAATGTAATTGTGTGGTACAACATCCCGGACTATTATAAATAAATAAAAAATACATAAAATTACATACCAATGTATGGTGAAATTTGTGATTTGAAATTGGATAAATTCTTATAAAATTTAAAAGATACCAAATTCGATTCCTATAAAATATATTTGTCGGTTTAGAAAATCATTATAAAAAAAAACTTATCAAGCCATTTTCAAAACAATAAATGAATCTTAGTAGAGTAAAATTATTTTTTATGAAGAATAAAGTTACTTTATTAGACAAACAAGTACCATGTGATAAGTCTTTTAGTTGACCAAAAGTACAAAAGTACAACGCAGCATTAAAAATTATATGAAATTATGATATTTCATATATTTTTTTATTTTATGAAAATACTTACATATTATGCCAATAGTTTTTGTAACACATTACTATAATTAGTAAATAAGTAAAGTAACACAAAAATACAGATGAGCATGAAAAACACATATTTTTTTTTCCGAATGCGGAAAGATTATGTTGCTAGTAATTTTCTATGGTGAACTCCATAGCCTTTTAGGTGTTCAAAATGTGAGAACAAAAATTACTTGTGTAATTGGTTCACAATATATATAACGTGTTGTGAAATTTTGCATGTAATTTGTTCGTAAATGTTGTATTTATCTCTTGAATACACACAAAATCCGCTTTTAAATCTGCGAAAAAGAGACACTGAAACATGAAAGTTGTTGATAATTCAGCTAAAATAGCATATATTCTATACATGTTCATCAGCCCCTGGTGAACTCCAAAGTCTTTTTTGCTCGTTAAAGCTTCCGATCACAGCTGATTGTTTTTCACGAAGAAGATGATCTACAAAAGTATCATATATTGATTCTTGGTTGAATCCCTCCAATACTTTAAATCCTTTCTTTTTTTGTGTGTCAAAAATAACTTCTCCGTCCTTAGATAAACGGCCTTCTGCATACACCTTTAGATGCTTGGTTTTCAACTTCGGGTTTAGAATTTTATGATCACCAGCAACGATAATGGCACCTACGACCTCGCCCAAGAACATATCCTGAAATGTAGCTCATGAACTTTAAGTGAAGAAAATATGCAACATTCACTCATAGAGGTGACAAAATGATTATGCAAGTAAGGTAATTCAGATGGCATACCACATGTCGATATAAACGATGCTTTTGTTGTAAGGCATGAAGCCTTATCAACAAACGGCGAGTGAAAATAGCTTCATGTGTCATGTTCTTCGTCTGCAACTTCTTTATAATGTTTGGAAACGAGTTGACTTTACGTTGCATATGAAGAGGGATGAGTGTGATATCCAGTGAGGAGTTGAATACTGTCTTTGCAGCTAAAGGGTCGAGAAACATGTTTAGTTCCGCATACTTGTTTGAAGGAATATTGATCACATTCCCTCTCTCTTGGCTATTCTTGAACTTTATATTTCCCCCTAGTATAACTACTTCCTGTAGTCACATATTATATAGTCAGATTAAATTAACACAAAATGATATATGAATGTGAACCGACTGATAACCTGAATGATTGAGCTAGAATTTGTGTCCGAAAGTAGGATGTTTGCTAGATTTGTTAACGGTCCATTAGTCAGGATTGTAATTCTTGACCCAGGATCCATGGATGTTACTAATGATCTCCAAACTTCTAGAGCTAAAGGTTGTCTAAGTTGAGGAGAGTCGGTGTCACGAGGAGCTCCAAACTCGACTGAATTTTCCGCTGTATACCTGCCAACAAACAGGTTTAATCTTTTCTTCAAAATGTTTGATCGTTACGGATAGAAGTGGCAATATGGATGGGTCGAACAGGTTGGGTAACGGGTTAAATAGGCTGAAGTTTTGAGACACACTTTTTTTATTTGACATATTTGACTGTTTGAATTGAAACACAGCCTAATATACCAATGTGTATATACGGAGAGGGGGTACCTTCTCGGGCTCCTTGGTAAATCACGAGCAAACCCGTAAAGTGTATCTGAGTCCAAAAGCCCCCCACTTCCGTGTGGTATAGCCTTTGAATACTTGCAGTCACCAATGTTTGGGCTATCCGGATACGATTGGTTCAAACCAAACGTATTACCTAAACCAACAACGATATCATCACGACCCATCATGTGTAACAAATCATACACCACATCTATCGTTGCTATGTTTGCCCAACCACTTCCGGTCACTAGTATCGCCTGAAATAAAAAGAAACAGAAAATAGCAACTTAATAACTGCAGTTTTTGCCACTCTTGCCTTATTTATATTTACTAGAAATTACAAAATAGTAACAGAACTTCATACAGTTTCATTTTCAATTAAATGTATAAGTTATGATTTTGTCATTATTTTTTAGTAAAATCGCTCCGTGACACTTTAGTAAAGTTGTCATTCATCATAGATACATAATTTAACTATATTGACTTATTTAAGTAACCTGTTAGTGTTGGTTTGAAAGAGTAAACACATATGACAAAGATGAGATTACCTTGAGATAAATTTCTTCAACGGGTACTTTGAGTAGATAAAAGAGCGCCAAGAAATCTCCTGCACTCATATCCATATCAAAGACGACAATCTTCCCAAGTTTTTTCCCTTTGAAATCTGGTTTGTATAAAACTTCTTTGTAATAAGGGAATTCAGATGTGAAATTGAACCGGCCTTTATGTAGACCTCGATTTAGTACCTAAAATCATAACTTATATTATCATCCATTATCATACTCCAGAAGTTCTATAATATATGAACTTACATCAAGAAAATCTATATAATATTCCCTATCCAAAGTGCTAGTGTTGTCGCGATTGGGTTTTGCACGGGTAGCAACATGTACTCTTACTGATTCCGGTCCACTAACTTCTTCTGTATAACCATCCTATTTGGTCGAGATACACAAGATTTAGTAAGGATCACTCATAAACACATTACTATGCAATTACCTCTTAATAAAGTTATTGTTGTTACCTTACATATCCCCATCCTATTCTTGCGAAGGCAAAATGGATCTCGACTGCCTTTTTGAACATGACCGCTATGAACTCCATTTTTCTCCAAACCGAATTTTGGGATCTTTTTTCCATCAAACAGATTATTTGAGCTATCAGATATCCCATAAGGTTCGTTTGATGTAATAACGGTGATATTAATGTACTCCATTTCTGCAAACTCGTTCTCTTTTTCATCTTTGTATATGTTACGCATAGATGAAGTTGCTACACCAGACATAAACGAATCCCACATGAAATAACTCTGAAAACATCAAAAGTGACCGCTTAAAAAATCAATCAACAATATTTGTCAATGAACAAACACGTTAAAATCTATTATACCGTAAAGAATTGATCATCAAACCAAGTATCATGAGCCATCTTCAATGACTTAAAAATATATTGTGCCTCATATGTGTGTTGATTGTTCTCAAACGCTTCGAAAAACTCTTGGGTAATGCGAATTGTATTCGTTGCATCTAATGGAATAAGGGTGATCGGTATCCCCGAATGAATAACCTAAAAATAAGAATTAAATTAAAAAATATCAAGTATTTAGTAACGTTTTTATTTTATTTTATCATATCTTCCACTTACCTGGTATGCAGCAAAAGGGTCGCCGAAGAAGTTAAATTCTGCATATGGATTACTTCTAAAAGTAGTAAACATGTTACCACGATCACCACACTGTTCTGGTTGACAAGTCGAGCTAGCATTTTTGGGACAACAACCGGTCGGGTTACTAGACCTCACACCACCACCCATGATGTAAATATGAGTGATATTTTTCTTTAACTTTGGATTTGTCATAAGAAAAATACCCAGATTTGTCTGTGCTCCTGTTAAGAATATACTAACTGGCCCTTCAGATATCGTCTTGATCAGTATTTGTTGTGCAGTTGGTTGTCGAAGAGGTGAATATCTCCGGCTTCCCTAGCACAATATAGAAAACGATATGGCGAACAAATAACGCAATTGGAAACCCAATGGAAAATACATTTTCCTAATAATTGAAGTTTATAGAGCCTATTATAACTACGTGTTTGTGAAATACCTGTGGAAGAAAGCTTCTTCGCAAGCCGAAATTTGTATCTATATCTAATCTTCCTCCACTACCAACAGGAATAGCTTGTCTATATCTACAAGGTCCGGCTGTACCTCTTCCCTGTTCATAAATTATCGTCAACTTTATGACATCCTTAATACGTTTAAAGTATCTACAAGTATGTACCTGGTCAATAATAGGTAGATAGCCGCCAACATTTGGTAAGATTGTTCCATCTTCGAGTATTCCACCATCACCTCCAACACCAACATCAATATCATCTCGACCCATCATGTAAAGTATATCGTATATCTGATTTACCGCATGTCCAGCATTTGTCCATGAATTTGTGTTCAATGTTATTGCCTGCATCATCATGATCACATTGAAATTTGTCAAGGAATCATCATATTTGTAGATATATAGATGTCTAAAATGCTAAGAGGTCGTGAAACGGATGGGTGAGGCAGATTTGGTAACGAGCTAAAAGCAAAACGGGTCGAGTCATAATGAAATTATTATAGTGTTAAAAAACATAATCTCAACTTAAAAGAACATTTGGACTGTGGTATTCATTTTACGGTAATACATTTGTTTCCTAGGAGTTGGCCCGGATGAAAATTTAAAATTTAAAATTTGATAAAACTCTCACAAAATATCAAAGGTAGTAAAAGTTTGATTTTCGCCGGCGGCTTTTCTGTCTGGAACATTTTACCGTGTCACAAAATGAGTCTTTAAGGTGGATCATGAGATATTTGGCATGAATTATTAACGAAGTAAACGTCTTCTTTCATACATAATAACTATATTGAATGAAATCAAAATATATATATCTTTTATATTACTGAATAAAAATAAAATGTATTTCTTTTTATTTTGAATGGAATATTCGATTCAATAATTCTCTCTAACATGTCATATTATATATATACATATATTTCCAGAAAATGTTGAAAGCTACATTATAAATAGTAAACAAGGTAGACAACCTGGTTATGACTATTTATTATTCATTATTCATTTTCATTATTGTTAACATTTTACAAGATTTATATGACTACTCATTAAATAAACATGAAGAATAGTTTAAATTTTTTTTATTTGTTTTAAAAAAATAATGATTAAGCATACAAACTAGCTATTAAAAGCAGCCAACCTGCTAGCCTTACTATTTATCACGTCAACATCAAGCACTCGTAAAGTAAAATCTAAAAGATAAAGAAATAAATATAATAATTTAGAAGACATGTTAGCTGCCAAAAGCAGGCAACCTGATAGTCTTACTACTCATCACGTCAAACATCAAACATTTATATTTATATTTATATTTATATTTATTTAGGGACTGATTCATGCGAAAACTCTTATTTCTGCGAGAACTGCGAGAACTCTTAAAAAAAGTGTCAATTAACATGTAATTATGTCTTTTGACATGTAAAAACTATTGAATATTAATAATCTAGTAAAAATATTAATGAAAAATTAAAAAAAAATGTATGAAATCACGCGTATTTAGAATTGTTCACATATGAACGTTTTTTTCAAAAAATGAGTTCATATATGAACGAAAATTTTTTACGTCATTTTATAAGATTTGTTTTTGGTTTTTTACGTTTATATTTACTTGATTATTAATATCCAAAAGAATTTGAATGTGAATGAACAAAGTGCAACGTGATTTAACACTTTTTGTGAGAGTTCTCGCAGTTCTCGCAAAAAAAAGAGTTCTCGCATGAACCATTCACTATTTATATATATATATATATATATATATATATATATATATATATATATATATATATATATATATATATATATATATATATATATATATTCAGCTTGCCTACATGCTTAAATAATATTTTATTTTATTTTATTTTATTACTACGTTATTAAATCTATACACATGAAATATATATAATAGATATATATAGATGATGTTTAACATGTAGAAAATATGAGTCAACATCTACTATCAACTTTTAAATAAAATATACAGATATATATTAAAACTCACAGCAACACGTGGACACCCTCATTCGTTAAACACATATTAGAAAAATACATATAATATTTGCTGTCATAGTTTCATATCCTAATGTAAATAAAACAAAACGTGTTATTAATGTGAAATGAATGAGTATATTTTATTAAATGTGACATGAGTAACTAGATAACATATAATTAAGAATTTGGTTTTATTGATATAACTTTCGGATTTTTTATTATTTTTATATTTATGTATGTACACATTTCCATTATTTTGGCAAATAATGGAAAAATAGTTGTCAAAATAATATAGCATGGCATCATGGCATGAGTGCTTGACATTTCAACAAGTTTATAAGTTGACTTTCACAACTCAATTGTGTTTTGTTCAAATGAATTGACAGAAAGAAAAAAAGAAAAAAACTGTACAAAGAATTATCTCTCTATACATGAACATCTTCTATATTTTCAAAACTTCAAATAATTAAAATCATATATTGTTAGATAGTAAAGCTAATAAGTTTGTGTTGTTCGTCTACAAAAACGTAACAAACTTATTTCAGCAAGCTCGTTAGAAATATATTTCGACAAGCACGTGTAATCAAAATGAATGATAAATTTATTACCTGTAAATCGAATTCAGAACGGTTAAGCTTCAAGAGGTACAATATAGCAAAGAAATCGTCAGTATCAACGTCATTATCTATAAGAATCCGATGAGGAAGTGTACCATGGCTAGATGTGGAACAAGCGGTACTGGTTACAGCCATGATCAAACCGCATAGCAAACTCGAACATAGCCATAACCTTTTCATTTCACCTACCTTAAGTATGGGGGCTAGAACTACACTTATGTTATGGTATGTTATATATAACAAACAATAAGTCAATAACATATAAATAGGCATAAAACTGGATCTTACGCTTCTTGAATAAAGTCCACAACCACTTGTTTAATTTTCTAAATCGTATATTACTGTATTATATAAAATCTCTTACAATCACACAAAACGAAACGTGTTTTTTGGATTTATGTCAGTTAACAATTAACTGAATAGATATTTTTATTTTTAAATTTTGGGTTTTGTTAGACGTGGCATCCCTTTCTATTTTAATATAACGTTACATACATAAATTCATTATACATTTAGAAAACCGGTCACTGCATTTCAGGTAACTACCTAGCATTTAAGGTGTACTCTCTTTCAATACATGTCTTAAATTTTTAAACATAACATAGGATACTAGCATTAGCAAAATCCTTAAATATTTTATTTTTATCCTTAAATTTTGAACTGAGTGTGGTTTGTTGATTGTTTTTAGTCTTCGTAAAATATTTCAATTTTAATTTTTTTACCAAAGCGTTTTTGGTATAATTTGTGCCTTTTCTTTTGATATTGGGTTCGAGTTTTGTTAAAAGACAGGTATAAATTATTTCTTTTAAGTTTTTTTTTCTTCTTTCTTTCTCTAAACTTTTGGTAATGAAAAGTCAATTTTTGGAGCTTAGAAGATGTACAAAAAGAAAAAGATGTTTATACAACCACGTTTTTTTTTATACTAAAGGACAAGAAAGTTCCTTATCTCAATATATTAGCCTTATCTCCTTCATATCATTTTAATTATCTTTGCTCAAATAATAATAAAATGTATATTCAAATTTTTGAAGAAAACAAGAAAGTGACAGAACAAAAAATAAAAATAGATATATTCATGAACGAGAAGGAGTGTTTACGTGTTGCGGTGGATTCGTAAAACATATATATTTTGTTTAATAGTAGTAAAAAGAAAATTAGTCTACAACAAAACCTAAAAAAAGAAAGAAAAATAAAATAAAAAGAAAGAAAACAAACCGATGATTCGAGCAACATGTCTGCGAGCACTTATTATTTCATAAATAGTATATCTTCTCTCTAAATCGAATAAACATACAAAGTTCTTAAATGTTACCGAGTAAATTATAAATCGTAATTTGATTTGGTTTCTTGTTTTTTGTGCTCACATGTACTAGTTTTCTCTCTCAAAGTTAAATGTTTAAATCTTGTTCAAAAGAATTATAAATAGTATTATATGTAATAAACGAGTGGTTTTGCCCCTCGCGCGTTGTGGCGGGACAGAACTTTAACTGATGTATATTTTGTTGTGAAAAACAAATGATAATAAAAATTTCGACTGTGTAAAAAAAGACACAAAGAAAACACAAAGTGAACAATAGTCATAAATATTCTTAAAAAACACAAACAAAAAGGCATCTTTAATTTGTTGTGGAAGCAAATGATAATTAAAATTTCGGCTTTATCTAATTGAACGTGTAAAAAAAAATACAAAGAAAATATAAAGTAAATAATAGTCGTAAACATTCTTTAAAAACACAAACGAAAAAACATCTTTTTGTTTTTTTATAAAAGTAAACTCAAACGCAAAACCTTCCCTCAAAAAAATAATAATAAATAAATTGTTATTTTATTTATACCCGCCCCGAGCCAAGCCAAACCACCTGATTGGTGGTGTTGGCTTGTGAATAGTGGATTATGACTTCTGAAATGCTATACACGGGGATTAGTAGTGTTTGCCCTTGTGAAAAGTGGATTATGACTTCTGAAATCCCGAGTTGGCCAAGCCAATCTACCTGATTGGTGGTAATGGCTTGTGAACAATAGATTGTGACTTCTGAAATGTTATATATATAATTGCAATCTAAAGTTTTATTTATTTTGTCTTTTTTCTCTCAAACCTTTTTTTAAAGAAAAGTCAATTTTGGAGCTTACAAGAAATAAAGAAAGAAAAAGATGTTTAAACTTTTTCTATATACCAGCTTCAAATTCAAGTATTTCTTTTTTCTTTATTGAATAAGGCATTTTGTTTTACAAACTAGGAAAGCTCTAGGATGTGCATACGCACAGCCCTAGGAGGTTAATGTTGTTTGTTGTCATATATTAACTCAGTAGTTTAAGATGAAGTGCACACTCGTTTATAACTTAGCGAGTCGGGACATAAAATGACAGGGATAAGGAGACCGCAAAAATCTCGAGACCGCACCGTTGTAGTTATAACTTATAACAACCAAAACGAAACTATCTACCAATTCATATTGGTCCCTATTATATGCATTGACAGGCCCGGCCCTGACATTTCGGAGGTCTCGTGCAAAAAAAAAAAAAAAAAAGAGGCCCTATAAAATTTATAATAAATATTTTTCATTATAATAAACACGAGTTACATTATTATTTTCTAAACATCGATCTTCTAGCAATTTTTCCTGTTCTTTAGGTTCTCCATCAGTTTCAGGTGTTACACCTTCTATGATCCTCGTTAGATTGAACATTATAAACATTTATGGTATTATCTTCGATTATTGTTTCCTCTACCTGAAATGATTCCCGATTAGCTTCAGCTGTTACCCTTTCTCGTACTTGTTTGATAATGAATTTATCAATAGAACCTCTTTGATTACGAATAAAGCGTTCTTCATTTTCTTTTCTTTTGCGTTTAGAAGAACCCGATTCAAATTTTCTAGTTGGAGGCATCCTTTATATAAAAAATAAATAAAAACTTAACAAGTTAACAATTATCTACTAACTAACTGTGTAACAAATAGTATATATTGTATTCTTAGACAATAGATAAACTATCACATACAATACTTTTGACAATATTAAACATAAATAATAATCAAATACGTACATGAAATTGAAAGTATGTGGTATGATTTTATCAAAGGCATACGTAGGTTAATTTATAGCTATCTAATCAATTAATCATTTTCTTCTTCCAACGATGTGGGACTAAAGTAAAAACTAAACCCTTCTTTCTCTTGTGACTCAAATGTGGGACAAAGATAATTTGTAAGCTTGTACCGAAAAAAAAAAACACAATTTTTTTTTTTAAATCGGAGGCCCCGTGCGACCGCACGACCAGCACTCCCCCAGGGCCGCCACTGTGCATTGATCCTCTAATATGCAGAAACAAATATACATTATTAATCACTTGAAAGTCCCAACTCTCAAGAGTCTTGAATCAATTTGTTAGAAATAAGAATATGGTAAAATAATATGTTAAAATAGGTGTCATTTAAACCATACTCAACTACACACTTTACGTCAGTGGCGCATAGAATAGCCTAAACTCGAATCAATTTGGAATGTTCAAAGAGAAATGAGATTTCTATCGGTAATTGTCAAATTACGACGTATAATTAAGATGTTATAACACAATTATCACAAAAGAAATGTTTAAAAATATTTTAGAAATAAAAAATAAATAATACTAATTAGTTAAAATAAAACTCACCTCCGATAGTATGGGCCAATTATTGTTACTCTCTCTAAAAGTGTATATATATATACCATGTTCATGAGATTTCTTATAAAAGTAGATACTCGATCATGTACATGTCAACTCAACGTTAAATAAAAACATAATGTATACGATTCTAAAAAGATATAATTCCACACATTCCAAATAGTAATCTATTAGGACCCCAAATAAATTATTTTAAAAGCTTCAAAGAAAATCCCAAATTTTCTACATCAATTGGTGCTTGTCGAAGCAGTTATTATTAGGGGAAACAATGTGAATGATAACCTGAAAGTTGAGAAATTAGGACCCTCTAAATAGAAATGGTTGAAATAAATAGGGAGAATTTTAAATTTAGACATATAAACTTATATAAATATCATATTTATCCGTTTAAAGTTGATAATATCATATTTATCCTTTTTAAATTCAAAATTATCAAATTAATAATATATTATAATTAAAACTCCAAAATCATTAGTAATTATCCAAAAATTAGTAAATCACTAATATACCATTTATACTCTCATAAAGTCTTAAATCACGCATGTACCCTAAAATTTTGCCAATAAGTAATTTAATTGTGATTATAATTAGTTTTAAATCATTAATAAGTAATTTAATTGTGCTTATAATTTTTCTTTATTCTAGGAAACGAGGAAAGCGTTTACAAGCTAATGAATGCTCGGACGGGTCGATGTGAAAAAACGAGTGAACTATTCTTTAGTCTATTTTAGGTTGTTGTTTGGTTTGATAACTTTTGTTTCACCAGTTGTTTTTGTTTTTGGTTTATTTTGGTTTGGTCTATTGATAACCTTGATTTTACGAAACTAGTTGCTTCAGTTGTTTAAAATATTGTTATGTTTTAATAATAAAAACGCTTTTCTTTGTTTTAAATTATTTTTGTACTTGATTCAAATTTATGGATATTTCTTACCTATTAATTTGGTTGATTCTTTTTTGTTGTGTAGTTGCGGTATTTGCCGATGCTTCTAAATGTGTAACCATATTTTTTCAAATATTTATTAAATCTAATAAGTCAAATATTGGGGCAAAATTTTAGGCTTCATGCGTGCAGATTTAATACTTTATGAGAGAAAAAAAAAAGTATATTAGTGATTTACTAATTTTTGGATAATTACTAATGATTTTGAAGTTTTAATTAGGATAAATTATTATGTAGTATAGATATAGATCTAGATATAGATATAGATATGGGAAGTGATTTGTTCACGACAACATTAGTCATGCACAACAAATTTTATATGGTCGGACTAATTTACCCTTACTTTAATTTTTACATTTAACCCTTTATATATTGTCTAAAATTTATTTAAAACTCACACTTTTTTTAAGTTATCATTCCAATCATATCCATTATATTCTTAAAACAATTTTATTTGGTTGACGTCTTTTTTCGCTAATATTTTATTTATTCGTGGAGTTAATTGAAGTCACATGTTCAATAAAATTATGATATAAGAGTGACCATAAATGAATAATAAACATCAAAATCGTTGAAGAATTTTTCGAGTGTATGCTTTAATATATATTATTTTTCTTTAATATTATATGTTAAAGAACTGTGACTAGAAAGTAGTCGTGTCGAAAAAACCCGAAACCTAAACCGAAATAAAACCTAAAACCGAAACCGGTCCAAACCGGGTTTGACCAAAACCGGTTTGAAATTTACTATAAGTATGTAGGTAAAGTCACGTTGCACTTTTGTAACAGTTAGACTACGTAACAACAGTTACGCTTTTTTTTATTTATTAAATATTTCAAACCGGTTTTTAACCGGTTTTTGGAACCGAACCGGTTTGGACCCGGTATGAAGGTCGTGTGAAGACAGATTCAGCATACGATTGTAAATATGACACTTTAATCATTTTATCGTCTTTAAAGTTTATTGAATTCTTTTATTATTTGTGTCTCCATAAGTGAAATCGATGTTGTACGAGATGATTTTGAGAAAAAGAGAAGGTCGTGTGAAGACAGATTCAACCTACGATTGTATGAAATAAAGATAGAACATGAGAGTTATCTTTTGTGAAAATGAGTGAAAATAAAAGGGTCAAATCTAAAAGATTTAATAAAACTAGTAGAAGGATAATATTGTAAAAATTACATTAATTGTTATATATGGCTAAATTTTTGTTGTGAACAAATCACTTCCCTTTTTATATTTATTCTTATCAAAATCAATTACACATAATACTATATTAAGTGATCAATTTGTTTTTTTTTACCAAAATTCCATATATAAGCTTATTTTTAATTTTTATAATCATGATGTTTAATTTGATTTTTACTTATATCTTCTGTGTGTTTTGCGGATTGATAATCTAATTGTTTATATAAGAAACGATAAGTAAAATATTAACATGCAATAAGCGTAAATTAGGTGTTGGCTTCTTAAATAAACGGGTCTTTACCTATACATAAAAATAATTAAAGGATGCAAATATAAATGTTGAAAAATATAAGTTTATTGAAAAGAATCATTAGATAATAAGAAATCACAAGGACCATTTATATCATTAACAAAATCTCAAAGATGAGCTACATTTAAGTTTAGTTTCGGATATAAAAAAAAAAAATCGAACTGATAAGTCGATAGTCAACAAGTCGCCTGCAATCAAATACTCTAAAAACTAAGTCTTAATTTTGATGCGAGTTTGAATCTTGTCCTAATTTATCATAAAAATATCGACTTTATATTATTTGATAAGAATGTTGATACCAAATGTTTAAGTTGGTAATTTGGATTCCAATGGTTGTTATTTTTGTAATCTATTGTTAGAGATCCGATTGCGATAAAAATTTGGATTCTATTGTTGTTATTTTAGAATTTATTGTTATAGACATGATGCAATAATAAGGATCTAATTTGAGAACCAATATTATGTGATTTTATGTATTGATTTATTTATTAATCGCTTAAATATTGAATATAAAAGTAGCTTCTACAATATTGTATCTAAAGTATTGTAGTTGTGTCTATACATGTATCAAAAGCAATGTTGTGAAAACCAGATCAGATAGGTCAGTTCGACCGATATAACCGCGGATTAGTGGTCGGTCCGATTCATAAATAGCGGGTGAACCGTTTGAAACTAGCTCAATTTGAAAAAAAAACAGGTTATAACGGGGTGAACCGGATCCAAGCTAGCTA
This sequence comes from Senecio squalidus, assembly GCA_910822075.1. Classification (NCBI taxonomy): domain Eukaryota; kingdom Viridiplantae; phylum Streptophyta; class Magnoliopsida; order Asterales; family Asteraceae; genus Senecio; species Senecio squalidus. The sequence goes on along the minus strand of CAJVGC010000592.1, from coordinate 41,878,786 downwards.
AAGAAAAGTAAGGAAAATTAATGTGGGCATGCCTCCTTTTATAACACATAATAATGTACAAAACACGTTTGTTTTAGTAATGTGAAGAGTTTATGCCACATGTACTTTTTTATGGTGAGCCCCAAAGCCGTTTTTGCTCATCAAAGCTTCCAATCACTGATGATTGTTTCTCACGAAGAAGATAATCTACAAAAATATCATATAATGATTTATGGTTGAAACCCTCCAATACTTTAAATGCTTTCTTCTTATCGGGGTCAAAAATAACTTCTCCATCCCTAGATGGCTCTCCTTGTGCAAAAACCTTCAAATGCTTGATTTTGAAACTCGACTTTAGAAGTCGTTGATCACCAGCAAGGATAATCGCACCTAGAATCTCCCCCATGAACATATCCTATAACATAAGTCAAAAATTTATGTGAGCTTAGGTCAGGTTGATCTAAAAACAACGTCATCTTTATTAATTAGAGTTAATTATATAAATCATCCTTATGGTTTATCCAAAATTATGGATTTCGTCCCGAAGTTTAAAATGTTGTATAAATCGTCCAATTCTGAAAACTAATTACGCTTTTCGTCCCTAAAATGGATGTCTGTTAAAATTTTCGTTAACTAATTACACATTTCGTCCCTAAAATAGACGTCCGTTAGAAATTAGGGACGAAAAGCGTAATTAGTTTCCAAAAAGGGACGATTTATGCAACGTTTTAAACTTAGGAACGAAATCCGTAATTTTGGATAAACCTTAAGGACGGTTTATGTAATTAACTCTTATAATTATAGAAAAAAAAGGTTTACATAAATGGTCCATGTGATTTGTTCAAAATTATGGCTTTGGTCTCAAAGATAGACGGTCTATATTTTTTAAACTAATTGTATAAATGATCCAAATTTTGGATCATGTGTGAAAAACCCCTGTTATCAAACGTTACATGGATGGTCCAAAATTTGAATAATAGTTTAGAAAATATGGACCGTTCATGTGATTTTTGATATTTAGGAACCAAATCCATAATTTTCTAAAAAACCTACTCGTAAATAAGAGTTACTTACATAAAAATGTAATGTACTAATGCTAAAATTAGAATTTTGAACTAGAGGTGAGAAGTATCGAATTCTGGTACTGTATATGTATCGTTACAACCAGATATCGACCGAATACAAATGGTATGATACATATTTTTCTAAAAGATTTGTTATTCGGTACCATTAATATTGATTTTACGGTATCTTGTATCATACCATACTAACTAGTACCGACCGATGCATTTCGATACGGTACTTGATAGCAACAAATGGTTTTATTAAAAATGATACCAAAGTGGGACGATACCGTTTCGATACGGATATGGTATCATGCTTACCCTGGATATTTATTTCCCTTTTATTAAGTAAAAATGAATCACGTTCTCTCTTAGATATGAATATTTGAATACACAGGCCATTTTTTAATTTTCTACGTTTCACTATTTAACCTTTTTAAACCGTTATCAATATAATATGAAAAGAATCGATCCATTTTCGTATAAATGAGTTATTATGACTAAATAAGCAAGTAATGCAATTTCAAATTTCGAATGCCATACCACATGTTGATACGAGTCCTGCTTTTGTTTTAAGAGATGAAGTCTCTTCAATAAACGTCGAGAAAAAAGAGCTTCACTCGTCGCATTCTTCCTTTGCAACTTCTTTATGATCGCTGGAAGTTCGTAGATTTTACGTTGCATACAAATAGGGATGAGCGTGATATCCAATGAAGAGTCGAAGACTGTTTTTGCAGCCAATGGATCGAGAAACATGTTTAGTTCAGCATACTCGTTTGATGGGACATTTATCACATTCCCTTTCTCTTGGTTGTTTTCGTAGTTGATATGTCCTCCTAGTATAAATACTTCCTGTCATTGCATATTTATCAGAGTAATCATAATAAACACAAATGATATAAACATGAACCTGACTAATAATTACCTGAATGACTGAAGTAGAATTTGTGTCCGAAAGTAGGATGTTTGCTAAATTTGTTAACGGACCATTAGTTAAGATTGTAATTCTTGATCCATCATCGATTGATTTCACTAATGATCTCCAAACTTCTGAAGCTAATGGTTGTCTAAGTTGGGGGGAATCGGTGTCACGAGGAGCTCCAAACTCAACTGAATTCTCCGCTGTATACCTGCAAACAATCCAATCAAAACAACAAGTATTTGATTTATTTAGGGTCATGAAGGCGTTTAAATATAATACTCCGTAAGTTTTTGTCACACTTATATTGTGTGAAGTTAATTTTTGTAACTAAAAAGATTCATAATAAAAATTAAGGTATATCGATAAGAGATAGTAAAAAAATTACAAACCTAATCGATTTCCGTCAAATGTATTTATGTAACTCAACTGTGTGTAAATTGCTTAACTGTACTAGTGAATCTAAGCATCGGTTACAAAATCTGTGATTAATATTGTAGAATAAGCAAAGTACCTTCTTGGGCTCCTTGGTAGATCGCGGGCAAGTCCATAGAGCGTATCTGAATCCATAAGGCCACCACTTCCGTGTGGTATAGCTTTTAAATACTTGCAGTCACCAACTCTGGGGTTATCAGCATATGACTGGTTCATAGCAAACAAATCTCCTAAACCAACAACGATATCATCACGTCCCATCATGTGTAACAAATCGTACACAACATCTATTGTTGCTGCATTTGCCCAACCACTTCCCGTTACTAGTATTGCCTATAACAAAACATAAATAGCAAAGTTGTGTAGTTTCGGACTAAATTAATGGCTATAGTTTTAGAGAGTAAAAGTTTAAACCCCAAATATCACATTACCTTGAGATTAAGTTCTTCGACAGGTACTTTGAGTAGATAAATGAGCGCCAAAAAATCTCCCGCACTCATGTCCATATCAAACACGAAATTCTTCCCAAGGTTTTTCCCAGAATAATCTGGTTTGTAGAAAACTTCTCTATAATAAGGGAATTCGGATGTAAAATTGAATCGTCCTTTCTGTTGAGGTCGATTTAGTACCTAAGATAAGCAAAACTACATATATTACCTTATATCTCATTTTTTTGTAAGTGTAGATCATATAAAGAGCTTTAGAATGTTTATATCAGCTTACATGAAGAAAGTCAACATAGTATTCTCTATCTAGCAAGCTAGTGTTGTCGTGATTCGGTTTTGCACTTGTTGCAACACGTACACTCACTGAATCCGGTCCATTGATTTCTTCTGTACAACCATCCTACATTGTCAAAAGAAAACATTATTGTTGGAGGATATTCGTTGATGTTTGTAGTTTGTACTTAGTCTAGAAATATATCGTGAAGCTTAGGATGTATATAGATCGAGTTGTAAAGTATTTCATCGCATTTATAGGCTGTTACACATCGTGTTGCGCAGGCAACACGTGAGTTGAGCAACACTGATGTTGCTCTGAGTAACACCGTGTTGCGTTGAGTAACACCACTTCTGGTCTTACGTTTACGTAACAAGTTAGGGTTTTGGCTTGCCTATAAATACCCTAACTACCAGGCAGAAAGTGTGTGTTACTCAACCCGAGAGCAAATAGTTGAGCAACACCATCTCAAGCGGTCTAAAGTCTTTGTAATCGTTTGTATTTGATATTATTCGTATAGTAAACCTTTACGTAAGTTTAATAATATCAATCATTCGGTTATTTGAGTGTTACACCAATATATATATATATATATATATATATATATATATATATATATATATATATATATATATATATATATATATATATATAGGGTAAGGTTCAAATGAGATCCTCAATTTGCTAGGGATCCAGGGATCCACTTTTCAGCCACACATTTTCCACTTTGCTATGATTTTTTTGTAAAAAATTGAAATCACATTTGATTTTCAAAAACCAAAATTTATAAATTTTAAAATCACACGTGAATTTTTTTTTTTTGAAAAATCACATGTGATTTTCAAAAACCAAAATTTATAAATTTTAAAGTCACACTTGAAATATTTGTTTCTCGAAAATCACATGTGATTTTATAATCAAAATAGTTTTTACGTTAAAAATCACATGTGATTTTACCCATAAAAGATTTATAGATTGAAAATCACATGTGATTTTTAAAAGTAAGATTGAAAATCAAATGTGATTTTCGGAAGAAAAAAAAAAGTAAATAAATAAAAAGTAAATAAAAAGGTAACAGAAAAAAGTTAAAAAAAAAATTAGAAAAAAAGCAAAAAAAAAAAATATATATATATATATATATATATATATATATATATATATATATATATATATATATATATATATATATAAGGAAAAATGGGTGGTCAAAAAGTGGATCTTTGGACCTCTAGCAAATTAGAGATCCCTTTTGAACCCATATATATATATATATATATATATATATATATATATATATATATATATATATATATATATATATAGGGTGAGGTTCAAATGGGATCCTCAATTTTCTAGAGATCCAAGGATCCACTTTTTAGCCACACAAATTCATTTAGGGGTCAAAACTACAAAGACTTCCTAGCTATTCATTTTTCCTTTATATTTTTTTTTTTTCATTTTTTTTTTTTTTCGTTTTTTTATTCTTTTTTTTTTTTTTTTTTGTTTTACTTAACTTTTTTTTTTTTTTCAAAATCACATGTGATTTTTTTGTAAAAAATTGAAATCATATGTGATTTTCAAAAACCAAAATTTATAAATTTTAAAATCACACGTGAATTTTTTTTTTTTGTCGAAAATCACATGTGATTTTCAAAAACCAAACTTTATAAATTTTAAAGTCACATTTGAAAAATTTGTTTCTTGAAAATCACATGTGATTTTATAAGCAAAATAGTTTGTAAGTTAAAAATTACATGTGATTTTGATAAAAAATAATCAATAATTTATTGAAATCAAACGTGATTTTACCCATAAAATATTTATAGATTGAAAATCACATGTGATTTTTAAAAAGTAAGGTTGAAAATCAAATGTGATTTTGGGAAAAAAAAAAAAAAAAAAGTAAATAAAAAGGAAAAGAAAAAAGTAAATTTTTTTTAGAAAAATAGTAAAAAAAAAAAAAGACAAAGATATAAGGAAAAATGGGTGGTTAGGAAGGGATCCTAGATCTCTAACAAATTAGGGATCCCTTTTGAACCCCAATCTATATATATATATATATATATATATATATATATATATATATATATATATATATATATATATTCACTTTAAAATAATTCCGCGACTTTCTAGTGATTGAGTCCAAACCGAGGTCCATCGAGGACGACTCTTGGATCCTGCCTTGTGCCTCTCTAGGCTTCGCTATCGCTCATGACTGGTATTATAACAACTCATCCAAATTAAAAACAAAGTGACAGTTGATCTCTACACAATGCAATTAAATTAATATAAACAACGATTCGACATTACCTTGCAAATCCCTGTCTCGTTCTCTCGAAGGCAAAATGGATCTTGAATGCCTAATTGAACATGGCCACTATGAACTCCCTTTTTCTCCAAATCGAACCATGAGATATTTTGGCCATTTAATATCGTATTGGAGCCATCAGATATCCCATAAGGTTCGTTCGATGTAATCACAGTAATGTTTATGCACTCCATTTCTGCAAACTCATTTTCCTCATGTTCATTTTCTTTGTTACGCATAGATGATATTGCAACACCGGACATAAACGAATCCCACATGAAAAAACTCTGAAAACATCGAGAATTAAACTTTTAATAAATCAGTCAGCACTTAAAACTGATGAAGAAAAGTGAAACATGCTTATTAAAGTAAATGATATACCGTAAAGAAGTAATTATCAGACCGGATATCACGAGCCATCTTCAATGACTTGAAAACATATTGTGCCTCATAGGTATGTTGATTTTGCTCACATGCTTCAAAGAACTCTCGGGTAATGGGAATTGTATCCGTTGCATCTACTGGAACAATGGTGATCGGGATTCCAGAATGGATTACCTTCATATTAACATGACTTAGATTTAACAATCCCAATGTATACTTAGCTCCCTTTTTAACAAAATGGTTTATGATTACCTGGTATGCAGCAAACGGGTCACAAAAGAAGTTAAATTCAGCATACGGATTACTTCTGAAGGCTGTAAAAATGTTACCACGATTCTTCGACCTCACACTACCACCCATGATGTAAATATGATTGATATTTTTCTTTAAATGTGGATTTGTCAAAAGAAAAATACCCAAGTTTGTGTGTGCTCCTGTTACAAGTACACTAACGGGACCTTCTGATATCGTCTTGATTAGTACTTGTTGAGCAGTCAGTTGTTCAAGAGGCGAATATCGTCGGCTCCCCTAGCACAAGAAGAAATATGACAGAGTAATTAATAGCTCATAGATAGAAAGTTCTCTACGGGCGATGTAACAAAATATTTCACCCGGGTTCAGATTTTGAAGATGTCACTGTCACCAACCTTCGTATAAATATACTCAACTCTTGCATCATCTACAAGGACACTCATTACTCACAAAATTCATATAACAATTCAAAATACCTGTGGAAGAAAGCTTCTTCGCAAGCCATAATTTGTATCTATATCTAATCTTCCTCCACCTCCAACTGGAATAGCTTGTCTATATCTACAAGGTCCGGCTGTGCCTCTTCCCTGTTCATAAATTATCGTCAACTTTATGACATCATCAATACGTTTAGAGTATCTAGTTCTACAAGTATGTACCTGGTCAATAATAGGAAGATAGCCACCAACATTTGGTAATATTGTTCCATCTTCAAGTATTCCACCATCACCTCCAACACCAACATTAATATCATCTCGACCCATCATGTAAAGTATGTCATATATTTGGTTTACTGCATGCCCGGCGTCTGACCATGAATTTGAGTTCAATGTTATTGCCTACACCATCATGATAGAAGAAACAAATTTGAAATTTACCGGGTAGTTTAAGTTTAATTAAATCATATTGACACAAAAAGGTTGTAAGTAGATTGCAAGTTCAATAAAGAAGAATTAAACCCCAAAATAGTCCTAAAATAGTCCACAATCATGTTTCAGAAATCATTATCTGATTTTTTAAAAGTTTTCACTCCAACTTTCTCGTTATTCAAACGTCGGAACAATGAGATTTGATTAGAAAGAGCTCTTTTAGGGTGGACATTGCACGTCCCAGCGCCACTGTTCTTAGTTTTCGCATCGTCTTTCATATTCTTCCGCCTTATTTCAAATCTAATTCTCGCGACAATAAAGGTGGTGTGAAAAAAATTCGCCTATAGGTGATTGAACTTATGATATATGGTTATGTCGGTGGACTAGCGAACTATTTTTGTAATTTTCTTGAACAAAAAATTTCATTTGTATCATTATAGTATGTGGAGGTAATTACGTAGCATTTCTATTACTTAAAAAGTTTTTATCTATCTTTACGTTTATGCACGTATTTTTTAGATGGTAAAATAACCAATGTTGTTCATTAATTCACCAACAACACGAAACAAACAAATTATAACAAACTCGTCAACATAATGAGATAGTTATAATTATATGTTTTGTGTACGGAGAGTGTGTAAGAACAATTACCTGTAAACTGAATTCAGATGAGTTTAGCTTCAAGAGGTACAGGATGGCAAAAATGTCGTCTGTATCAACGTCCGTATCAAGAAGGATCCGGTGAGGAGAGCCAGCCATGATCAGAGCAGAAAGCAAAGCCGACCATAACCATAACCTCTCCATTACATTTATGTAACTCCACATAATGCGAAATAAATGTACACCATGTTATTAGACTATATATTTTCCCAAGATGAAACCAAAAATTTGCAGACAGAAACCGAAAAATGAACACATTAAATGAGAAATTAATTGAGAGATATAGATATAGTAAAACGATCTTATAGTATAATTAAACGGCATTGATGCATCATATGTGGAAAAAAAAACACCTACGTCAAACCATTATTTTTATAAAGAGTACAGTAGTAATGTATCAATGTTCTAATCACTCTCCTTAACTACGAAATTGAGAACGACCTACCCAGGGGCGGAGCCAATATTTTTAGTTAAGGGGGGCCGAAGATTTATTAACATAGTAGCGTAACATAGTCTAGTAATTTAGAAAAATAAACTTACAACAAAATTTCTTTCAAATAAATGATACACAAACTTTGTTATATAATGCTAGCAGTTCTCTAATGAATAATGAAATGAAATAAGTTTGAAAAAGATTTTAAACAATTTAAAGGCTAAAAAAACTCATTTATGATAAAATAACTTTGTATTTTTTTCTTGTTTATTTTTTGTCATTTTGTGTTGTTAAAAAATAAATAAATAAATAAAAGTAATACAAAGTTGCCTATGGAAAATGATCAAAGTAGCATCTTCTTAATTAGAATCTATGAAAACTTCAAAATAGAGATCACAACCTTTAAAATACCATAGACCCAGGTAACATCCCTTCGAGTTGCTTGCCACCCCTTTTCTCCTTTCTCCCTCCTCCGGTCGCCTCGTTACCTTTTTTGCTTTCTCACATTGACTTCTTTCCGCTTTTTTACTTCTTTTCCTTTGATTCTTCTCTGTAGGTAGCGAAATATTCTTGATAATATTCCATGAACATTGTATTGTTCGTGGTCTATATAGTCCATTTGGGAGGTCATAAACATTGCATGTTCATAAGCCCATTAGTAACCACTAACCAGTGAACATGTTATCCTATATAAATGTAGTTAGGTTTAGGTTAGACAAAACGGCTAGACTTTTTGCAAAGGCTCAGGAAATAGTCGATAGCTTAGGCACTAAAGATAATGATTGTATTTTTGATTGAGAGATTCAATTAATACAAGTATTTTGTGTTTAGATTATTCGATTATCATCATTTATGAGTTATTCATTTGTGTATTGATTGTTGATTATCGAGATTCCGTCTCATAATCAACTGGTTTAATCTTGTTGATCCATTACCAAAGACCTACAATTTCAATATCAATAATAAATAATAGTATAACAATTAAATCTGATACTTTTATTCAGGGGCGAGTCTATTGTATGTGAAGGTAGGTCCCCGGACCTACCTTAGTTTCGAAAATTTATAAGAAACGATGTAAAAATATTTCAAAGGACATATCTTAAAAGTTTTACAGGACCTATTTAACAATTATAACTAAGAAGAAGGAAACAAAGATTGACTTGGTGGAACTGCTTACACACATGTTTGTGGGCCGATCACTTGATTGGAATTTCGTTTACCAGTGTTCAATTCTCACCACCAACATATTTTTTATATATTACTTGGGTTTTTGCATATTTTACTAACAATACTTAAAGTGTCTCTTACTTCTATAATATTTTCTTTTATCCATATATTTTTATTTATTCCTTGGGTTTTTGTATTTCTTCTTTTACATAAAAATAGTATTATTTTACTAATTAGCAAAATGTTTTAAATAAACATGAGTTTACTTATTTTTATGAAATATATTATTTAAGTTAACAAGGTTTACTTTTATATAAGCTTTTATTTATTTATTATATATATTCGTATCACCTACTGATCCGACCCGTTTAATTAAGCGACCCATTCGACCCACACCACCCGTTTGACCTATTATTTTTGTTGTAAACTTTTGTAAAGGACCTACCTACGACCTTATCCTCGCTTCGCCTAAGAACTACAATTTCTTTTGTTTATATGACCCGATCTGCTAATAGTTTTTTTTACTTATTAATGATTATCGGTTTCAATTAAATAGTAACCTACGTATATTTGAGTTCTAGACTCGCCACTACTTTTATTCATAAACAATATCTATTTATAAAAACATTGAAAAATGATAACTTCAAGTTATTGAAAATCCAAAAATAGGTTATAAAATGTACATTTAAATAGTACAGGGACTTTTGTTGGAAAAAGAAAATAATAATAATAATAGTACAAGGCCTAGACTTATATTTTATTCTAAGACCTCCATTTAAACATGCAAATTACATCACTCCATAAACACCACCCCCTCCTCTGCTTGTTCCCGGCACCGGAGTATCAAATGACAACGGCAGCCATAGAACGCAGAAAATGGTTCATTTTAGCAGTTTCAAAATGGATACAAGCTTTTACGGGTACAAATTTCGATTTCCCTTCTTATTCAACCAACTTGAAATCCGTACTAGGAATCACTCAAGTTGAGCTCAATTACTTGTCAATGGCATCAGATTTTGGAAAGTTGTTCGGATGGTGTTCGGGGGTTTTGTTATTGTGTTTTCCGACATGGGTTGTTGTTTTGATGGCTGGTTTTCTTGGGTTATTTGGTTATGGTCTTCAATGGCTTCTTATTCAAAGACTCGTATCTTTGCCTTATATTATGGTTAGTAATTTTATTTTTTAGTTTTTAAATGCATATATTTTGTGTTTATTATGTTTCATTAATTTGATTTTAAGATTTATTTGTAGCAATATTTGATAGAAAAAAGATTCCGGGATAATTAAATCTATTAAATCTATGGATAATTTTGTTGGATAATCTTGATTAGTTAATGGGTCATGTTGCATTTGTTTACCTAGTCATTAGGAAAGAAGTAGTGGTGTCTCATGTTTAGAAAAGAAGTGGTTAGTTTAGCATGAAAATAGGAGTTAGTGGGTCATATATTAAGTTAGTGTGTTTGGTTCCTATAAATATGTATGAGTTTATTAATGAATAATAACATCAAGAAGGAAAATGTAGTCGTATGTGTGTCTTGTTTCTATTGCTCCATGATCACCAAACCAACAATTGGTATCAGAGCATGGTTCATTTCTGGTTCGTAGAAAGTAAGATAGGAAGAAAGCAAGCATGAAGATTGACCACGTTTGGTGATCTGAAGCAAGTAGCAAGATTGATCACAGTCGGAAAGTCGGTGATCAGAAGAAAGAAGCAACAACAGTTTGTTGTATGTCCGCAAGAAAGAAACAAAGGCAAGTAGCAAGAAAGCTAGAAAAATAGCAAGTAGAAAGATGAAAAGTAGCAAGAAGGAAGAAGAATGTAGCAAGAGGAAGAAGAAAAGTAGCAAGACCGAGAAGAAAGAAAGACCGTGGTCGGAAAGTGAGTTCCGCCAAAGACCGAAATGACCGACGCCGATGAGACCGAGATAATCCGGCGTAGACCGACGCAAGAAAGAGAGACCGAGTAAGACCGAAGAAGGTAAACGAGAATGTTGGTTTACCTAAGAAAGAGAGGGTCGATTGCAACCTTATGTAATCAAAATTGAAAGAAAGAAAGAAAGAAGCAAGGCATCACAGTTGGTGATTAAAAGCAGTAGCAAGAATCATCAGCAAGAAACTAAGAAAGAAGCAGCAACAAGTAGCAAGCAACATGAATTCACAACATGTTAGTAAGCAAGAAACAATAAGCAAGAAAGCAAGTAGTATGAACCGGGTCACGTATGACCCGTAGCAAGTAGCAAGACCGGACCTTATGGTTTAAATAGCAAGTTAGAAAGCAAGAAATGAAAGAAATCGAGTGAAGCCGAAGAAAGTATGACAATCCGTGAGCAAAGGAACGTACGAAGACTTTGTCGTGATAAAGAAACGGGTCAAGATCATCAAGATTATGGGGGTGAATGTTGGATAATCTTGATTAGTTAATGGGTCATGTTGCATTTGTTTACCTAGTCATTAGGAAAGAAGTAGTGGTGTCTCATGTTTAGAAAAGAAGTGGTTAGTTTAGCATGAAAATAGGAGTTAGTGGGTCATATATTAAGTTAGTGTGTTTGGTTCCTATAAATATGTATGAGTTTATTAATGAATAATAACATCAAGAAGGAAAATGTAGTCGTATGTGTGTCTTGTTTCTATTGCTCCATGATCACCAAACCAACAAATTTCGTATAGCTAACAACACATTTCATTTATTTGATAGCCACATTTAATTGGTGTGATATTTTCATGCTTGTAAAACATTAAATAAAAGAGTACCAAAATCGATTATATGCAGGACGGGGAATTTTTCTTTATAAAAAATCATGTTACGTGTCATTAAAAGGATAACATGTACTTCCTCCGTCCTACTATTAGTGTTTATATTTTAATTTTTGAAATTTTCTTTTTCAACTTTGATTCTAAATATTATTTTATGTGTTATATAATATTTAATGAAAATTATAGCAACAAAAATACATTTAAACAAAAATATTTAAAGTTAAAATTAAAAAAGTAGGTTCAAAACTGAAATACGGACATTTATATGGAAGGGAGGTGATATTTACACTTTAGGTTTTGTTTCACACACTTAAATCTTAATGCATAAAGACAACTTTACCCTCAACATTATTAAAACTCACAAACACCAACTTCTCCATTTCTGACGGACTATCCTCCATTTTTTACGACCTCTATGTGGGACTATATCTCAACGTCTTACTTCTATCGATATTACTTTAAACATAAAAAAGAAAATTGAAAAGTAAATGAAAACACAAAAAATATGGTTTCTATTTTAAATATTATATATGATTGTTGTTGTAAAGAGATCAAGAATATCATTATTTTGTTTAATCTCTGATTGTACATTTGCTTCCTTTATTATTTATTCACAGAAGTCCAATGTGATATTAAATCAAGGGAGAAGATGATAGGATAAAGAAAAAAAATGGGTTTTTGATAGTTCATTTAAAACTTTATTTAAACGATAACAATTGGGACATTTAAATTTAATAATTTAATACTTTTAGTTAATTGATGTTTAGCAAGTTCTTGAACACTTGGAACAATCAGTGATTTCCCAAAGTTAATTTGTCGTTTGCCATCACACAAGACAACAGTAGACACAGATTCCAAGTGTTTGGTGATTTCTGCTTCTACGTTTTTTTAAACTTTTTCTTTAGTCATCCTAGGAGTCTTAGGACTATTTTTATTTTGGGGTCGGTTTTGCATATTTTGAATGGAATATGTTTTTTTTTTTTGTGTGTGTTTGGACGAGGAACACATCTAAAATATTTTTGTTTCTTCTTTTTCTTTTTAATTTTCTTTTTTATGTTTAAAGCAATATCGATAGAAGCAAGAAGGTGAGATACAATCCCACATAGGTGGAGGCGAGGTCATAGAAAATGGAGGATAGTCCATCAGAAGTGGAGAAGTGGGTGTTTGTGAGTTTTAATAATGTTGAGGGTAAAGTTGTCTTTATGCATTAAGATTTAAGTGTATGAAACAAAAACTAAAGTGTAAATATCACCTCCCTATATGGAATGGAGGAAGTATATTAATAGGAGATATAACATTTCTCAAATAGAATAATATCATTCTCTGAGAGGAAATAAAATTTGTTGTCACTCCTTAACTAACTTTGACATTTGCTACATTATATATGAAGTTTGGTGGCTGTTAGACTTAAGTAGTTATATTAATGGCTTTTTATCTTTATATAACTTGGGTGGCAATGCAGGGGGTGTTTGGGATTGCTTATTGAAAATAGATTATTCATTTTGAAAATGAATAATTAGATAATCAGCAGTTATAAAACGTGCTTTTGAAATATTATGTTTGGATTTAATTATGTTGTTTGAAATCGCAGTAATCAGATTATCAGTTTTTTGAGTGTTTGGCAAATATAATTATTTGTTTAGTTGATATATGAAATGACTAAAATAGACATTGTTTTTATATTTATGTTAAGTATGATATGACTTTTTGGTAAATTTGATCCATATTTATAACTCCATTTTGGAGCTGGACCACATCCCTTACTTTTTCAAAATACCGTTTTAAACCATCTAAAACGCAAATAAGTCCGTTTTGTTTTTTTTAGCCAAACACTAAAATCTGCTTTTCTCCGTTTACAAACTGAAATAATCAAATAATTTATGCCAAAACGCAAAAACAAACACCCTCGCAGTAAACTTGTTTGGTAGTTTGGTGACTAGTAGTTGAATTAAGATACAATGCAATTTGGTGGGTAGAGATACGTATACATTTGAAGAAGTGACTCGAGCCGTTTATAGAACAATTCGAAAAAGATAATGGTGCAAACGAACATACTTCCGTTGAAGCAAAGTTAGTCAAAAAAAGTTTACATCTAAAAAAACCCACATATTGCATCATTGTTATATAACATCAGTACTTCCAACCCCGACTGCCAACGGGTGAAAAGAGACAAAATTTAGAACGAGTTGATTACAAAAATCGTCCCTAAGGTTTATCATAAATTACGGATTTCGTTCCTAAGTTAAAAAAGTTGCATAAATCATCCACTTTTAGAAACTAATTACCTTCTTCGTCCCTAAGATTTGCTCCAATTATGGATTCGTCCCTAAAGTTTGTCTTCAATTACGGATTTGGTCCCTAATGTTTGCCCCAATTGCGGGTGCAAATTAGAAATTAGGGACGAAAAACGTAATTAATTTATAAACTTGGACGATTTATGAAACTTTTAAAACTTAGGGACGAAATCCATATTTTTGGGTAAACCATAGGGACGATTTATGTAATTAACTCATTTAGAACTTAGCTAAAAAGAAAATTTGTCAAATAGGTCGACACGGACAAAGCCATTGAAAGTCGATCAATAAGTTATCCAAAATGCTTAATAGAAGATTGATTATTATTTTAAGAGAGTTTTTCAAACTTGTGTCTTTGGAACATTTGTTAGACGATATTTATTTAATTAATTGAACATACCATATAAGCATGTTAGTTGTTAATTATAATTTCTTAAACTTTTTATATTTACCATGTTTAATATTTTTCAATTGAAAATATATTTTTTAAGGAAAATATATGGTATGTTCGGTTTAATAAAAAAAAACTTGAAGAAAAACCCTTTTAACAAAAGAGACAAAAGGCTTTTTGGTCTTATTTTATGCATTCATTAATTTATGTAGATGGACCGTAAAGGGCCAAAAGGCTTTTGGTCTAGTATTATCGTAGTGTCCTATCAACATAAAGGTCGTGGGTTTAATCTCGCGTTTGAGCATATTTGTGGTGTTTGATGTAGCTGCTTTGACCTGTTTCCCAACCCGCCCATTGTTGAACCTCTAAGAAAAAGTCCTCGAGTATTCTCTAATAATGTCAATTTGCGCTTACAAAAATGGCTTTTTCTACTCAAATGTTAGTTATTTTCTAGTTTTTCCTATTGTGTTCTTTTCACCATTTTATCGACATCCTTACCACAATCGTGTTATTCTTAACAGGTGTTTATTTTGTGTTTATCAGCCGGTTGCAGTATCACCTGGTTCAACACAGTCTGTTTCACTTTATGCATAAAAAACTTCGAAAACAACTGGCCACTTGCCCTATCGCTCAGCATTAGTTACAACGGCCTAACCGCAGCTCTATACAATCGTATCTCCACCAAATTTATCTCACATGATAGCACTAACAACACATCTTACCTTATATTAAACTCTCTTCTCCCTTTCATCACATCCATTGCAGCCCTATTCCCCATCATCCACACCTCTCGAAACGATCTTCAAGTTGATGACACGCCAAACAAAGATGAGAAATATACATACATGTTTTTGTATCTATTAGCAGTTGTTACGGGCCTATATCTTTTTATTTTAGATACACCGTCACAAAATATAATTATTGTGGCAGTTTTGCTGTTAGTTCTTCCATTGGCTGCACCATATATTGTTTATGGTTTCAAACGGGTTGAACTTGTTGAAGGGAAGAGTTACAATTTGGTTGAAATGAACAATTATAACGAGCTATTGGAAGACCGGCCAACTTCTAAACCGTTTTTTGATAATGTGGTAGGGAAAGATCGGTTAATGGAGCTTGGCGAAGAACATTCTGCTAGGTTGCTGGTGACTAGAATCGATTTCTGGCTTTATTACGTCTCATATTTTTGTGGGGGGACTATTGGACTTGTTTACAGTAATAATCTAGGACAAATATCTCAATCGCTTGGGTTAGCTTCTAAAACCGAAGGACTTGTTACAATCTTTTCCACATGCTCATTTTTTGGCCGTCTTGCTTCAGCTGTACCGGACTTGGTTAGCCGCTTTTACCCGGCCCATATAAATACGCGTAAGTGCAAATTGAAGTAAAATCCATATTTTCTCTAATTATTTTTAGTAATAAGTGCTTATAAGTTTAGCTTAAAATGAAATGCAGAAAGGTATACTACTAGAACCGGATGGTTAGCTCTTTCCCTAGTTCCAATGCCCATTGCTTTTATTTTACTAGTTTTCTCGGGCAGTGAGAGTGTTTTGAGTGCAGCCACAGGGTTGGTCGGACTCTGCTCTGGGTTTGTTTTTTCAGCATCCGTATCAATTACTTCCGAGCTGTTTGGTTCAAAAGGTTCAGGGATCAATCATAACATCTTGATAACCAACATTCCATTGGGATCACTGTTGTATGGCGTCCTTGGAGGAGTAATTTATGACAACCACATCAATAGCTCGAAAGAGATTGTTTTTGTAGGAGGATCAAGGGTATGTATGGGTCGAAAATGTTATAATGAAACATTCGGGTGGTGGGGTTGTTTTTCATTGTTAGGTTCATGTTTGAGTTTTCTGCTTTTTGTTAGAACGAAAACAGCTTATCATGAATATTATAAAAGAAGATCAGGCATATAACTACATAAAGAGAAAATATGTGCACAACACTCGTCTTAATTATTACTCCCTTCATCGGGTTCACAAGAAAACAACACAATTTTAGAAATGTACAATTGAATATAGTCTTATGATATAGTTTCTTCAGTTGTAATTACTTGAAAACTCATAGCTTGTTCACCAACTATTACAAAATGATGACTCTCGAAACACACTTTGAACACCTTCAATTACAACTAGAAGCTATAAAATCAGCAACAAAGAACTTTGCTCTGGTTGGGAAAGCAGGATTTAAGAAAGTGTAGAGCACGGCGTTAGATCGTGAGTTTGGGACCCTGAGTTTTGGTTCGAGAGTGGCAATAAGGTCTGTTTACGACGAGTACACATAAATGAGAACTCTTACTTTTATTTTAACAGTAAAAATTATCCGCAAATATCACCTCGAACCCTTAAATAATATAAACGATTTACAGAAACCATGTCAGACTTTTTAATTAAACAGAAAACATGAACTTTGGATTGGAGGGGTGAGCCTAGCAAAGACAGTAGTGTAACGTCTAAGCGACTCATGAAGAACCCCACTAGCAAGCTAGTGTGATGGGTCCTTCCCCCATAAAAAATAAGATTAATATCGAGTGAGCCGATGGCTCACATATCAGATATTAAACTGATAAGAACAGATACTACACTTGATCTTAGCCAAAAGGCCGAGAAAGGTATGCCTTCTCCACTCTTAGGCCTCTGTTTATATACGCACTCCCTTCACCTTTTGAATTCTTCACTCAGCTGATGTGGGACTCTGAGCAACTTTTCACACCTCCCTCGCACCATCTGAATCATGACAGAGAATCCGCAATATTAACAGTAATTGATAATGCAACTGCGAATAGATCAAGTCAATCTGGGAAAAACATTTGGTTGAATTTGCTCGAAACACACTTTGAACACCTCAAAATACAACTAGAAGCTATAAAATCAGCAACCAACAACTTTGCTGATGACAATTGCTTTGGGAAAGGAGGATTCGGGAAAGTGTACAAAGGAGAACTTATCCATAGCAAAGGGCATAGTATTGTTGCTTTAAAGCGTTTAGATCGTGCATTTGGGCAACGAAACCCTGAGTTTTGGAGGGAGATTATTATGCTTGCTTTCTAGAAGGTGTGCTTTTTTAACAAAAACCGCAAATTCAATTAACAGTTATTTATAACCTTAAGGATTATGTTTAGCATTTTTCTTATTTTTCACAAATAAAATGTATGCGGATACAATTTAATACTCTTTAAACACCTTTTCCGCTACTTGTAGGGCACTCTCACTCATGGTCTTATGGTGATGTTTGGTTTCTTACACTAGTGTTGAGACTCGTTGGACTGCACATCCGGTTTATGCATTTCTAAGAAAACTTTTTCGATTGGTCTTCCAAAGACAACATGTATGATTTAGTCTGCTTTTTGTATACATTGTACAATATAGTTTTGTATAAATGACTTATTATGAACATGTAAATATCCTAGACTACAGTATGTGAGAATCGAACCTTAAACCTCTCACGATAAGAGAGTAAGGGACTCTTATGTAACTTAATTTTATTATATTATAACGGGTTTTCCTCAAGATTATCATCAACACTTTCAAGTTTCAATTCAAATTATGATTCGATTCCAAATGCAGACATTAGAAAAAGAAGCAACTCTATGTGACAGGAATGAAGATTCATTAATGAAATCAGTTTTTCTTTGTGTAACACAAATATATATTGTTCATAAGTCGTTTAGTTTTTATCACTTTCTATTCGTGTGTGCGGTTTAAAACTTGGATTGGATGTTACTTATAACACCATCATTAGTTTGGAAAGCCTTGGCAAGAATATCGGTTGCTATATCTGGTTTGGCACCAAATATCACATTTTCAATCGGCATCAATCCCGCGTTTTGGCTACTCAACGCTGCTATCACAGTTGCATTCGTGCTCCCAATATTTCTATGGTAATGTAAGAGATTTGCTGGAAAAACAAAAACGTCACCCTTATACAATACCTTAGAAATATGTCGATTTTCAGGGTTTGATGTGACAAATCCAACCTCAAGACTACCTTCCAAGACGGTCAAGAGTTCAGTGGCACGGGGATGCATGTGAGGTGGGACTAGCCCCCATGGTGCAAAATCAACACGAGCCAATGAGATTCCTAATGTGTTGAGTCCTGGTATTTCTGTCACGAAAACCCTGGTTGCACCTATCCCAAGTGGATTCGAGGTGTTTGTCATCAAGTGTAGTCCACTAAAATAAAAGTCGTTTGCTTGAACCAAACTTGGGTTTTTGCAAGCAAACCCGTTCACCAAAACTGTTACAAGAAATCTGATTATTTAGATGAAATCTAAACCAAAACGTAGTGACTAAACTAATGAAACGATTATCATACCTTGACTATTTGTGTCAGCAACACAGAAATCTAGAAGTGGACTATGATCAGCTGCCATAGCTATATAGAAAGCGAAAGCTACAAACATGAAAAAGCTGAAAACACGAGCCATAAGATGTCGATGGAACGGTTGAGAAAGTAGGGGAGGTCCTTATATAGTGCCATGGATGGATCAACCTCAGTATGTTAAGCCGTCTAGAGAATAATTGAAAGTGTCATATTATTATGTGACATAGTATGTACCAAATGGCAAGAAACCAGATTATTATTAGGCCCTCTTTATTATTTTTGTTTTTTTTTTTTTTTTTTTTTTGTTAATGACTCTCTTTGAGCCGGTAAATGTCCCCAACAGGATAAACTTTATTATTTGTGTTTATCTATTCATTTGTATGTTTGTTTCATTTGTATGTGTTTGTTTCTGTTAATTTACGTCCGTCCTTAATATTGTTGTGGTTTACTAAAATCACTAATATTGTTCATATACTTTGAAAATTACATTGGTCGTCCCTATCGTCTATGTCTCTTAACGTTTTTGTCTCTAACACTAATAGCCGTTAAGTTACATTCTATTAAGTTCTCAATTTGCATGTCACATAGGGACATGTTTGTCTTTTCAATCATTTCATTTTCACCCTTTACTGTCTTCTTTATTTTCATTCAAGTTCTTCGTCATATCAAAACTCATTTTTATATTTCTTTTTAATCCCCTCCTCATATTAGAGTTTCGTTAGCTTTTATTTCCAAGAGATCTACATATCTCGGTTTCTTTTTTATACATTTGAGTTTGATTACAATTGAAAATCACATTATATATAGGTTTAATTTTTGTTAGATTTTGGTTGGATCTTGAAAATAATGTAATAAAGAAAAGGATTAATTTGTGTTTGTTTGATAGTCTTTTTATGGTTAAAAATAGGTTTATGTAATTTACTCTTAAAGGGAAAAAGAGATTTAATAAATTAGAAAAACGATAAAGAAAGGGTATTAATATGATGAAGAACTTGAATGAAAATGAAAAAGACATTGGAGGTCCTCGTGTGACATGCAATTAGGGGACTTAACGGAATATAACTTAACCGTTGTTAAGACCAGGGACAAAAACGTTAATGACCATGGATCTAATTAGATCTGGCAAAGCTGACCCGTGTGTTTAAAATTAGGTTCATTTGGGTCAGTTTTATGACCTTCTGGGTTGATTTGGGTGACTGCCAAACTAACTAAAGTGTCAAACGGGTCTGTTAAAATCATTTTTAGATTTCTAAGAGGGTCATACGGGTCATTCACGGGTTGAATTATTCAACTAGATTCACCAATGATGATTTGAAATAAACAACTATTTTCCGGTCAATTGCTGCCGTCGACTGATTTGCGAGGAGAGAGAAAGAGGATTTCTAAATGGTTTTGTTGGTTTAGATCTCTACCACGTGTCCATCTAATTTTCAATTTATTTACATTCTTTTTAAATTTTTGAGTTACAATTGATTAGTCATTAAAATAATAATTTAATTGATCAGTATTATAATTTAATTAAAGTTATTTTAATTTTACTCATATAAATTTTTTTTTCTTTTTCTTTTCGATTACTTTTTAAAACACAAACAACTACTTTTTATAAATATAAATAATAAAATAATAAATAAATAATAATTGATTTGTAAATAGGTAAGTATAAGTTTGGGCATTTGATAATTTCATAAATGTTAATTAAGTATATAACATAATGTAGTCATAAAATATTAAAATTTTATATGAAATATTGACGGGTTGACCCGACCCGACCCAGCCAAACCCGTTTGACCCTTGACCCATTCAACCTAGATATTTAAATGACCTGTTTGACCCGCAACCCATTTTGACCCTAACCCGTTTTGACCCGTCATCCAACCCGACCCGACCCGCCCATTTTGACACCCCTAGATCTAATGTACAACCCAGTGAAATATTTGAAATATAGGGAAGATATTTGTGATTTTGGTACAACCACGTACATTATTTTATATTTACATAAAAATCATAATACGCATTAAATAAAATAAAATAGAAAATCTGAGGTTTATCAAGTTTTACTTTTATATTTAAAAAGGAGGCACTTGTAAGACCAGAAAACCAAAAACATTATAAAACACGAAACTACATGAATATATATCTTTAAGCAACTGCTGAAATCAAGCTCTCACTATCACCACTATTTCCGTGTTCTCAAAATTTGTATACAATTAAACCCTAGATAACATTTTACCGCAAAATAACATTAAAAAGACAAACACCAAACAAGCCAGGCGATGTGACGTAAAACATACACGAATATTGTAACTCAGGTTGAGGCTGGAGGTGGCGGTTTATTCTGTCTGGCATATTTCCCGTATCTTTTTGAAACGCCAGCTTCAGAAAATGTTTCCCATAACTGCAAGTAAACAACTGATGAGCCGTGTCCAAAAACATTTTGTGTTTAAATGATTGAGGCCGACAAAATAGATAAAACTTAAGTCACAACTAGTGTCTAGTCAAAATCAAAAATATAGCAACGCTTACCTCCAAGTTTCCTTTAGAGCCACCAAGAGCCAGCAAAAATGGACAGTCTTCAGAGAACGACAAGGAAAACACGGCTCCCTGACATTCAAAACAAGAAAGCGGTCATGCTTCTGTTATAGATTATTATGCCTAGGTAAACAAATTTCACAAGAATTGACATGAATTTTTTTTTATATAGAAGTCAAAAGACACATACAGCTTTGCGATTCTGGGAGGCGATACACGATGGTTGGTTATTTGACAAATCCCATAGTTTCACCTGTTATTACATAAAAGAAAGATTAATTCAAGATACAACGTTATGCAAGTACGCCATGGCATGAGAAATTCAAATGCAATGTACCAAATATTAAATTACCATTTTGTCTTCCGAACCAGTAGCAAGAAGCTGAAAAAGTAATGGCGCAAATCAATAAAAGGCTAATTGTAAGTCCATATAAATAGAAATAGAGTAAAAGCTAAGAAAGAGGTTTACATTTGGCACCACGGGGTTATAAGAAATACAGCAAACAGCTTTATCGTGTGCATGGAGAGTAAAATTTGGCTTTAATTCTGAAGTTGAACTAGACGTTGCCGTTCTGATATCAAAACCAACAACTGTACCGTCCTCCAGACTCACCTGAAAACAGATAAGATAAAATTAACTTGCAAACTCAAACCATCTATTTATAGATGAGTAAATTGGGATACACGTTATCTCAAGCGGGCCAAATAAATGAAGTTTGAATTAATACATTATTTATTTATAATTAATGAAAAGGCAAGTGTTTGTTTGACACGATACAATTACAAACCAAATCCATTTTATCTCAAAAGGGTCAAATTAGCATAAAATGCTAGACGCGACAATTACAAAAAGAATACACTTTATGTCACCACTTTCTTTGAGCGGCTTCTGTGGTTATGAGTCTACTCAGTTGTATTTATTACAAAATGTTCAACCATTTTGGTTTTATCATACAATATAAAAGAACCCTATACTTTTGATCATAGTGAAAAAAAAATGTATCACTAACCACAAACGAGTGTTGGTCATGTGGATCCCACGCCAAGCTTTCGACATCTGCACTGACTGACCACTTAAACCCAGAATGTGAAGGAACCCTTCCATCCCTCTGCAATATAACAACATTTCCAACCAATCACATATACAGTTTCTATCAAAAACGTTCAAATTGGGTAAGATTCGGAAGGAGAATCACCATGACTACTGTATGATCAAAGGATCCACTAAGAAGAACTTCGTGTTCATGATGATTCCACGCAACTGCTTGAACCTGAAAAAGTTTAGAAGAAAAAATCAACATATCTATAATCTATAATATATACTAAAAGAGATGCATTAAAAGCCACATGGCAAATTTCTAGACCATTAGATGAAATTTAAGATTAATTTTACACCATTAGATCAAAATAATGATGTCATATGACATCATCGTTTACTATTTTTATTGTGTCCCTTCCATTTTAAATAAAATTTAAACCTTTAATTTTAATATATATTTAAATAAAGTTACTTTGATAATATTATTTTAAATTTAAACTCGATTTTTTTATATTTTCTAATGTAAGACTAGATTTTTTAAAATATTAATAAAACAAGGCCGTTACACAAAAAAAGTATTATTTGTTAACCCACATCAATATAAATTTATAGGTAACTTGAAGTCAATCACATGGGTATAAACAAAACTACATTATACTTAATAACACACTTTAATGCATTTTTTAATAAAAAAAATGTGTATAAACGAAACGACATAATATTTTAACAATGAATTTCATGTTGTCTTACATTGTTAGAAATTTTCTCTATCGACAATATTCTCTTTATTTTCTATTTTGTTATAATTGTAATATATTCGATAAAGTTATCTACGTATACGGATTTAAAAGTGAACCTTAAAAACACGTTTATATAACCGAAACGACAAATATTTGGGATCATTATATTGTTAATTATATACAAATATTTGATATAATTATCCGAGTATACGCGGGAAAACAACTAGTTTATTTATAAAAGCACAAACTACTCTTATTGTTAATTTAATATAAATACATTTTTGAATATTGAAGTACGGAGCTTGCCTTATCAGTATGGTGATCCATGGTAAGCTGGCATATGCCAGTTGCAACATCCCAAATCTTAACAAGTTTGTCGGCACTAGCACTCGCAAGCATATTCCTGTAAATCAAGGTCACAAAATGTCATTACCGTTTTCTAATAACATCAAAATATAAACCAAAAAAAAAATGCATGACCTTACCTATAGCCTTTATTCCAAGCTAGACCAAGTACCGCATCGGTGTGACTATCTTCTTTGTACTTGATAGATTTCTAAAAAGAAACGGGAAATAACCATTAAACAAAAACAAAAAATAACCGAACATACAAAATGACAAGAAACACTTGGTGAAGTAATGAATACCTCGATCTTCTTTCCTTTCTTCTTCTTTTTCTTTTCAGCAATACCACCTAAGATAAGGGACGGTTGGACTTCATCCATCTGAGGACAATTAGGAGCACATGATTAAAAACCAACAACTGATTAAAAAATCAAAAATCAAAAATCAAAATCTCCGTACAATATCAAGGTCCCATATTTCAATTGCTGGTTCCATCGAACCCACAGCTATGAAATTCCCTGCAAGCATACAATATCAATGAGCAATAACTCGACAGGCTGAGTAAGCCAAATTAAAAAACTAACCAAACTTTAAATTCCGTAAAGAAACCTTAAAATGCATACAATTTTACCTTTTTCTCCACCTTTAATTGGACAATCAAGCCATGCTGTGCACAGAGGAAATGCAGGAATGAGAATGTCATGGTGAACATACATGTTTGAATCACCATCGGGGTCCTCTACAATCCATACCTGTTCAAACACAAAAATTAGCAAATCAAAATGTTAAGAAATGACTAAAGTACCGACATAGTTTTAACATCACATGCCTCTAGATGACTCATATCATCCTCATTACGTGCACAAACTACAACAGCATCTTCCGCTTTAATCATAATATCTTCAAGCTCTTCAGAATCCTCATCATCCTAAAATACAAAAAACAAAAAATAGTATGGCTTCAATTTTAACCTCAAGATTAAGCAAAAAGAAGTCAAAATAGGGGGAACTAGGAACTTACATCTTTGTCCTTAATATAAGGGTCTAATTCATTACTCGGGTAGAATGTGTCTCCAAGCCCCGAACCAAATATGTCAACAGCTAATATCAACAAATAAAACATGTATAGATTATGACACATTCAACATTAATAAATACTAATACAAACCGATATCTTAAACATAAGTAGGTAACACTTCCAAACGATATCCTAAACAAAACCGAAAAAGAAAGAGTCGAAAAAATAAAATACCATCATCCTCATCATCATAATCATCCATATTTAGTTCGTCTAACCCATCAGCAATATCTTTTAAACTAGACGACCCACCATCTTTCTTTAGCGCATTAGCCGCACCTAACGCCTGCTCGATTTCATCATCATCACCCTCTACTTCAGCCACCTCAACATTCATTTCCTCATCATCTTCCACACTTTCACCATCAAAACTACAACAACAGCAACCATCAAAATAAACCCAAAATCACCCAAAACTCAAATACCAAGATTAAAATATATATATATATTAAAAAAAAAAAAAAAAAAAAAAAAAAAAATTAAAAACCCATGAAAAAAATACCTTTTTTCAACTAGGGCAAGTTTTTTAATTTCTTCAATTTCTTCTTTTGATGGTGGGTCAGCTGCAGATGGGACTGATTTTGATGCCCCTTTTGGTACCCATGAAATTGCTGAAATCATTTTTTCTGGAAATAAAATAAATAAATGTTGATTATTATATAATTTGAATATAAGATTGGGGAAAATATAAAGGGGTAGGTGGGTTACCTGGTTGTCGCCGGTGAGCGGCGGTGGTGTGTGGACGGTGGTGTTGGGGGTTTTGGGGGCTGAGGGTTTTGTTTTGTTTTGTTTATAGGAAATGTTTAGGTTATTGTTGAGGGTTAAATAAAGGAAAATAGAAGTTAAAGGGGGGGTTTTGTAATATTCTGTTTTACAAGGTGGTAAAGTCTTTACTTGGGCAAAGGTAAAGGGTAGAAATAAACCCACCATCCATTTTGGATTTAGATTGACCTTCTAAACTCAATTAGAGTTCGTCAATCTAAATATTGACACGATTGTTACTTATGATATAGATAATATGTCTCTTTTTTATGACTTTTCTCAATTTCACTTATGTGACAATTACAAGTGTTGGAAACGACTCAAATGGTGTAGGCGAAGGTTTCATTCTTATCGAGCGAAGTAACCACTATTCGGTTTAATTTCCAATTTCAAGCAATTATTAATTAGGTTAGTCGTATCAACCAATTTACCACTTAAAAACAAAATCAAAAGACATACCATGAATTTTAGAAGGTGTACAACTATAATCAACCATAAAATATTGAAATGTACATGATAAATAATAAGATACAAGCATAAACACTCAGATTAGTTGAGATTTAGAAGAAAAAAATCGAAGTTGAATTTATAAATTTTAATATTTATTTTTTGGTTTCATATTTATTTAGAACGAGGATTGTGAGATCAACCCTAACTAACTCATTTATTAACAATTTATATTTATTAACAGGGCGTCATTTCAACTCTTTTAGTATGAACCTTAATATTTGTAAGGTATCTCATGTCTCATAAATAATTTGTCACCCCTCATATGATGTTCTTACCCCTCATATTGTGATATTCTTAATTCTTAACCATAAAAGAATCTTATCTAAACAAAATGTTTAATGGTATTAACCAAAAGGAACTTGATAAATTCAGAGTTGAGTTCATTTAAGATCATTACAAAATTTAAGAACAAATTAATCAATCAAAATCCTTTATTTTAAAAACATATTTTAATTAATTTTTGTTTAAAAGTTAATTATCTTAAAAACCGTAAATGTACTAAACAAATAAATTACATCTTTAAAACGAGCATTATTTTCTCTTTATATAGAGCACTCACTTGATATACTTTTGACGAAAACTTTTTCCTGGTTTTTGACGGGTTTTGGAAAAATTAAATTATAATATCATAGTTTTATCACATATGATATTAGTTGTTTGACTTATGATTATTATGTTCTTCTTTTTTATTTTAGTTAAATATACATCATATAATATATTTAGGATTTGAAATTCACATTTAGTATTCATATCACATGTGATTTTACCTTACGAATATCAACATTTAACCAAAAACGAAGGAAAAAAAAGTCGTTAAAATTCGAAATTTTCGGGTCTATATAAATTATAGCTCATATAATATTTTTGTGTTTAAAATTTCACATTTGAAGTTAAAATCGTGTGTGTTATTGGCTTATTTGTTTTAAAATTCTACGTATATTATACTATCACATATGATTTACGTTAAATCACATGTGATTTCGTTGAATTTTTTATAGGTTTAATTTAATTATATATCATATAACGATTTTAGATTTTTAAATCAATATTTTATGTTAATATCACATGTGATATAATCTTATGAGTTTAAACATTTGTCTAAAAACGAAAAAGTAAAAGTTGTGAAAATTTGATTTTTTTTCTTGGTTTAGATAAATCATACTTTATATAACATTTTTTGTTTTTGAAGTTTACACATTTGGTATTAATGTTACAATTTCAATACCCACCTTAAAAATCGAAAAAATAAAAGTCCTCGAAAGTATATATTACCACCGCTCTAATTAAAGAGAACACGACGGTCGCAACGGTGTAATTTATTTTTTTCTAACGATTAACAGTTTGCGGGATAAATTAATTTAAAAGTGAGTTTAGATTTAATCTTAGTCATTGAATTGAAAATAAATAGATGGTAGAGATTGAGTCTTTTGATCTTTAAAAAAATTATTGGTTTTTTTTTTTATCTTTTCTGTGTTCATACATATAACAAAATTGTTAAATACTACACGTCCTAGTTAATTGAGGTAATTTACCTTCAAACCGAACCTATATGTTGCATACATTATGTTTTAAGTGAGACGTCAAATGGGTTTATGCCAAAAAAAATTGTGTGTAATATATGCTTGGTTGTGGAGCTAGAAGAACGAAATTATTTTATGGTGATGTTGAAGTTGATTTAGGGCAAAGAATCATCTTCATTGCCAATGGTGGCGGCACAGCAAAACTATAAATCGAGGTTGTTAGTCATAGACAATAAATGTCAGTGTCAAGATTGAGAACATTGAAGGCGAAGAAGTTGGGTTGGAACAAGCATGGCTCATCACTGTCGTAGTGTCGTTGCCAAAGAGTTCAATGAAGAAAATGGGTCACGGGTTAACCCATTAGGGTCGGTCATAACCCACCCAAAGTTAAAAGGTCACATAAGTTTTTCATCAAAAAAAATGTATTTTAGCCATTGAAAGCAATTCTCTAGAATTTCAGTTGAACCCATTTTAATTCTAATTTCCGAACTTTGTTAGTTCTAAACTATAATTAGGATGATTTGCAGAAACCTTTGAATTCAAAAAATTTGGACAGATAGATATCAAAAACCATAAATCATTGCAAGATGGCGTCTTATGCTTCGTTTCATACCGACCAATGCAAGACGGATCAAAATTCTAATGTATAATGGATGTGTAGTATGTAATTTCATATGACACGTCATACGTATGTATACAAGACAAAACATGTATGACTGTATACAAGACAAAACACGAGCCTAATACAGCCATACTGATGCTACTTATCGACGCATAAAACTTATGCTGAATCTTATCACAAATTTATTCCTCACTAGTCACTACTACTATGAGCTCGATATGTAACTTCACAAAATTACTTATTCTAGACTTTGTGCATTCACTAATCGCCACAATCGTAAAATAACACAAAGAACCATGAGATTAAAACAACCAAAAGATTGCCAAACTCAATATTCTGATTGAAGTATAATACCAAAGTCTAACATAACGACAAAAAGTAACAGAAAACTAAACCCCTAATTCAATAACGAAACCACAGAGTACCAAAACCATTACTAGTTTCTAAAACTAAATTAAAAGGCCAAAACTTTAAATAGCTTAAAAAGACAAGAAATTAACCATTTGAAGCTTCCTCATTCCTTCTTTTCGACCAAAGCCTTCTTCTTCGATGACGCCTGTGAATACAAAAAGGTACCCAAAATCGCAATCGCTGATCCAAGTGCATTCAAAGGCCTAACAGGATTCCTAAAAACAATAACAGTCGACACAATCACAACAACCCTTTTCATCGTATTCCCAACTGAAAAAGTCAATGGGCTAATATCATCTAGTGCTTGATAAGACGACTGATTATAAAGATGATAAAACACTCCAGATATCATCACCCAAAGATAAAAAGTCGACGGATTCCCAATACTCGCAATCGCTTTATGGTATCCAGGAACCCATTGAGACCCTTCAACGAAAATCGCAACAGGAAACAGATAAAAGAAGGACAAAATCGTAATCCACCCATACAAATTCAACCCATTCACCTGCTTAAAATTCTGCAAACTCTTTTTCGAGTAAATATTTCTCAGCACAAACCCAACATTACTAATCATAGCTCCCCATAACCCACCAAGATTAAAGGAAACTTCAGTAACAGCAGCTAAAGAACAACCCATAACAATAGGCAAAATCGATAACCAAACAGATAAAGGGTAAGTATCACCTAAAGCAGACGAAAACATAACTGAAAAAACCGGCTCAGCAGACTTAATGACATGAGTAAACGAAACAGCAACTTTCGAAAAGGAAACACAAGCAGAAATATGACCAATAGTATGAAACAAAGCAGGGCCTAACAAAGCAATTATAAACGACTTATCGATTTTTGGACACGGTTGCATCTTAGTACCCCATAACACCAACATCCAAATAGACCCAACAAAAAGCTGAAAAGAAGCTAAAAGCCATGGATATGGAAAAATATTCAAACATTTTTTATTATAAATATTAAAAACAATATTCTGAAAATACCAAAACCCAAAAACAATTCCAAGCTGCAAAGTCTTGTTTTTTTGAATTTTTTCGAGATTTTCAGACTCTGAATCTGGGGTTGAATCTTGATTAGTTTCTGAAGATGATTTGACAATAAAACTTGAAACTTTTAATGGGTTTTTGAAAAAGTTTGAAACTTGATGGATCTGGGAAGAAGGGTAGTTTTGGGACTTGTTAAAGATTGAAGCTTTTTGGGTTCTTGAAATGAGATTAGGGTTTGTAAATTTGTGGTGGGATTTTGAGAAAGTGAGAGATGATGAAGGGGTGAGATTCAATAACATCATTTTGGAGAAAATAAGTAGCAAAGATTGAGAATGGCCTGTTTTTGTTGAAAAAAGTTGGAATATAGTGTGGTTTCAAAGTGTGGGGGGGATTTAATTAGTTTACAAAAGTTGGGCACATGTTTATGGAAAAAAAGGGTTAGTGATGATGAATCATGATGATGTCGATGGTGAAGAGAATGCTTCTTTGGGCCTTGGATTCATTTGGGCTTTGTAAGTTTTCTGTTTTTAAATTAAAAAAGAAGGAAGATGTTGTCAGAGTTCGCGGTTGCACTAAAATCCCAGAAGCTCATACACTTTTTTAAGGAGTTATCTCACAAGAAGAGCCCTCATAGGAGGCTCGAATTCATCATTACCAGACATGCATAACAAAATTTGAATTTATTTCAACCAAAAGGTGGTGGAGTAACCGCAATATAAGTCGAAACAAACAACACCAAAGTTGCTACTTTTACAACAAGTTTTATATGTACTTTATAGAACATAGTTTATGTATTTCTTTCAAGTTAAACGACTAAAGGATATGTTTGGCCATAACGACTATTCCCGGCTCGACTCTGATTTGACATAATAACGTAGTTGTAGTTGTAGGGGAAGCTATACAAATGAAAACCCGATAGTTATGACCCACTGAAATTTATCTTTGCCCTTTTATAGACCAGTAGCATAGAGTCGGAAGTTGGGCACGAGCCAAATTGGGCTGAACCTTTTTTGTTTGTTTAAAAGCTAGTTTCACTAAGTTTTTTTATTTTGAACTTGAGTAAATTACACAGATTGTCCTTGTGGTTTACCCAAAATAACACATTTTGTCCTTTAAATTTAAAAATCACAGTCTATATCCTTTATCTTTAACAATATACCACCGTATGTCCTTTATTTGGATGACCTTTTATTTCTACCGTCGACTTTCCACACGTGACATCCACGTGAGGGTATATTGGTATTTGTGTCTTTGTTTCTCTCTCTTTAAATCCCCATTTTCAACATATTCAGATCCAAGTTCACGTAGCAATAACTGATAACAACAATCACCGTTCACATTCACTTAGAACAACACCGCTAGTCGACGAATCGTAACCACGATTACTCATATCAGGTTTCCGATCAATCGGTTTCAGATCTAGCTCAACACACCGATAAATTTCATTAAACAAGTACTCCGATTCATCTCCGATTTTGTTCGGTAACAGCCACGAAGCAGCTTCAGCTTCCTCCGCTTCAGTTCCGACGACATTCACATCGAAATCCGCGATTTTTGTCGGCGTAGTGGCCGGATCGTAGAACAGAAAACGTTCGTACCGTTGAGCTAACGGATTCGCTGCGTGAATATCGCGATCGCATTTCACACATAATGCAACGACGTCTGGCTTATACGTGACACTCGCCGGAGCGTGTTCGCAAACGTCATATAGCTATACGCGCGCGTGACGGACACGAGTTTGTTAGCTGCTGCGTGAACTTTTGCGTCACAAGGTATACATAAAAAAGCGGAATCAGCTCTACAAGGACATATGGTAGAAATAGACGGCCATCCAGATAAAGGACATACGGTGGTATATTGTTAAAAATAAAGGATATAGACCGTGATTTTTAAACTTAAAGGACAAAATGTGTTATTTTGAATAAACCACAAGGACAATCTGTGTAATTTACTCTTTGAACTTTTATTATTTAACAAAAAATAACAACTTTAAATTATGCATATTTTTCAAGCTCGATAAGCCCTTCAAACATGCATAGAAGTTTAAAATAAAAAAGGCTCGACGCTATTTTATTTTTAGCAGACCGAGTAGTCGGGCGAAGGGTGCTCGACGATCCAGCTAACTCAATTTCTATTTAAATTTATGCTAATATCCTAATCTTTAAAAAGTTTCAAGTCGCCCCACAATGGAATAGTTCAAAACTTTCAAGAGGTAGATCGGCTGGTTGTCTAGATCCTTTTAGACTGTATATTGTTAGCTACTTAGCTTATATATTGTTAGCTACTTACCTCGGTACCGGTTTATCTATGCAAATCTGGTTTAACCATATTTACTAAACTCTAACTAAGCTAAATGGCATATAAGTACACCCATTTGTGCTAATGTTGAATAACTAAAAGTACCATAATCATAAAAACACATTAGAATACACAAACACAAATAACAAATCTACGCAAGATTTCTAATACATAAATAATATGCATTTAGAAAAATATATTTCAAATGCAGACTCTCTTTTGCCTATAGAACCAAAAGATACATCATCAAAGTACGTCTTCAAACACTATTCTATAGCAATAGGATTGTTCATAGTGAACCCTTTTGCTTTCTCTAGCAATTCAGATGGAAAATCGTCTTTAAGAATCTGAACTCTGAACTGAATACGAGTACTTTTAGAGTCTCCCTCCATCAACTCAAACACACATGCATCTCCAACTGTAAGATTGTTGTCTTTCACGAATTTTCCCCATGAACGGTTTTCAAACATTTTGTTAGTCGCGTAATGGCCAAGGTACTCCATGACCCACACCTTTCCATGACATAAAATCCTAGCCGGGACGCGAACATTAGGAAGATTTTCGGCTATTCTCTTTGGGATGGTCTGTTGAGAAAATAAAACTATTTTAATTTTCGGAATGTAATGTTTTTTTTATGTAGACAGATAATTGAGACTTAAATAATACCAGGCGCATCTTTGTAACGTGTGCGTCTTTAAGAATGATATCGAAATACGGTTTCCCTGTTAGTGGCCAGAATTCATCACAGCTTACAGATTCTGGAATCGGGGATTCATCCGATAGTGTTGGTTTGTCAGTTTTGGGTGTCACTGATGGATCCATCTACATAACACAATATTTTAAGGCGTGTTTGGATGTGCGTTTTTAATATAGATTATTACAACCTCAATACTTAAAAGAACGTGAAAATTCAGTAAAAGAACGTATACTTGCCACAAATAATTAATTTCTACCAAACAATTACGAGACTATCTAGCACACTATCCACCAATGCGGATAGTATCTAGAAAGTCGTAACCAGAATCAGTTATATCAAATCCAACAAACCTATTTTCGCACGATTATATGTGGTGTTTGGGATCACTTTCTATAACGGCTTATTTATTTATTTCTAAGTGAAATACGTTGGTCCGAAAAAGGTTTAGAGCACTTGGAGTGGGAGAATGGTGGAGCCGTTCTGGATTCGTTCTCAAGCCGTTGTGGCGTTATTATACCGCAGGCGCTCGTTGTGGAGGCTCGTTGTGGAGCTCGTTAGCCCGAGAACGAGCATCGTGGTGTTTTTTTTTTTTTTTTTTTTTTTTTTTGGTTTGTTTTTCTGAGTATTTCGGGTATTTGTTTAATTTCTTTTATTGATCTTCGATTTGTTTCTTTTATTTGTGTTTTCTTCGATTTGGTTTTTCTTCCATTTTTTCTTTTCTTCCATTTTTTTTTTTTTGCAGGTGTATGAGGAAGAAGATGATGTAGGTTTACTTTATCTTTTTGTTTAGGGCCCTTTTGTTTACTTTATATTTTGGTTTATTTACATCTTTATCATAAAGTTTTGTTTATTTAAACTTTTTACTTGTTTTTAAATTTTATTTACATAAATGATAATTTGTTTTAAACTTTACAAAAATGTATTTTTTAATTATTATATTCTATTTTTTTATTTTATATATTTGTATTTTTATTTTATTTAAATCTTTTAAGAAAAATAAAAAAATAATAAAATAATCCCACAACCCACCACAACACTCCCTATCATAACAACTCACAACCCTCATTCTCACTGCCACGTCATCAACTTTTTCCCCACAACCTACCACAACCTCATTGTCACTCATTATCACTCCGAGTGCTCTTATAGAGCAATCCCAAAAACATCCTTATTATGACTTATTTTGAAAGAGAGTTGTTGATACAGGGCTAAACTGACAGATCTTCAAAATTTGCAACAGCTAAAATGAGATTATTTTAAGATTAATTTACATAAATTGCTCCTATTGTGTACTCTATATTACAGATTTCATCCTTAGGATTTAAAACTTTCACCACTCATTCCCTTAGAGAAATTAATTAATCTTAAAGTTTAACGGACATTTATTTTAGGGACTGAAATATGTAATTAGTTAACAGTGATAGAAATTTTTAACGCACATCAATTTTAGGTAACAAAAACATAATCAGTTTCCGTAAATGGGGGCTAGTGGCATAATTGTTTTAACTTTGAAACAAAATCTCAAATTTTAAATAATCATAGGTACGATTTATGTAATTTACTCTTGTTTGAACTCTTAGTGGTCTAACTAAAACTTTAACAGCTTTTATTAAACTATTTTAGTGGCAAACTATGAAATCCATCAATTAATAAAAGCCTAGGTTGCGTTTAGTTCTTAATATTTCTTTTAATTTTTTAATTTTTATTTTTCTTGAAAAAGAAAAGTATTTCTATCTTTTAGAAAATAAATGAAAATTTTAAAAACGTTGTTTAGATTGAAAAAAATGTTTTAGTTTTTTATAAGGGAAATTTAAAAATGAAATTTTGAAAAAAGATAAAAAAAAAAATTAGTTTTCAAAAATTTAGTATTAAAAGTGAAAAATTGAGTTTTTATTTTCACGGAATTTTTTTTTGTCAAAACTCAATTTGAACGAGTTTCCTATTTTTTTATGTTTCCCTTGAGATTTGTTTTTTAATAAATGAATAATTTTCTCCAACTAAACACACACCTAGCTTCGATATGTTTTCCGACGAACTTAAACGGGCCACCACTTTTGTGGTGTTAAGCTTACACATATGTCATTTATAAGTTTGCGCGCACACACACACATATACATATACATATACACGTATAATAATAATAATGTTTTCAAAGAAGAATTGTGTACCTTAAACCTTAAAATGAGCAGCTAGATCACTTTCTTTTTATTGTTATTTTTGTTTTTTCAGCTTTGCTGTTCAAATACGAGGATTCTATCTTGAGATTATAAACAACACTTTATATTAACTGCCACCATTAATACATTACCAACAACAACGTCCATTTTCTCTCTTTATTAATGTAACCCAATATAAAAACAGTGAAGAAAAAAACGAAAATAATAGTATTTAAGGCCATGTTTGGAAAAGATTACTAAAACTTATAAAAGCTTAAAACTTGTTTTATTTATTAAGCTTAAGCAAACACACCCAATTATTTAGTTTAGGGTGCTACTAAATAAACCAACAAAAATTAAAATTATATTTATTTTAAAAATTTGTAAAATTTTTCTATTGGTATTTGTTAAAAGATATGTTTATGAAAGTTTGTGAAACAAAGTAGTGGGCCCTTGTCCCCTTATCTTTTTTTCTTGCTTTTTTAACTTTTTAATTGATTAATTTTGCATCTTTTTTTAAATAAATTAATCAATTACGAATTACTTAATTATAATAAATTAATATCATGACAAAAAAGTTTCAAACTATTAATTTTGAGTATATAATTGAAACAATTTTATAAAACTGTAATATGTTGTCTAATCACCAATTATTCAAACATCGGCAAATTTATGATCTTTATTGTGTAATAAAATATATCTTTTTAAAATAAATATATAAACTATAACATTTTAATGTTTTATAGATATAATATAGCAACATTTAACATACTTATGTGTTATACGTAATCCACAAACAACATGTGTTAAAATAATATTAGTTTATTGTCGATAGTACATGATAAAATAGATAAAATAGAAACTCAAGTTTGAATAACTTAGTACTTATGTGTGGTTGTAATCGTAATGATGATTGTGTATTGTCAACTTTTCAAACTCTGCCATTTGTTTCCTTCTTTAAAGAAGATCAATACAATCTCAAAAGCGCTAATATCGTACAATAACACATAAATGGTTTATCAAAAGCGCTAGTATGTGAGTCAGTCATTTGCTAAACATGGTTTATCAACGGTAACAAGCGACCCTGAAACATTTTTGAGATATCTTCCACAAATATTCCATCCTTATCTTACAGGTTTACAAGATGTAGAAGGTGATGGAAATTGCGGATTTTGATCTGTCGCTGTCGATCTGAGGACCAGTGGCCACAAATTCGGTCAGACTTGGTGTGGGAGTTGGAGGCTAACCGTCAAAAGTACAAGTATGTATTTGGAACAGCAGGTTATAAACAAATTTATAAAACCGTACGATACGCTGGAAAATGGATGGAAATGCCAAACACTGGACTGATTATTGCTTCTGCATACAACATAGTTGTTATAAGTCTAGCTAATGGAGGAAATGTTGGAGGTTGTACAACATCTTTTCCACTTTGGTCCAGTCCACCACAATTAGAGCCATATGAGACAATTGTCATTGCTCATGTGTATGGTAACCATTACATTAAAGCGGAAGCGAAGGTTGCCCTTTACCGATGACTCATCCACTTTGGAGGACTTATAAAAGTGATATTGCATCTAGGTGGGAAGACCCCTATGTTAGTCGTCAAGAAGAGTTTTACGAGCATTATTATCGTATTCCTGAATTTATTGATCTATCGAAATGATAATGTAACATTTTATCTATTGTAACTCTAGTTTTTTTTATCAATGAATGTTTAAGTATTTGCTTACTATTTTATAAATGTATGTATAATTAAATAAACCAAAAAATATAAAACTTATAACTTACTTTTTATAAATGTATGCATAATTGAATAAACCAAAAATATAAATTTCTAATATAAATAATTAAAAAGAATACAATTATTGCATTAATGATGACTTAAAAAAGTAAAATGCTTAATGATTACACAAATAATTATAAGCTTAGAAAAAAGTAATTTATAAAATATTTTTTTAATAAAAAGTGAAAAAAAACATCATGATTATAGCAATCATGGTAGATTTAGGGGTCTTTTGTTTTTTCTGAATACTTAAGTCTGAAATCTGAAAACCAGTTCTGAATGATAAGAGGCAGTGTCTGAAACCTGAAAGCATAATCATTAAGACTGTTTGAAAAATAGTCTGAATATATATATATATATATATATATATATATATATATATATATATATATATATATATATATATATTTTCTTCTCTTTTGGTTTTCTTTTATCATTTTTAATGATATTAAACTAGCTAAATTGCATAAAAATAATAACATTAAATTAAATTATGATTTTAAAAAAGAAAAAAACATAAACTATCATTAAAAATGTTATTGCTCATTAGGAAATACAAAAATGATCAAAATTCAGTTATGCCGCTTGTTAAAAAAGAATGATAGATAAATATAAACCAAAGTAATATTAATTCTTATTTTATTGAAATATTAGTTAAAAAATAGACAACACAATAAGCCTGGAAGTTAGTTTTTAATAAGAGGGATTAAGATTTAAAATTTGTCTTATCAAATAGGAGGATAATCAGAGATATTTAGATCTTATCAAAAAAAAAATTCAAAACATCTTAATTAGAATTGCACTTAATGAATAATACAAATATGTCATTTTAAGATCTTAATGAGAAAAACAAACGAGGCCTTAGTAAAATAATTTGGTACATTTAGAACAAGCCTTTAGTTTAATATATGGTTTATGCAATTTTTCTCTCGCCGCATATCTAGTAATCATTGTTCCAAGTGTTTGTATCAAAAATTTAAAGATTATGATAATTTCAGTCCTATTGATTATTATACGTTTAAATTTGTTTTACATTTATCAATGAAAGAGAAAATACCAAAAATAAAAGGAATATATTTATTGATATATTACCAAATATAGCATGTATGAAATGCCTTATTCACAACCCTATCAACTAGTGTAATATCGCCTTTTCATGCAAAATCAACCCATTCACCCATAAATGGGTCGAAATTACAACCGAATATACCAAAGAAACTACATAACACTATGCAAATAATCTTTCAGCTATCTAACTTGATACATATAACTTCCAAACAAATTAAATAATTATATCAACCCGATTGCATAGTACCCCACAGCAAAATACATACACATTAGTCACTAAGGTCGTTGATTAATGGTTTTTTTTTTATTGTTCAACACAATGTCAACGATTATGGATTGTTAGGGAGGCAAACAATTGATAGGTTCTAGAAAATAACAGAGTTACAATCACACTTATAATAACCGAAATGCAAAGAAGTCTCAAAACATAAAGTTCTAAATAAATCATCAAAAGAAAAACGAAAAACGAAATACGTGAACATGTAATTGTTGGGAAAATGTGAAAGCAAAAAAAAGAAACAAGAGTAAAACTCCTAAAAATATTCTAAGTACTCCCATAATGAGTTGAACATTCTCCATGGATAACATCTGCAGAAGCAGCTTGTGGGTTTGAAGACTCGGTGAATGAAGGTGGTTTGGCAGGATCATTAGTGATTCTTGGCGACAGGGGCGAGTTTATGTTGCTCTAAGGTAGGTCCTCGGACCTACCTAAATTTCGAAAATCATTTAGAAACGATGTCGTAATTTCCGGTAGGACATGCCTAAAAAATCAGAAAGGACCTAGATAAAATATTTGTCTTACAACTTCTAACCAAACATTAATCTTGGTGGAGTGGTTTCCAAGCCTAAGCTTGGAGTTTCAGTTTTAACCAACCCGGGTTCAAACCTTGTTACCCCCACTTTTTATTTTTAATAAAATTAAACCCATTACCCATGTTACTTAATTTTTTTTTTTTTGCTTCAAAATTGAAATAGACGCCGCTATTATGTCCCGATGTTGGATGGGAAACACTTCTGGGGAATGTTACTTTGTTTTGTGATAAATATGAAGTTCGAATCATAGATATGGAAGATGAATATTATGATGGATTTAGTCGTCGAAAAGCTTCACATGTAAGTAAAATGTGATATTGCCAACTTGATTTCTCTATTGTGTTTTGTCATCGGTATATAAAACTATAAAAGTTTATTTTTTCAGGTTAACAACTTGCATCACTATCACATTGATTTATTTAAGGAGGTGGTTGATATGCAACTTCAAGAGCTTAACCATCGCTTTAATGAAGCCAACACGAAATTACTTCTTTGTATAGCTTGTTTGTGCCCACGTGAGTCTTTCAAAGCCTTTGATTTGGATAAACTAAAGGAAATGGCTACACTTTATCAGGAAGAGTTTCCAACAGAATACG
Source organism: Senecio squalidus (assembly GCA_910822075.1). Taxonomy (NCBI): domain Eukaryota; kingdom Viridiplantae; phylum Streptophyta; class Magnoliopsida; order Asterales; family Asteraceae; genus Senecio; species Senecio squalidus. The sequence continues at coordinate 41,839,867 of CAJVGC010000592.1, read as the reverse complement.
ATCTTCAAGTTCTTGAGGTGGAGCTTAAAAATTACGTTAGGGACGTACGTGAAGATGAACGATTTAATCAGTTGGATAGCATTGGAGAACTTGCCAAGAAGATGGTCGAAAAACAGAAGCATATAATCTTTCCTAAGGTGTATCTTCTCTTGAAACTTGCATTGATCTTACCCGTTGCAACATCAACTGTGGAACGCGCTTTTTCAGCAATGAAGTTGGTAAAGACTGATGTACGCAACAAAATGGGCGATAAATTTTTGAGTGATACTTTAGTGTCGTATATTGAAAAAGGCGTTTTAGAAGGTATTAGTAACGAAGAAATTGTGAAAGAATATCAAGATATTAGACCTCGTAAGGTGCAATTGTAGGAACTTGTAATTTTGTTTTGCTTTTGTCGGGTACAATTGTAAGAACTATAATTTCTTTTGCTTATATGACCCATTGACCCGATCCGCTAATAGTTTTTTTTATTTTTTTTATTCATAATTATCGGTTCAATTAAATAAGGACCTACGTGCATTTGAGTTCTAGACTCGCCACTGCTTGGCGATAGTCGAGAAGCAGAAGAATGAAGGTAGTGGTAAACACATTAGGATATAAGGTACGTTTTTTGTAATAAAGAAGCTCATACTGATAGAGCGGAACATCAAATAACATACCATACCTATCATGCTCAGAAAAGCAATTTGGACGTGTAACATGTGATTGTTCAAATGAAAGGCGTTGTTTTTGACCATTACCTTCTGAGATAGAATGAACACTTGATTGGGGGTCAGGCATATGTAGAGTGTCATGTTCGGTTGCATTTGGTAAATCTTTATTAATCGAGGACGTATTATAAACTTGAATCTCATGACCATCACCAATATTTGATTGTTTAATTTCCTCATATTCCTGTAATCGATTGTATTAATATTATAATATTATTCGTAGTTGTAATACATGACGTAAAGTCAATAATATCATTCGTTTGATTATAGCCACTGTTTCTTCACTATTTACTTATGTTTTATTGTTTCCGCCTTTAAAACGTGTTCGAGTTCAAAGAGGTCAGTAGAAAGGGTGACCAACAAAGACTTCCAAAAAATGTCTTAAAACATATTATTGAATACTTAGACAACAACTTGTTAACATGAAAATAGAAACATACATAGTAAAAGCAAACACATAAAAAGTCCTTAAACAAACACACAAAAATAAACAACCTAATTAATCAAGTAATATGATAACACGAAAATTATGATTTTCAAGATCAAACATCATCTTCATCGCTTGATTCGTCTCGGAGTACCATCCTCCTTTTCTTTGGAGCATTTTGCTTGAACCTAGTCATTTCAAGATGCATATCAAAGCTATCATCCGAATCACAGACCTAATACATAAAAAATCAAAACAAAATTAACAATAAATATGATTAATAATCTATACAAAAGAAAAGTAAATACAACTAACCTCATTATCCGATATGACAATAAGTTCATCATTTGGTTTGTCTCGGAGTTCCAACCTCCTTTTGTTCGGAGTGTCAATTTCATCATCTTTCTCAAGTTTCACACTTTGTTTTTGTTTGAACCTAGTCATCTCAAGATGCATATCAAAACTATCGTTCAAATCACCAACCTAATACATAAAAAATCAGAACCAAAACTACAAATATTATGATGTGTAATCTATAAAAAAAAAAAAAAGAGAAAGAAAGTAAATGCAGTTGGCCTCGTCATCCGATAAGACAATAAGTTCCTCCGAATTCAAATTAGTAATCGTATTTGCATCATTCTCGTCATCTGATATTACGACAATAGTTTTATCACACTTCATATTTGCAACCATTTTCATTTCAGATTGAACACCTTCTTCATCACTCTGGCACTCCAAATCGAAATTGTTACCCTTAGTTGAACTTTCATTCTTAATTTTGTCGGACATAATTCAAAATTGATGTTTTGTATGATATATGAGAAAAAACTATTTGGTAATGAGCTAAATTTTATGAAAACCATACATAAAGTGTAAACATAAAGAGAAGTTACAAAACGGTTTTTCTAATTAATGGCTTAAATTCAAAACAAAATGATCCAATATTAATAAAAATAAGCAATTATAACTGTTTGCCAATTGTTACGTTTTTGAAACTATTAGTTGCGCTGCAATTTTGTAACAATTACACTACATAACAACAGTTGCGCCAACGTAACTATCAGTTACGTAGCGTAACTATCAGTTATGCAGCGTAACTGTTTGCCAATAGTTACGTTTGCGTAACTATTAGTTACGCTGAAGTTTTGTAACAGTTATACTACGTAACAACAGTTACGCCAACGTAACTATCAGTTACGTAGCGTAACTGATAGTTACGTAGCGTAACTGATAGTTACGTTGCGTAACTGTTTGCCAATATAAATGAATTAATTTAGCATAAAATATTTTTAGAGTAAATGGTTGGAGAATATTTTTTTTAGAGAATAAAGATGTTCAAAAAATGCTTTATTTTCTCTAAATATAGAGATATAGACAGAGATATGGTTGGAGATAATCTGCTGATTTCTATTTAATACCTTTATTAGTAGAGTTTAATATTTTTTCCATTTATTGAAGGAAAAAGTTTTAGACTCCATTGCAATTAACAATTTTATGCTCTCCTCTGATTTCTTATAAAAAATTTTTTGTGTTTGATAATAATAATAATAATAATAATAATAATAATAACCAAATTTCAATTAGTTATGTCAACTAAACTTTAGTTTTTTTTTATATAATTCCAATCCTTTGATAGATTTCAATTATTTATGAAATATCTACACATATCATATAGACAGAGGTACATACAAAAGAATTTCTAGATGGTCACAAATTTTACATGGTGAGTATTCTTAGAGGTGAAATATTGTATCAAAAGTAAATATAAAACATAAAACTTTTATATTTCCAAAACACATTGATAGAAATTAAAATACAATGTAATAAAAGCAAAAGCCATAAGATCTATGATTCTTACGGATTATATCATCCTCTTTATGATTTCATCTAATGCATTTACAAATTCCACCCAAACACCATGGAATAAACCCGGGTGCACATGGGTAACCATAACAATCTGTAACAAAGTTACACTGCTTTTCTACCCCATCATTTGGGAAGACGGTTGTCTGCTTACTTAAAGTTTCAATATCGGTGACAACAACTTTAGCCATTTCTTTAACTTCCGCGCCCATTACTGAGATTTATAAAAAAAAGTAAAATAAATAAATTATTGAGCATTCTTTATATGTTTTAGAAATATATAATCAATATAAAAGATCTTAAAATAGCATGGAAGGAGAGAGAGAGATAACCACAAACACTAAAGAACAATGTAGAGATAAAAACAACTTTGAACGAAACATTCACCATATCTTCTAATTGTTGCTTTGAGACAAGTTTGCGTGTGACCACATAGACACATAACAAGGAATTTATAGTCACAAAAAGAAAACAAATTTATAAAATTAATTAATTACACTTTCTTTTTAGATTTAATGTCAGTTACCATATGTAATTGGTACATTTAATTTTTAGGATTTTAATAATGACATGGACATGTCTTTGAATTGTTTCTAAACATTTATTATAACAATTAAATTAAACTGTTGTGCATTACTAAACACCAACTTATTGTATTTTTACTATCATACCTTTATTAATATTATTATAATCAAGTTACGGATAAAATTATTTTTTGATGACTCTAAAATTTGTCACTATCCAAGCTCTAATTCTAATAAGATGATTAACTTCTATTCCTAAAAAACATTAGATACTAATATAAGAGCATCCGGAGTGATAATGAGTGACAATGTGGGTTGTGGGGTTGTGAGAAAAAAGTTGCTGACGTGGCAGTGAGAATGAGGATTGTGAGATTTTGGGTGATATGATAATGAGAATTGTGGAGGTTGTGGGAGTTGTGGGACCCACTTTTTTATTTCTATTTTTTAACAATTATATTAAATTAAAAAAATCATTATATTAAATACTAAAAATAACTAAACTATTAATCCAAAAAATATAAAAGTTAACAAAATAACTAAACTATTAATCCAAAAAATATAAAAGTTAACAAAAAATATAAAAGTTAAAAAACAACTTTGGGTTAAAAATATAAATAAAATAAACTTTGGGATAAATCCGAAAATATAAAAATTAACATTGGGTTCTTGTTCCTCTAGATCCACACCTTCTTCTCCACCTCTATACCTGCAAAAACAAAATGAAACCGAAAGTTAAGAAACGAGAGGAAAAAAAAGAGAAAAAAAAAAAGTAAGATTAAGAAATGAAAAGAAATAAGAAAAGAAAGGAAAAGAAAAAAAAAAAAAAAAAAAACCTTCAACGACCCGTTGTCAACACAACGGTGGCTGACAACGAGCCTCACAACGAAGCTCCATGGTGTAATAACGACGACAACGGTCGTTGTGGGTCTCACAACAAACCCACATCGACACCACTCCAGGTGCTCTAATACTTTTGTTAATTAATTGTTATAAAGTAGCTTTAGTTTAAGAAATACACTGGCCACATTAAACTTAATAATATTGAAAACTGGAATATAATACGAACAACATTATTTTGTTGACCACTTTATAAACTATATCTCGAGAAAAGATTGATCTCTCTATAGTATTAATTATCTTTCAATTAACTTTATTTTAACTTTCTAAAAGTATATTAAAAATAAATTAACACTTTATTCGTGAGTTTGGTGAGAAAATAATAGAAGTGAAAATAAATTAATTTAATCGAAAAAAATAGAGAAGAAAAGAGATTATTTTTTTCAAAAATGTGTTACCGAGTTGAAAGTATTTGGAGAGAAAAAAAGAAAAGTAAATTCATATCAGAGTTCAATCTATATTCAAAGATATACTATGATGAACTTTATGTATACAACTAAAATGATTCAAGAAAAAAAAAACATTTATTAGAAAAACGAGCATTACACAATACACGAATTATTTGAACCATTTATTCTAATATTGAAATTTAAATAGCAAAATTATTAAGTTACCTTTAATTTATCATTAAACATATTTCTATTTGTTAACTTATTTATAATATCGTTAATTGTCAACCCATCTTTAATAAATTACTATTAATGTTTAAAAAAAAAAATACATTAATACTGGTTTTCACATAAAAATAATTTAAACCATATTGTCAATACTTTTATATATGTTTTCATACATTTTTATCAGTTATTTGTGCGTATATGTCAATCGCATTTCCAAAATAATATAATAAACTTTAATATAATAAACCAAATTTCAGTGCAATATCGTGCGAGTTTTCTGATAGTTTTATTTAAAATTTGATAAAATGTTGAACATTATGTATAACACATGAAAAAGGCAAAAATTCAAAGTTTATCAAAGAATAGTGGTTATTTGATATAAACTAAAATTTTAGGGACCTGCTTAATATTTGGTAATTTTTAGAAAGAAGGGGGAAAAATGGAAAATGATAGAACTAAAGGGTAAAACCCTCACTTTTTGGTTGTATAATACGAGATGTAACAGTTTGGCTGGCAAGTTGTTGTTTTGTTATATACTTTTGATAAACATTGTATTTAATAAAGAATTGTAAAAAAGAAGGGGGAAAAATGACACTAGGGTCAAACTCCTGCACCCTCGTTATAAAGTACACGAGGCATAACCAATTTAGCAATCGATTTTTTGGTATATTTTGGTAAACATTGTGTCACACCTTGTTAAAGCGGAAATACGAGGTGTACAATTTATGATTTCAGAAGTCAAAGTTACAACAAACTAACTATTACAAATACATAGTAATCGTCTTAAATACATCAACAAATCAAAATACACGGATCCTCTAGGAACTACATCAAATAGTTAACCGGTGTAAACAGAGGGGCCCAAAAAGGCCTAATAACACATAATCTAAGGCAATTCTTGTACACTATGTACACAAGACTTAAACAATAAACAATTTTATCATATGCTTTCTAGCCCAAAGTAAACGGTAAAAAGGGCTACGAATAATTCACAAGTCAACAATAGCACTGTCGTGATGACAAATCAGGGGAGATCACTCCAACACCTAAGTGCCCTAGAATAACGACATCACTTAAGTACCTCTATAAGTCTAGTACGGTTTAGCCTTATAAATTAACGTTATATTACATTATATATTCAAAGAGTCCAAAAGAATAACCTTTCGAGTCGATACCAACGAATAAGAGGTATCGATGGAAGATTGAATACTGAAAACCGAAGTTTAGTCGAAATTAACCAAAATCAACGTAATAAGATAGTTGACTTCGGTCAAAGTCAACGATTATAATAAGGAGTCAAAGTCGACTAAAAAGTAAACATTTGAATAATGAAATGTTTTGAGTAAAATAGATTGAAAAACAATTTTTATATAGTGTTACCGAAAATTATAATTAATCATTAGAAATTTATGATTATGATCGTATTTTTGAGTAAAAAGTACATTTGTCGAAATCATATAAGTTTAACGATTGTCATGTTAATAAACATTATATTTATGATTGCGATTTCGTCTTTGATTCCAAAAACGTCTATTTTTCAATATATACTATTTTACGTATAATAATATGTTTATATATGTTCAAAGTACTCAAAGTTTAGTTTTGAAGCTCACTGCGCCGCAACAACAACTCACTGCGACACAATTAAGTTATTGCAGAAGTTAGGAAAACGTACTGAAGATTGACTGCGGCACAGTGGAGCTAAAATTCAGTTTTAGACTTTTTATTTTAAATGTTTTAAGTATCATTAATTTTTATAGTAAGTTTTAATAGTAATAAGTAACTAGATTATTGTCCCGCGATAGCACGGACAAAGATAAAGTTTGACTCTTAAATATTTATGTAGATTTTAAGTTATTATGAGAAGACAATGTCATACGTATAATAACATATATATATGTTTATGTTTATACCTATGTTGCTTATAGTTCAAATAGTATATACACTTTTACGTTTATATACATGTTTTGATATTTTTATGAGGAGATTTTAGAATAACATTATGGTAAATCAGAGTAAAAATTGAGCGATTTATAAATAAATTAAACTTATGTTTTTTTATTTCAGTGGAGATGTAAATGTAAGAGAAAATGTAATTATGTATTGTAAAAGGGTGTAAAATAAAAATAGTGTTTGATGACATCATCAATCTGATCTAACGGCTGAAATCATATAAGATAACTCATCCAAGGGACCTTACTTCGCCATGTGACATTTAAGGTCTCTCTTTTATTATATATTAAAGATACGTCCAGAAAGTTATATTACATAAAGTTATAATATGTTAATATATATGAACTTTTATATATATATATATATATATATATATATATATATATATATATATATATATATATATATATATATATATATATATATATATATATATATATATATATATGAGTTCATATATATTAAACATGTGAATTTTTACATAATAATTAGTTATAATACTAATTAGAGTCAAAAAGACATATTATAACTAGGGGTGTTATTCGGGTCAACCCGACCCTAATAAGCAACTTTCGGGTCGGGTTTATTCGGGTTTTAACTAAAATTTTATAACCCTAACCCGACCCTAATAAGGGTTCGGGTTTTAGGGTTCGGGTCGTTTTCAGGTCGGGTCCAAAAGGGCCGGGTTATTTCGGGTTCGGGTCCACAACAATTAAAAAAGTTCAAAAAAATATACAATAAACATATAACATATAGCAAATGTAAAAAGCAAATATATTAAAAAAATTCAAGATGAATAGAACCCGACATAGCACATGATATATAGGCTAGAAGTATGAAAGAGTTTCATACATGAAGCGATGTGGGACAACTCTTCATTTATTTTCCCTACTTTAGTTGTCCCACATCGCTTAAGGTATGAAACTCTTTCATACTTCTAGCCTATATATATCATATGGCTTTGGTTTCCCTATTTTAGTTGTCCCACATCGCTTCATGTATGAAACTCTTTCATACTTCTAGCCTATATATATCATATGCCAAGGTGGGTGTTATTTAAAAAAAAGATTTTTTATTCAATATTTCGGGTTAAACGGGTCAACCCGAAACCCGAATTATGAGATAAAAGTAACCCGAAACCCGACCCTATAAAGAATCGGGTCTCTCGGGTCGGGTCAAATCAACCTGAAACTTGAATACAACCCGAATTAACCCGACCCTAATATGCTTATTCGGGTTCGGGTTTTTTTGACACCCCTAATTATAACTAATTTAGTCCAAAATAGTCCGAAAAGTCCAAATACGATATAATTTTACGATTATTACATCTTTTAATTAAAATTTTATCGTTTTAAAAGCTTATTCTCATATTTTCACCATTTTATGCTATTATTATATAATAACTTAAAATATGAAGGTATTATGAATAATATGTTAAATAATTACGTTTTCATCCATTTTATGTATGTTACTTAGACGATTTTAACGATGAATAAGAAAACGTAAAGAGAAATTAGGATAACTTATTGAGTACCGAAAACCTCCGCAAATATCAACAAATCTCCGAAAAAGTCATGGAAGTAAGACCCGAAAAATGAGCTCCAATGGTGGTGGTGGTGAAAATCCAACTCAAAACACACAAAACACACACACACACACACACACCCCATTAGTATAAGCAGCGACGGAGCCAGTGGGGGGGGGGCTGGAGGGTGCTCGCCCCCCCCACCCCCCCCCCCCCCCCCCAACTTTCAATATATCAAAGTTAAAACATGAGATGGTCTCGCCGGCGCCGGTACCGGAGCTGTCATCATCGTCACCATCTCCGACTGTCTTTGTTAATTGCCAATCAATCATTAGACGAAGATGAAGCGAGACGAACATGATAACGAAGATCCCCCAAATCGATTTAATTTAATCGCTGCTCACTTTTTCTTTTAATCCGCCGCTGCCTTTTGTCTTTCCCCCTTTGTCGGCCAAAACAAAAACAATCCCCAATTTGTTATTTCTTAAGCTGTGTCTTTTGAGATAATAAAGAATCTCCTTTCTTTTAATTTTAATTGCTTTCTTTTAATTTTAATTGCTGCGTTTTTTTTAAGCCCAAATTAAGTTTGTAGCCAGGCCCAATTTCACAATTTAGGCCCCCCTAATATTTCCCCTAATATTTCAAGCGGCAAAAAAAAATTTAATGTTTTTTTTTTTTCCAAAAGTGAGCCCCCTCCAACCGAAAATTCTAGCTCCGTCTCTGAGTATAAGAGCTTTAGAATAGTAATATATAGAGTAATAGATGACAGATTTCACTTACCAAAACTCAAGATGTATAAATCTTTAAGGTGGAAGACAAAAATCTCGGATATGAAGAAATGAAGGTGGAAGGAGAAAAACGTTGCAATCCACACAAAAAGAAACATATAATCTCTAACATAACATTAAAAGAAGAAGAAGAAGGAATTAAAGGATGAAGTTTTCATGGTGGAATACTTATCAAAAGATGGTGAATCAAAGGAGATGATGATGAAAGATGATGTGGTACTTCTCCTAATTCAACACACTCAAATATGTGCTTACTAGCTTTCATAATTTCATAAAAAATGAGAGAGAAGTTGAGAGAAAATGGGTGAAAAAGATGGTAAAATGAAAGAGAAAAGATGGGATGAGATGTAAAGGATGAATATGGGATGAAAGAAGGTTAGAAGGTGATGTTAGATCTTGAGTATAGTCTAACCCACTCACATTAAGAAATTTCCAGATCAAAATCACGAGATGGAACCATTGTGGATCTCAAGATTAGTGAAAATGACGTTTTTAACGTTTTCAGCCCGAAGCCCGCACTGCGACGCAGTAACCAAGTCACTGTGTCGCAGTGCCCACTGCGTCGCAGTGAGTACCAACTGCGGCGCAGTGGTGGTCTGGTTTCGCGACTTTTTTGACGTTTGATTTCCAATTGTTTAATACGTTTACGATAGTAACTTAGGCACGGATTTAACTCGTTAGAAATGACCAACTTTGTAATATTAATAACGTTAATCTTATTCAAATAATCGAAGGTATAAGCACCCTAACTTATCTTAAGAGAGTACTATCTATAAGGAAACTTAGGTAACTAAAATGTTTCCGTCACGAAGGACGAAGCAATAAATAAAAAACCAGAAAAACAAATAAAGCGTGATAAAACACAAAGAAATACAACTGGTCAAAACAACACTGACAAAATAAAAACATATAAAAAACAAATAACACTGACAAAATAATAAACAACGATCATTTGTTTTCAACCCACGCACTGTGTCGGGGCTCAAATTTTATATATATAAATGTTAAAAAAAAATAGTAATATTTATAATGATATTATCGTTTACAAAGAGTTAGAAGTTAAAGCAATCTATTAACACCATATTAGCGAAAATGACATTTAAATACCAAATTTCGGGTCCTAAGTGTTTGAGAACTTGAAGAAAAATATAAACATCATATTTCGTTGATCACAATTAATTTATAAACTCTATCTAAAGAAAGATTACAACATCCACACAAACACAACAGAAACACAAATACCAAAATTCGAAAAGACGAATAATAAGCATTTACCCAAATTCATTTCACTAATAGGAAGTCTTTCACATATGCCATGAAACCAAAAGACATATTAACAAACAAAGCCTTCAAAAACAAGGTGCATCAGAACCAAAAGACCATTAAAGATTTTAAAAACAAGCGAACCATAAAATTCTAAACCTTAATCTATAGAAATAGGATTGTTCATAGTGTACCCTTCTGCTTTTTCAAGCAATTCAGTTGGAAAATCGTCTTTCAGAATCTGAACTCTGAACTGAATACTAGTACTATTTGAATCGCCCTCCATCAACTCAAACACACATGCATCTCCAACTGCAAGATTGTTGTCTTTCGCGAATTTTCCCCATGTTCGGGTTTCAAACGTTTTGTTAGGTGGCTGATGATTACCAAGGTAATCCATGTCCCACACCTTTCCGCGACAGAAAATCTTAGCAGGGACTCGAGCATTAGGAAGATTTTTGGATATTCTATTTGGGATGGTCTGTGGTTATATTAAATAAAATAAAATTTATTTTAGTATCAATATTTGGAATGCAATATTTTTTTTCTATGTAGAACGATACTTGGGGATTGAATATTACCAGGCGAAACTTTTTTGCAAGGTTGAAGTGTTTAAGCATGATGTGGAAATACGGTTTCCCTGTTAGTGGCCAATATTCAACATATCTTTCGTGTTCGAGTTCAGGTTCAGGTTCAGGTTCATGAATCAGGTGTTGATCCAATAGTTGTTGGGGATGCCCCCCATCTTTTGTTGTTTGTTCGCCATTTTTGTGTGCTAATGATGTATCCATCTACAGAAAACAATATGAAGCGTGTTTGGATGTGCGTTTTCAATGTTGTTAATGCTCATTTGATAAAGGTAAGAGGCAGTAAAACATGTACATTTAACATAAATAATTAATTAGTACCAAAAGCTACCGTACTATACTGTCAGACTATCTCCCAACCGGGATAGAATCTAGAAATTCATAACCAAAAATAGTTATGTCAAGCCAACAAAACTATTTTCGCACGATTATAAGAAGTGTTTGGGATCACTTGTTAAAACTGTATTTCCAGTAAGGTTTATAATAAGCAATACCAAACATATCCTTATTATGACTTATTTTGAAAGAAATATGTTGATAAAGGGGCTAAACTGACAAATCTCAAAAGTTACTATAGCTTAGTTGGACTAAAATTGTTATTCTTGTAACTATTCAGTGGTCTAACTGAAGCTTTAACAACTTTCATTAAACCTTATTAGTGGCCAAACTATGAAATCCAAAATGTTACAAAACCCTAGCTCCGATAGGTTTTCTGGCAAACTGAAACCTACCACCGCCAATGTGGTGTTGAGGTTTCATATATATATATATATATATATGGTTCATGCGAGAACTCTTTTTTCTGCAAGAACTGCGAGAACTCTCACAAAAAGTGTTAAATCACGTTTCACTTTGTTCATTCACATGCAAACTCTTTTGGAGATTAATAATCAAGTAAATATAAACGTAAAAAACTAAAAAAAAATCATATAAAATAACGTAAAAAAATTTCGTTCATATATGAACTCATTTTTTGTAAAAAAAACGTTCACATGTGAACAATTCTAAATACGCGTGATTTCATACAGTTTTTTTTTTTAATTTTCATTTATATTTTTACAAGATTTTTAACATTCAATAGTTTTTACATGTCAATAGATATAATTACATGTTAATTGACACTTTTTTTAAGAGTTCTCGCAGTTCTCGCAGAAATAAGAGTTCTCGCATGAATCAGTCCACATATATATATATATATATATATATATATATATATATATATATATATATATATATATATATATATATATATATATATATATAGAGGTAGGTTCATTTAGGAACCACTAAATATTTAGGAACCATTAGGAACCATTAGGAACCAATATTCACCAGTGTATATATATGATATTCACCAGTGTATATAAAGCATATGTATATATATATATATATACACTGCTGAATATTATATGTATATACACTGGTGAATATTATATGTATATACACTGGTGAATATCATATTAAATATACACTGGTGAATATCATATATATACACTGGTGAATATTGGTTCCTAATGGTTCCTAAATATTTACATGGTTCTTAAATGAAACCAACTCTATATATATATATATATATATATATATATATATATATATATATATATATATATATTAGGATTGTGTACCTTAAATTGAGCAGCTGGATGAGTTTCTATATTTTTATTTTTGTTTTCTCAGTTTTGCTTTATGAGAAAAAATGCTATATTTTTATCTTGAGATTGTAAATAACACTTTATATTAACTGCCACCATTAATACATAACCAACTACATAGAGTTAATGTAAAAAAAATAGAAAATATTTTATTTAATGCTAGGTAGTTTAATCAAGACATTTTATTTTCTTATTTGGCATAATTACATATATCCCCATTTAAACATTCATAATAACATATTTCTCCATTCAAATTTCAAAATAACAAATTTCCCCAATTTTAGAGATTATTATATATTTGACAAAAATACCCTTTTCTCTACTCCAAATTGAGCGCGCCAAAGCTACGGAAAATGCCGCCATTATTCATTGTTATTAATTAAGAGCTTAAATGAATCATGTCAATAAACTACTTATTTTTTCTTGACATCCAAATATCTAATTATATTCACATCGCAATCTATTTAGATAAGCGATTTAAGAAGTAAGTGTATTTATATCTTAATTTTTTTGATATTTATTATGTTATTATAAATTTTTGTTTGGCCAAAAACAGTTTGTATAATCTTGTCTTACTATGGATGTTTGTAGAATACGGTTTTTTTTAGACGGGTTACGTGATGACTCATATATAGATCAATTTAGTTTTTGTGGGTTTTTTTGTCATCTTCCTGTGAGATATAACTTAACTTGCATGCTACGTATCAATTTATTTGGAAGAAAGTTCTATGTACTTTTCAATTTTATTTTCATGATCCAACAACTATGTTATCCTTTTGCCCAACATTTATGTTATCCTTTTTAATAACATTGATTGTGATTAAAGAGGTTAAATTTCGGTTATTTTAAAAAGGGTGTAATAGTCAAATTATATTGATTTAAGTGAAAATTTTAAAAATGGATAAATATACAATTTAAATTACAGGAATGGGGAAATTTGTTATTTTAAATTTTGAACGGGTAAATATGTTATTATGAATGTTTAAATGTGGATATATGTAATTATGCCTTCTTATTTAAAGGTGCTTGGTTTAAAGAATATATGTTTATGACACTTGACAGTGATACGTATAATGAAAAGGGTCAATGGTCGAGGCCCTTTTTGGTTCTACCCTTAAAGGGGCTGTCGAGGTATCGTTGTGCATTCAGCGAAAATGGATCACGGAGGCAGCGATCCGTAAACTATAACAACTTTTGTTAGTTGTAGTTGCCAATGGCTATGTTCAAAACCTCATATGTGTCAATTATGATGATCACTATGTTGGTTTATGTTGGTTTCCGGAGATTTCATTGAATTAAACCAATTATTGTTTTAGAAAACTAGCTATCCATAATAGACTATAACCTTTGTAAATCGCTTCCAATTATTGTTTTAGAAAAGTAGCTATCCGACTGTAACCTTTGTAAATAGCTTTTTAACGGGAGTAAATCGTGTTTTTGTAGGAGTAGTGATATACAAACCCATAAATAGGTCTAAAGATAGATCTAATTCATTTATCAAATAACAAGACGAAAATGCAATAGGATTTTCTTAAAATCTCAAACTAGAAAAATAAAATCATTTATAACGATATTTTCATTCAAACATAAAAAAAAACTTTAAAAAAACCCATAACAACGCCCGAGCATATAACACTCATTAATCTCAAATTACCGTATCATCCAAAGCCAAATATCTAACAGTAATTGTTACTTTATAACTTTTTGCGCACTACAAGCATCCAATATGATAGACGTTGCATAAATTTATGCGCACTAAAAGCATCCAATGTGATAGACGTTTTATAAAATCTAGTAATCATTTTTCTGAGTGTTTGAATTAAAATTTTAATGGTTATATTAATTGCGATTTTATTGATTGTGGTTAACATGTTATTATACATTTAAATTATAGGTATTTATTTAATTAGATTGTCAAACAATATGCAGTGGAAGCAAGTTGGAATCAAATACATAAACGATATTAACTAAGTAAATAATTGTACATTTGTTGTTGATTTACCTCGTTTAAGATTTATAGTGAAATCCTTCTACAGGCTTTTACACGACACCTTCTTTAGCAACAAACTTGTATGCTAGTACACCTTTAAAGCTTTCACAACGATTGTCCAAGCAAACGAACCAAAACTCATCACAATCGGTGTTTGGCCGATCGGTTCCTTAATGGAATAAGCCGGTTGGTTTTCTGCTTCTTAGGGAGGAGAAAATCGGTTCCTTAATGGAATAATAATATTTTGTTTTTGTTTTTGTATATTTGACATTTGTTACCTATAATAAAACAAAAGAAATGGTAGTCCAACGTGATATAGAACTAATTACAATTAAAAAAAATTATTTGTTCATATTTTACGTATAAAAACATGAAACATGTCATCACGTATCCGGTTAAAGGTGACGTATAATATAGAATAGAGAAAAATGTTCACTATGATGTTCAATAGAACATTCAGACATGATGATATTCAATAGATTTTTGCTACAAGTTGATGATATATATAAACTATTATCCCATGTTTTTTTTGTTCCAGTAATATTGTTTTTTTTTATATTATGTTTTATATATATAATATAAATAAATGTTTATCCCAAAATATATAAAGTGAAGATCAAATAAAGATTTCATTATTGACAGTGTTTTGTCACTAATGAAAAGTGTGCACGTAACATTGAAATAAAGCTTTAATCTGGGATTAATTAATTGGTGGAAGAAATCTAATAGAGTTTTATTAAGGGGTGTTGATAGAGGAACCCCCCTAAACTACTTTTCGGTTATCAACATCCCCAAGGGTCACATCATTATTACTAATATGATTTTTTTTTTAATTTTAGATATAGAAAGTATAGAATTGTTTATTTATTATCTACATATCATATTTTATTTATTTAAAATTTAAATATATATTTGTTTTATAATTTTTTATTTTTTTTGTATTTTAAAGATTTTTTTAATAGGTTTTAACTCGTGTTTTAATAAGTAAACAATTAAATTTTATCAATTACAACTTTATATTTATTAATGTTTATTATAGTTCAAATATACATGTTAACTTTAAATAATTAATATTTATTTTTTATACGTTAGGAAATATATTTAACAGGTTTTAACCTGTGTAATAATAACTAAAATAATAATTTGCGATATTATTTTATTAGATTTTATTAATAGTTTTTTTATTTAAAATTATTTTAGTATACCTTTTTATATAAAATAAAATTTACAAACAAAAATAACTAATAAACTAATATATAATTATAAGATTTTAAATATAAAATAAAATAAAACTAAAAAAATAATAATAAAAAAATTAGTAATAATAATAATTAAAGAAAAGGGGGTGGATGTGAGGTTATCCCACCCCTTTATTAAGACACATATTGATTGAAAAGACATTGGTTGACACTTTAGATGCACAACTCTAGATACACGAACGACTCAACGTTTTTTCATTTTTTTCAATTAAAAGCCAAATCAAATTATATGGTTTCCTTTGGTTGAAAACACAAAACCAAAATCATCATCATCTTATTCTTTCACCACATGAAACATTATCATCCTGTTCGATTTAGAAAAACCTAAAACTAAAATCAAATTATATAGTTTCTTCGATTTTGTGAGGTAATACAATCATCCAATAAATATTTTTGTAAAGAGTTTCGGCGAAGATGTTCGACGATTTTCCGACAAGATATCTATGTAAACCAAGTCTTAGTGTTTTTCGACGGGGTTGCATGTTTTCCAACTAGATTTTGCAAGGTTTTCATCAGGGTTGCATGTCAGTTTACCGATGAGATTTCAATGTGGACCATGTTATAGTCTTTTTGAACAATTTACGTCCTTAGGCAATAGATTAGAAAAACAATTGAGTAAATTTTGGATTTGCAAATGAAAATTTTATATGATGACTAAATGATTTGGTTAAAGATTGCATGAAAATTGACGGTTACCGAAAATATGATAAAAATGAAGATGATGATTTTTCGTTCACTAATAATAATAATAACAATAATAATAGCAATAACAATAATAATAATAATAATAATAATAATAATAATCAAATGAAAATTATAACTTTGGATGGCTAAATTAAGAAATTAAAATATGAATATCTTAATTGAAAACAAAAGAATTTTTAAGATGACTTTTATACTATTTGCTCTATGATATAATGTGTAATGCAGATAATACATAAAAATGTGTTTAGTTTAGGTTATGTCTGTTCAGGAATGATAATAATAGAATTAAAAGCTTGTTTGTTTGACGCATTATAGGTTTTGATGGTTTTTGGATTGAACATTTTGATCATATCCCACCTTATTATTTAATATTTATCTATTATTCTAATCTATTTGATCGGAAAAAAATTTTTTGTCTTTTATTTTCATCTAATTTACTTGAAACAAACAAATTTCTAACTACTATATATATATTTCTTTACTTTTTCTTATCTTTACTTTTATACTTATACTGATTTCTATTTACAATTATAGACCAAAGACCACCAAACTGATTTGTGTTTCTTTTTTGAACCTTTATTTCTCTAGAACATATTGAAAGTAACTTGAATACAAGGTAATAAAAGCAAAAGCCATAAGATCTATGATCGTAATGGATTATATCATCTTCTTCATGAAAGGCATTTGCAAACCCCTTCCAAACACCATGGACTCCCGGTTGTACATTTGTAACCTTTACAATCTTTATTATAGGTACACTTTTTCTTTACATCATTTGGGAACAAAGTTGTGTGTTCACTTAAGGTTCCAACATTAGTGACAACCGGTTTAACTGTTTCTTTAACTTTCTCGCCAAATACTGATATCATAAAAATAAAAGAATATTAATGAACAATCTCTATATGTTTTAAAGATAAACGGTGAATATAATAGATCTTAAAATGAGAGAGAGAGAGAGAGAGAGAGAGAGAGAGAGAGAGAGAGAGAGAGAGAGAGAGAACCGCAAGGACTGAAAAACAATGTAGCGATCAAAGCAACTTTGAACAAAGCATTTACCATATTTTTCAATTGTGGTGTAAAAACAAGTTGTGTGTTATCGGATAGACACTTCAACAAAGAATTTATAGTCATAAAAAATACTATTTATAACATAATACTATTTCTTTCATATTTAATGTTACCTACCATATGTAATTGATTCATTTAATTTTAAATAGGATGAATGAATATTTATTCTGAAAACATTAATTAGCAATACTATTTTTATCAAAAAATATTATATAATTTGAAAATTAATATGAACAACGATAATTTGTTAACCACATTTAATATTAATATGTAAAATGTATCTAGGGAAAAAGATTGATCTCAGCATCTTCGATACCAAAAAGAATGTTCTGACTTTATTTTTATCTATTATTATATATCTTTAAATATTAATAATTAAAATATAATAACTTTTGATTATATCTTTAAATATTTTAAATTTTTAAACTTACTTTTATATTTGTTCAAAATTATTAACTAATTTAAAATATGGATAATTAGAATATGGTAAGTTCCTTATTTATCTTTTGATATTTTTCAAACTTTAAAAGTAATTGATTATTTTAATAAATTGATAAGGTGAATAATGTAATAAAAAAATATATTATTAAGTGCACCTATGTTTTGATTTTTTTTTGTTAGAGACAATGTTTTAAGACGAACGAAGAATCCTTTTTCAAATAACTTTTTTTAATGTGTGTTTAAGGTATCATTAGAAATCATCAAATTAAAGACGGTTTTTCTTATAAAAGTAAAAGCTAATCGAATAAACACAAATTTTAATATTATTAAATGTGTTTGTTTTTATTTTTAAAAATATTTTCAGCAAGTTTTCTTTAAACACAAGTTAAAAAATATATTTATAATTATAGATACATGAAAATGTTAAAGTGAAAAAAGATACTCCACTATTTATATCAATATTAATAACTTAAGGGAGTGTTTCTTGTTCATGTAAATGCGAGTCAAGTAAAACATTATATAGCTAAATCAGATATCGTGCACTAACAACTCGTGCGACTTGTTCGAAAAAAACAGCTGGATTGAAGAGAAAGATAAGGACTTTGAATCTCTTTGAGTTAATTTAAATAAACAACTCTGGGAAATTAGAGAAGTCCGACTATGGCATGATGAAAATGAAAAACGTTTCTTCGAAGCTAAGGTCGCCCATAGCATTCCGATCACTTTGAAAATTTGATGATCTAATTTATTGGTTGAGGAGTAAGGATTATGGTATTTTTTTAGGTTTTTATGGTTTAGGGTTGTTGTGGGTGTTAAGTAAAATTAGGTCATTTGGTTCATATAATGTCCGTGTATGTGTGTCTCTTGAGGTTTGCCGGTTTCATAGGTGTCGGGATATTCTTGTTGTGGGTTACTGTTTTTGGGTGGGTTATTTTATCATTGATGTTGTTTATTATCTTCTAGCTTTTTGCTAGTGTCCTTAATATAAATGTCTTTAAAAACAATATAACTAAAAAAGTTGTATTTATTATAGAAGTTTTTTTCTTTTTTAAACGAATAGAGTTTGAGAATTTGGATTTTTCCTTTTTCCTATATTTACTATAGCGATCACATTTTTTGTTGTGAGGTGGGAGTGAGGTTGGGTTATGTTTCAAAACGGGGGTTTTTGAAACCCGCCGTTGCGCGGTTGCTTCGGGTTTGAGACAATTACTCGATAAAATTTTAAATCAAAACCGAAATTAGTTATATCTATGATATTAACTTATCATAATTAAATTATCGTTTTTTGTTAACACGGTCTGTCACACCGGTTACAAATGCATATATATGATTTTACCCGCTATATTACAACGTAATATAAAGCAAAGTAGGGATCGAACCAAAAGAACCCAAGTTAAAAGTATTTATATTTAGATCTTTGAATACAAAGAAATTCACCAAGCGTAATGATGTAGAAACGAAACGTTTATTGAAGAATGGAATGAACACGTAATTTTTAATCAGGGGCATAGATTTCTATTTGATCCAATTTTAATTGTAAAGTTACCAACTACCCCTCTAGTGTTATTATTTAGCAAAAACCCTTTTAAAATTCTCCCTAATTTTTTCATCCCTTAATCATTTTTAATCAATGTATAGTATTTATTCCTCAATTTTCCAAAAATTACCCACTTTTCACAATATCCCTGCCGATGGATTGGTTGTTTTGCTTAAATCATTGGTTGTAAATTATAGCATTTAATTATTCAAAAGCTGAAAAAGTAAATATTAATCAATTTAATAGAGTAAATTTTTTTTTAAAGTAATTTCACAATTATAAGTATCCCATGTAATGCGGTCAATATATTAGAGTGTGTTCGCTTTCGGTTATGGGTTTTTAAAAAAGAAATAATGGTATCAAAGATTATTTGGTTAATATCTATAGTTGCTTTTGGCTATTATACAAATGAAAGGTAAGGCTTTTCGAAAACCCACCTTTATATCTGTAGGCTGTAGCTTATAGGTTTTGACGGTTTTTGGATTGAACATGTCAATCCCAACTTATTTTATATCTATAGGGTTAAGGTGATAGATAATCAAAGAACTTTCGATTTTGTAGCGTTTTAAACAACAGACTTTTAAAAATTATTTTATAATCAACATTTTTTTTTTCCGTTCCAGTGTCAAAAACAAATTTCAAATTATGATTAGTTACATGCTCTCTCATTTAAAGACTTGTTAATAAGTTTTTTTTTTTTTTTTTTCTTTAATAAAATTTAATTTGTAAAACATTATGGGTCAAACCTCAAACAACACGTTAGCCGAAATTTTAAAACGAAATGTGAAACTTTTAATTAATGGCTCAGATTCAATAGAGATTGAGTTTTCTTCAATTTCGAAAAATTAAGGTTCATCATAATTATAGGTGCAATTAATTACGGTGACATGAAGCTTCAAAGCTTCTTCAAATACCACAAGAAACTCATCATGGTTTCATCATTGATTTAATTTGTTGAACAAATCAAGGTTTATGAACTAATTGGTAGTCTTTTGTAATTGGATGTCTTTCAGGATGGAAGATTTTATATTACCTTGCTAAAGACAAAAATGGATTATAGAAGAAAGACACCATTAGAGCAGTTTACGGTGAAAGCTTGTTTGAAATAATGGCATAGGAAAAGATTAATTCGTCCAAGATGAAACAAACGTAAACTCTATACATTATGCAGAAGATGATTAGTTATGTTTTCCATAACCGATAAGTTTAATTTCTTGGTTTCTTTGGCTTTTGCATTGAAAAATGAAGAAAAACATCCGATAAACATGTTATGTATCATCACATTTTACGAATAGTAATAGATGGTTGATGCTTATACACATGTTTTTTAGTACATTGATATGATATCGTTGCAAATAAGATCTTATATTAGGTATTTGTGTAATTAAGTTTGGGTGTTATGAATTGTCGGACTTCTGGGATCTTGACTAAGTTTTGTTATATTAAAGCTTCATATTCATTTCCAAACTCGTGTCATTGAAACGAAAAACGAAAAGAAAAAAAAACTAAATTTAGTCGACGTAAAAAATGGTGTTGTCGGAAAATGCTTGTCGGAAAACTCGGACAAAGAATATGATTAGCAGGTAAAAAGTTGCATATTTCGGATTTACTAAGTAAAATGGAAGTACGTTGATTATAATAAGGTTTTTCAAAATCTATCGTTGATAGTGCTACAGAATTGAAAGTTTGTTAATTATGTGTGACCTTAACCCTTTTATATATAGTTTATTATATTTGATTGAAAACATTGTTTACAATTTTTATTCCAATTTACTTAAAACAAACAAGTTTCCAACAATCATATATATCTTTATTACTTTATATTATCTTTTCTTTTATACTTATACGGATTTCCATTCATGTTTGTAAACCACATACCACCTAATTTTCTGCTTTTATATTTCTAGAACACATTGAAAGCAATTCTAATATGATGTAATAAAAGCAAAACCAGCAGATCAACAATTCTTAAGTACTATATCATCCTCTTTAATCTAATTAATTGGCAAATCCCTTCCAAACGCATTGGCAAATCCCATACAAACACAATGGAGTCCACCTGGGTGCACATGGATAACCAATACAATCTCTATAATCGTTACACTTCTCTTTTAACCTATCATTTGGGAATAAAGTTGTGCGTTCACTTAAGGTACCAACATCACTGACCACCGGTTTAGCAGTTTCTTTAACTTTCACGCCCAATACTGATATCACAAAAAAAAAAACATTAATAAACAATCTTCATATGTTTTAGAATTTCACAATAGATAAAATAGATCATAAAATATCACACACGCGCGGGCACACACACTCACACATACACACACAGAGAGGGAGAGGGAGAGAGAGAGAGAGAGAGAGAGAGAGAGAGAGAGAGAGAGAGAGAGAGAGAGAGAGAGTTAACCGCAAGTACTGAAAAACAATGTAGAGATCAAAACAACTTTGAAGAGAGGATTAATCATATTTTCTAATTGTGACGTTCGAGACAAGTTTGTATTCGACTGAATAGTTACTTCCCCAAGGAATATATAACCACATAAAAGTATTATTTTTATCTATGTATCTATAAAACTTGACTTTAGTAATAAATGATATCATAAAACATATGTATCAAATATCTTATATCTCTTTATATTATTTATAAAACTTGAGTTTAGTAATAAATGTTATCACTAAATATATGTATTAAATAAATAAATGAATTTAATAATAAAATATAAATAAACATAGTATTAAATATATTTTTAAATAATTAAATATATAATACACAAGTTGCGAAAGATAAATAAGCATGGTATTAAATACATTTTCAAATGAAATAAATCTTAAAGTAAAATAAGTAAAATTAAAAAAAGAAATTATTATTTTTAGACAATAAATATTCAAATTTGATCCACAATAGAAAAACTATTCATTGGTCGATAGACAACAAATATTTTCTATTTAAAAGTTTGAGATATAGTAAAAAAATGAATGATAATACGAAATACTAGCTTTATAGATTATTTTTTAATTTTTTGGTTTACGAGTTTTGGGGGCTCGATCCCAAGGGTTTCGACTCGTGTCTCGAGCCGACTAATCCCCTAGTGCAACAGTTATCGCGGGTGAACCTTTGTGCCACTAGTGCTGTTGTCAAGGATCGAACTTGTGACATCCCATACAGGAGTAACAAGTCTTACCGGCCACTTGGCCGCGACACTGGTAGTTTATTTTACCAAGTTTGTTTTAATTTTTGTCTACTTATTTTACCTTAACTATTGTTTTACAAAACCAACGTCTCTCTCTCTCTCTCTCTCTCTTTGAACTGGATGGCTTCGCGATCAAGTGTTAGTGACTCGAGTTCACGGCAGGCAGCGGCTAGGATGGTACCACCAGGGGTCTCGTAGACGCCACGACTTTTCATTCCGACTAGACGGTTTTCGACCATGTCAATTCGGCCGATACCGTGACGGCCTCCGATGTCGTTAAGTTCGGATAGTAGAGATGCAGGGGAGAGTTCTTTGCCGTTGATGGAAACTGGGAGCCCTGCAACTATTCCGATTTCAAGGTACCTAATGTAAAATATTGGGAAACAAAATGAGAAAGCTATCCAAGAAGTAAGATGGGGATATTTCATCCTAGCATATCGTTTTAAAACGAAAGGGGAACAATGTAAAATTTTCGGTGTTAAACCCTAGAGATGAAGGGATAAGAGGGTTTCTCTGTAATTTTTTTTGCATAACTTATCAAACATTTCCTTATTTATATATCAATCAAATGTTGTTTGTCATTTAGCTTAGATTTTACTATAAATGGGTGTAGAGAAATCATATGGTCATTTTTGCAGATCAAAAGCAAAAAAGCAGATAAATGGGTGAAATTGGCTAAATATGGTGGTGATAATTAGTCAACAAGTCCCAAGTCAACAAGTCATCTGGTTTAGCAGATTACCAGTCATCCAAGTGACGAATTTAAACTTTTTCGAAAACATGAGTGATCATTTTGAACATTTTTTGAAAGTATAGTGATAACGACATTTTTTTTTTAATTCAATGATCCAATCGGATTATTTGGAATAGTAAAGTGACCCTAGAGTGCATTAACCCTTTAAAATTCTCCCTTGTTTTTTCATCCCTTAATCATTTTTAATCAATGTATAGGATTTATTCCTCAACTTTTCATAAATTACATACCTTTCACAAGATCCCTCCTACTTTTCACAAGATCCTTTCCCGATGGATTGGTTGTTTTGCTTAAATCATTGGTTGTAAATTATAGCATTTAATAATTTAAAAGCTGAAAAAGTAAATATTAATCAATTCAATAGAGTAAAATTTTTGTTAAAGTAATTTCACATTATAAGTATCCCGGGTAATGCGGTCAATATATTAGAGTGTGTTCGGTTTGGGTTATGGGTTTTCAGAAAAGAAATAATGCTATCAAATATTATTTGAAAAATTAGGGTTCATCTTAATTATAGGTGCAATTAATTAAGGTGACATGAAGCTTCAAAGCTTATACAAACACCGCAAGAAACTCATCATGGTTTCATCATTGATTTAATTTGATGAACAAATCAAGGTTTATGAACTAATTGGTAGTCTTTTGTAATTGGATGTCTTTCAGAATGGAAGATTTTATATTACCTTGCTAAAGACAAAAATGGATTATAGAAGAAAGACACCATTAGAGCGGTTTATGGTGGAAGCTTGTTTGAAATAATGGCATAGGAAAGACTAATTCGTCCAAGAAGAAACAAACGTAAACTCTATACATTATGCTGAATATGATTAATTATGTTTTCCATAACCGATAAGTTTAATTTCTTGATTTCTTTGGCTTTTGCAGTCAAAAATGAAGAAAAACATCCGTTAAACATGTTATGTGTCATCACATTTTACGAATAGCAATAGATGATTGATGTTTACACACATGATTTTTAGTACATTGATATGATATCGTCGTAAATAAAATCTTATATTAGGTATTTGTGTAATTAAGTTTGGGTGTTATGAATTGTCGGACTTTTGGGATCATGACTAAGTTTTGTTATATTAAAGCTTCATATTCATTTACAAACCCGTGTCATTGAAACGAAAAACGGGAAGAAGAAAAAAACTAAACTTAGTCGACGTAAAAAATGGTGTTGACGGGAAAATGTTTGTCGGAAAACTCGGACAAAGAAAATGATTATCAGGTAACAAGTTGCATATTTCGGATTTACTAAGTAAAATGGACGTACGTTGATTATAATAAGGTTTTTCAAAATCTATCGTTTATAGTGCTACAAAATTGAAAGTTTGTTAATTATGTGTGACCTTAACACTTTTATATATAGTTTATTATATTTGATTGAAAATATTGTTTACGATTTTTATTCCAATTTACTTAAAACAAACAAGTTTCCAACAATCATATATATCTTTATTACTTTTTATTATCTTTTCTTTTATACTTATACGGATTTCCATTCATGTTTGTAAACCACAGACCACCTAATTTTCTACTTTTATATTTCTAGAACACATTGAAAGCAATTCGAATATGATGTAATAAAAGCAAAACCAGCAGATCAACAATTCTAAAGTACTATATCATCCTCTTTAATCTAATTAATTGGCAGATCCCTTCCAAACGCATTGGCAAATCCCATACAAACACAATGCAGTATACATGGGTGCACATGGATAACCAAAACAATATCGATTATCGATACACTTAGCTTCTAACCTATCATTTGGGAGCAAAGTTGTGTGTTCACTTAAGGTACCAACATCACTAACCACCGGTTTAGCAATTTCTTTAACTTTCACGCCCAATACTAATATCACAAAAAAAAAAAAAAAAAAAAAAAACATTAATGAACAATATTTATATGTATTAGAATTTCACAATGGATACAATAGATCATAAAATATCACACACGTGCGAACACACACACACACACACACACACACACACACACACAGAGAGAGAGAGAGAGAGAGAGAGAGAGAGAGAGAGAGAGAGAGAGAGAGAGAGAGAGAGAGAGAGAGAGAGAGAGAGAGTTAACCGCAAATACTGAAAAACAATGTAAAGATCAAAACAACTTTGAAGAGAGGATTAATCATATTTTCTAATTGTGGCCTTTGAGACAAGTTTGTATTCAACTGAATGGTTACTTCCCCAAGGAATTTATAGTCACATAAAAGTATTATTTTTATCTATATATCCATAAAACTTGACTTTAGTAGTAAATGATATCATTAAACATATGTATCAAATATTTTATATCTATCTATATTATTTATAAAACTTGAGTTTAGCAATAAATGATATCATTAAATATATATATTAAATAAATAAATGAATTTAATAATAAAATATAAATAAACATAGTATTAAATATATTTTTAAATAATTAAATATATTTTTAAATAATTAAATATATAATACATAAGTTGCGAAAGATAAATAAGCATGGTATTAAATACATTTTCAAATAAAATGATTCTTAAACTAAAATAAGTAAAATACAAAAAAAAAATTATTATTTTTAGACAGTAAATACTCAAATTTGATCTAAAATAGAAAAACTATTCATTGGTCGATATACAACAAATATTTTCTATTTTAAAGTTTGAGATATAGTAAAAAACGAATGATTATACGAAATACTAGCTTTATAGATTATTTTTTATTTTTTTGGTTTAGTAGTTTTGGGGGCTCGATCCAAAGGGGGTTTCCGACTCGTGTCTCGAACCGACTAATCCCCCAGTGCAACCACTTGCGATCAACTAGCCCAGAGTCATCTGAGTGAACCTTTGTGCCACTAGTGTTGTTGCTAAGGATCAAACTTGTGACCTCCTATACAGTAGTAACAAGTCTTACCACTTGGCCACGAAACTCGTAGTTTATTTTTTCCAAGTTTTTTTTAATTTTTGTCTACTTATTTTACCTTAACTATTGTTTTACAAAACAAACGTCTCTCTCTCTCTCTCTCTCTCTCTCTCTCTCTCTCTCTCTCTCTCTCTCTCTCTCTCTATCTCTCTCTCTCTCTCTATATATATATATATATATATATATATATATATATATATATATATATATATATATATATATATATAGTGAATGGTTCATGCGAGAACTCCTGTTTTTGCGAGAACTGCGAGAACTCTTACAAAAAGTGTTAAATCACGTTTCACTTTGTTCATTCACATGCAAACTCTTTTGGAGATTAATAATCAAGTAAATATAAACGTAAAAAACTAAAAAAAAATCATATAAAATGACGTAAAAAATTGTCGTTCATATATGAACTCATTTTTGAAAAAAAAATGTTCACATGTGAACAATTCTAAATACGCGTGATTTTATATAATTTTTTTAATTTTTCATTTATATTTTTACTAGATTTTTAACATTTAATAGTTTTTACATGTCAATCGACATAATTACATGTTAATTGACACTTTTTTTAAGAGTTCTCGCAGTTCTCGCAGAAATAAGAGTTCTCGCATGAATCAGTCCCTATATAGTATATGGATCAAATACAAACCATGCTTAAAATACATACCAATAAATACGTTTTAAAAAATTATTTAAAAATAGTTAAAAAAAGTTTTTTTCACATTTTTTTCGGGGAATGTTCCTAAAATAACATCCTGAATCTTTTTATGAAATAAAAAAATTAATTTTTTTCTAAAAAAAAACGTAGATGCATTTTTTCGGTAGATGCATTTTTCTAATTTTATAAAAAATTCATCTACTTGTTTTCAAATATGTATATAATTTATGGATAAAACTGTATCTTATTATTTATATTACAAAACATTGAGTTAAGATGCACCTTATTTTTGAAAATACATCGACTTTTCTAAAAAAAATGCATCTACCGAAAAAATGAATCCAAATTTTTAAACATCAAAAATTTCGAAAAAAAATCAATTTTTTATTTATTTCATAAAATGATTTTAGAGGTTATTTAAGCATGATTCTTCGAAATAGTTAAAAAAAAAAACATTTTTTTACTATTTTTAAATTGATTTTTGAGTATTCCTACCGGTATGTATTTTAACTCATGGAGTGTAGCGGAACATTACCATATATATATATATATATATATATATATATATATATATATATATATATATATATATATATATATATATATATATATATATATATATATATATATAGAGGTGGGTTCATTTAGGAACCATCAATTATTTAGGAACCATTAGGAACCATTTTTAGGCAAGGTTGCAATTTTGTAATTAAGTCAAATCCCCAAATTGGAAATCAATTAAAACCCACTTTAAAATACTAATTAACTTTAAATTAACATATCTAGAGTATAACTAGGTTTTAGGAAAAACTAAATACACCATTAAAACAAGCATTTAATTATCTTTCCAACGAGCACCCACTTGATATACTTTTGACGACTTTTTTTTTTTTTTTTTTTTTAGTGAGTTTCGGTATATACACTAGTGTATATATTAAATATTCACCGGTGTATATACTAATTCACCAAAAACACATCTAAACCATATACACTATACACTAGTGTATACACTATATTCACTAATGCATACGAATCTTTATATTAATTTCCTTTTAATTGTGAATACGCAATATACAAAAGTGAATATACAATATATATATACACAAGTGAATATACAATATACACCAGTGAATACGCAATATACACAAGTGAATATACAATATACACCAGTGAATACCATGTATTCAATAGAGAATACATCTTATACATTAGTGAATATAGTGTATACACTAGTGTATATTGTATAAATACACTAGTGTATAACTATACATTAGTGAATATAGTGTATACACTAGTGTATAAATACACTACTGTAGTGTATAAATACACTAGTGTATAACTATACATTAGTGAATATAGTGTATACACTAGTGTATAGTATATATGGTTCAGATGTGTTTTTTGTGAATTAGTATATACACTGGTGAATATTTAGTATATACACTAGTGTATATACCGAAACTCACTGTAAAAAAAAAAAAAAAAAAAAAGTCGTCAAAAGTATATCAAGTGGGTGCTCGTTGGAAAGATAATTAAATGCTTGTTCTAATGGTGTATTTAGTTTTTCCTAAAACCTAGTTATACTCTAGATATGTTAATTTAAAGTTAATTAGGATTTTAAAGTGGTTTTAATTGATTTCCAATTTGGCTCTCAATTTTGACTTAATTACAAAATTGCCACCTTGAGTTTAATTACAAAATTGTCACCTTGCCTAAAAATGGTTCCTAATGGTTCCTAAATAATTACATGGTTCTTAAATGAAACCAACTCTATATATATATATATATATATATATATATATATATATATATATATATATATATATATATATATATATATATATATAGATATATACTGTTTCGTTTTTATTTTAATGGATATTTCGATTTGATTTTTTGTTTTGGGTGTTTGTTTTAACAAAAAATATTGATTTTTTGATTTATTTACGTTTCAAATGAGTTATTTTTTTTTTATCTTTTACATCGAAGGGGGCCTACACTGCAACGCTCGGGCTAACCCCCTTATTGAATACATTTCAATACACCAAAACCTAAATTAAACTGATGTACGTGCGTCACAACGCTTTAACGCTATATATGCTAAAGAATATATCAAAACAACATCATGGTTCGATCTAATTAGAATGTGGAGATAATGTAGACAAATTCTCGAAACCAATTTTCGAACCATATAAACTGAATAATCCAGATTGTTTCAAAATAAAAAGTAACTGGAAAAATAAAATACGAGAACACAACCATGCATTAAAGCGATTGAAATACAATCCGAAATTAACGATACATTAGAAAAAAGGATTGAGATGCACGTGCTCGAACCTTTATTTTTGTTTCAAAAGAATATTTTAG
This sequence comes from Senecio squalidus, assembly GCA_910822075.1. NCBI lineage: Eukaryota > Viridiplantae > Streptophyta > Magnoliopsida > Asterales > Asteraceae > Senecio > Senecio squalidus. The sequence goes on along the minus strand of CAJVGC010000592.1, from coordinate 41,810,166 downwards.
TGTTTACATTATTTAAAAAAAAATTAGAAAGTGAAATTTATTCAACAAATCACATGGGATCCCCACTTTTGTTCTATTTATGACTTGAGTTTATAATATACTAGATTATTGTCCCGCGATAACGCGGAAAAAAATAAAAATTGAATCATAAATTTTATTTTTATGTAGATTTTAATTTATTATGAGAAAATAGTGTTGTACGTAGAATGTATATATATATATATATATATATATATATATACTTTTACGTTTATACACATATTGTTTATAGTTATAATAACATATACACCTTTATTTTTATACACATGGTTTGATATTTTGTGTATGGAGATTTTAGAATAATAATAAGGTAAATTATAGTCTAAATTAAATGATTCTATAAATAAATTATAATTATGTTTTTTATTTGAGTAGAGATTGAATAAAATAGAGAATGTAATTATGTATTGTAAGAGGGTGTAAAATGAAAATAATATTTGATAACATCATCAATCTGATCTAACGGCTGACATCAAAGAGGTTAATCCATCCAAAGGATCTTGCTTCGCCATGTGGCATTTAATGCCCCTCTTTTATATTATATTAAAGATAGACTAGTTGGTAAACTTACATATCATTAACTTATAAGTTTTTTGGTTGATAATTTAGACTTTGTGGTTCTTTGAATCTAATCTAACAGTCCATTAAGGATTAGACTCCCCGAAATATTACACTGTATTAGCGCTACGAACCAATAAATGAGTCCAAATTCGAACCTATAATCATTTTCAATCAAAGTCCTTCTTTACTCAATCAAATAAACATTTACAAAAATAGACATGTCCTTCAAACAGAAAACTCTTATAATAAGGTTTTACTAAGATTTTCCCACATTATAGCCACTATCTATCTTTATGGAATGGTATCCATGAAGGTTGTACATTATACAACTATAATCTTTTGAAGTTTCACCTCGTTCTCATAGATTTGAGACACGTTATTTGGTTTTAGTCAAATTTCATACATCCATGTTCTCATAGATTTGAGACACGTTACTTGGTTTTAGTCAAATTTCATACATCCATCAGAGCCGAGTTTTGAGTCTTAACTTGGGGTCTAGAAGTAAAGTATTCTCCCAACAATAACATTAAACCGAAACTTTACTTTAGCGACACGTTGGCAATCTTCACAACAGACACAAACCGATAGAAAACCGACAACCTTGACATCTTCACTTTTATTTTTACTTCATATTTTTATGACTCACAATTTATTTATTATATATATATTTTAAACAGAACATTAAATAAAATAATTATTTAAAATAAAAACATGACATTAAATTATAATATGTGAGTATAATCTTAAAATGTTGGCTACATCTGTGTGTTTATGTTAAATTTTAAATTTTTGTTTTAAACATTAAATTTTTGTTACAAACATTAATTTTTTTTATTACAAAGAGTGGATTTTTAAATCAAATATATTTAGCCAATATTTGTTGTTGCCCTCACGATTCCATGTTGCAACCATTATTTATTTTTTAGTTTCTAGAATCAAGATAGTATATTGATCATTAGATGATACATAGTATTTTACTTCGATATATATGTTATTTATTCCGCGTTTTCACCAAACAATTATTATAAAATTTATATAATGTAAAGTGTTTCGAATTGGGTATTTGAACATATTTTAATTGGGTATTTGTGTATACATTTGTTCACACTGCCATGTTGATAGTTTTCTTGCCCGCGCGTTGCGACGGGTTTAAAAACTTAAAATTTAATCGATGGCCAAAAATAATATAAAACATATAATATAAAACTAAAAATCAAATCAATCGAAATCAATACATAATTACTTTATTTAATAGCGTAATCAAAAAATTAACGTAACTAAAAAATTAAGCTAAATAAAAAAATTAACAAAGAGGCGAAATAAAGACGTAACTACTTTATTTAATAGCGTAACACAAAAAGTAAAAGAGGTAATCAAATATTTGAAAAAATATGCAACGTAAAAAGAAAAAACTTAAACTAAAAATTAACGATCATCCAAAAGGAATGAATATTAACCTTATTTATAACTTAACAAGAAAGAAAATGAAAAGAATAATAAAAAAAAGTTAAACTGGCTTCCATTTTTGATGGTTTCAAATCATAGTTTGTGTTTGTTAGTATAGGTAATTAGAAAATCTATACCTTTTAGAAAATCTGATATATTAACAAAGTATTCAAGTTATGAACATATGAACAGAGGTTTTCGAGTTACGTTGGTAAGATATCGGTCTATCACACCCAGGACCTGTAGGTGACTCCTTGCTGTTGAAAAATATTTTCAATATTTATTTTGTTTAAGCGGTTAGGTCGCTCGGCCTGGTTACAAAAACCTTGGTTATGATATCTATTCAAAATCTATCGTTTATAGTGCCACGGAATTGAAAGTTTGTTAATTATTTGGGACCTTAACCCTTTTATATATAGTTTATTATATTTGATTGAAAACATTGTTTACAATTTTTATTCCAATTTACTTAAAACAAACAAGTTTCCAACAATCATATATATATCTTTATTACTTTTTATTATCTTTTCTTTCATACTTATACGGATTTCCATTCATGTTTATAAACCAAAGACCACCTAATTTTTATTTTATATTTCTAGAACACATTGAAAGCAATTCTAATATAATGTAATAAAAGCAAAACCAGCAGATCAATAATTCTAAAGTACTATATCATCCTCTTTAATCTAATTAATTGGCAAATCCATGCCAAACGCATATGCACTTCCCAAGAGAACACACTGGAGTAAACCTGGGTGCACATGGATAACCAATACATTCTTCATATTTGGTACACTTTTCTTCTAACCTATCATTTGGGAACAAAGTTGTGTGTTCACTTAAGGTACCAACATCACTGACCACCGGTTTAGCAGTTTCTTTAACTTTCACGCCCAATACTGATATCACAAAAAAAAAAAAAAAACATTAATGAACAATCTTTATATGTTTTAGAATTTCACAATGGATACAATAGATCATAAAATATCACACACACACGCGCGGACACACACACACACACACACACAGAGAGAGAGAGAGAGAGAGAGAGAGAGAGAGAGAGAGAGAGAGAGAGAACCGCAAGTGCTGAAAAACAATGTAGAGATCAAAACAACTTTGAAAAGAGGATTAATCATATTTTCTAATTGTGGGGTTTGAGACAAGTTTGTATTCGACCGAATAGTTACTTCCCCAAGGAATTTATAGTCACATAAAAGTATTATTTTTATCTATATATCTATAAAGCTTGACTTTAGTAATAAATGATATCATTAAACATATGTATTAAATATTTTATATCTATCTATAATATTTATAAAACTTGAGTTTAGTAATAAATGATATCATTAAATATATGTATTAAATAAATAAATGAATTTAATAATAAAATATAAATAAACATAGTATTAAATATATTTTTAAATAATTATATATTTAATACATAAGTTGCGAAAGATAAATAAGCATGGTGTTAAATACATTTTTAAATAAAATAATTCTTAAAGTAAAATAAGTAAAATAAAATAAAAAATTATTATTTTTAGACAGGAATGGTCGATATATAACAAATATTTTCAATTTTAAAGTTTGAGATATAGTAATATAAATTATAGTACGAAATACTAGCTTTATAGGTTATTTTTTACTTTTTTGGTTTACGAGTTTTGAGGGCTCAATCCCAAGGGTTTCCGATTCGTGTGAACCTTTGTGCCACTAGTGTTGCCAAAGATCAAACTTATGACCTCCCATACAGAAGTGACAAGTCTTACTACTTGACGACACTCATAGTTTATTTGTTGTTTGCCCTCATGATTCCATATTGCAACCCTTATTTATTTTTTAGTTCTAGAATCAAGATAGTATATTGATCATTAAATGATGCATAGTATTTTAATTCGATATATATGTTATTTATTCCACGTTTTCACCAAACAATTATTATAAAACTTATATAATGTAAAGTGTTTCGAATTGGGTATTTGAACATATGAACAGAGGTTTTCGAGTTACGTTGGTAGGATATCGGTCTATCACACCCAGGACCTGTAGGTGACTCTTTGATGTTGAAAAATATTTACAATATTTATTTTGTTCAAGCGGTTAAGCCGCACGACCCGGTTACAAAAACATTGGTTATGATATCTATTCAAAATCTATCGTTTATAGTGCTACAGAATTGAAAGTTTGTTAATTATGTGTGACCTTAACCCTTTTATATATAGTTTATTATATTTGATTTTGAAAACATTGTTTTCAATATTTATTCCAATTTACTTAAAACAAACAAGTTTTCAACAATCATATATATCTTTATTACTTTTTATTATCTTTTCTTTTATACTTATACGGATTTCCATTCATGTTTGTAAACCAAAGACCACCTAATTTTTCTACTTTTATATTTCTAGAACACATTGAAAGCAATTCTAATATGATGTATTAAAAGCAAAACCAGCAGATCTACGATTCTATCATCCTCTTTAATCTAATTAATTGGCAAATCCCTTCCAAAGGCATTGGCAAATCCCCTGCACACACAATGGACTATACCTGGGTGCACATGGATAACCAATACAATCTCTATTTTCGACACACTTTTGTCCTAACCTATTATTTGGGAACAAAGTTGTGTATGCACTTAAGGTTCCAACATCATGGACCACCGGTTTAGCAGTTTCTTTAACTTTCACGCCCAATACTGATATCACAAAAAAAAGAACATTAATGAGCAATCTTTATATGTTTTAGAATTTTACAATAGATCATAAAATATCTCACATGCGCGGACACACACACACACACACACACACACAAACACAGAGAGAGAGAGAGAGAGAGAGAGAGAGAGAGAGAGAGAGAGAGAGAGAGAGAGAGAGAGAAATTTAACCGCAAGTAGTAAAAAACAATGTAGAGATCAAAACAACTTTAAAAAGAGAACTATTCATATTTTTTAATTGTGGCGTTTGAGACAAGTTTGTATTCGACTTAATCGTTACTTCCCCAAGGAATTTATAGCCACATAAGTATTATTTTTATCTATATATCTATAAAATTTGACTTTAGTAATAAATTATCATTAAATATTTTATATCTATCTATATTATTTAAAAAACTTGAGTTTAGTAATAAATGATATCATTAAATATATGTATTAAATAAATAAATGAATTTAATAAAAAGAAAATATAAATAAAAAAGTATTAAATATATTTTTAAATAATTAAATATTTAATACATAAGTTGCGAAAGATAAATAAGCATGGCGTTAAATACATTTTCAAATAAAATAATACTTAAAGTAAAATATGTAAAATAAAATAAAATAAAATAAATTATTGTTTTTAAACAGTAAATACTCAAATTTGATCCACAATAGAAAAACTATTCATTGGTCAATATACAACAAATATTTTTTATTTTAAAGTTTGAGGTATAGTAAAAAATGAATGATAATACGAAATACTAGCTTTATAGATTATTTTTAAATTTTTTGGTTTATGAGTTTTGGGGGCTCGATCCCAAGGGTTTCCGACTCGTGTCTCAAGCCGACTAATCCCCCAGTGCAACTACTTGCGATCAACTAGCCCCGAGTCATCGCGAGTGAACCTTTGTGCCACTAGTGTTGTTACCAAGGATCGAACTTTTGACCTCCCATACACGAGTAACAAGTCTTACCACTTGGCCACGACACTCGTAGTTTATTTTACCAAGTTTTTTTTTATTTTTGTGTACTTATTATACCTTAACTATGGTTTTACAAAACCAACGTCTCTCTCTCTCTCTCTCTCTCTCTCTCTCTCTCTCTCTCTCTCTCTCTCTCTCTCTCTCTCTCTCATACTCATATATATATATATATATATATAAAGGTTAATTGGCGGGCATTCTCAAACCCGTGTCACTTTGGTGACCGACCGACCCAACATGTTCGATATCTTGAGCCCGTTAAAACACTCATGCTGGGAGAGTTACGAACATTGATAAAAATCTTCTTGGGACATCACCCACCCTAGTACTAGATTTCGAACCTTTGACCTTTCACTCAAAGGTGGCATGTGATAACCATTGAGACAAAATATATATATATATATATATATATACTAGATTATTGTCCCGCGATAACGCGGAAAAAAATAAAAATTGAATCATAAATTTTATTTTTATGTAGATTTTAATTTATTATGAGAAAATAGTGTTGTACGTAGAATATATATATATATATATATATATATATATATATATATATATATATATATATATATATATATATATATATATATATATATATATATATATATATACTTTTACGTTTATACACATATTGTTTATAGTTATAATAACATATACACCTTTATTTTTATACACATGGTTTGATATTTTGTGTATGGAGATTTTAGAATAATAATAAGTTAAATTATAGTCTAAATTAAATGATTCTATAAATAAATTATAATTATGTTTTTTATTTGATTAGAGATTGAATAAAAGAGAGAATGTAATTATGTATTGTAAGAGGGTGTAAAATGAAAATAATATTTGATGACATCATCAATCTGATCTAACGGCTGACATCAAAGAGGTTAATCCATCCAACGGATCTTGCTTCGCCATGTGGCATTTAAGGCCCCTCTTTTATATTATATTAAAGATATATATATATATATATATATATATATATATATATATATATATATATATATATATATATATATATATATATATATATATATATATATATATGATCATCTAAAAACAAACTCAAATATAAAAGCAATGAAAACAAATCCAAAAACCACTTAATAAAAACAAAAAATTTAAATTTACATATCTAGAATATAAATAGTTTTTATGAAAAACTAATTATACCATTACAACAAACATTTAATTATCTTTCCAACGAACACCCACTTGATATAGTTTTAACGACTTTGTTTTATTTTTTGGTAAAAAAAATATATCTAATATAGATTAAAAATGCATATAACGTTTTTTGAACTTTTTGACAAAAATATTATCTTAAATGTATTATATATCTCTTTAATGATTAAAAAACATCTAAATTGAGTAAAATACATCATTTTTATGAAAAACGCATCTACTTGAAAAGATGTATCTAAGTTTCAAAAATTATAAAAAAAAATGCATCTAATTCTAAAAAAATGCATCTAACTTTTTCTTAAGTTTTCGAATAAAATATTATCTTAAATGAATTATATATCATTTTTATGATAAATTTACATCTGAATTGGGAAAAATACATCACGTTTATGAAAAATGCATCTACTTGAAAAAATTTATCTAAGTTCGGAAAAGAAAATTCACGATAAGTTACTAAAAGTTATTTAATTAGTATTCTCCCAAAATAAATCTAATAAAAATTTATTTTGATGATTTATTTGTTCATTTTAATGTGTTTTTTGGTGTTTTTTCCGTTTTTATAATTGAGGTTGAGTTTACATGAACCTCGCCCTACATATATATATATATATATATATATATATATATATATATATATATATATATATATATATATATATATATATATAACCTTTAATCTTTAATATATAATAAAATAGGGCCTTAAATGCTACATGGCGAACTAAGTTCCATTTGATGGATTAACTTGTTTGATTTCAGCCGTTAGATCAAATTGATGATGTCATCAAAAATTATTTTTATTTTACACCCTTTTACAATACATAATTACATTTTATTTTTCATTCTATCTCCACGAAAATAAAAAAAATATAATTATAATTTAATTATAAAATTTCTCAATTTAAACTATGATTTACGTTATTGAAATTCTAAAATCCCCTAATACAAAATATCAAAACATGTGTATAAACATAAATGTGTATATGTTATTATAACTATAAGCAACATGTCTATAAACGTTAAGATATATATATATATATATATATATATATATATATATATATATATATATATATATATATATATATATATATATATATATATATATATATATATATATATATATGTTATTATATGTATAACATTGTCTTTTTATAATAACTTAAAATCTATATATACAAAAAGTTTACAATTTTATTTTTAGTTTACAATTTAATTTTTAGTTGTAAAAAGAATCTTATTCAATTTAATTTTTATT
>CAJVGC010000592.1:41574999-41801884 GCA_910822075.1 Senecio squalidus | reverse complement strand
AGAGAGAGAGAGAGAGAGAGAGAGAGAGAGGAGAGAGAGAGAGAGAGAGAGAGAGAGAGAGGAGAGAGAGAGAGAGAGAGAGAGAGAGAGAGAGAGAGAGAGAGAGTTAACCGCAAATACTGAAAAACAATGCAGAGATCAAAACAACTTTGAAGAGAGGATTAATCATATTTTCTAATTGTGGCCTTTGAGACAAGTTTGTATTCAACTGAATGGTTACTTCCCCAAGGAATTTATAGTCACATAAAAGTATTATTTTTATCTATATATCCATAAAACTTGACTTTAGTAATAAATGATATCATTAAACATATGTATTAAATATTTTATATCTATCTATATTATTTATAAAACTTGAGTTTAGTAATACATGATATCATTAAATATATATATTTAATAAACAAATGAATTTAATAATAAAATATAAATAAACATAGTATTAAATATATTTTTAAATAATTAAATATATAGTACATAAGTTGCGAAAGATAAATAAGCATGGTATTAAATACATTTTCAAATAAAATGATTCTTAAACTAAAATAAGTAAAATATAAAAAAAAAATTATTGTTTTCAGACAGTAAATACTCAAATTTGATCCACAATAGAAAAACTATACATTGGTCGATATACAAAAAATATTTTCTGTTTTAAAGTTTGAGATATAGTAAAAAAATGAATGATAATACGAAATACTAGCTTTATAGATTATTTTTTAATTTTTTGGTTTAGTAGTTTTGGGGGCTCGATCCAAAGGGGGTTTCCGACTCGAGTCTCGAACCGACTAATCCCCCAGTGCAACCACTTGCGATCAACTAGCCCAGAGTCATCGTGAGTGAACCTTTGTGCCACTAGTGTTGTTGCTAAGGATCGAACTTGTGACCTCCCATACAGGAGTAACAAGTCTTACCACTTGGCCACGAAACTCGTAGTTTATTTTTTCCAAGTTTTTTTTAATTTTTGTCTACTTATTTTACCTTAACTATTGTTTTACAAAACGAACGTCTCTCTCTCTCTCTCTCTCTCTCTCTCTCTCTCTCTCTCTCTCTCTCTCTCTCTCTCTCTCTCTCTCTCTCTCTCTCTCTCTCTCTCTCTCTCTCTCTCTATATATATATATATATATATATATATATATATATATATATATATATATATATATATATATATATATATATATATAGGTTATATATATATATATATATATATATATATATATATATAGGTTCAAAATCTATCGTTTATAGTGCTACAAAATTGAAAGTTTGTTAATTATGTGTGACCTTAACCCTTTTATATATAGTTTATTATATTTGATTGAAAACATTGTTTACAATTTTTATTCCAATTTACTTGAAACAAACAAGTTTTCAACAATCATATATATCTTTATTACTTTTTATTATCTTTTCTTTTATACTTATACGGATTTCCATTCATGTTTATAAACTAAAGACCACCAAATTTTTCTACTTTTATATTTCTAGAACACATTGAAAGGAATTCTAATATGATGTATTAAAAGCAAAACCAGCAGATCTACGATTCTATCATCCTCTTTAATCTAATTAATTGGCAAATCCCTTCCAAAGGCATTGGCAAATCCCCTGCACACACAATGGACTATACTTGGGTGCACATGGATAACCAATACAATCTCTATTTTCGATACACTTTTTTCCTAACCCATTATTTGGGAACAAAGTTGTGTATTCACTTAAGGTTCCAACATCACGGACCACCGGTTTAGCAGTTTCTTTAACTTTCACGCCCAATACTGATATCACAAAAAAAAAGAACATTAATGAGCAATCTTTATATGTTTTAGAATTTTACAATGGATACAATAGATCATAAAATATCACACATGCGCGGACACACACACTCACACACACACACACAGACATAGAGAGAGAGAGAGAGAGAGAGAGAGAGAGAGAGAGAGAGAGTTAACCGCAAGTACTAAAAAACAATGTAGAGATCAAAACAACTTTAAAAAGAGAATTATTCATATTTTCTAATTTTGGCGTTTGAGGCAAGTTTGTATTCGACTTAATCGTTACTTCCCCAAGGAATTTATAACCACATAAGTATTATTTTTATCTATATACCTATAAAATTTGACTTTGGTAATAAATTATCATTAAATATTTTATATCTATCTATATTATTTAAAAAACTTGAGTTTAGTAATAAATGATATCATTAAATATATGTATTAAATAAATAAATGAATTTAATAAAAAGAAAATATAAATAAACATAGTATTAAATATATTTTTAAATAATTAAATATTTAATACATAAGTTGCCAGAGATAAATAAGCATGGCGTTAAATACATTTTCAAATAAAATAATTCTTAAAGTAAAATAAAAAAAAAATTATTAATTTTAGATAGAAAATACCCAAATTTGATCCACAATAGAAAAACTATTCATTGGTCAATATACAAGAAATATTTTTTATTTTAAAGTTTGAGATATAGTAAAAAATGAATGATAATACGAAATACTAGCTTTATAGATTATTTTTTAATTTTTTGGTTTACGAGTTTTGGGGGCTCGATCCCAAGGGTTTCCGACTCGTGTCTCAAGCCGACTAATCCCCCGGTGCAACCACTTGCGATCAACTAGCCCCGAGTCATCGCGAGTGAATTTTTTGTGCCACTAGTGTTGTTACCAAGGATCGAACTTGTGACCTCCCATACACGAGTAACAAGTCTTACCACTTGGCCACGACACTCGTAGTTTATTTTACCAAGTTTTTTTTAATTTTTGTCTACTTATTTAACCTTAACTATGGTTTTACAAAACCAACGTCTCTCTCTCTCTCTCTCTCTCTCTCTCTCTCTCTCTCTCTCTCTCTCTCTCTCTCTCTCTCTCTCTCTCTCTCTCTCTCTCATATATATATATATATATATATATATATATATATATATATATATATATATATATATATATATATATATAAAGGTTAATTGGCGGGCACTCTCAAAACCGTGTCACTTTGGTGACCGACCGACCCAACCTGTTCGAAATCTTGAGCCCGTTAAAACATTCATACTTCGAGAGTCACGGACATTGATAAAAATCTTCTTGGGACGTCACCCACCCTAGTACTACATTTCGAACCTGTGACCTTTCACTCAAAGCTGGCATGTGATAACCATTGAGACAAAATATATATATATATATATATATATATATATATATATATATATATATATATATATATATATATATATATATATATATATATATATATATATATATATATATATATATATATAGGATGATCATCTAAAAACAAACTCAAATATAAAAGCAATGAAAACAAATCCAAAAACTACTTAATAAAAACCAAAATTTTAAATTTACATATCTAGAATATAAATAGTTTTTATGAAAACCTAATTATAACATTAGAACAAACATTTAATTATCTTTCCAACGAACACCCACTTGATATAGTTTTAACGACTTTGTTTTATTTTTTGGTAAAAAAAAATATATCTAATATAGATTAAAAATGCATACAACGTTTTTTGAACTTTTTGACAAAAATATTATCTTAAATGTATTATATATCTCTTTAATGATTAAAAAACATCTAAATTGAGTAAAATACATCATTTTTATGAAAAACGCATCTACTTGAAAAGATGTATCTAAGTTCTAAAAATTATATAAAAATGCATCTAATTCTAAAAAAATTATCCAACTTTTCTTAACTTTTCGAATAAAATATTATCTTAAATGAATTATATATCATTTTTATGATAAATTTACATCTGAATTGGGTAAAACACATCACGTTTATGAAAAATACATCTACTTAAAAAAAAGAATCTACTTGAAAAAATTCATCTAAGTTCGGAAAAAAAAATTCACGATAAGTTACTAAAATTTATTTAATTAGTATTCTTCCAAAAGAAAATCTAATAAAAATTTATTTTGATGATTTATTTGTTCATTTTAATGTGTTTTTTTCGTTTTTAAATTGAGGTTGAGTTTACATGAACATCACCCTATATATATATATATATATATATATATATATATATATATATATATATATATATATATATACTATATATATATATAGATATATATATATAATCATATCTTTAACACTTTATCTTTAATATATAATAAAGAAGGGCCTTAAATGCTCCGTGACGAGCTAAGTTCCATTTGATGGAATTAAAATTTTGATTTCAGCCGTTTTAGATCAGTTTGATATGTCATCAAAAACTATTTTTATTTTTAGACCCGTTTTACAATACATAATTACATTTTATTTTTCATTCTATTCTCCACTAAAATAAAAAAACATAATTATAAGTTTAATTATAAAATTCTCAATTTAAACTATGATTTACGTTATTGAAATTCTCAAATCCCCTAATACAAAATATCAAAACATGTGTATAAACATAAATGTGTATATGTTATTATAACTATAACCAACATGTCTATAAACGTTAAGATATATATATATGTTATTATATGTATAACATTGTCTTTTTATAATAACTTAAAATCTATATATACAAAAAGTTTACAATTTTATTTTTATTTTTGTCCCCGCAAACGCGGGACAATAATCTAGTATATATATATATATATATATATATATATATATATATATATATATATATATATATATATATATATATATTACGTTTTAAATGAGAACCACCTAAATATTTATAAACAATAGGAACCACTTATTAACTACTTATTTAACAAAATCCACTTCATTTTCAAAAGTAAATATCTTTTAAATTATAAACTTTTTCGAAATAAAAAATATACCGTTAAAACGAGTCTTTAATTGTTTTTAAGAAAAATATAAAAAATTTAAATTTTGACGACTTTTTTTTTTATATTCACTCGTGTATATATTACAAATTTTGAATTTTTCAAAAACTTACATTGATGAATATCATCTTATACACTTGTGTATACGTATGTATCCAGTGGTGAATATATGGTTAGAATGTACGTCACGAACTAGTTCATACACCGGTGAATAGAAGTGTATTCACTTGTGTATACATATGTATTCAGTAGTGAATATATAGTTCAAATGTGTTTTTGGCGAATTAGTATATACCCAGTGTATATTTAGTATATACACCTGTGTATATTTTGTATATACACCAGTGTATATAACGGGATAAAAAAGTCGCCAAAATTATATCAAGTGGGTGCTCGTTGGAAAGAGAATTAAATGTTTGTTTTAATGGTGTAATAAGTTTTTCCTAAAACCTAATAAACCATTAGAACAAGCATTTAATTATCTTTCCAATAAACACCCACTTGATATTTTTGACGACTTTTTTTCTTTTTGAGGGTTTCAATTTATATGCTAATTCGTCAAAAAGACTTTTGAACCATATATTCACAGATGAATACATATGTATACACAACTGAATACACTTGTTTTCACCGGTGTATGAACTAGTTCGTGACCTACATTCTAACCATATATTCACCACTGAATATATATGTATACACAAGTGTATACAATGGTATTTATTAGTGTATATATGCAGTTTTTGAAAAATTTAGAATTTAAAGTCTATACACCTGTATATATATAAAAAAAAAGTCGTCAATTTTAAAAAAGTTTATATTTTCCCAAAAGAGAATTATCTACTCGTTCTAACGATATATTTTTATTTCGTAAAAGTTCATACTTTAGAATATATTTAATTTTAAAAATGAAATGAGTTTTGTTAAATAATTGGTTAAAAAGTGGTTCTTATCCTTCTCAAATATTTAGCTGGTCCCTATTTAAAACCAAATATATATATATATATATATATATATATATATATATATATATATATATATATATATATATATATATATATATATATATATATATATATATATATATATATAGTTGGTTTCAAATGAGAACCACTCAAATATTTAGGAACCATAGGAACCACTTTTTAACCAATCATTTAACAAAATCCACTTCATTTAAAAAACTAAATATCTTTTAAATTATAAACTTTTACGAAATAAAAAATATACAGTTAGAACGAGTATTTTATTCTCTTTTGGAAAAAAAAAACTTTTTAAATTTTGACGATTTTTTTTTTTTTTTTTTATGTGGGTTTCGATATATACACTGGTGTATGTTTGAGCAAAGATTGACAGGCTCAGTAACTTGGGTTGGATTGATCACTCTCTTGGCCTCCTGCTCAAGCAGTGCAAACCTAACAGACTCTTGGCGAGTCTAAGGTGGTCAAGAGATTGATCGGAAAAGGTTGACGGAATAAGTTTAAGTACTCCGGTCAGTGAATATGTGAGGAAGATAATGAAGTTGTGGCGAAAACCTGAAGTGTTAAGTATTTATACCCAACACTTCCAGGTATCAACAACATATGGCAATGATGACCATTTATGGCTCATCAATGGGATTCTAATGGCCATTAATCGTCTATGTTATTAATGCTCTGACGGTTACACTCAAGGATTAGGCTTGAGTGTCTGACTGGTAGGATGTCAGGAGTATGGTACTGTGAGACGAACTCCAAAGCATCAGTTGGTCTACACAAGTCTTTATTCATGCCAGGCCATGAGACTGATTAGCAGATCTCCAGACACACGGATGCTAAGTGCCGAGACGCAGCCGGGACACGGCTTGGCTCCCGGACACTTTGCCGGGACACGGCTTGGCTCCCGGACACTTTGCCCGGACACTTTGCCGGGACACGGCTTGGCTCCAGGACACTTTGCCGGGACACGGCTTGGCTCCCGGACACTTTGCCGGGACACGGCTTGGCTCCGGACACTTTGCCGGGATACGGCTTGGCTCCCGGACACTTTGCCGGGACACGGCTTGGCTCCCGGACACGGCTTGGCTCCCGGACACTTTGCCGGGACATGGCTTGGCTCCCGGACACTTTGCCGGGACACGGCTTGGCTCCCGGACACTTTGCCGGGACACGGCTTGGCTCCGGACACTTTGCCGGGATACGGCTTGACTCCCGGACACTTTGCCGGGACACGGCTTGGCTCCCGGACACGGCTTGGCTCCCGGACACTTTGCCGGGACATGGCCTGGTTCCCGGACACGGGGTGGCCCTTTTTCCTAGTCGCGGGCTTCTGGTGTCGGTTCTAGCCCTTTTGTCACATCCTAGTGGGCTTAATCCAAATGTTAGGATTGATAGGCTATAAATATAAGCCATCACCTACTAACACTATCATGCCCCCCAGTTAGGTTTTAAAATTAGGTTTTGAAGCCTAACTCTTCTACTTTTTGGTAAGTGTTTTCTTTTTTTTTTTTTTTTTTTAGCGGCAGCCGGCATATAGCAGGCCCTTTGTGCCGGCGACTTAGGCGTTTGACAGCCGGCATATAGCCGGCCCTGTGTGCCGGCGACGTGGCCTTCGGACAGCCGGCATATAGCCGGCCCTTGTGTGCGGGCATTGATGTTTTGTCAGCCGGCATATAGCGGCCCTTGTGTGCCGGCGCTCGGTTTATTTAGCCGGCATACAGCGGCATTTGTGCCGGCGCTTGGCTTGTTTAGCCGGCATACAGCCGGCATTTTGTGCCGGCGCTTGGTTTATTTAGCCGGCATACTGTGCCGGCGCTTGGCGTGTTTAGCCGGCATACAGCCGGCAATTTGTGCCGGCGCTCGGTTTATTTAGCCGGCATACAGCCGGCAATTTGTGCCGGCGCTCGGTTATGTAGCCGGCATACAGCCGGCAGTTTTGTGCCGGCGCCTCGGTATGTTTAGCCGGCATATAGCCGGCAGTTTGTGCGGCGTCCCTTTTTTTTTTTTTTTTTTTTTTTTTTTTTTTTTTTTTTTTGTTACGGACGTCTCTCTTTTCTGTTCAGGTGAGTTCCAGAGGCGTCGTTTTTTCCGGTAAGTTATTTTGTTTTTTCCCTCCTCGCAGCCTGAGTCTTATATTTATTTTATTTGAATTGTAACAGCTTGTTATAAAAAGCTGAAAATGGCTTCCCGAAAAGAGAAAGAGGTTAGGCAATGCCGTAGTGGCATTGATGATGTTAAGTTAGCGGATTTAATAACTAGGTTTCCATGCCTTAGTTTTTTCAATCCTGTAGCGCCTACCACAGGATTCAGGAAAGATTACTTTATACACTAACCTTCTCACCCATTCAAACCTTAGACTTCCATGTAGCTCCTTTTATATGAAAGTGCTAAATCACTACAAAATTGGATTTGCCCAAATGCATCCTGTCGGTGCTGCTAAGGTTATAATGTTTGAGATGCTGTTGGTGGGTATGAAAATTGCTTGTTCTGTAGATCTGTTTAGGCAATTTTATAAAACTAACTAAGTCTAGGGATTGGTTTAGCCTAGAACAGAGAGAGAGAAGCAAAGAGTGGAAACTGATTGAGAATCCTCCCGATAGTCTTAAGAACTGGCGGTTTGATTTTATCTTCGTGGATAGATCTTTCATTAAGCTTTGGTCAAGTACCCTCTTTAGCTGGTCATCTAAGATACCCAACGGAGTAAATGAACTCCCCCACCTTTCCGTTCCTAAGGCGGAGGCATATGCACGTCTCCGCCGTATGTCTGTGAGGTATAGGATATGCCCCGAAGGGGTGCTGGTGATGAATTTTTAAGGATGTGGAAGAGGAGACGGTTCCTGTCATTGTGTCAAAGACATCAAAGAAACGTGGGTCTCTGTAAAATCCTTTTTTGTCTTTATTATTTCATGAAGTTGATTGACATTTATATTGTTTCTTTCTTGCAGCTATGGGGTTGCTAGATTTCTTAGTTGGGAATGAAGCATGTGAAGTAGAGGATCATTCGCCCGCCGTAGCTGGCCAGATGTACAAAGCAGCTGGTGTCGATGTCCCTAGCGTTTCTCCTACAGGAAGAGAGGGGCAGGGCCTGGAGGTTAGGCCGCCACTGCCAGAGAATACTGGAGATCTCGTAGTATCCCCTGCTGGTATTATTTCAAACCCTTTTTTTTTTATATTATTTTTTTTTTTATTTAGCCGGCAGCCGGCATATAGCCGGCCTGTGTGCCGGCGACTTGGTTAAATTGCTTAGCCGGCATATAGCCGGCAGTTTTGTGCCGGCGCCTTTGGTTCGTCAGCCGGCATACAGCCGGCAGTTTTGTGCCGGCGCCTTTGGTTCGTCAGCCGGCATACAGCCGGCAGTTTTGTGCCGGCGCTCGGTTTCTTTAGCCGGCATACAGCCGGCAGTTTTGTGCCGGCGCCCTCGGTTTTTAGTCTATTAAATAATAGCTGATGTTTTTTGTGTGTGTAGGTGATGATTTTGATCCCCATGGTTACATGCTTGAAGAGCAGGATTCCTCTCGTCAGAGACAAGGTACTTATGAGTTATGAATATTTTTGGTTGTGTGTAGTAACTAACTTGTCTTTCTTTTATGCAGTTGATTTGGAGGATATTGGGTCTGACGATGATCAGGAGCCATGCGTTGATGGTCCATCTGTGTTAGGAAAGAGGTCATCCATAAGTGTTGAGGATTATGAGCTTCCTACACCCAAATCGAAAAAAGTGTTGTTCCCTGCTTCTCCACCTCTTGGAACAAATCTTGTAAGGCGGTACGGGGGCCTTCAGATGGCGCCCCATGGATCTATGGCTCTTCCTGCTTGTGGCAATACTGTTCAGCCTGCTGCGTTTGTTGGCACGCCATCTGGTCAACGTTTGTGCCTGCCTGGTCATTTTGTGTGGGTGACAATGGGCAAACTGCTGGATCTGTCAGGGATTTCATGGACAATGTTGTCCTCCTCAACTTGTTATGCAGTCAAAGCTTGCAAGGGACTTCTGAACTGTTGGATGATGCTGATATGAGCCTATTTCATGGCTTTATGGGACATATACTTGCTAGGCAACGTTTATGTGAAGATCATGAAAATTTGAAAGTTAATTATTCGGATCTGAAGAAAGAGGTGGAAAGTATGGCTGTGGTTAGGAAAGATCTTGAGGCCGAACGTGAGATTGTTTCCAGCCGGGACAGGGAGATTAGTGATCTCTCTGCCAAGATGTCCGACTTAGAGAAAGAGAGGGATGGATTGGTAAGGAAGGCGCAGGAGTATGAAGATATCCTGGCTGCAAAGGATAAGGAGTTGGCGACAGTGGCCAAGACTTTAGAGGTTGAGAAACAGGCAGTGAGTCTCAGAGCCAGCAACTTGATGCGGCCGTCCAGGGTAGAAAAGACCTTCTTGCTGTTTTTCCTCAGTTGTTCAAGCTATTACTTGATCATCCTGATGTGATGAATTTGATGTTGGAAGTTAATCGGGCTGCACATGTATTTGGCAACACATTGTAGGGACCAAGTTGCGATCCGTTGCTGGTGATGCGGTGCTACCTTTTCTTGATCCTTTGGTCGAAAGTCAGATGCGAGCTGCTAATGCTTTGTTTGAAAAGAAAAATTTTCCTATTCTGGAGCGCATTGTCCAAGACTTGAACATTTCTATTGAGGATCTTCTTGCTATTGTTACACCACCATCAGTGTAGTTTTTGTTCTTTTTTGAACCTTTTCTTTTTCTGTTATGAATATCAGCTTTATAAGCTTTATGTTTTGGATATTTTGTTTGACTCTATGAGTGATTTTAATAATAAATGTTTATCCGTTGGATATTTATCTTATTACTTGTTTGCTATGTAAGCGTATTATATCAGTGATATATTATTTGGTTAACCGTTTATTTGTATTACTCGCGAGGTATGTCGCTTCCCTATGGGAAGTGCTTATCTTTTCTCAAGTAGATGAAAAGACGTGTTTGCATGTTTTGGCCTAGACATGAGTGTCTTATTTGGCCTTATGCTTGTGATGTTTGAACAATGTTCAAAAAGTAGAAAGATAATGCAGTGCATAATTGGGATAATATCAGACCAAAAATTTTTTATTATAAGGCATGGCATCCATGTCCTTGACAGAAATAAAGATAAAATGTCGACAAAAACAAGAAAATATAGAATAAAAGCTTATCAGACCTTGATCTAGGTTTAGTTTATGCATATCTAATCTTCAATCATGAAGATGTGACCGTCTGGCGGTCCTGGTCGTTCCGTATCATCCCCCTTCTTTTGCCAGGCATACGTTTTCTGGGTTGGGGTCTTGTTGGTTTGTTTTCTGGCTGCTGGCACTAGATGTTCCAACTTTCCTTCGTCCAGCGCCCTTCTTATCTCTCCTTTTAATTCCCGACAGGCATTGGTGTCATGTCCATGGTCTTCGTGAAATTCACAGTACCTGTTCATGTTTTTTGTGCCGGACCTGTGTGCCATTTGCGGTGGAGGTTTAAAAGTAGAGCCTACACGTTCTGTCTGCAGGATTTCTTTCGGGGTCTTGTTGAGAAATGGCTCGGATGAAGTTTTGTCATAAGGGCTGAACCTTCTGTTGCCGCCGTTATCCCGCCTGTCATTTCTCCTATCTTCCCTCTGTTGATCCTGTCTACCTGACGCTGACCCCCCGTTCCACGGCTTGTCTTTCTTTCCAGCCACCCCTCTTGCCAAAGAGACAGTCTCCCTTGATCTTAAGAAGTCATAGGCTCTATCTGTTGCCTCTTTGAAGGTGGCGGGAGTCCTTTTTGCAAGTTTTTCCTGCAACTGACCAGGCAATAGGGAAAAGGTGAAACCTGAAATTTGTTGGCTTTCTGGCAAACCTGGGATCTTCTGACATTCCTGTGTGTATCGCAGGATGAAGTCTCGCAAAGCTTCCCCTTCCTTCTGCCGGATTAGGTGGGCCTCCAGATGTGTCCTGCGTTGTTTCTTCTGCTGAAAGAATTGGTAGACAAATTTTGCCTTTAGATCCGCGAAGTCTTTAATGCTCCTTTCTGGAAGGCCAGCAAACCAATCTCTGGCGAACCCTTGCAATGTTCCTGGAAACATTTTACAGGCTACAGGGTCTACCCATTTTTCTGTCATGATGGCCTGCTCAAACAAGGCCATATGGTCGTCTGGATCCCTTGTGCCGTCATAAGTGCCTACAATGGAGGGGACCTTCTGCTTGTCTGGCATCGGATATCTGGACACCCAGTCACAAAATTTCGAACTTACTATTGATACAGGCATAATAGCTTCTCTTGCCATTCCCCCTTCTGCGAGTTGCTGCAACAGTCGTAATAACTCTGAATTGGGATTTTGAGGTGGCACCGGTGTCGGCGCGTTCTGCCTCAGGCGGTCCGCCAACTGTGTCAAAAGGACATCTGTTTCGGATTGTTGGGGAGTTACCTGTGGTGGTGCTGGCTGCAGGGATGCCAATAGTTGGGCCAGGAGGTGACTAGATGAGGTTGGTGCCGGGACCGATGCTGCTCCTTGAATATTCTGAAATGTTCCTTGAGTGCCGGGTTGGGATCCTGCTGAGGCAGATTGCCTAGGGGCTTCAAAGCCAGGAAGTTCTGGGACAGTCTGTCTAGAGGCCTCAGCGGCTTCTTCGTGCAGTGCTGAGGTACGAGCCATGGGGATTTGAAAACTTGGAACATTCGGGGTTGGTATGGCAGATGCACTAGTTCCGGACACCCTTGTGGAATACAAAGGTCCAGTGGTTGTTGATCGATATAGGCGGGCAGGACCTGAATCCCCTAGTGTCCAATCCTCCAAGGCGGAAAATCCGTGCCTGCCTGTCCTCCCCATAGGACCTCTGTCAAACGTCATGTCTGTCTCCATGTCTGGTAAGAATGGACTGGATGGGATAGGCAATGAAACAAATGTACGAGGCGACGAAACAGTCGTTGGTGTCAGGGTGGTACTCCCTTCAGGTTGGGATGTGGTCACAACAATCAATGGGGAAGAGGTCACAGTAGTCATTGGCGGTGGTGTGGTGGTAGTTACTTCTGGGGCTGAGGACATTATTGGTGCAGAGTTCATGTCTTCCATGATGAAAGAAGAAGTGAATTAAAGAAAAAAAAATTTTGTGAAAATCTGGAAATGAAGGTAAAACACCGTTGCTAAAACGTGTCCCACGGATGGCGCCAATGTTTGAGCAAAGATTGACAGGCTCAGTAACTTGGGTTGGATTGATCACTCTCTTGGCCTCCTGCTCAAGCAGTGCAAACCTAACAGACTCTTGGCGAGTCTAAGGTGGTCAAGAGATTGATCGGAAAAGGTTGACGGAATAAGTTTAAGTACTCCGGTCAGTGAATATGTGAGGAAGATAATGAAGTTGTGGCGAAAACCTGAAGTGTTAAGTATTTATACCCAACACTTCCAGGTATCAACAACATATGGCAATGATGACCATTTATGGCTCATCAATGGGATTCTAATGGCCATTAATCGTCTATGTTATTAATGCTCTGACGGTTACACTCAAGGATTAGGCTTGAGTATCTGACTGGTAGGATGTCAGGAGTATGGTACTGTGAGACGAACTCCAAAGCATCAGTTGGTCTACACAAGTCTTTATTCATGCCAGGCCATGAGTGTCGGACTGATTAGCAGATCTCCAGACACACGGATGCTAAGTGCCGAGACGCAGCCGGGACACGGCTTGGCTCCCGGACACTTTGCCGGGACACGGCTTGGCTCCCGGACACTTTGCCCGGACACTTTGCCGGGACACGGCTTGGCTCCCGGACACTTTGCCGGGACACGGCTTGGCTCCCGGACACTTTGCCGGGACACGGCTTGGCTCCGGACACTTTGCCGGGATACGGCTTGACTCCCGGACACTTTGCCGGGACACGGCTTGGCTCCCGGACACGGCTTGGCTCCCGGACACTTTGCCGGGACATGGCTTGGCTCCCGGACACTTTGCCGGGACACGGCTTGGCTCCCGGACACTTTGCCGGGACACGGCTTGGCTCCGGACACTTTGCCGGGATACGGCTTGACTCCCGGACACTTTGCCGGGACACGGCTTGGCTCCCGGACACGGCTTGGCTCCCGGACACTTTGCCGGGACATGGCCTGGTTCCCGGACACGGGGTCAGGTGCTGGGCCCTTTTTCCTAGTCGCGGGCTTCTGGTGTCGGTTCTAGCCCTTTTGTCACATCCTAGTGGGCTTAATCCAAATGTTAGGATTGATAGGCTATAAATATAAGCCATCACCTACTAACACTATCAGTGTATATACCACAAATTTAGAATTTTTCAAAAACTGCGTATATACACTGATAAATACCGTCTTATACACTTGTGTATACATATGTATTCACTGGTGAATATATGGTTAGAATGTAGGTCACGAACTAGTTCATACACCGGTGAATAGAAGTGTATTATTCACTTGTGTATACATATATATTCATCAGTGAATATATGGTTCAAATGTGTTTTTGGCAAAAAAGTATATACACTCGTGTTTATTAATATATACACCACTGTATATATCGAAACCCACAAAAAAATAAAGTCGTCAAAAATATATCAAATGGGTGCTCGTTGGAAAGATAATTAAATGCTTGTTCTAATGGTGTATCTAGTTTTTCCTAAAACCTAGTTATACTTTAGATATGTTAATTTAAAGTTAATTATGAATTTAAAGTGAGTTTTAAGTGATTGGTTAAAAAGTGGTTCCTATGGTTCTCATTTATTTAACCCACTATAAATATATATATATATATATATATATATATATATATATATATATATATATATATATATATATATATATATATATATTGTTTCCTTTTATTTTATTGGATATTTCGGTTTGGTATTTTGTTTTGGGTGTTTGTTTCAACAAAAAATATCGATTTTTTGCTTTATTTACGTTTTGAATGAGTTATTTTTTTTATTTTTTACATCGAAGGGGACATCCACTGCAACGCTTGGGGTAACCCTTTGTTAAATAGATTTCAATAAACCAAAACCTAAATTAAACTGGTGCATGTGTGTCACAACGCTTTAACGCTATACATGCTAAAGAATATATCAAAACAACATCATGGTTCGATCTAATTAGAATGTGGAGATAAAAACAACCAATCTTTGAACCATATAAACTGAATGATCCGGGTTGTTTCGAAATAAAAAGTAACTGGGAAAGTAAAACACGAGAACACAACCATGCATTAAAGCGATTGAAATACAATCCTGAAGTAACGATGCATTAAAAAAACGGATTGAGATGCACGTGGTCGAACCTTTGTTTTTGTTTCAAAACAATATTTTAGTGTTTACATTATTTAAAAAAAAAGGAATTAGTAAGTCAAATTTATTCAACAAATCACATGGAATCCCTACTTCAATTCTTTTTGTGACTTGAATTTATACAGTATATAGCCAAGTTAGTCAACTCACATACCATTAATTTATAAGTTTTTTGTTTAGTAACTTCGATTTTATTGTTATTTGAATCCAACCTAATACTTCGTCAAGGACTAGACTCAACGAAATATTACACTGTCTTAGCGCTACGAACCAATGAATAAGTACGAATTCAAACCTATAATCATTTTCAACCAAAGTCCTCATTTACCGGGTCAAATAAACATTTACAAAAATAGACATGTCCTTGAAGCAAAAAACTCTTATAATAAGGTTTTACTAAGATTTTCCCACATAATAGCAGTATCTATCTTTATGGAATGGTCTCCATGAAGCTTGTATATTATACAACTATAATCTTTTGAAGTTTCACCTTGTCATCATAGATTTGAAACACGTTACTTGGTTTTAGTCGAATTTCATACATCAACTCATCGATCAGAGCCGAGTTTTGAGTCTTAACTTGGGGTCTAGAAGTAAAATATTCTCCCAATAATAACACTAAACCGAAGTTTCACTTTAATGACACATTGACAATCTTCATAACAACAGACACAAACTGATAGAACACCGATAACCTTGACATCTTTACTTTTATCTTTACTTCTTATTTTAATGACTCACAATTTATTTATTTTATATATATTTTAAATAGAACATTAAATATAATAATTATTTAAAGTAAAAACATGACATTAAAGTATAATATGTGAGTATTATCTTAAAATGTTGGTTACATCCGTCTGTTTATGTTAAATTTTAAATTTTTGTTTTAAACATTAAATTTTTGTTTCAAAGATTAAATTTTTTTATTACAAAGAGTGGATTTTTACATACAAATATATTTAGGCATTATTCAACTTTTAATGAACTATGTACAAGTC
Organism: Senecio squalidus; assembly: GCA_910822075.1. Taxonomy (NCBI): domain Eukaryota; kingdom Viridiplantae; phylum Streptophyta; class Magnoliopsida; order Asterales; family Asteraceae; genus Senecio; species Senecio squalidus. The sequence continues at coordinate 41,785,828 of CAJVGC010000592.1, read as the reverse complement.
GCAATAGCTTCAATACAACTTTAAATGGAAGACGGGCCTCACTTTCCCCCCTCCCTTTTCGATAAACCGAAGAAATCTCAAAGTGATATTAGTGATATCTATGGTGCCAATGGTGAAGTCATAGTGAAACACTACGGTTACCAACCAAAAGGACTGTTGGGACCGATAAAATAGGAAGATAGGAGGAATCACATGTTAAAATTTAAATATCCGTGTGTTTATATGGATTTTTTAAGTTTTTATTTATAATCTTACAGGATTTTTAAGGTTTAATATTTTTTATATATCAATACACATAATATTAAATTAACACGTTCTGTGATAGTTCTCGCAAAAAAAAAAAATATGTTATCGCATTAACTAGATAAAGTTGCGTTAATATTGACTGTCAAGTACCAAGAAGCATACAACAACCAAGGTTTTAATATTTGTTGTTGCCCTCACGATTCCATGTTGCAACCATTATTTATTTTTTAGTTTCTAGAATCAAGATAGTATATTGATCATTAAATGATACATAGTATTTTAATTTGATACATATGTTATTTATTCCACGTTTTCATAAAACAATTATTATAAAACTTATATAATGTAAAGTGTTTTGAATTGGGTAATTTTGCATATTTTAATTGTGTATTTGGGTATGCATGTGTTCACACTGCCATGTTGATAACGAGTTTTCTTTGCGCGCGTATCTCGATTGGTTTAAAAATTTATATTTTAATCGATACTCAAAAAATAAAAGCAACAACCTAAAATTAAGTCAACTTAAAAATTGTAATCCAAAAAGGAACATATAATATAAAACTAAAAATCAAATCAATCGAAATCAATAAATAATTACTTTATTTTATAGCATAAAAAATAACGTAATAAAAAAATTATGCTAAAATAAAAAAAATTAACAAAAAGAGGCGAAATAAAAACGTAACAACTTTATTTAATAGTGTAACACAAAAAGTAAAAAGGGTAATTAAATATTTGAAAAAATATACAATGTAAAAAGAAAAAACTTAAACTAAAAATTAACAATCATCCAAAGGAAATGGATATTAACCTTATTTATAACTTAACAAGATAGAAAATGAAAAGAATAAAAAATAAAGAAGTTAAAATGCCTTCCATTTTTGATGGTTTCAAATCATAGTTTGTGTTTGTTAGTAACTTAGTATAGGTAATTGGAAAATCTGTACCTTTTAGAAAATCTGATATATTAACAAAGTATTCAGGTTATGAACATATGAACAGAGGTTTTCGAGTTACGTTGGTAGGATATCGGTCTATCACACCCAGGACTTGTAGGTGACTCCTTGGTGTTGAAAAATATTTTCAATATTTATTTTGTTCAAGCGGTTAGGCCGCTCGGCCTGGTTACAAAAACCTTGGTTATGATATCTATTCAAAATCTATCGTTTATAGTGCCACGCAATTGAAAGTTTGTTAATTATGTTTGACCTTAACCATTTTATATATAGTTTATTATATTTGATTGAAAACATTGTTTACAATTTTTATTCCAATTTACTTAATACAAACAAGTTTCCAACAATCATATATATATCTTTATTACTTTTTATTATATTTTCTTTAATACTTATACGGATTTCCATTCATGTTTATAAACCAAAGACCACCTAATTTTTGTAATTTTATATATCTAGAACACATTGAAAGCAATTCTAATATGATGTAATAAAAGCAAAACCAGCAGATCAACAATTCTTAAGTACTATATCATCCTCTTTAATCTAATTAATTGGCAAATCCATGCCAAACGCATATGCACTTCTCCAGAGAACACACTGGAGTAAACCTGGGTGCACATGGATAACCAATACAATTTTCATATTTGGTACACTTTTGTTCTAACCTATCATTTGGGAACAAAGTTGTGTGTTCACTTGTCACACCCCGCATAGAAATGGCGGAAACCGAGGTGCGCAGTGTATACGGTATCAGAGATTCAAAGGTTACATCAAACATAAATAAACCAAACATCATCAACATAGATAAAGAGTTTAAAGAGAATACTTATTACAGTCATCCAAATAATATCCAAAATACGACTACAGAGTTTGGAAAACTAAGGAATTACAATAACAAATAAATTCCAGCAAAAGTCCCAAGTAGCCAAGCAAGCATAGCATCAAAAATAGGTAACCTCAAATCCCTGAAAAGCGTTAAAATACGACGTCAACATAAAGTTGGTGAATTATTCGCAATAGTAAATAAAACATAATTGTATAAAGGTTTTCAATAAGTTTTGACCCAAAAGATAAGATTTGAGGATAAGTCTTTTTGAAAAGAGATTTCAAAATATATCTGAAGTTTATAAAACCTTTCGATAAAAATATTCATATTTGTACCATACGGTACCAAAACCATATTTGTACCATACGGTACCATAATCATACTTGTACCATACGGTACCATAATCATTTCATAAAATAGCAGCTTTAGGAACATACAATACACCTGACCCTTAACATAGATATCGGCAACTAACCCCACCTAGTGTCTCAAACTAGGTTGCCACTAAATAATCGGTCATAACATTGTTAACACGGACAGGGCACGCCATCATCCAAATAGATGTTAACAATGAGGGTTTGTTAGACCCATATAGCGCTATATATACTTCCGGCGGTCATAGACTAACAGGTGTGTATACGGGGCCTTGTACTACCACATAGGCGGTACAAGTTGGGTGAGATCATCTAAAGCATTCATAACCATGCATATACATGCCATAATACATACATAACATAAAATACCTTTGTTTGACGCTAATCATGCCCAAAAATATAAAAAGGGTAAAAAGGGCAACGAATAACTCACTGATAGCAAAGCAATCCAAATCCTTATATGTCGAGAAATAATACAATACCGTCAAGCTTCAAAGTCTAAGTGCCCTATACATCACGTAAATAAAATATGTCTAAGTATCTCTAAGTCTAGTAGGGTTATGCCTTAATGATTAACGTTTTATACGGGTTTTAAAATAACCAAAAGGAATATCGATATAACGGGATAACAAGCGTTTAAATACGTGTATGAGGAGTTACTTACGCGACAAGTTACGGGATAACAAGAATACTTGCGTGAACATGAAGGTTAAATACATGCTAAGCAAAATTAATTAATTCAATAGGAGTTAGGTGAAAAAGATGTCACGTGAAGATCAAAGCAAAAAATGTGATTTTCAACATGTTACTTGCTGGATAACCAATTACGTGAATGAAAAAGTAAATTACTTGACATGCATGGGATTTACGTGAATGGAATATGTATTACGTGATAAATACATCACTTACGTGATCAGCATGCAAAATTACGTGACATGAACAACAATTACGTGCATGGGATACTAAATTACGTGAACATCCTTAGCAAATTACGTGAACATAATTAGCAAATTACGTGAACATCAGCAAGGACTTTCGTGAGCGTAATATGGGAATTTCGTGAACGAAATATGTGTGTTACGTGCAGCAAAGATGAATTACGTGATCATGGATAAATTTCGTGAACGAAATTCATGTATTACGTGCTATGCCGGAATTTTACGAAACATCACCGGAAATCGACTTTTTGGGGTGTTTTAGATGTCCATTTGATCTATAATCAGAACCATATGTCCAGAATACATTTAGGAATCGTAATCTTAAATAAAATCTAAGTTTTGATGGTTAAATATGATTGTTTCGTGATTGAATAAAAATGGAATAAAGTTTAAAATCAAAATGAAGAAATACTTACTTGATCGTGATGAAATTTGGAGGATAGATAGAGGTGGTGATGATGATCAATAATCCGGTCTCGGATCTAAATTTGGACGGTCGGATCGCCGGAAAAGCTAGAGAGAAGGTGGTGGTTTTAATGGAGTTTGTTTTTAGAGAGAGAAAGGTGTGGTGATTTCTTTTCTTGAGGAAGAAGATGTTGAAAGAGTAAAGACAAAATCAGAATTTTTAGATAAGACAAAAGGTTGTTGAGGACTAAAATTGAAATAGGAATTTCTCGCGTAGGACTAATTTCGTAATAAAATTTCCGAAAAGATAAAAGATGAAATACTTTTTAAACGTTAATCTTTATTATATAATTAAGGCATAATTCCCCTAAACTTATCATAAGAGCATACTAGACTTATACTAAAGGCACTTAAGACTATACGTTCCCGACATAAAGATCCGAATCACATACTATATACCCGATAAACGCAAATATGCATCAAATACAAATACGATACTCATAAAATCCGAATACGATAAATCATAAAAGAAATACAATAGGGTCAAAACACGAATATAAATAAATAAAACGAATACTAGACGATAGAATAATACCGTGAAATTCGCGAATGTCACAGTCTCCCCAAGTAAAAAGAATTTCGTCCTCGAAATTAACACTTGGTACTACTTCCGGGAGAGAGGTGAGGATAATTCCGCAGAATTTCATCTTCGCGTTCCCACGTGAACTCAGCTCCAAACGGGAATACCAACGAACCTTGACAATCGGAATCTCACTTCGTCGCAGATGCTTAACATCACAAGCAACGATATCGATCGGTTCTTCAACGAAATGAAGCTTGTCATCAATCTGGAGTTGCTCAAGTGGAACTAATAATGTCTCATCAGCCAGGCATTTCTTCAACTGAGATACATGAAATACGTTATGTACGCTGCTCAGTTCTGGCGGCAATTCTAGTACAAACGTACGAATCTCTCCATCGGATAATTCTCACGAATTGGTAGGAAATGAGCAGACTTCGACAATCGATCAATAATAACCCAGATACTGTCATAACCACTCGAAGATCTCGGAAACTTCGTAACGAAATCCTCAGCAATACACTCCCATTTCCACTCGGAAATCTTCGGTTGTTGGAGTAGCCCAGACGGTTTCTGATACTCAATCTTCACCTTGGAACAGGTCAAACATCGACTAACATACTCGGCGATCTCGCGTTTCATACCCGGCCACCAATAAAAATCTTTCAAGTCGTGATACATCTTGTCGGAACCCGGATGAATGGAATAGTTCGACTTATGGGCTTCGTCCAGAATCAATAGACGGATACTAACCGGAACCCAAATACGCTCGAGGAAGTACAGAACTCCATCCTCCTTCGGTTCTAGTTCCAACGCCAACTTATACAGTCTTTCTTCTCTAACACGGCCCTCTGTCATAATACCCTCTTGTGCTTGAATAATCCGAGCCTTCAAGCTCGTCTGAATGGATATCACCATAGAACGAATACGGACCGGTTTGACGGTTTCCTTACGACTCAATGCATCAGCAACAACGTTCGCCTTACCAGGGTGGTAGCGAATGTCGCAATCATAGTCGTTTAATAACTCAACCCAGCGTCTTTGTCTCATGTTCAGCATCTTCTGATCGAATATGTGCTGAAGACTCTTGTGGTCGGTAAATACAGTACACTTGGTCCCATACAGATAATGTCTCCAAATCTTCAATGCAAAGACGACGGCTCCCAACTCTAGATCATGTGTCGTGTAATTCTGCTCATGGATTTTTAACTGACGCGAAGCGTAAGCGATAACTTTACCATTCTGCATAAGCACACAACCCAGACCTTTGTGCGAAGCGTCGCAATAAACCACAAAATTCTCGGAACCAATTGGCAGACTAAGAATAGGTGCGTTACACAACCGCTGCTTCAATATCTGAAATGCTTCCTCCTGATCGGAACCCCAAACGAATGGTTCACTCTTCTGTGTCAGCTTAGTCATAGGTGAAGCAATCTTGGAGAAGTTCTCGATAAAACGGCGATAATACCCAGCAAGACCCAAAAATGAACGGATTTCGGTCGGTGACTTCGGTGCAACCCAACTTTTGACAGCTTCAATCTTAGCAGGATCAACGTGAATACCCTTCGCGCTAACCACGTGGCCAAGAAATTGAACTTCGGATATCCAGAACTCGCACTTAGAGAATTTCGCATACAACTTCTCTTTTCGAAGCACTTCTAGAACAAGACGCAAATGCTCTTCATGTTCCTTGCGACTTCGGGAATAGATAAGAATGTCGTCGATGAATACGATAACGAATTTGTCAAGATACGGACGACAAATACGGTTCATTAGTTCCATGAATGCTGCAGGGGCGTTTGTCATACCAAACGGCATCACCATGAACTCGTAATGACCATACCGAGTACGAAAAGCAGTCTTAGGTATATCATCTTCTCGAACTCTCAACTGATGATAACCAGAGCGAAGATCGATCTTTGAGAAATAGCAGGAACCCTGAAGTTGATCGAATAAGTCATCAATACGAGGAAGGGGATAACGGTTCTTCACAGTCAACTTGTTTAACTCCCGATAATCAATACATACCCGCATGGAGCCATCCTTCTTCTTAACAAAGAGAACAGGAGCACCCCACGGGGAGAAACTAGGACGAATAAAACCCTTATCGACCAGTTCCTGAAATTGTTTCGATAACTCGAGCATCTCGGAAGGAGCCAAACGATACGGAGCTTTAGCAACAGGTGCAGCTCCAAGAATAAGATCAATACGAAAAATCGGTTTGTCTCTGGGGAGGGACTCCAGGTAAAACGTCGGGAAAAACGTCAGAATACTCGCGAACAATCGGTACACCATCAATCTTTATCGCAGAATCTTTCTTCACCAAATGAGCGAGATATAAGAAACAACCTTAGCGGACATACTCGCGAACTTTCAGACAAGAAATAACTTTAAGGTGTTTCCCGGCCTTGTCTCCGTGTACAATCAACTGATCTCCATCCGGTTTCTGAATACGTATAAGCTTCTCATAACAGACTATTTCTCTCTTATGCTTCGCTAACCAATCCATACTGACTACGACGTCGAAACTACCGAGTTTCATAGGAATAAGGTCGATGGAAAAAGGAATATCGGTTAAAACGAGGGGAATATCACGAATAACTTCTCTAACACAGGCACATCTACCATCGGCTATTTCTACATCATACGCAGGCTCTAAAAGACTAGAGGCACGGTTTACTAAGGGGTGAAAGTCACTAGAAATGAAGCTTCTATCGGCACCCGAATCAAATAGAATAAAAGCAGGATAATCGTCAACAAGAAATGTACCAGTAACTACGGTAGGATCCTGATGAGCTTCCGCAGATTCCATAGCAAAAGCTCGGCTCTTTGCAGGGTTTCCTCTAGCACTAGTACCAGCACCAGGAGTAGGATGGGAAGTAGACGATACAAGCTTGGGACACTGCTGACGAAGGTGACCCATTTCTCCACACTCATAACATGCTCCAACAGTTCTTCTACAAAATTGCTCCGTGTGGCCTAACTTCTTGCAGCGTTTACAAACCCAACACGCTACGTTAGCCGCATGAGCACTACTACAAGTGTCACACCTAGGGTGTTTACCCTGATAACCAGTTCCAGCACCAGTCAATGCATACACCTGAGGAAGTTGAGGCCATTGGTCATGGCTACGGCTCCTCTTCCTCGAATTACTCCCATCCCTTCTAACAGATCTACCAGTATCCCTACGACTCACAACTGGCTGCAGTGTACCACCACGGATTGCACTAGCGACCAACCTACCCGCAATATCAACGGCGCTCTGAAGTGTACCCGGAAGATGAGAAATAATATGGTCTCGCATAGTCTGCGGCAAACCATTCGCGAACCGTTCAATCCTCTCGTTCTCAGTACGAGCCAGACGAGGAACCAGGACGCATAAGTCATAGAAGCGGTTCACATACCCACGATAGTTAGAACCTTGCATAGTTAGGTTCCAAAACTCATCCTCCAATCGCTGCGTCTCAGACGACGGCACATATTCTTTCTTCATCATAACTTTCAAATTCTCCCAGGTCATCAAGGTGACAGCAGCTCGACCTTGGACCTTCTTCACAGAGTTCCACCAAGTGAGGGCTTTACCCTGGAACAGATATGTAGCATACTTCACTCGGCTCTCATCGGCACATCCCGATACATCAAATACTGACTCCATCCTCTCAAACCACTGTAGGGTAGCAACAGCATCTTTAGTACCCCTAAATTCAGTAGGTCTGCAGTCTAGGAAGGCTTTATATGAACAGCCTCGGGGTGGATCTTCTATCACAATACTTGGTCCTCCAGACCCCACGTGCACTGCCCTGCCAACATCGGAACCATCGCGCCCAGACGCCATACCTTCTGCTCCAATATCGGGCATCTCAGGTTCTTCAAACCCTAAATCAGCCTCTTGCACTGGTGGCTCCTTAAGCTGTGCCACAATCGCTGGGATAGCTGCAGCAATTTGTTCCGCAATCAGCTGACTGATGTTCGGAATAGCAGAAGTAATATTGGGGACTGCGGTGGTATTCTGCGGCGTAGCACCCGCTCTCGCACTGGCGCGACCTCGCCTTGCCGACCTTCTCGGAGCGGCGGCGGCAGGAGTAGCTCTTGTAGAAGTAGCTCTAGAAGAAGTTCTCTTAGGCGGCATCTTCCACGAATATCAAACGGAATAAATCAGAACGATAAACTGTATGTGCGACTAAAACAAGCAGGCCTCAAAACATAAAAAGCATCACAAAAGCACATATAGCATATAAATCACATACAGGCCACAAAAGAAGGAAATGCGCACATAGAGTGAATCAGATAGGTCCAAAAGCCTAGGTCATAGTCTAAGTGATTCCGTAAGGTCACTTAGTTCGCTATAACCATTGGCTCTGATACCAACTTCTGTCACACCCCGCATAGAAATGGCGGAAACCGAGGTGCGCAGTGTATACGGTATCAGAGATTCAAAGGTTACATCAAACATAAATAAACCAAACATCATCAACATAGATAAAGAGTTTAAAGAGAATACTTATTACAGTCATCCAAATAATATCCAAAATACGACTACAGAGTTTGGAAAACTAAGGAATTACAATAACAAATAAATTCCAGCAAAAGTCCCAAGTAGCCAAGCAAGCATAGCATCAAAAATAGGTAACCTCAAATCCCTGAAAAGCGTTAAAATACGACGTCAACATAAAGTTGGTGAATTATTCGCAATAGTAAATAAAACATAATTGTATAAAGGTTTTCAATAAGTTTTGACCCAAAAGATAAGATTTGAGGATAAGTCTTTTTGAAAAGAGATTTCAAAATATATCTGAAGTTTATAAAACCTTTCGATAAAAATATTCATATTTGTACCATACGGTACCAAAACCATATTTGTACCATACGGTACCATAATCATACTTGTACCATACGGTACCATAATCATTTCATAAAATAGCAGCTTTAGGAACATACAATACACCTGACCCTTAACATAGATATCGGCAACTAACCCCACCTAGTGTCTCAAACTAGGTTGCCACTAAATAATCGGTCATAACATTGTTAACACGGACAGGGCACGCCATCATCCAAATAGATGTTAACAATGAGGGTTTGTTAGACCCATATAGCGCTATATATACTTCCGGCGGTCATAGACTAACAGGTGTGTATACGGGGCCTTGTACTACCACATAGGCGGTACAAGTTGGGTGAGATCATCTAAAGCATTCATAACCATGCATATACATGCCATAATACATACATAACATAAAATACCTTTGTTTGACGCTAATCATGCCCAAAAATATAAAAAGGGTAAAAAGGGCAACGAATAACTCACTGATAGCAAAGCAATCCAAATCCTTATATGTCGAGAAATAATACAATACCGTCAAGCTTCAAAGTCTAAGTGCCCTATACATCACGTAAATAAAATATGTCTAAGTATCTCTAAGTCTAGTAGGGTTATGCCTTAATGATTAACGTTTTATACGGGTTTTAAAATAACCAAAAGGAATATCGATATAACGGGATAACAAGCGTTTAAATACGTGTATGAGGAGTTACTTACGCGACAAGTTACGGGATAACAAGAATACTTGCGTGAACATGAAGGTTAAATACATGCTAAGCAAAATTAATTAATTCAATAGGAGTTAGGTGAAAAAGATGTCACGTGAAGATCAAAGCAAAAAATGTGATTTTCAACATGTTACTTGCTGGATAACCAATTACGTGAATGAAAAAGTAAATTACTTGACATGCATGGGATTTACGTGAATGGAATATGTATTACGTGATAAATACATCACTTACGTGATCAGCATGCAAAATTACGTGACATGAACAACAATTACGTGCATGGGATACTAAATTACGTGAACATCCTTAGCAAATTACGTGAACATAATTAGCAAATTACGTGAACATCAGCAAGGACTTTCGTGAGCGTAATATGGGAATTTCGTGAACGAAATATGTGTGTTACGTGCAGCAAAGATGAATTACGTGATCATGGATAAATTTCGTGAACGAAATTCATGTATTACGTGCTATGCCGGAATTTTACGAAACATCACCGGAAATCGACTTTTTGGGGTGTTTTAGATGTCCATTTGATCTATAATCAGAACCATATGTCCAGAATACATTTAGGAATCGTAATCTTAAATAAAATCTAAGTTTTGATGGTTAAATATGATTGTTTCGTGATTGAATAAAAATGGAATAAAGTTTAAAATCAAAATGAAGAAATACTTACTTGATCGTGATGAAATTTGGAGGATAGATAGAGGTGGTGATGATGATCAATAATCCGGTCTCGGATCTAAATTTGGACGGTCGGATCGTCGGAAAAGCTAGAGAGAAGGTGGTGGTTTTAATGGAGTTTGTTTTTAGAGAGAGAAAGGTGTGGTGATTTCTTTTCTTGAGGAAGAAGATGTTGAAAGAGTAAAGACAAAATCAGAATTTTTAGATAAGACAAAAGGTTGTTGAGGACTAAAATTGAAATAGAAATTTCTCGCGTAGGACTAATTTCGTAATAAAATTTCCGAAAAGATAAAAGATGAAATACTTTTTAAACGTTAATCTTAATCATATAATTAAGGCATAATTCCCCTAAACTTATCATATGAGCATACTAGACTTATACTAAAGGCACTTAAGACTATACGTTCCCGACATAAAGATCCGAATCACATACTATATACCCGATAAACGCAAATATGCATCAAATACAAATACGATACTCATAAAATCCGAATACGATAAATCATAAAAGAAATACAATAGGGTCAAAACACGAATATAAATAAATAAAACGAATACTAGACGATAGAATAATACCGTGAAATTCGCGAATGTCACATCACTTAAGGTACCGACATCACTGACCACCGGTTTAGCAGTTTCTTTAACTTTCACGCCCAATACTGATATCACAAAAAAAAAAACATTAATGAACAATCTTTATATGTTTTAGAATTTCACAATGGATACAATAGATCATAAAATATCACACACACACACACAGATAGAGAAAGAGAGAGAGAGAACCGCAAGTACTGAAAAACAATGTAGAGATCAAAACAACTTTGAAAAGAGGATTAATCATATTTTCTAATTGTGGCGTTTGAGACAAGTTTGTATTCGACCGAATAGTTACTTCCCCAAGGAATTTATAGTCACATAAAAGTATTATTTTTATCTATATATCTATAAAACTTGACTTTAGTAATAAATGATATCATTAAACATATGTATAAATATTTTATATCTATCTATATTATTTATAAAACTTGAGTTTAGTAATAAATGATATCATTAAATATATGTATTAAATAAATAAATGAATTTAATAATAAAATATAAATAAACATAGTATTAAATATATTTTTTAATAATTAAATATTTAATACATAAGTTGCGAAAGATAAATAAGCATGGTGTTAAATACATTTTTAAATAAAATAATTCTTAAAGTAAAATAAGTAAAATAAAATAAAAAATTATTATTTTTAGACAGTAATGGTCGATATATAACAAATATTTTCAATTTTAAAGTTTGAGATATAGTAAAATAAATAATAGTACGAAATACTAGCTTTATAGGTTATTTTTTAATTTTTTGGTTTACGAGTTTTGAGGGCTCAATCCTAAGGGTTTCCGACTCGTGTGAACCTTTGTGCCACTAGTGTTGTTTCCAAGGATCAAACTTATGACCTTCCATACAGAAGTGACAAGTCTTACCACTTGGCCACGACACTCGTAGTTTATTTGTTGTTTGCCCTCATGATTCTATATTGCAACGGTTATTTATTTTTTAGTTCTAGAATCAAGATAGTATATTGATCATTAAATGATGCATAGTATTTTAATTCGATATATATGTTATTTATTCCACGTTTTCACCAAACTATTATTATAAAACTTATATAATGTAAAGTGTTTCGAATTGGGTATTTGAACATATTTTAATTGTGTATTTGTGTATACGTTTGTTCACACTGCCATGTTCATAGTTTTCTTGCCCTCGCGTTGCGACGGGTTAAAAACCTTCAATTTAATCGATGGCAAAAAAACAAAAACAACAACCTAAAATTAAGTCAAGTTAAAAATTGTAATCCAAAAAGGAACATATATAATATAAAACTAAAAATCAAATCAATCGAAATTAATACATAATTACTTTAATTAATAGCATAATCTAAAAAATAACGTAACTAAAAAATTAACCTAAAATAAAATATCAACAAAAAGGCAAAATAATGACGTAACTACTTTATTTAATAGTGTAACACAAAAAGTAAAAGGTAATCAAATATTTGAAAAAATATGCAACATAAAAAGGAAAAGCTTAAACTAAAAATTAACGATCAACCGAAATGAATGGATATTAACCTTATTTAATATCGTAACAAGAAAGAAAATGAAAAAAGTTAAAGTGGCTAGCAGGGTGCTTCCGCCTGGGTGGGAGCTATATTTTTTATGGTTTCAAATCATAGTTTGTGTTTTTTAGTATAAGTAATTAGAAAATCTGTACCATTTCAAACATACCTCGTTGCCCGCAGGATGAAAGCCGCCACCACCATAATCAGTAAACTGATCAAAACGATGAACAGGGCCCGCAACTCGACGGTCCCACAATACACCATTCCATAGAAGCATATTATCTGAAGGACTAAAATGAACTAGTTGTGTATGAACTAGTTCGTGACCTACATTCTAAACATATATTCACCACTGAATAAATATGTATACACAAATGTATACGATGGTATTTATTAGTGTATATATGCAGTTTTTGAAAAATTTAGAATTTAAAGTCTATACACCTGTATATATATAAAAAAAAGTCGTCAAAATTTAAAAAACTTTATATTTTTCTAAAAGAGAATTATCTATACGTTCTAACGATATATTTTTTATTTCGTAAAAGTTCATAATTTAGAATATATTTAATTTTAAAAATGAAGTGAGTTTTGTTAAATAATTGGTTAAAAAGTGGTTCTTATCCTTCTCAAATATTTAGGTGGTTCCTATTCCAAACCAAATATATATATATATATATATATATATATATATATATATATATATATATATATATATATATATATATATATATATATATATATATATACCATAAAAAGTAAAAGTATATAAAAAGTAATTTAGTAACAAAAAGTAATTTAGTATAAAAAGTAATTTAAATGAAATTGAATAGAAAAGGTTTGCAAGGATTCGATTTACAATCTGCTTGGTCAAAGGGATTTATTTACTATGTGGTTGTCAAGTATATATAATATGTAAACTGGTTAGTCAATGAGCTTTTGCCCTTGACGCCACACTTAGGCTTAAGCGGGCTTAATCACGACAAGAGTTTTACATATTATATATATAAGGGACCAGATTAACCTCGACTAATAGCAGAATTGACCTTACTAAACTTTCATTTCAATTTCCAGAGTCTTTTTTTTTTTTTTTTTTTTTTTTTTTTTTTTGGCCATGAATCCAGTAGTCATATGAGTAGTGTTATCCAACATAAGTAATTTAGCCTTCCATATAGGAGGCGATCAAACAATATAAATTATGATATAGAAAGTAAATAAGGTAGAAAAACTTACAATTAGAATAGGATGTATTCAGAAGCTGGAAATATTATTAATCTTCACAAATATTACAAGGAAAGTTTTAAACAAAGTAGAACTGGAAAAAATTGGTGCCTAAAAACTAAAACCTGAGTCCCCTTTTATAGAGGGTGGAGCTCAAGGCCAAATACAGTACAAATTATTATGGCCGACATCTTTTATTGATTGTGGGCTCTTTAGACAAAATCATTTTGCCTTCACATGGCTACAGTGAGATTTCTTTAGATATTCTCACATGGCTTCTGTCTTTCCTTTCTTATCCTCTGTGTCTTCACTCATTTTAGTGGTATCTTCCATCTCTTCATTATTTTTGGACGATTCTCCAATATTTCTTGCCATTTGATACTTCAATTCCATGAATAATTCCGGTATGGACAATTGCATATCCTCTTCTTGGTCTTGGGATTCTCCACCAAGGCATTGAAATTGATTATCATCTTCAGAGGAGTCCTTCATTGAAGTGTCTGATTTTGAATATAATTGTTGATATTGAATTAAATCTTTTTGGACCTGGTTGATATATTCTTCCATGAGTTGTTGATGTGTCGGTTTTGTGATTCCACTAGACACTAATTTTGCTTCGATTAAGTGAATTGGAGTAACAGGAGCTAATTCTTTTAATTTTTCCTTTTCCTTTAATTTCTTTTGTTCTTTATATTTTAATAAAGTAGACTGAATATAATCAATAGTATCTTTTGATGCTAATTCACCAGTTTCTTTATCTACTTTGAGCATGTTTATCCAAAATTTAGTATAAAAGGCTCTTTTTAATTGTGGTAATTCTTGATCACCTGATTCAATTTCTGGTTCCCATCTCCATATCCATGGGATTGAAAATTCTGTAAAAAAATATTAGAGAAGGAATAATTTGTTGAACACAATTAGCTCTTTTTTCTTCAAATAAGTTTGGGCAAATATTTACCCATTCAACATAGTAACTCTGGAATGGCTCTACAAGAATTTGAATTGAGGGACCATATGTTTTCCACCAATTAAAAAACCAATTTGGTAGTCTAGGGTTATAAACCGAAGAGGATACCTTAATAAACCAAGAATGTTTATTATTGGGATTTTGATAAAAAAATATTTTGTGGAGGCTATCCACATAATCCCAGTAATTATAGCTGATTTTTAATTTATTTTCAGCGTTTATAAATTGCTTTTCCCTGAATGGAGATATTCCCCAATCTTCTATAGTAAGAATCCGTTTAATATGAATTTTACTATAAATGTGGAATCTGTAATTTGACCTGTTATCCTCTTTTGTGGTGTGCTTAATTTCACAAGTAGAGGTATCAAGTAGTAATTTTTCATAATATGTTCTGGATTTATAGGTCGGAGCTGTGTAAAATTGCGTATCCAGATACCTTGACATTAATTCCCAAGGTGTTTCATTTAGATTAAAATGATAATTTAGAATATCTTGATATTCA
The DNA here is from genome assembly GCA_910822075.1 of Senecio squalidus. NCBI lineage: Eukaryota > Viridiplantae > Streptophyta > Magnoliopsida > Asterales > Asteraceae > Senecio > Senecio squalidus. The sequence continues at coordinate 41,770,453 of CAJVGC010000592.1, read as the reverse complement.
AGAATTAAAATTGTCTCCCTATGAGGGGTTTTAATAAAATTATCTGAAGAAGTATCATTATCTTCTTCTTGGATGATTGCATCCTTATATGGAGATTTTATTGCTCCTTGTTGATGTATAAATTGCATAAATTGTTGGTATAATTGTTCATTTCCTTGTAATAAAGGAAATTGAGAAGAGTCTTGAATTGCTCCTTGGGATATTTTTACATCCACTAGTCTTCCTCTGCCATGTTGAATTATGGTCTTGCCTCTCCCTCCTCTATTAGAGGGGTTTAATCCTCTTCCTCTTCCTCGAGGAATCATTCCTGCAAAAATTCTCTTGTTAAGAAATCAGGAAGAGAATTGTCTTCCCCTTTCTTATAAAAAATTTTAAAATCAAATGGGGCTAAATGGGCTTGCCATCTAGCAAACATTTGTTTTGAAACATCATGTTTGAAATCTTTAGTGAACATAAATTTTGCAGATTGACAATCAGTCTTTATTGTAAACTGTTGATTATATAAGTCATCTTGGAATTTTAAAACACATTTAACAATTGATAAGATTTCTTTAGCTATTGTAGCATAATTCTTTTGTCCATTATTCCATTTTCCAGAATAAAATCTAACCAAGTATTCTAATTTATTTTCTGGATTAATCTGTTTTAATATTCCTCCATAACCTATATCAGAAGCATCTGTTTCAATTATTTTTTCCCAATTTGGATTTGCTAAGGATAAACATGGTAAATTTTTTACCTTTTCTTTAATTTTTTGGACTGTTCTAGTATGTTCTTGTGTCCAAAGAGTAGGAATCTTTTTTAGTCTATCATATAAGATTGATGTATCTTGTGCTAAATTTTTATAAAAGGGAGAAATATAATTTAAACTTCCTAAGAACCTCTGTAATTGTGTCTTATCTATTATTTCATTTGGAAATTTTGAAGCAAATTCAATTCTCCTATTTATTGGAATTATGCTTCCTTTTTCTATATTGTGTCCTAGAAATCTAACCTTGGTTTGGAATAATATCATTTTTGGTTTGGAAACTACTAAACCATTTGAATAATTAATTTTTCAAAGATTTCTAAATGTTTAAAATGTAATTTAATATTTTTAGAGAATATTAAAATGTCATCAATATAGACAATAATAAACTCTCCATATGGATTAAAGATATCATTCATAATCTTTTGGAATTCAGAAGGAGCATTTTTTAATCCAAAAGGCATGACATTCCATTCATATTGTCCAAATGGAACATTAAAAGCAGTTTTATATCTATCTGATTCATCTATTTGAATCTGCCAATATCCAGATTTTAAGTCAAATTTAGAGAATATATTAGAATTATGTAATCTATCTAATAAATCTTTTTTATTAGGAATTGGATATCGAATCCATTTCAAAACTTTGTTTAGAGGTTTATAATTTATAACAAGTCTAGGTACTCCCCTTTCTTGTTCTGCATGTTTATTAACATAAAAAGCTGTACAAGACCATTGAGATTTTGATGGTCTTATTAATTTCTTATTAATTAAAGATTCAATTTCTTTTTTGCATAATTGCAGATATTCAGAATTCATTTGGCAAGGTCTTGCTTTAGTAGGAATTTTATCTTCATTAAAATCTTCTTCGTAAGGAAGGGTCACCGTATGCTTTTTTCTATTCCAGAAAGCATTAGGGTGATCATTACATATATGTAATGAAAATTTATTTGTTATTAACTTTATTTTATCTTGTAATTTAGGATTGTCTAATTGTTCATCAATTGTATAAGTTTGAATTTCTTGTTTTAAAAAATTTATTTGATTATTTTTTGCAATTAACATGTCTTGTATCTCATTTATCATTCTAGTCATTGGTCTAGTAATGAATTCAAATTTAATAGGTTTTCCTTCGTATGTTCCAATAATCCCTGTGGAATCTATCATTTGAATTGAAAATATTTTATTTAGAAATGGTGCTCCTAAAATCATCTGGTTAGTTATATTCTTAACAAGGACAAAATTAGTAATAATACATATATTATTTTGACAAATTTTTGTATTCGAAAGTTTATAGTTAATCTTTAATGGTATTTCGTTAGCAGCTTTTAAACCTTGTTTTGTTTTTTCAAAATATTTAGTAGGAATTAATCCTTCCTGTAAGCAATTTAAATCTGCTCCACTATCCACAAGAGCAATAAAATTCTTAGTAAAATTATTTGCTACAAGTAATTTGATTTTTATTAGCCATTTCTGAGATGTAACAATTTCCATAATATTTAAGAATTCCTGATTCTCTGGACTATCATCTCGAATAATATTTTTCCCCTTTTCTAAATTTATAATTCTATTTTCAAGAGATAAATTATTTTTCTTAATTCCTTGGATTTCCTTTTTGAGATTATTAATTTCAAGCATTAAATCATCTTTTGTTATTTGATTGCTACTTTGATGTTTCTGTTTTAATAAATTAAAAACTTCCGACATCATGTAATTTTGGTTGTTAGGTAGTGTATTAGCATGTCCTAAAGAATTTTTTTCTTCTTCTTTTAATAATTCATCAACTAATTTTGATCTTACTTCAGGATCTTTAACTAATTTTATTAACTCAAAAGTATCGTTATTTAATACATTTATTTTTAAATCTTCAAATTGAGCTTGGATTTTATATATTTCATCTTCCAATCTATTATCTTGACATTCACAATCTGATTCTGACATTAAAGATTCATTATCTAAACATTGTAAATTTTCTGTACTTGAAGAAGTATCAGATTCATCTATTGAATCTGTTTCAGAATTATCAGAAGTTAATAAAATTTTTGATAAACTTTCTTTTAACTCCTCACTGATTTTTAGACTATTTATTTTCTTTTTCATCTTACATTTATTTGCAAAATGTCCGGGTTTACCACATTTGAAACAAACCTTAGATTTCTTTTTAAAATGATTTTCAAATTTTCTATTTGTCTTATAATTTTTTCTTTTTTCTGAAAACTTCTTTTTCTTTCTAAAAGTTTTGAATCCCTTATTATCTTTAGAAGTTGTTGGTTTGGAAGGAGAACAATCCATTCCAAATTGTTCACAGAAATGACCTAGTTGTTTTCTTTCTGTCAACTTATTTTTCTTCATTTGTTGATTTAATTTAATCTCATTACAAAGTCCTAAACCTTCCTGGACACAGACTCCTATTAATTTTCCATAAGTAAAATTTTCATATTTAATTGAGGATTCATTTCCCCTTAAAGCATTTCTTACTCTTTCAGCAAATAAGCTAGGTAAACCATCAATAAACTTTGACTTCCAATGATTACTATTAGTATCAGGAAGCTCCATAACTCTTGATAAAAATATATCTTTATACCACCTAAATGATGTTAAAGTTGGGCATCTTAATCCATTTAAGAGTGTTCTAATTGTATCAGAATTATCTGACCATCTTCCAGTAAAATGTTCAATTATGTTAACTACCAAAGTATATACTGCTTGAGTAGTTTCCATATTATTTTCTATCTTAACAGTATTAAGAATTAATGTATGATCTTCGGGTTTTAAATAATTATCCCACCATCCTTTTAATTGACCTGTAAATCCTGCAATTATCATATTTGCAATAGTTTTATCATTATTTCCATTATTTTTAGCAATAGTGCTGTACATAAGCATTCTATGTGCTAAATTGTAAATTTGTCTTTCAGAGTAACCATCTATATTCCATTCATAGATGTTTTTGCCACTATAACTATTATTAATTGTAAATTCTTGTTCCTCATATAAAATATCTTGAGGGGTCGGTCTTGGATAATAAAACATTCTTTGATTTGGTTTACTAGAGAATTTATTTGAATAAGTATTCTCTGATCTACTTATTTTATTCATTTCTTCATTAATAAAGTCTTTATATTCTTCATTAGAAAAATTTTCTAATTCTTCTTCTAAAGTGTTTATTTTTAAATTTTTAAATTGTTCACTTATAAGTTTTTCTAAAGTCTTTGTATTTTGTAATTTAAAATCAGTAATTTCTGGTGGAGGTTGGACACTATTTATTATCTTAGTTTCTTTGGTTTCCTCTTTTTGAAAATGATCTATTAATTGTCGAACCCTATTATCTAAAGAAAATAATTGTTCTCCTAAAACAATAGAGTAAAGATTTGCAAAATTTTGTTGTTGTATAAGAGCATTAATTTGCTCTGTTGTATTTTTTAAAGCGTCATCTTTGAATAATTTTTTAAATGCTTCAAATTGTAAGCTAATTTCTCCTTTTGTTACTGTAAAAAGTGATTGTGGAGGAAAAATTTCTTTAACGATTTTTCCGTCTTTCAAAATATATTCTCTTTCTAAACTAGAGATATAATTTGTAACATAATTATCAAAATACCATGGAACGAAATATATAATTTGATTTATTTGTTCCAAATAATCATAAAATTGATTTTGAAGAAGTATTTGATCATCCTTTGAGATATTTTTGAAAAACCAATTTCTAAATGGTTTCCATTTAGGTAATCTAAATTCTTCAGAAATTATGGATCTTGCCTGTGATCCTTTTGTAAAATCAATATTTTGTGATTTATCCATAATATCCATAATTAACATATAACAAGAGAATTTCTAAGTTGTTCTAGAATATTTATTCTATATTTAATTGCTTGTCTTAATACAGACCTTGTTTTAAGTAATTCTGTTAAAGATCCATGCGATTTATAATTTATAACATTTATCTATATCATCTAATATTATTTTGTTTCTTAATATTTGTTGATGGATTGTATTCATAAATTGAATTTTTTCTCTATTCATTTTTATTTGTTTTCCACAATCGATTTAAATATTAAAGTCAGCTTCTGAGGCAGGAATATCCTCATCATCATAAATTCCTTGAACAATATTATTATTTATTTTCAAATTTTCAATTTTTCTTTCTTCTCTTATTTGGGAAGTTGAATTTCTAGATGGAATTGAGGGAGGGATTTCAACTTTGTAATCAAATGGAGAAAATTGGGAATAACTAGATTTAGTTCTTCTTATTGAAGGAGATTCTTCTTCATCTTTTTCAAATTCTATTTTTATTGTTCCATTTGAATCCTGAATAATATTAGTTAGATTACTATTTATTGTAGGTTGAGGAGGTATAGCTTCCTCAATAATCCAATTTGTTGGAAAATCAATTTCATTCCATTTGATAATTTTTCTAGTGGAAATCTTTGATAAACCAAAAAATAAAATTGTTTCATTTTTTGGTTTATCAACTCTTTTACATCTAGGATTCATTGTTACTAGGGGTTTATAATAAATTCTATAACATATGCAAATTAATTCAGATCCTGGCATATAATTATATCCATGAGTCTTAACATTTAGAGTTAATGCATCTAAAATATTAGCATCAGTTAAAGATAATTGTAGATTAGGATAGACATTAAAATAGACTGGACCATGGGCCAAACTAGATTGTATAATTCCAATAAGAGATTGTTTCCAATTCCTATTTCTACCATCCCGTAAAACAGCCATAAAGCTTTCTGGTAGGCCTTGTAATGTTAAAGGTTTAAATGCAATTTGAACTAATCCTATATGTAAATAATTATATTCAGTTTTATATCTATGAATATCTCTTTGATTGAGTAACTGAATAACCATTTCATCATTATTTAATGTTATTGTTTCTTCTGAGGTTTTTACTGTTTGAATTAATCCTAATTCCTCAAAAGTACCTAATTGATATAGAATTTTTGGCTGAATTTTTGGAATAGTCCATCTATTTAATAATTCCAGATTTTGAGGAATTTCATATTCCTCAACTAAATTATTTTTAATCAAATTTTTATTATTTCTCTTAAAGATGTTTATTAAATTCATATTAGAATTGAGTTGGATAACATTCCTCATAATCTGACTGAGTCCATGGCTCTGATACCATAAAAAGTAAAAGTATATAAAAAGTAATTTAGTAAAAAGTAAAAGTATATAAAAAGTAATTTAGTAACAAAAAGTAATTTAGTATAAAAAGTAATTTAAATGAAATTGAATAGAAAAGGTTTGCAAGGATTCGATTTACAATCTGCTTGGTCAAAGGGATTTATTTACTATGTGGTTGTCAAGTATATATAATATGTAAACTGGTTAGTCAATGAGCTTTTGCCCTTGACGCCACACTTAGGCTTAAGCGGGCTTAATCACGACAAGAGTTTTACATATTATATATATAAGGTACCAGATAATAGCAGAATTGACCTTACTAAACTTTCATTTCAATTTCCAGAGTCTTTTTTTTTTTTTTTTTTTTTTTTTTTTTTTTTTTTTTTAGGCCATGAATCCAGTAGTCATATGAGTAGTGTTATCCAACATAAGTAATTTAGCCTTCCATATAGGAGGCGATCAAACAATATAAATTATGATATAGAAAGTAAATAAGGTAGAAAAACTTACAATTAGAATAGGATGTATTCAGAAGCTGGAAATATTATTAATCTTCACAAATATTACAAGGAAAGTTTTAAACAAAGTAGAACTGGAAAAAATTGGTGCCTAAAAACTAAAACCTGAGTCCCCTTTTATAGAGGGTGGAGCTCAAGGCCAAATACAGTACAAATTATTATGGCCGACATCTTTTATTGATTGTGGGCTCTTTAGACAAAATCATTTTGCCTTCACATGGCTACAGTGAGATTTCTTTAGATATTCTCACATGGCTTCTGTCTTTCCTTTCTTATCCTCTGTGTCTTCACTCATTTTAGTGGTATCTTCCATCTCTTCATTATTTTTGGACGATTCTCCAATATTTCTTGCCATTTGATACTTCAATTCCATGAATAATTCCGGTATGGACAATTGCATATCCTCTTCTTGGTCTTGGGATTCTCCACCAAGGCATTGAAATTGATTATCATCTTCAGAGGAGTCCTTCATTGAAGTGTCTGATTTTGAATATAATTGTTGATATTGAATTAAATCTTTTTGGACCTGGTTGATATATTCTTCCATGAGTTGTTGATGTGTCGGTTTTGTGATTCCACTAGACACTAATTTTGCTTCGATTAAGTGAATTGGAGTAACAGTTCATAATTTAGAATATATTTAAAAAGTCGTCAATTTTTAAAAAGTTTATATTTTTCTAAAAGAGAATTATCTATACGTTCTAACGATATATTTTTTATTTCGTAAAAGTTCATAATTTAGAATATATTTAATTTTAAAAATGAAGTGAGTTTTGTTAAATAATTGGTTAAAAAGTGGTTCTTATCCTTCTCAAATATTTAGGTGGTTCCTATTCGAAACCAAATATATATATATATATATATATATATATATATATATATATATATATATATATATATATATATACCATAAAAAGTAAAAGTATATAAAAAGTAATTTAGTAACAAAAAGTAATTTAGTATAAAAAGTAATTTAAATGAAATTGAATAGAAAAGGTTTGCAAGGATTCGATTTACAATCTGCTTGGTCAAAGGGATTTATTTACTATCTGGTTGTCAAGTATATATAATATGTAAACTGGTTAGTCAATGAGCTTTTGCCCTTGACGCCACACTTAGGCTTAAGCGGGCTTAATCACGACAAGAGTTTTACATATTATATATATAAGGGACCAGATTAACCTCGACTAATAGCAGAATTGACCTTACTAAACTTTCATTTCAATTTCCAGAGTCTTTTTTTTTTTTTTTTTTTTTTTTTTTTTTTTTTTTTTTAGGCTAGTAATTTAGCCTTCCATATAGGAGGCGATCAAACAATATAAATTATGATATAGAAAGTAAATAAGGTACAAAAACTTACAATTAGAATAGGATGTATTCAGAAGCTGGAAATATTATTAATCTTCACAAATATTGTTTCCTTTTATTTTAATGGATATTTCGGTTTGGTATTTTGTTTTGGGTGTTTTTTTCAACATAAAATATCGATTTTTTGCTTTATTTACGTTTTGAATGAGTTATTTTTATTTTTTTTTAAGTCGAAGGGGACATCCACTGCAACGCTCGGGGTAACCCTTTGTTAAATACATTTCAATACACTAAAACCTAAATTAAACTTATGTATGTGTTTCACAACGCTTTAACGCTATATATGCTAAAGAATATATCAAAACAACATCATGGTTCGATCTAATTAGAATGTGGAGATAACGTAGACCGATTCGCAAAACCAATCTTTGAACCATATAAACTGAATGATCCGGGTTGTTTCGAAATAAAAAGTAACTGGGAAAATAAAACACGAGAATACAACCATGCATTAAAGCGATTGAAATACAATCCTGAAGTAACGAGGCATTAGAAAAACGGATTGAGATGCACGTGGTCGAACCTTTGTTTTTGTTTCAAAACAATATTTTAGTGTTTACATTATTAAAAAAAAAAAGAAGAATTAGTAAGTCAAATTTATTCAACAAATCACATGGAATCCCCACTTCAATTCTTTTTGTGACTTGAATTTATATTGAATTTATTTATACACTATATAGGCAAGTTGGTCAACTCACATATCATTAATTTATAAGTTTTTTGTTTAGTAACTTCGATTTTATAGTTATTTGAATCCAACCTAACACTTCGTCAAGGACTAGACTCAACGAAATATTACATTGTCTTAGCGCTACGAACCAATGAATAAGTACGAATTCGAACCTATAATCATTTTCAACCAAAGTCCTCATTTACCGGGTCAAATAAACATTTACAAAAATAGACATATCCTTGAAGCAAAAAACTCTTATAATAAGGTTTTACTAAGATTTTCCCACATAATAGCAGTATCTATCTTTATGGAATGGTCTTCATGAAGCTTGTACATTATACAACTATAATCTTTTGACGTTTCACCTTGTCATCATAGATTTGAGACACGTTACTTGGTTTTATTCAAATTTCATACATCAACTCATCGATCAGAGCCGAGTTTTGAGTCTTAACTTGGGGTCTAGAAGTAAAGTATTCTCCCAATAATAACACTAAACCGAAGTTTCACTTTAATGACACATTGACAATCTTCATAACAACAGACACAAACGGATAGAACACCGATAACCTTGACATCTTCACTTTTATCTTTACTTCATATTTTTATGTGACTCAATTTATTTATTTTATATATGTTTTAAACAGAGCATTAAATAAAATAATTATTTAAAATAAAAACATGACATTAAATTATAATATGTGAGTATTATCTTAAAATGTTGGTTACATCTGTGTGTTTATGTTAATTTTTAAATTTTTGTTTTAAACATTAAATTTTTGTTTCAAAGATTAATTTTTTTTTATTACAACGAGTGGATTTTTACATCAAATATATTTAGCCATTATTCAACTTTTAATGAACTATGTACAAGTCACAACAGCTTCAATACAACTTTAAATGGAAGACGGGCCTCACTTTTTTCCCCACCCTTTTCGATAAACCGAAGAAATCTCAAAGTGAAATTAGTGATATTTATGGTGCCAATGGTGAAGTCATAGTGAAACCCTACGGTTATCAACCAAAAGGACCGTACCGATAAAATAAATAAGGAGAGGGAGGAATCACATGTGAAAATTCTAAATATCCGTGAATTCATATGGAATTTTTAAGTTTTTATTTATAATTTTATGAGATTTTTAAGATTTAATATTTTTTATATGTCAATACACATAATATTAAATTAACACGTTTTGTAATAATTCTCGCAAAAAAGATTTCGCGTTAACCAGATAAAGTTGCGTTAATATTGACTATCAAGTACCAAGAAGCATACAACAACCAAGGTTTAATATTTGTTGTTGCCCTCACCGATTCCATGTTGCAACCATTATTTATTTTTTAGTTTCTAGAATCAAGATAGTATAATGATCATTAAATGTTGCAACCATTATTTATTTTACATATTTTAATTGTGTATTTGTGTATGCATGTGTTCACACTGCCATGTTGATAACGAGTTTTCTTTGCACGTGTATTTCGATGGGTTTAAAAATTTACATTTTAATCGATAGTCAAAAAAAAAAGCAACAACCTAAAATTAAGTCAACTTAAAAATTGTAATCCAAAAAGGAACGTATAATATAAAACTAAAAATCAAATCAATCGAAATCAATAAATAATTACTTTATTTTATAGCATAATCTAAAAAATAACGTAATAAAAAAATTATCCTAAAATAAAAAAATTAACAAAAAGAGGCGAAACAAAGACGTAACTACTTTATTTAATACTGTAACACAAAAAGTAAAAGGGGTAATTAAATATTTGAAAAAATATACAACGTAAAAAGAAAAAACTTAAACTAAAATTTAACGATCATCCAAAGGGAATGGATATTAACCTTATTTATAACTTAACAAGATAGAAAATGAAAAGAATAAAAAACATAAAGAAGTTAAAATGCATTCCATTTTTTATGGTTTAAAATCATAGTTTGTGTTTGTTAGTATAGGTAATTAGAAAATCTGTACCTTTTAGAAAATCTGATATATTAACAAAGTATTCAAGTTATGAACATATGAACAGAGGTTTTCGAGTTACGTTGGTAGGATATCGGTCTATCACACCCAGGACCTGTAGGTGACTCCTTGCTGTTGAAAAATATTTTCAATATTTATTTTGTTCAAGCGGTTAGGCCGCTCGGCCCGGTTACAAAAACCTTGGTTATGATATCTATTCAAAATCTATCGTTTATAGTGCCACGGAATTAAAAGTTTGTTAATTATGTGTGACCTTAACCCTTTTATATATAATTTATTATATTTGATTGAAAATATTGTTTTCAATTTTTATTCCAATTTACTTAAAACAAACAAGTTTCCAACAATCATATATATATCTTTAATATAATATAAAAGAGAGGCCTTAAATGCCACATGGCGAAGTAAGGACCCTTAGATGGGTTAACTTATTTGATTTCAACCGTTAGATCAAATTGATGATGTCATCAAACACTATTTTCATTTTAGTTGTCCCACATCGCTTCAGGTATGAAACTTTTTCATACTTCCAGCATATATATATCATATGCCTTTAGTTTTTCCTACTTTGTCCCACATCGCTTCATGTATGAAACTCTTTCAGACTTCTAGCTTATATATATCATATGCCTTTTGATTAAAATATAGTTCGACGGTAATTTTCGGGTCAATCGGGTCAAACCCGAAACCCGACAAACTGGAACTATTCTATCCGAAACCCGACCCTATTTATGAATCGGGTGTTGCCTTAAATGCCACATGGCGAAGCAAAGACCCTTAGATGGGTTAACTTATTTGATTTCAGCCAATCAGGTTCTGCCTGGTTGGTAAGGGGTTTTCCCGGTGAAGGAGAGGTCTCGAGTTCGAGCCTCTCCAGAGGGTTTCCTCTTAGGCGAGCATGGGGGTGGCCGGTAATGGTGGCACGATGATACTCCATTACTGGCCCGTAGGAGAATTGCCGTTCCAAAAAAAAAAAAAAAAAAAAAAAAAAAAAAAAAAAAAACTTATTTGATTTCAACCGTTAGATCAAATTGATGATGTCATCAAACACTATTTTCATTTTACACCCTTTTACAAAACATAATTACATTATCTCTTTAATTTCAATCTCTACTTAAATAAAAACAAAATTCCAATTTACTTAAAAAAAATTCACTCAATTTGAACTATGATTTACATTATTTTTATTTAAAATCTCCTAATAAAAAATATTAAAACATGTATATAAACGTAAAAGTGTTTATGTTATTATAACTATAAACAACATGTGTATAAACGTAAAGGTATATATATATGTTATTATACGTATAACATTGTCTTTTTATAATAACCTAAAATCTACATAAACATAAAGTTTACAATTCAATTTTTATTTTTTTCCGCGCTATCGCGGGACAATAATCTAGTATATATATATATATATATATATATATCTTTATTACTTTTTATTATCTTTTCTTTCATACCTATACGGATTTCCATTCATGTTTATAAACCAAAGACCACCTAATTTTTGTAATTTTATATTTCTAGAACACATTGAAAACAATTCTAATATGATGTAATAAAAGCAAAACCAGCAAATCAACAATTCTAAAGTACTATATCATCCTCTTTAATCTAATTAATTGGCAAATCCATACCAAACGCATATGCACTTCCCCAGAGAACACACGGGACTATACTTGGGTGCACATGGATAACCAATACAATCTTCATATGTGGTACACTTTTCTTCTAACCTATCATTTGGGAACAAAGTTGTGTGTTCACTTAAGATACCAACATCACTGACCACCGGTTTAGCAGTTTCTTTAACTTTCACGCCCAATACTGATATCACAAAAAAAAAAAAACATTAATGAACAATCTTTATATGTTTTAGAATTTCACAATGGTAACAATAGATCATAAAATATCACACACACACACACACACACACACACACACACACACACACACAGAGAGAGAGAGAGAGAGAGAGAGAGAGAGAGAGAGAGAGAGAGAGAGAGAGAGAGAGAGAGAGAGAGAGAGAGAGAACCGCAAGTAGTGAAAAACAATGTAGAGATCAAAACAACTTTGAAAAGAGGATTAATCATATTTTCTAATTGTTTGTATTCTACCGAATAGTTACTTCCCCAAGGAATTTATAGTCACATAAAAGTATTATTTTTATCTATATATCTATAAAACTTGAGGTTAGTAATAAATGATATCATTAAACATATGTATTAAATATTTTATATCTATCTATATTATTTATAAAACTTGAGTTTAGTAATAAATGATATCATTAAATATATGTATTAAATAAATAAATGAATTTAATAATAAAATATAAATAAACATAGTATTAAATATATTTTTAAATAATTAAATATTTAATACATAAGTTGCGAAAGATAAATAAGCATAGTGTTAAATACATTTTTAAATAAAATAATTCTTAAAGTAAAATAAGTAAAATAAAATAAAAAGTTATTATTTTTAGACAGTAATGGTCGATATATAACAAATATTTTCAATTTTAAAGTTTGAGATATAGTAAAATGAATTATAGTACGAAATACTAGCTTTATAGGTTATTTTTTAATTTTTTGGTTTACGAGTTTTGGGGGCTCAATCCCAAAGGTTTCCGACCCGTGTGAACCTTTGTGCCACTAGTGTTGTTGTCAAGGATCAAACTTATGACCTCCCATACAGAAGTGACAAGTCTTACCACTTGGCCACGACACTCGTAGTTTATTTGTTGTTTGCCCTCATGATTCCATATTGCAACCGTTATTTATTTTTTAGTTTCTAGAATCAAGATAGTATATTGATCATTAAATGATGCATAGTATTTTAATTTGATATATATGTTATTTATTCCACGTTTTCACCAAACAATTATTATAAAACTTATATAATGTAAAGTGTTTCGAATTGGGTATTTGAACATATTTTAATTGTGTACTTGTGTATACGTATGTTCACACTGCCATGTTGATAGTTTTCTTGCCCTCGCGTTGCGACGGGTTAAAAACCTTCAATTTAATCGATGGCAAAAAAACAAAAACAACAACCTAAAATTAAGTCAAGTTAAAAATTGTAATCCAAAAAGGAACATATAATATAAAACTAAAAATCAAATCAATCGAAATTAATAGATAATTACTTTAATTAATAGCATAATCTAAAAAATAACGTAACTAAAAAATTAACCTAAAATAAAATATCAACAAAAAGGCAAAATAATGACGTAACTACTTTATTTAATAGTGTAACACAAAAAGTAAGGTAATCAAATATTTGAAAAAATATGCAACATAAAAAGGAAAAGCTTAAACTAAAAAGAGTAAATTACATAGATCGTCCCTAAGGTTTATATGAAATTACGGTTATCGTCCCTAAGTTTAAAAAGTTGCATGGTATGTCCCAAAGTTTGGAGTAATTACGGATTTCGTCCCTAATTTAAACGTCCGTCTATTTCACCGTTAGTGTTCCCTCACGTGTTAAACACGTGAGGGGTATTTTGGTCATTTCGCCTCTATCACTTCATCTTCCTCCTTCCTCAAAATTAAAAAACACAAAATTAAAAAACACAAAACAATCACATAGATTTGCAGTTTGGTAAACACGGATCTATGTTTGGAGTTTGATTATCTTTTAGATTTGAGGTGAATCAAACAATTAGTTACTGTTTCTGGAATTTCGTTCAAGCATTTCATCAAACACTTTATGTGCATCGTCAAATTTCTCAGATTTCAACAACACGTCAAGTAATGCATTTCTAACATTAATATTCTTCCCTTTAGGATCCAATTCATCATAAAAGAAAAGAATAATATAACTACCAAATACATCTCTGTAACAATCGGTTATGGCGGCAGTAGCGGCGGCAGCGGCGAGTCGCCGGAGCCACCACCATCACCTAATCGGTCGCCGGAGCCACCACCATCACCTGACCTATAACTAAACCATGATTCGTTATATCAATCGAGTCGACTAAACCATGATTCGTTATTCAATTTCAATTTTCGTTTTTAGGAAAAACAAATTGGAAACTGAAATTTGAGTTGAAAAGAGGGATTTACCTTGAAATTACGAGATGGGTGTGTTTAAAGAAGATGAATTTATGAAAATTGTGAGAAGAAATTGAATTGAATTGAATCAATGATTTTGTGGTGGGTTTTGTTAGCCCTAAAATCTTGTTTTGAGGGAGAGGGAAAGAGTGGCTCGTTGTGTGTGTGTGTGTGTAAGCTTGTTAGGGTTTATTTGATTTTGGGAAGAAGATTGCAAAAAGACCAAAATACCCCTCACGTGTTTAACACGTGAGGGAACACTAACGGAAAAAGTAACGGACGTTTAAATTAGGGACAAAATCCGTAATTACTCCAAACTTTGGGACATACCATGCAACTTTTTAAACTTAGGGACGATAACCGTAATTTCATATAAACCTTAGGGACGATCTATGTAATTTACTCAACTAAAAATTAACGATCAACCAAAATGAATGGATATTAACCTTATTTAATATCGTAACAAGAAAGAAAATGAAAAAAGTTAAACTGGCTAGCAGGGTGCTTTCGCCTGGGTGGGAGCTATATTTTTTATGGTTTCAAATCATAGTTTGTGTTTTTTAGTATAGGTAATTAGAAAATCTGTACCTTTTAGAAAATCCGAATATATTAACAAAGCATTCAAGTTATGAACATATGAACAGATGTTTTCGAGTTACGTTGGTAAGATATCTGTCTATGACACCCAGGACCTGTAGGTGACTCCTTGCTGTTGAAAAATGTTTACACTATTTATTTTGTATTCGGACCAAATCGAATCCTCGGTTTAACCGGCGACCCGGCCGGATCAACCCGAAAACCATTTAGCGCTTATTCTAGATTAGTTTGGGCTGGTTTTCACGAAAGTTCCGGTGCAACCAGTTAAGCCGCCCGGCCCGGTTACAAAAACATTGGTTATGAATTATGATATCTATTTAAAAGCAATCAGCAGTAATTGCAAGCTTCAACGGCAAAAAGGGATTTGGAGTTCACTGTATAGTATATTCGACATAATCTCAAGACATTTGTAAAAAATGCATATTATGATTTACGAAATATAACATACTTGTAGTCATGAGAACATTTAGATTTTTGCGAACCATGGGTTTTAACGTCTTTGATACAAGCGGTAATCTAAGTATAAAATAATTAGGAAGAATATAACAAACATTTTAAATAAAAAGATTCAAGAGGTCTTAAACTAAAAATCTACCATGTATAAGAACCAACGTCCTCTCCATTGTCGATAAAAAACCATTTTAAACCATCTACCAAAAAGTATAAAAAGACCGCAAGTCCATCTGTCAAAAATTGGATATAGGAAAGGTGTTCCATTTCGTTCTGTTCTAAAACCCGTAACAAAAATAATGATAACTATGATACACTCGGTAAATTTCAAAGAAACCTTTAGAATCCTCCAAAGAAATCTTCATCGTCGCCACTACTCAAAGACTCGATCAGCTCATCACCGTCACCACCATCATCGTCATCATCCCCTTCACCGTCACTCATAATCTCAAATATCCCACCGCCACCAAAATCACCCATCACAAAATCTCCATCGTCTTCATCCCCGTCCTCGTCATCATCCAGATCACTTAAACTATCCTCGTCATTACTCATATCATCTCCGTCTTCATCATTTCCCAATAACACATCTTCATCAATATCCTCGTCATCTTCATCATCTTCTTCTTCTTCACTTTCAGCGTCATCAGGATCAGAATCATCATCTGTGGGTTTTCGTCTACCGATTTCATAAACTCTAGCTGAAGAATACATCTCATCTTGATCGTCCATTGTCACTAGCCCAACGAAAGAGTCGGTGGGTTCAGTTGAAAAATCGAGAACGCAACGGTCTACTGGTATGGTGGCGATATCTGAGTAGTTAACTGCATCTAATGTTCGGAAAGCTGAAAACAAAGGATGCTTCACACGTCTAGTTTGGAAAGCCGTAGTGACTTCGTCTAGATTTCTTCTCAGAATTGCATATATCACATCACCACTAGCGTTAAAAGTTATCACTGTTTGATCCAAAGAAGGTACACTTCGTAGAAGCCTAAAGTTCCGAAGATCCCACACTTCTGAATTTATAATCACCTATTAAACAAGTCAAAAAACACACCTTCAATATTCATAATACTGTTTAATTAACTTACAGTAAAATACGAAAATGGTCCCTATCGTATTAACCGAATTATGGTTTTCATCCTATAAGCTTGTTTAATACACATATCGTTACTAAAGTTGACACTTAAAACATTAATAGTCCCTAAACTTGTAGCACAAAGATCCTAATGCTCCAAGATTCAAATTTAGAGCTGATATGTGTAATAAACAAATTGAGAAGAAAACGATAATTTTAAGTATACAACTATTTATGTAAACTAACTCTAATTTATGTAGTAACATTTCAAACATACCTCGTTGCCCGCAGGATGAAAGCCGCCGCCACCATAATCAGTAAACTGATCAAAACGATGAACAGGGCCCGCAACTCGACGGTCCCACAAAACACCATTCCATAGAAGCATATTATCTGAAGGACTAAAATGAACCTGAGAATACGCATGCCCTTTACTAGAAGCATTAGAAGATTGATCGGTAAGTTTTAAATCAGATTTACAAGTCTGAACGTCATATAATAAAATCTCCCGTCTTGATAACTCGGAAGATAACGCTGCAAACATGGTACCACAATGACTAAATGTTGCAGCTTTGATCTCTTCAAAAGAATATTTGGGTCCCGCAGCGACCGAAGGTGCGTCCCACAATCTTACATCGTGTGAACTGGAGGATAAAAGTAACTGTGTATCTCCGGAAAAGAATGATTTGACCATAGTCAAAGGGAACTGGTGACCTGGGCTGCTTTCTAACATATTGTTACTGTTTGAATCAAAAACTTTTAGTTCCCCAGAGTGGCTACCAGCGGCTATTTGTGAAGAATCACCAAGAAAGGTAATGCAAGTTAATAGAACACCAGTATCATCTCTACATGTCCGCCATGGTCTGAATCTACTGTAAACAAACTGGCGGTCCCTACGACGGCCATGGATGCCTCCATACATGTTTCTAAACTCACGTGTGTTAAGGCGGGCACTGATGTTTGAGGGTGCATCAAGGCTTCGTTTTGACTCTGGACACATGTGTGGATGTAAAAGAGAGAGTGGTGGTAATGTGGTTATTGGAGCAGGGCACTGACGATGTTGGTGTTTCAGGTACTGAACCACGATAGAATCCAAAGTTAGTCGCTCAGAAGTTGAAGCTTGCGGGTCAAGTGAAAGCCCATGGTTATGGGTGTTTTGATTATCATCTAAACTGTCGGATATAGAGACGCTTGCCGGTGTTCTTAAATAATTATCCTTAAAAGAGCTAGACGCGGAGAACATAGGGGTATCACCTAGTAAACTGTTTTTACGGCCAGTGTTTGGTGTTGGACCAGTCGGTGAACGGAACCCTACGTCACTGGTATTAAGTCGTTTACTTGATTGTGATCCAACATCTCTTAATTCAGTTAACTTACGCTTCAATGGTAATATGATTGGAGTTTTGAAAACACTATCTGGATCCACTTGATTCTCTTCTGAAGTGACTGGGGCAAAAGGCGGCTTCTTTGAAGAACTGCTAATTCTGTTGCTTGATGGAGATGGATGCTCGTTATAGTAAGAAGTCATTTTTGACTGGCTTCCAGGTACAGATGATATAACCAACTGGCGTCTCTTTGAAGATAAAGATGGATCTGGTTTTAAGTTTATTTCTTCTTGCTGTTTGGATTTTTCTGTTGTAAGAAATCCAGAAGCAGATCGTCCAGCCGGCCACTGAATTGGTGCCGACGAGCTTTCCTGAGCGGTGGTTTGGTAAGCAATAGATGATGGGGCAGCTAATGATTGGAGAGGCGTCAACTGAGCCTCTTTAAGAAGTGCAGATGCAGCTGTTGATAAACCAGATGCTTGTAAATGCTCATGAATTAGCAGTAAAAGTTCCCTACAATATTTTGAATTCAAGACACGTCAATACAGAAACAGCTACGTGTTTAAATTACAGAAGAGTTAATAAAGAAGAAAGAAATACTTAGAATGGTAAGTAATAGGAGTGGCTGCAGCTATAGCAGCTCTCTCTATACGTCGAAGTGTAGGAGTAGCAGCATCAGTAGCAGCTAATGTACTTGCTCTGCCTGAATTTGTTACAATCTGCAATAGGAATGGTAAGCATGGTTATTCTACAAGAAATGTATTACACAAAAACCCAAATAAGTCCAAAAAAATATACATACCGCCATCAGCTCAATTGCCACCTGAGATAGTTCCGTCTGCCACCTACCCTGTTCACCATTTGGCGTCTGGCTGCCAGAATCCCTAATAAGTTCGGATAACTTTTTCCCAACCTACAACGAAAGTTACAAAATCTTCAGATTGAAACCCAAAAGGAAATCATTGTGATGTTATGTAGAAGTAATCAATACTCAATTAGTCATACCTGAAGTTTTGTTAATATGTGTGCAATTGTATCATCTCTTGCTAAACCAAGCAAGACTCTACATGCAAGAGCACGAAGACAATCAAGGGCGGTAGATGGAGTAATTATCCTCGGTTGAAGAAGTTGAAGTAGAACTTTGATACCATTATTGGCCCGAACGGCTTCTCTTGCTTGCCGGAAACTTTGTTCCATTTGCGCAGCGAGACCAGCACAACCTGCTCCTGCACCTAAGGATATTCTACGATCACCAACTAATCCAGAAGTAGCATATGAGGCACCAGGTGGGGCCCCTGTCCCGCTAGATTCTCCATTTCGTTCACTTATATTAACAGTTGTCTCTGTAGAAGGAAGATTTGATGTTTGGGAAGAAGACATCTGTCCTTGTACTGGCATAGTCGGTTTGTTACTGATTGATGGTGGGGGGCAAACAAGATTCACCAGAACATTCAGTGCTGGCTGAATAATCTGTGCAAGTTGAGCATCAAGGAAAAAAAAAACTCAGAGAATTAAGTATTTATACAATTGATTACTACTATTTAATGTGGCGGTAATAACAAAATGGGTAGGGTGGGTAATCAGTAAGAATATGTTTGAGTCAGAATGGGTAATCTTTTGGTCGAGTCGGATTTTCCGGAACGATTTATATTAAATAAATTCCCATATTTATAAATAATTAGTGGGTTAAACGCGACCATGATAAACAATTATTTCAATAACTTTTTGTTTTAGATTAAAAAGAGTTTAGGAGATTGAACGAAAATACACTTTGACACACATTTGATCAATTTGACCTACATCCTTTTTTGTAATTTTTTAATTATATAGTTGATCAGTTTAACATATCTTCCCTGTCTGACCCATTAAACACATAACTGTTACCTGACTTGACCCATTCATATGTAAAAGGGTCGAAATTGCCACCTCTAAATGGTAAGAAAACAGAAGCTTGCAATTAAAAAAAGTGTATATACCTCCGGGTCAACGAAACCAGCTCCATTTGCTGCATCAAGAATGACAGCTATACCTAAACGATCATTGCTCAAAGTTGCACTTACAACCATTTTGCGACTGTGGGGAACCAAAGTAACAATATGCAGAACACCCAATGCATACTGAAGCAAATCATGCAAGTAACGCTCAACTGGTGGGGCCTGATCAAGAAAAAAAAGAATCAGCAATCTGAAAGAGGAAGATTGATTAAAAGAATAAAGCAGACTATAAAAGCTCTACAAAAACACACCTGACATAATTCCAACATGGTAATATGCCCATTGCAATTCAGGAACTTGTCAACGGCAGGCCAACGGGCTCTCACAAAAGCAGGACCAAGCTTACGATCTTTCTGTATTTGACGAAAAACAGCATCTATGGCCTCATTACTGATATCAAGTGGCTTGTAAGCTGCTCGTGAACTTGGAATATTCCGCGCAGCACTTCGAATGTTCTTACTAGGTCGAACTGAATCCACAACTAATAAAAGGTGTGCTCTAAAATATTGGCGCAGTGCAACGGTTGTGTGGTATGCAATCTGTTTTTCTGATGATGTTAATACCTCTGAAGGGGTTCGATCGTTTCTAAGTGATCCTGAATTAGGTTGACCCACTGTCCCTGAGCTAACACCGGATCTCACAGATGCAGCTTCACTTAAGAGGTTTAAGAGCTTTTGAAGACCGTCTTGATTATCAAAGGCATCTAATACGGCTCTGAAGACAAATGCAGCAGCAAAAAATAAAGCTGCGTTTTTTCTAGCCTGGTCCTGGGAGCATTCTAGAAGCTGAAGATCTAATGCAATCAACTGATGGATGACATCTGACGGTAGGGCACATACACGCTCCATTATTCCCTAAAGAAAACCATAAATTAGAAGAATCAAGACATAAGCATGAAAATATTTGGCAGATTGGATGCATGTAGAGTATCTATAGTAACCTTAGTTGCAGGTAGAAGTGGTATCAAAAACCCATTTACTAAGGGGCAAACAAATTCGGATATGTTTTATAATTGTATCTTTAAGAGGTCAAAAAGCAGAGAAGATACCTAAAGGGAAAACGGGTCAAAAATCACTAATAAATAGATATTTAATGCATAAAACCTTCCAACTCAAAAGAATTCTATAATTTGATTGTTATTATAGTAAACAATTTTAATCATGTTTCACAAGCTAAATATTTATATAAGTTCATGTTTTTTTTACCCAACCCGTTTCGGCCTATAACCGAACCCGCCCATATGCCACCTCTAGTTGCAGGAAATCAGGGCTGAATTAAATTAACGTTTTGCTCGCTGGTACCTGGAGTGAACCAATTGCGAAAAGACAAGAAGAAAGCCCAAAGAACGTGAGTGCCATTCTCGGGAGTGCAAGAAGCTTTTGGATACCACCACGATCAACAAATAATGCAGCAAATTTGCGGTGGGCAGCCAATGCACAGATTAATTTCAAAACATCAGGTAAAATCACTGCAATCTCGGATGGTTCTTTAAGATCAGAATTTCGTTGCAACAAAGCAAGACAAACATCTACCCCTTTTTCATGTAGAACAGGACCAAGAACCTCAATATACTCTCCTAAAATCTCTAGACATTGAATACAGAATCTTTCCCTTAGCTTTGCCAATGATTCACTATCAAGGATGGAAAACTCCTCGACCTCCTCATTGGCCTCAGGTTCTGGCTCTTTTGAATTATCTGACTCTCCGGCACCACCAGTATTAGTTCTACAATCACCCATAAAACATTAGCAAGAAAAGATTCAATTATGATAAAGAGAAATATATATATGTAAGAAAAAAAAACTACCAACCTAGAAACTTCAGTAGCATTAGCTGCATCAACGACTGTAGATGCAGCTCGAGACGCAGACAGAACAGCAGCTTCTTCGTCATTTGTTTTTTTAAATTCCTAATCATATTAACCAATAACACGTTAATCAAAGAGAGTAAAAAATGTTGAGAAAAGGAAGAATGGGGTCTAATAAAAGATACATACCTCTGAAGCTGCAGTTTTAACAAGTTCGGCAGCAGCATCACCAGCAGCTTTGACAGCTTCCACGGAAGCATTTGCTGTTCTAGCTTCTGCTTCAGCTGCTCTTACAGCCATCTTTACCAGATCAGAAATATCCTTTGATCCCACTTTACAATCTTGAAAACAGTCATCGCTGTCATCTCTTTCAATAATCGGAACATCAGCACCAATCTTTCCAGATGACTTCTTAATGTCTGACACACGTTTAGTTTCTAAACTTTTCAACAAACTTTTATCCTTAGTACTTCTTCCTTGTCCACCAAATCTAATTCCAGATCCCGGGGAGTTTATAATATTTTCATTTTCCACAACACCTTCATTGACCCTTCCTTTCCCTCTAGATCTTACCAATCCCCGGTTTGTCCTCCGTTTATTTTCATCACATTCATGGGTACTTTTGTCATTTACCTTTGTCTTCCCATCTGGCTCGTATGTTTCATTATCCTCATCCATACCATCAGAAGCTTCAGCCCACCTCCTGATTCGATCTTTTTCAGCAACTTGATCATCATCTGAAGATGCTTCCTCTGTTATTTTAGGGGGTTCAAGCTGAGATGTCTCTGAAGCATGTCTGAATCTACTACGGTTATCTTCTCTAGATCTAATGGAAGTAGCAGCCGATGACGCTTTATCTAATTGATAGTTTGACTCTTTTTGACTCGTACTTGGCTCTCCTAAAACACGTATGCGAAGATATCGCATAAGTTTAGCAGATAATCCAGATGTAAGAACATCTTCAACTACTTGACCTCCACTGCAATCGAAATTGGAGAAAAAAAATCAACATAATGTATCAATCCATAGATGTAAAAAAGTTGTTACAAGACATACCCAGCCAAACATACAGCCAGAAGTCCAGTAGAATAGGTTTTTAACATTTCAGAATCTGTTGATTGTCTTACAGAAGACCCGTTCTTCCCTTTATGATCTTCAGCAGAAGACCTTATTGCCCCATCCATAACCCATCCCTTTATTTTCTCCAAAACAGGTTCTTCAAACACATGTGGATACTGTATTCCATTCCAACTCATTAGATTAACATGACAGAGTAACTGACTAATTGGAAAGAAGTTTATAGAATAATACATACATACATACATACATACATATATATATATATATATATATATATATATATATATATATATATATATATATATATATATATATATATATATATATATATATATATATATATATATATATTTGTAGCTTAATTAAAGATCATACCATCCAAGTCAGTGAACAACTATAAAGCAGCCTTAAGGCAGCTGCCTGTACAGATATGGAATATCGAGTTTCGGAGAGAAACTTTACAGATATCAATTCAAAAAACTCTTCGTTGTCCTGTAGAAAGGAATTGGGTAATTATTTCATTCAGAAAGAGAAGATTGCACAACAAATTATATCAAAAAACATAGAAAATAAATTCAATATATAACCGAAAAGAAAAAGGAATAAAAATTACTCGGAGTAAGGTCCCAAGGCGGCCTATGTTATGGGAAGGTCGGCCATTGTTTAAAGAGGTATGGCCAGTCTCTTCCATGTACCTACACACACATTATACACGTGAATATATCAGCAACTAATCTTACTAAAGCAAAAAGAAAGGCATATTGCATTAACATAATAAAAAAGGCACCAAAAATCTTAATAATGCATTTGTATACTCTAGTTGTTTCTACATCTTAAATATGCACTATAAAGATATTTTAGCTACCTAAACAACGTTATTTAGCCCCAGCCAAAGTTCTCATAATGCTTAAGATACAAGATAGTAAAGTTTTTAAAAATTCAAAAATGCGCATGTAGCACCCTATCCATCTTACATTTATTTAACGAAAGTTTCTAACCAACTTCTGTTTAGAGCACACTTATGTTGAACTAGTCATCCTGAAATTGAAATACTATACCAAACATACACCCTAAATTACACCAACAACTACACAAAGGCTCTTAGGCACCTAAACACCACACCGTGCCGGTGTACTCTTTTGCAGTAAACAAAAACATTTAGGTTAAAATCCGTAACTAACTATAAAGTCAAAATAAAATCAAATAAATTCCTTAAATTCAAATTTCTCAAATATAATATTATTAAATTATTCAAACTGAAGAAACAACCACTCATAATTTAGCTTCAAGTTAAAATCATCATTTAATACATTTCCAGAATTCTATAAACATTAATAAGCAAAATAAACATGTAAGCAACATATAGATACACACATATGTACGTATATATATATTATATATACCTGGCTTCTTGAGTTTCGAGAATAGAAGCTAGGGCATGAAGACAAGGAGGCCTAGGGTTATCAGGCGCCCCGGTGATCTTATCAATTAGTCCTTGAGCTTTCAATATCAGAATTTCATCTTCGTTATTCGTTTCTTCTTCATCATCATCATCATCATCCTCCTCGTCTTCATCTTCTTCTTCCTCCTCGTATTCCTCGTCGTCTTCGTCTTCCTCCACCGGCGGAACCGGTTCCGCCGGTGGTGGTGGCGCTGCGGCGCCTTCTGATTCAATATCGTCTCCAGAAGGTTCCATAATCAATTGATAAAATGATTTAGGTTATGAGAATATGAAATGGAAATGGAGATTATTATTATATATGTATAGATATATAGAGATATATAGATACAGGAATTGTGTATGTATAGATTTGTGGAATTAGTGTGTGTATTTGAGAAGAGTATATGAAAGTTTGTTTATTTATATGAAAGAGGCGTGCGAATATGTGTTAGTTTTCCCTACAAGTTTTTTAGGGGATTTTTTTTGTTTTGGGTCGGGCTGTACCCGGAATATTAACCCGACTTGAATTTTATCCGACCTAAAACATATAGGGTATTTGTTTCAGACCTATTTAAAGTCATAAGCTAAACTTGATAAGCTCATAAGTCGAAAAAAATGGACTTATAAACTTATGAAAAATAAGTTATAAGCTCAACTTTATAAGCTAATAAGCCGGAAAAAATAGATTTATAACTTTATGAAGAATTACATAAACTCATAAGAAGGTTACATAAGCCGAAACAAACACCCCATAGTCCACCTAAGCATTAATTTCGTTTCCTTCATAAAAGAAAAAAGGTAAATAAATATTGTAATTTATAAAATGAAAATATATTCCTACATTATAAACTTAGGTGTTGTTCTTTTGAACCAAATGTTTTTTCTCTGAATCTGAATACCAGCTCTAAATAATGAGTTGGTCCAAAACTCTGAATCTAAATCAATATACTATGTTCTTTTTTCCTTCGTAACATCTGTTTTACTATATTAGTTCTAAACTGTTGCATTTATAAACCGTCTTAAATAAAAACATTCATAAAAATGTTCAAACAAAAGAAAATTTCACATAAAAGTCAATGTAATAGTAGGAGTTTATATGCAATCGAAAACAAATACATATTAAAAAAAAATTATATCACCTAAATCTAACAAACAATCATCAATATCAATTTATATAACGAAATCAAGTGACAAACCATTGAAAAAAAATCAAAAATTACTTGAATTTAAGGATGGAAAACTTACTGGTGAAGAGAAAGAGGTAATCAGAGATAAAAAGAAGTTTTTATGTAGGGTTGTATCAGTTAAAAAGAGGTTTTTTGTCTGTGGTTGAAAAAAAAAAAACAACAAAATTTTTAAAGCCTATTCAGACTTTTTTTTCAAAAAAAAACAGCACCTTAGTGTAGGGATAGTGCGACTGCAGTCATTCTCACACGGCTTAGTGGACCTATTATTGAAGACATACACGGCTTAGAGTCTAGATTCTTTTTTTGTGAACAGTTCTACGTACATACACTAAGCTTGTTTCCGCCATATAGTAGTGTTACACGAAACTCTTTTCGCTATACATAGTCACACATCATACAGTAACCCAATCCATTCTATAACTCGGTATAAAAATGAAACAAAAAAATAAGATTATCGAATGCAATTACCAAAATCATGTATGAAAAGGATTCAAAACAAATGATAAGTTACAAACCAATGAACTACATAAACAAAAACACACATGAATAATGATACACAGATGTCCGTACTAATCTACTCCTTAAACACCATTTGTCTCCACCACTTTCTATCTCTCCTTTCTTTTCTATGTAAAGCAAACATTGAAGACGTCTGCAAACAGCAACTGTGGGAAAACACAGATGAAGCTTAACGCCAGTTCTGTATCTAAAAGGTAAAAAAGGGACAAAATCTCATTACTTCAAACACACAAGTCCTAATCCGACTTAGTTTGTAGTTTGTTCTTGGAATAGAAGCTGTTGCATACCTAAAATTCAAGTAAAATGAGCATATCGACTTCCTGTCTCACTGCTTCTCAGAATGTCCTCGTTTAGCCTTGCGACGTGAATGGGTTGGCTTACTATTCCTAATGGGCTTCTTAGCCGTTCCACTGTAATTCATTTAATTTAAGGAAGATGTTAGATTTTTAGTTCAAAATATATAAAATGTAAACAGCCACATGAAGCATGATACATAGATAATTAGTAGATAAATAAAACTTGCAGATACTTACAAAAATAATATCGATAAAGTTCTGAACAAAATTATGATAGGCAGTGCAAACAGTGCGGAAGCCTGAAAGATGAACATACGAATTCATGCTTTTGCTTGTAGAGATAGAAAAAATGTGAGTAAAGGTAGAAAAATTAACCCATTCATATAAATACAGGTTAACTGGATTTAATGTTGGAGATTACCCATAAATGAGTGGGACTTGAAATGCTTACAACCTCCTAAATCATTTAGGGCCTGCTTGGTTCAAAGCGGGGAAAGGGAATGGGAAAGGGAATACTATGGAATGCAATGAGTGGTTAATAAATACCCCCGATTTAGACTATAATGGAGTATTACCTATTATTGTGCAATGATTAACTACAATACAACAAACCAACCTCCTTCAATCATTATCATTACCCCCCATTACCCTCCATTACCCCTAACCAAGCACCCCCTTAGTTTATTAATATAGTTTTTCTAATCATATTTAAAATCCTATTTATTTACAAAATTCAAAAGTTAGACAAGAATGTGTTGACGTTCAGCCCAACCCAAATGAACGGTACTTAGAAGTTGCTCGTTTTGACCCAACTCATTTGACCCGTTATACAACCCGACTGTTTTGGCACCTCTAACTGTGAGGTACCTTTTATGTATAATATATATATATATATATATATATATATATATATATATATATATATATATAGAGAGAGAGAGAGAGAGAGAAAGAAGAGAGAGACATACAGCAAACCATATAAACTCCTTGTTAGTTACGAGAGGTCTTGTAATTTCATGCTTTTTCAGTGATTCTTTAATGTTGCCTTGAACCTTCACATAAAACAGTAACTTTTATGTTAGTATATACTAAAATGGACAAATATAAGCAAAATGTGTATCCCTTTAAAGGGACTAATCATTTACCCTAACCTACTGCTCAACACAATCTAGATCGCTATATATGTCCCAGTAACAAAAAATGAGCTTTCTTCATAAGACATGGAGGTTAAAATCGCCAAAAATGTTCAAGGGTGAATCATATCCGGCTGTTCGGGGGTTATTCTCCCGTACATCAAAGTCCACTAGTCCAGTGCTGCTACATTTAAAGCAAAATCGATTTCGAGAAAAAGACAACATTTGAACTATTTGGTCGTTTCATTTACCCTATCACACAGACAAATTGTACAGGGCATATACAGGGTGTGTTTGGATGTGTGTTTAAAAATAATATTGTGATTTTGATTAATCACGATCAGAATCAATACATTGTAGTGAAAAACAATTCAGTAAACTGTCCCCACATAAACGATGACACTATCTACGACACGGGAAACGCAAAATGATTTGCTGATTCATCTGCACCTCCATGTCAACCACATAGAATATAATATGAGAAAATCTATGAACATCAGTAGGAAGTAATACAAAACCACATACAATACCTGATCATGGTAATTAGTTGCAGATTCAAGAAACTTGCTATACGCTTGGAACACCTCATTTGTATACGGCTTCATTGTTTCCCGTGCTTTATCAAGGTGCGGTTTTGTTGCATCGGCTACCTGATCAATGTATGGTTTGCAGAACTTCTTTGCAGCCTACCCACACACAAGATTTCAAATTATAACACCTTGTTATTGAGAAAATAGCAAAAAGGTAAATGCAAAACATACCTGAAAATGAGGGTTTACAGTTTCTTTTATATTAGTCACATGGGGAGTTACGACCTCCTTCGATTGAACATAGATCGCTTTGGTCCGTTTGGTTGCTAGTTGAACATGTGGTTCAACATTAGTTTTCAATGTCACCCATTGTTCCTTTGCAGCAGGGATCCACTTCTGCATAATTTGGGATTACCACAGAAGGTACATAAATACAAAATTCATTTAAGTAATTAGTTAAGTAGTAGACGTACTACGTGATGTTTGAATGTGCATTTTGAAAGTCGTGTGTTTTTGAATAATCAGTTGTAATAAAAGAGGGCATTGGTATTAGGATGTAATTCATGAAATTTCTTACGGTTTTAATTGTATTTATATGAGGTTCAGCCCACTTTCCGGCTTGTGCCTTCTTCTCCAAAGTCTGTCATCATATAGAACGAAACAAAATTTTCATGAATATGAAAATAAACAGCCTTAATGAACAAATAATAACATGTTTTTAGGTAAAGTATACATGGAATAATGATTCCCAAAGAAGGAAAATACAAATACCTTCTGGGAGAGAGTCTCAAGGGCAGGTTTTCCATGCTCTATCCAACGAGCCTCCACATAAGTCTGCAAATAAAGGATGAAGTTAACTACTTATATCTAACGAGTAATGATTATATTTTTTAATTCAAATATGTCGTATTGAAAAGAGAGCTACCTGACTACACGCCAACTGTGCTGCAAGCCAAGGTGGAAGCCATGCAGAATGAACCTGAATACATTACATACCACATAATAGGATTTAATAATAAGTGTTCAAGAAAACTGTATACTAAGAAAATTACACTTAGAGACCCTCCCCCTCCATCCCCCAAAAAAGCATATTACTTGACAAGGTACGGACTTTAATGGGAAAAGATTGCAGCCAAAAAATAGAAATCTTTAAGGTTTTACCTTTGTTAATTCTGTTACTTTCTGTGCAGCTTCACTCTTAGTCTTCATAAGTTCGTCCTGCATATGATTATAGATGTAAATACAACACCTTTTTATATCTAAAGAACTATGCCAAGCGATACGTTGTAAACATACCTCAGCAACTTTGAGAGCACGCTCAGTTTTCTGAAGTTTTGTCTTTTGTTCTTCGATAGTTTGTTCAAGCTGATTAAAGATACAGAAAAGAAAAAAAAAAAAACACTTGAGTTTACCTAATCTGTCCAAGTAGTTTACATTTATATCACAAACATAAAGAATATTCCGTTATTTAGGGCTTATAAAAATGTAAGTGAATGCCACATACTAGCAAACGAATGTCATTTGGCTACTAGCTATTTAAACACTAAAAAACAAACTCAATGCATAAATGCTACCATTCATGCCATATATATAGAATTAGACTCGTCTAATCTAACCATAGGTAATCACAATCTACAAACTTTCGTAAACAGTATTTTCGTACTTTTCCAAAAATAGTGACAACGGAACCTATAGCTATCATTTTGAATTTCAAATATCCTGGTTACAACGCATAGCATATACGGAAATAAAACCTTACATTCTGTATTTTAGGATTAATTTCAAGCATCTTCTTCTCCAATTCTTTGGATCGAATCTCCAACATCTCCCTTAATCCAGCCTTAAGATCCAATTCCAACTGAAGTTTCTCCACCTACATTATAAAAGAAATCACATAAACCACGAGATTATCCAGATCTTAAAAACACGTTTTCATGGCAAAACAAACCTGCTTCTCCAACTCCTGCGATCTCGTATGCGCCTTTTGTATCTGCTCCTTAGCATCTGAAGATCCTTTCACCTATATCCAATTACACAGCATAAATTAATACATTCATAATTTCAAACATATAATAAACCGAAAGCAAATTTGAAATTACTACCTTAAGAGAGGCAACCTCGGTTTTCAACGAAGTAATTCTATCCGATTTCTCATTAATCAGCTTCTCCTTCTCTTCCATTTCCTTTTCCTTTTCAGTAATCACATCATCTTTTGTTCTTAATTCCTCACTTTTCTTATGAACAAGTAATTCTACAAATCACACATACATACAATGTACTCAACTAAAACTCAATTAAGCTAATTAAATAATTAAAATTAAACAAATAAAAATTATAAAAAAAACCTAATGATTCGATTTTGGATGTGAGTTTATCCAATTCGATCTTAAACTCATCGGATTCATTGGATCCGAGTGTTGTTACTACATCATCATCGGAGATGGTGACGTCATCGGATTTGATTTGAGTGAAAGATAGGGTGAATAGGATTGAGATTAGGAAGAGAATGTTGAGCTTCGAGATCGCCATGGTTACGATCTAGAAGCAATTAGGGTTTCGTTGTCGATGATAAATAAATTTGTAGTTGAGGGATATGCTGATTTGATTTGTTCACTGTGGATTTGTAATGTTGAAAACGTGGATGGATTGTTGTTATGAGGAGTAGGTGTGTAGTTTTTTAACATTTGGTTATGGGAAGGTGGTGATTGTTGACTTTACACCTCCATTCATGAACTTTGTTGTGTTGTGGACGGGTGTAAATGAATCGAGCTACTCTTTAGCTTTTGAGTGGGATTTGTTGAAACTTTGATTCGAGTTTAAGGAAATGACCTCGAGCTCGAGTCATGAGTTTTACTGATCTCTCGAGAAAGAGTTTAAACAATTTAAGCTGATTATAAAAGGCCTGTTTGGTTCAATGATTAGTTGATGGGAAAAGTAATACTATGGAATGCAATGGGTAGTTAATGAATAACCCCGATTTGGACTATAATGGAGTATTACCTATTATTGTGTAATGATTAACTATAATACAACAAACCAACCTCCATCAATCATTATCATTACCTCAATTACCCCCACACCCACACCCATTACCCCTAACCAAACACCCCCAATATATTATAATTGTTGATGTTGATATATATATATATATATATATATATATATATATATATATATATATATATATATATATATATATATATATTTTGATATTTATAATATCTAGATAATATTATTTGATATTTATAGGCTACATATTAAAAAGAGAAATCAATTACTTGAAAATAGAATTAAAAAATAAAAATATATACTACATATAAAGCATTTGACGTGTTTTTCTTAATGTTGAAAATTAATAATGAAATGACTAAATTACCCTTTCATTTTTTTCTTATTACTAATTTTCCAACCCATCTTTCTATATCAACTATTTAACTTTTCAAAATATATTAATTCATATTTATTTGCTACATATATTTAAATACAATTTAATTTAAATTCAAATTTAAAGTTATTTTCTATTTATTAATTTGTTTAATATAATTTTATCGTTTATAAACCTTTTTATCTCGCTTGGTTTCTAGCTTGTAGAATTAAAAAAGAATGAATCAAAAACCATGTAAATAATTTGACTCACAAACTCTATTCAAGCTTGAATATAAAGATTGGAACGAGCCAATCTCGAGCTTTCAAATTCGATTCAGCTTGTTTACCCTTACTTTCAAACATATTTTTATACCATGATAAGAGATTACTAGTATATTAACCATGTCGTATGCAGGAACCAATGGGACAGACGGGGTCTTATTTTGGTGATGTTTCATATGTGAGTCGGAGCCTCTAGCGTGGTCCTTTTCTGATGTTTTAGAGTTTAATTGTTAGTTTGGAGTCTTGAGGCTTGCAAACCTTTAAAGATTTTACTCTTATCATATCGCGATTTCCACATACCCCAATCCGTATTGGGTCCACTGCCTTGGTCCCTTACGTACTTTTTGTGGTTTGTATATGCCTACAAAAACGTAAAAATGAAAAACACACTTAAAATATAGATCTAAAAATCAGGCGTATGTGGTTGCAACAGGTAAATTCAATCTACACAACTTTAAAATAAACTCATCCTGGAGAATGAAAATAGTTTGATTTTGAGATGGCAGTTAACCATAACAGCTCGTACCCCTACAACGGTTGCTACATGAGCCATGTGTCTAAAAAAAAATAAAGTAACAAATGTTGTGCTAACCACGTTTGATACGTTAAGAAGAGACTAAGCCGAACTTTATAACAAGAGTACACAAAGAAACGTGCAATATTTTTTCTATTTAGTTTTCATGATAGGATTTGGCGTATAAACCATAAACCTGTGTTACAATCAAAATATAGCAACAAAAAGATTCGCGAATGGTAACTCAAAAAATCATGAAAAGGGACCCCATACGAATGGTTACAACGTTCAAGTGTGTATTGAGCTCCGATGAATTTCCTCAGGGACCAGCTTGTAAAAGCTTAAAGATCAGATTTTGTAAACTGGAGTGATCCCCAAAAGATGAAAGCATTTCCTCATTACAACTGCAGTTGCTTCACACAATAACAATCTGCTTGTCTCCTCATCAGACCCAACGACCTGCAACAACATTCAATGTCACACAAAATCCCGACAAATAAATACATTTGACTTTTCTTAAGTTAACTAAGCTTTAAAATGGGCAAAAAAGCATATGCAAGTACAAAGACCTGGCACACGGAGTAGAAACTGGTAAACTTCTCGGATAAATCGTATAAGTATTCACACAGGTAATTTGGCAGGAGATTTGTGCAAGACTCTTCAACAACCTGAAAAAGATTCAATTCCATACGCTTTATAACCTTAACTTGTGTTTAATATGTTCAATAAATGATTAAGTTAATTGTCTTACCTCAGCAAACTGGAGTAAATGGAATCCCAACTGACGCTCTTCATCTTTCTCCAATATTAACTCTCCTGTCTGTCACAAATAATTAAATATATCCGTAAACTTGAAATTCAAGAACAAGAAAGCAACAACTGAGATACGAAGTTGAATCGAGAAGAAATTATTACCTTCTTTAACTCTTCAATATCTTTACCGGATTTCCTAATGATTGAACATATTCGAGCATGTGCATATAGCAGATAAACAGCGGTGTTGCCCTATTTATCAAAGAATACAGGGAGGTCAGCAGGAAAGAAAGAAGAACACGTTACAGATTTCAAATAGGTGGTAAATGCGATATACCTTGTCGTTAAGCATTTGATCGAAATTGAATGTGTAATTAGTCGATCTATTGTTCTTCAAATCTGCATACCTGTTAAGAACAGAAGCATACAATATAATAAGTACAAACTTGACCTAAAAGTAGGGCATCTCGATAGCATGAGTACAATAGCCGTAATAAAATTATAAAGCATGAGATTCTTACTTAACGGCACCATATCCAACTGCTTCGGCAGTATGCTCAAGTTCCTCAGCAGTCCACTCATCAGCCTTGCCTGAAAAAAGAAAAATACATATTTAGCACTTCTAAATCGACCCTCGCCCTATTAGTTATTTGTGAATTATGAAAAGTATTTAACCGTTATAATGTGATTGGGTCTTGGGATATAAATTATCTCTAATGGGTTAATCAAAAATATAAGTCAAAAGAGTTAGAAGGCTAGATTGCTTTATCAAAGAAAGTTACATTATTTTTGTGATAATTTAGAAGGCTAATATTCACGAATTCAAAGAAATGAACGGAAAATAACTGAACAATATAATGGGTTATACCTCGTTCCACAAGGGCCGCTTTACAACGAGTTTTAGCTTCATCGAGCAAATCAACCAACTTAACCACTTCACTACTACGAGTTCGGAACCTCTTTCCATCGTCACCAAGAACAAGACCAAATCCTACATGACTTGTTTTTGGGTATTTGCTCTGATCCGTTGGGAGCCACCCAGCACGTTTAGCGGCCTGGAAGAAATATTGTTTTAATTTTCAAACTCTTCAGCTCTTTCGAAGATAGAACTGTGTAAAAATATGACTTACAGTGAAAAACATCTCAAAATGGTCTTTCTGCCCTACATCAGTCACGTATACTATCCACTCCGCTTTTTCCTCATTAAGGCGATACCTACATACACACGTGCAGACATTCAGGAAGGGTCTGTTTTGGGGGATAAAGATCTGAAAAAGTCTTTTGTCTGATCAAATTAGATGTTTTAAAAGATATGAGCGTGCGGGTGAGGGTGTATGGCTGTGTTTTGATCCAGAGGTAAATACCTCTTATTATGACTTCACTATGACGAAACATGCTGTTTATTTATTTTTTTAATGGTTCAGATTCAAAAAGGGAATAAAAAATTATATGTTTGATCAACTCGGCATTCATATCAAGATAACTAACCACAAAGCTGCGAGATCTGTTGAGGCATAGTTGAAACCTCCATCTCTTTTCACAACAATAAGAGGTATCTTTTTTCCTTCGATAAATATCACCTGAGCTCCATCACTTTCTTCAATTAAACCCTTTTCCCTCAACAGATCTAGAGTCCCGGGAATGAAAGGATTATAAAAGCTCTCACCCTGCATTTAATGGAATTTAAAGCTAACTCATAAACTGCAAATATGTGTACGTCTATACTCTAAGAGCATATCAAGAGAAGGAAAAATTATACCTTTTCTTCCAAGTGGACACCCAAACGCTCATATACTTTTTCGAAACCCTTTCTGCTTATCTCGCATATTTGTGCCCACGCATTTCGGTACCTTTCGTCGCCACCCTAATTCAGAATTCATAATATTTATAATTAAAATAAGGTAAGATGATCAAGCTACTCAGGAAAAGGACAACCACTTTGAAGGGGGTTTTAATCATAGACGTATTTATCAATTCACCTGGAGTTTGACTACCGCCTGCTGAGCTCTCTCTTTGAATTCAGAATCATCATCAAATCTCTTCTTCGATGCCTTATAGAACACCTATCAAAGCATCACTTGGACATCCAATGATTAATAATGTTGCAATTTTTAAATAACGGGAAGAAGTTAAACTGAGAGCAATCAGAAAAATGATCTATATAACAATGAGTATCCCCACACGGTCTGATTTCAAGGTCGATTTGCTCACCTCAAGTTCTCCAATAGCTTGATCATTAACTTCCCCATTAGGGAACCTTTCAAATAGGAACTCGATCAACATTCCAAACTGCAAAAAGAAAAAAGTTCAGATTTTTTTCATTTCAACAAGGAAGATCGGAAAAAAAAAAGAACTCCAAGAACCTGAGTGCCCCAATCCCCAACGTGATTTCTTCGGAGCACATCAACTTTGGAAAACTCAAGCATACGTGCTAGAGTATCTCCAATGATCGTCGATCGTAAATGACCCACATGCATTTCTTTCGCTATATTGGGAGACGAAAAGTCTACGATCGCCCTTTTCACTGGAGGCTTCGGTGCCCATGTGTCGATACCATCTGTCAACATCTTATGAATATTCTGCAGAAATGACAACGAAAACCTTAAATAACATAAAACGTCAAGTCAAAAATGTAATTTACGCTTTAAAAGAGTTTGTATAGATAAACTACCGTAGCCATCCATTTCTTTGATAACTTAATATTTATAAACCCAGGACCAGCTATGGAGCAAGATTCTATCACATCAGATGTCGGAAGATTTTTTATGATACCCTACAACATAAAGATTTAACGCACTGTTAAAAAACTTCTCTTTATATATTCAACATTGATAACAATTCACGTTCACAAAAAATATTACCTGTGCAACGGGTTGCGGTCCTTTAAATTCGGTCCCCTTACCTTTTATTTTAACCCATATGCCCATCGCATTGTTACTGTTACCAAATGTAAATATTTCTAAATTAAAAACTCAAAATGTAGTCGATATTTATAATGTATACGATACTAATCAACGAACATATACCATTGATAATCGCCAAATTCCTTTTTCGCACACGCAACAATAATAGGCGCCACATCTTGCAGATCAGGTACAGTAAGTTTCAATGAAGCCTCAATCACCTTCGAAATTTGTTCTTTTAAACTCCATGAATTAACTTCCTGTATTACGATAACGAAACGTTTGACATTGTCATATTAAGTCTTAACTGTAGTTTCACAGTCCAATATCTATACATAATATCTACTTACATTTACAGCAGCCATGGTTGATGTAGAATGAGTACAATTAACAGAAAAACTTCTTCTTCTAGAAGCTTCTTTCAAAATATCTATCTAGTTTATCAGTAACAGAAATGTAAATAAAATTGGAAATAAATTAACCTAATTGCATGCATTAATATGAAATGAAATTAAAATATTATATATACATATAGATATATGTATATATATATGTATATATATATATATATATATATATATATATATATATATATATATATATATATATGAAATGGAAAATGAACTTACAATTGGTAGAAGGAAGGGGGCGGAAGAGAGAGAGGCGAGGAGGAGAGAGAAAGGATTTCTCGATTATGAACATTGAAACCATTTTAGGGTTTTTTAAGGGTTTTTAATTGGCTGCTGCTTGGAATTGGGGCTTTTTCTAAAGATAATGGTGATTTTACAATTATGGTACATGGAGTATTGCTATAGTGATGAATTTAGTTCTTTACTTTTCGCTTTCTATTTTGGTATAAGTCGTGGATGGTATTCAATGTTTAGGCCTAGGGAACTCGATGTTGGGTGTGATCGGCTGACCGCCGTCAAGAAGTGTGATGGATATTTGATATAGCCCGACCTGACTAGTAGATATCGTCTACTTTAGTCTTTATTCAACTCATGGAATTGTAACTTAGTTAGACTCGTAACATCGATCCATAACGTTTTTGCTAATTCAAGGTAAGTTTATATCTATTGTCTCCTTTTACTAGGTGATGTGGACAAAGAAAGCATCAATACCCCCCCCCCCCCCCACACACACACACACACACCCCGACTTTTCATTCTCGAATAATGGTCGATCGGAAAAAAGATCATGAATGTAAATGAAATGTTGATTTTATACCAATATCAATAATATAAATCAACCCAACTAGTCGATGATGGTTACCATAACGAATGAAGTTATACATTTTTGTGGAATTTGATTTTTGTAATCACAAACGGATATAAGAATAAAGTATATATGGTTGATAAATTATGACACAAATAGGTTCAAATTTATAGAAAATAGATCATATATATATGAAACTTAAAGGGTTATTTACTTAAATAACAACATAATTTTTTATTTGTCTCTAATAAAACAACTTATTTTTTTTTTGTCTTAATTAGCCTATTTTTTCTATATTTTGTCTCTTTTGTACCATCCAAATTTGTGAAATTTTTTCCGACATTGTTATAACGTAACATAATTAGCTTATATGCTCAAAACACCATAACTAATTATTACAAAACTCGGTTTCTTTGTCTCTTTTCTCCCTTCACTTCAGGATAGATTTAAAGAACCGAACCAGTCTGATCCTAAACTTCGTAGTGACCTTTTTCGCTCCTTGAACGATATTGATAGGGAGTTCTTGGTTTCTCCCTTCACTTTGGAGGAAGTTAAAAAGCTTGTAGGAGTGATAAATCTCTCGCACCTAATGGTTTAAATTTTCGATTTATTAAAAAGGTACTAAGATTTTTTATAAGTAGATTTCTATAATTACCTAAACCATTATGAAGTCTCGGGCCAGTTAGCTAGAGGGTGTAATCCATCGTTTATAGTTCTTATCCCTAAAAAGAATGATCTTATAGAACTCTCGGACAACCGTCCTATCAGCTTACTTGATTGTATGTATAAAGTTCTCGCTAAGATTTTGTCGATCCGTTTAGCAAGAGTCATTCATAAAGTATTTGGTCCCAACCAAAAAACGTTTATTAGTGGGAGGCAAATTCTAGAAGGTGTGTTAATCGCCAATGAAGTTATTAATCACGCTTCTCATTTTGGTCAAAATCTTTTATTATTTAAAGTCGATTTTGAAAAAGCTTTTAACTGTGTAAACTATAATTTCTTATTGGATGTCATACTTCAAATGGGGTTTGGATCAAAGTGGTGTTCTTGGTTCTCCTTCTAAGGAATTTATAATGCATCGAGGTCTTCGGTAGGGAGATCCTCTCTCTTCGTTCCTTTTTCTTATAGTTGCGGAAGCGCTTCAAATCTCTTTTCTCGAAGCATGTAATAAAAACCTTTATAGGAGGGTTATTTTTGTGTAGCGATAATTCCAATATTTCGCTTCTTCAATATGTTGATGATGCTCTTTTGTTTGGAGAGTGGTCTAGTTGGAATGCAAAGAAACTAAAAAAAATTCTTAAGTGCTTCGAGAAGGCTTCGGGCTTAAAAGTGAATCTTGCTAGAAGCAAGTTATATGGTATTTGTGTAGGGGTTGAGGAAATTACGAGAGTTGCTAATGAAAAAAATTGCGGTTTAACACTCTCTTCCGTTTAATTATGGGTTTGTCGGTTGGAAAACGAATGAACAAAGTGAATAGTTGGACTCACGTAATTAATTGTTTGACAAAGAGATGAATTTTATCCATCGAAGGTAGGCTAACCTTATCTAAAGCGGTGCTTGGTAGTATTCCTTATATTACTTGTCTTTATTTAAAACCCCCTCGAAAGTTATTGATATTCTCGAAGGCATTCGAAGACCGGTTTTTTGGGGTTTCAAGGACGGACAAAAAGGTATTTCATAGGTAAGTTGGACAAAAATTTGCCTGAGTAAAGACAAGGGGGGATTGGACGTGGGCTCCCTTCGAGATTTTAATCTAAGTCTTTTAGGCAAGCGGAGATGGCGATTTTAAACGAGTCTAACAGCCTTTGGAGAAAAGTAATCTCGACCTTCTATGAAAATCACGGTGGTTTCATGGATCCTAGTTGATGGAGGGGCTTGGAATCGTATTTTAAGTAACTTAAAGGTTATTGACAATCTTGATTTCGGTTTTGGTACCTCTTTTGTGAAAAAAAGTCAATAATAGAGAATCAACAAAATTTTGGGAAGATGTTTGAATTGCTCCTGAGCACCCTCTAGAATTAAAGTTTCCCCCCGCTTATACGCCCTCGAAATTAACAAAGGAGTTTTGGTATGCGATCGATTCTCGGGCTAAAACTTGGTTTGGAGTTGGAGATCTGCTACAGGGGAAGGGTATTATATGATAGTAACTCTCGTATCACTATAGTGGAAAGCTTTCATTTGACTTGCGACTGTCCTGATAAATGACTTTGTCTCTTGATGTTCAAGGCTTGTTTAGCGTTAAACGTCTTACATACCTCATCCAAGATCCCTCCATTAAAGCCATCAACTCCGTTTTGCGTTATTTATGGAATTCTTGGATCCCTATTAAAGTTAATGTCTGTGCTTGGAGGGCTTCTATTGATCGGCTTCCTACTTTTTTGAATCTGCACCTCATGGGAGTTCGAGTCCCAACCACTCTTTGTCCGTTTTGTAAGCTTAAAGAAGAAGATATTTCTCATTGTTTTTTTAGATGGCGTGCTACGAAATTGTTGTGGTTTAAGACATCTAGTTGGTGGAAGGTTGAGTTCCCTAATAATATTGGTTATAAAGCTATCGCGCTCAACTCTATCAAGACCTTAGGTAAAAATGCTACAAAGGCTTTTTACGGAGTATGTCACATCCTTGTCTGAGCAATTTGGAAATGGCGCAATCATTTGTCTCATGCCACGGAAGCCGAACAAGGTTAAATTCTCCATAAAAATGTGTTCTCACAACTTCAAAGATTCTCTCTAATGTGGATTTCAAATAGATCGAGGATGTCTTCAAACGACTGGTTGGGTTGGATTTCTAACCCCGCGTCTTGTTCCACTTAATTTCTTAAGTTTTATCTTTGGTTTTGGTGTGTCTTTGTTGTTTATTTTAATTCTTTATCTATGTTCTTGTAGTTGGCTTCCTCCATGGGAGCCCTCTTTATTTTCCTCATAATTTGGGGTTTTAATGATATTCCTCGTTTCAAAAAAAGAATTATTACAAAACTCGGAAAATTTTTAAAAAAAATCTATTAACTTTTATGCTTAAAACATGAAAATTGACACTCAAAAGAGGCAAGTAATATACTAACACCTAAATAATGCAAACTAATAATCTTGTCGGCAAGATTTTTACTAATTCAGATCACACGGATGATAACTTAGCAGATCCTTTTACAAAGACACTGGGAAAGGCGAAGTTAACTCACGTAGCTGAGGGGATAGGACTTCGTTTATCTAGTAATCACATGTAAATCCGTGGATTTAGTATTTGGATATATGGATGTAATAAACAAATTTATTTATGAATGAAATAATATTTGTGATATTTTGTTTTCATTTATTATAATATTTGTATCCTATTTTTCATGTTTTATCCTTGAATAATACTGTGTAATATCATTCTAAATATCCGTTGTCAATTGATCATATGGGAATATGATTGAATTAATACAATATTTGAGTGTTTAGTCAGCTTGGCTCACTAACTCACATGATATCCATTATGATGCATACTGGATTATCCCACATGAATCATTACTTATGGATCCTTGTCATTAAGTATAATTCATAAGGTTTAATTATCCTTAGACTTAAGATACAAGTTGATACTCATGTACGTAGTACATTATTTGATCATAGTCAATACTATTCCTGAACAAGGGTAGCAAAAAGGCTATTTTTGGTAATGTTGCGAAATACGATGACTACCAGTTGTATTCAAGATAGGATTTGTTCCTTCAGTGAAAGCTGAAGTTAGATACTTACTGGGCCACTTATGGATACTTAAGATGTTTGTCTGGCCGGACCCAAATAAATCTAGATGTGTCTCGATAGTATTTGGTAATCTTTAAGTGATTCGCGAAATGAGAAACAGTAGTTAAAATGAATGATTTTGATCCATCTACCTATTTTAACTAGAGTATCTTAACAAAAGGATATGAACCGACTATAGACTCACAATGATTTTGGAGAAACTTCACTCGTTCATTTATGGGAGCATTGATATGTTGCTAGACATTAATCAATGTTATCATGTTTATTTGAACTTATTCAAAAGTGGGAGATGTATGTATTTGAATAGTGTCGAATAAATATGTGACTGTAAATGTGTAAGACTACGGGAGCGCTCACATCGACATTTAGACACGACTATTAGTTTAACATATTTAGTAAATATTACTTAAAAGGTTAAGTATAATGTTTATTAAATGGAGGGTCTATTATGTAAATAAGGAGTTGTAATATAACTCAAACTCTAAGATTTGAAAACGTATAAATAAAAGATAAACCCTAAACCCTAATTACTACCATTGAAACTTTATGTTTAAGCCGATTGTTGTAAAAAGCTTAAACAAGTATTGACATACTGGTATGTCGATAAAGAGGGTGTCGCGTACGCTACCGTGGTAAAAACCTTACGTTAGGTTTTCATTATTTCGTTTGCTCAATAAGGTACACACTTTATATCCGACTTATTATTTACTATGTGATCCTTATTTTCCGCTGCATGTAATTATTTGATAATTTGACTCGAGGCTATACCTAGTGCAAGTCGCGATTACAAGTGCATTTATAAATTTTATATCTCTTGTTAACATTTTTACTATTAACATGCGGTTATATAAAGATAAAGTATTTTAGATAGATGAACAAATGAATTCCCAATTAAAAAGTTTAGAATTTGATATAAAATCATCAATTGTTAACAAATGTTAGTATTTAGTTTGAAGCAATACAAAAATTGTTATAATCGTTCACTCCTGGAAATATATATATATATATATATATATATATATATATATATATATATATATATATATATATATATTCATTTTTAACAAGTAAAGTGGTTAAATATCTGATTTATTTAATTCATATGATTTGGAAAAGAGAAAATAAACACTTTCGTTCTAAAATTACCATAAAGTCTTATTAGTCAATAAACTATATTTGTTGTATGTGTCTTTTTTCGTTGAAGGTATATTACTATATTTATTTATAATGAAAAACGGATTTTTATATTTTTTCATTTTATAAGACAAAAAATAATCACATGTTTCTTCCATTCTACTAAAACAAAATATTGTTATAAATGATGTTATAAATGAATATGACTATCCATATTCTTAACCTATTTTCTATTTAGTGATACACTTATTACTATGGACATGTAAAGCCCTATAAATAGTGGCATCTTGTTATTGTAAGACACACATCTAGAAATGACAAGTACTAGCTTTTCTCTCTAATATCTTTATCTAATGTTTTGCTATTAGGCTATTATTATAACACGTTATCAGCACGAGTCTCTAGTAACTCGATTCTAATAAGTCGTTGAATTTGAAGATCCCATCCTACAAGTAAGCATTACTTTTATATTTATATAATCATAGCTCTACTTGAAATGATGATTTTATTTACTTGTTATTGTTAAAATTATAATAAGAGTTATATACGTTTAAATCACTATATAGTACATGTCATATATATGCCACTGATTGTTTTGCTCTGTTAATTACATGTATAACTATATAAGATTTTTTAAAAATATATTTTCAAATA
The DNA here is from genome assembly GCA_910822075.1 of Senecio squalidus. Classification (NCBI taxonomy): domain Eukaryota; kingdom Viridiplantae; phylum Streptophyta; class Magnoliopsida; order Asterales; family Asteraceae; genus Senecio; species Senecio squalidus. The sequence continues at coordinate 41,727,958 of CAJVGC010000592.1, read as the reverse complement.
TCAATATGAAAATTGAAATGAATAACTAAATAGGTTTTCTTCATACATGTTTTTAAAAGACATACTACTATTTTTACTATTGTTACATTCAACAATATTTGATTCGATATGATTTTATTAATAATGTTAAAATTGTGATAAATGATGCATTTATAATAATTGTGACGATCTGATGTTCCTCCTTGAAATGTTATTTAAATAATTGAAAGAGAAATAAGTGTTGGTTTTTAATATCTAAACAGTACTAATCATTAACATTTAATAGTATTTTGTATTTGAAACGGTTATTTACTACAATAATATTTTGTATGCTTAGATTTCTCTACAACTATTACTTGGCAGTTACATGTTTTTTTTATCTTCATGATACCTACGTTATATTTTATTTATTTATGTTTATTTTCCTTATTTTAATGCTTGTATTATTCAAATTTTTCATATAAGTTTTACATCAAACAGTTTAGTTACATCACTTAAAGACAATTTCATTTAGTGGTATGTTTACCTATAACTGTTTATTATACACATTGTCGTTACATATATTTGATAATATTTTTGTTATTGTATTACAAAACTAAATCACAAGTATTAACCCTTATTTGTTGCTACAAATTACTTTGCTATATGTTTTCATACCGATTGCATTGCTTATTAAAATATCCACTTATATATTATCTGTTCATGCATATATACGTGATACATGTTTAGTCAAAATTTTGGATATTTTAAAATGTGTAGAGATATGTAGAAAAACTATCCTACTCTGTAATAGTTTTTTCAATATTATAAGTTATACGAAAAATTTATCATATATCTTTCTAGACTAAAGTAAATTAACTATTTTATAATATAGTTCATCATGTCAAACATTGCAAAGCTTGATTTTTTGGCCCTAGACATCACTGGAAAAAACTATTTGTCATGGGTTTTGGATGCTGAAATGCATCTAGATGCTAATGGCCTTGGTGATGCAATTAAAGAAGAAAATGAAACATCTGCTCAACAAAAGGCCAAGGCAATGATTTTCTTACGCCATCATCTTCATGAGGCTTTGAAAACTGAGTACCTCACGGTCAAAGACCCACTTATCCTTTGGAACAATTTGCGAGAAAGATATGACCATCAGAGGACTGTAACATTGCCTAGAGCTCGTTATGAATGGGGTCACTTAAGGCTCCAAGATTTCAAGTCAGTAAGTGAATATAACTCAGCCATGTTCAGAATTACTTCCCAAATGAACTTATGTGGTGAAAATATAACTCAAGAGCAAATGCTAGAAAAAACCTTTTCCACCTTTCACGCATCAAACATGGTCTTGCAACAACAATATCGTGAAAGAGGTTTTCAAAAGTACTCTGAATTGATTTCATGCTTACTTGTGGCTGAGCAAAATAATGAACTTCTAATGAAAAACCATGAGACCCGTCCAACCGGCACTGCCCCATTCCCAGAAGCGAATGCGGTGCAATATAATCACAATGGAACTCGTGGTCGCGGTCGTGGACGCGGCTTTGGGCGTGGACGTGGTCGTGGTCGTGTCAATGGTCGTGGTCGTGGGTATGGTAGAGGAAACTTTCATGGTACTCAATTTAAAAGCACAAATCGCCATCAGAAGTGGCAAGACAATGGCAAAGGAAAAATGAATGAACGAGGTGGCAAAAACCAATACATGTTATCGTTGTGGAGGTGAAAATCATTGGGCTCGTACTTGTCGTACAGCCAAGCATCTTGTGGAACTATACCAACAAGCTCTTAAAACCAAAGGAAAAGGGGTAGAAGTGAATTTTGCTTATGATGATGGAAAAGTTGATAGCCCCAATGGTCCTGAAGACCATACTAATGCAACTCATTTGGATATTGGTGATTTCCTTACTAATGAGTGATTAGTAAAAGAAAACCAAGAAATTATCTATCCTTTTCAGTTATTCCAATTACTTTTAATGTTTTTTCTTATTTTATTTGAGAGGTTTTGGTACTATTTTGATAAACTTATTTTTGGTTGTTTTAAGACTTAAAATTTTACGAGATATTTATTTATGGTAATTTCTTTTGTGTTTTTGAAGAATATGAGTTGTCTAGCTACTTTGGCTATTGGTGATGAAGATATGTGTCTAGTGGATAGTGCAACTACACATACAATTATTAAGAAAAGAAAATATTTCTCTAATTTAATTTTACAAGAGGCAAATGTTAGCACTATATCTGGTAGTGCAAAATTGATTGAAGGCTCTGGAAGAGCAAGCATTTCATTACCAGGAGGAACACAATTTAATTTTGATAATGCATTATATTCCCCCATGTCTCAAAGAAATTTGATAAGCTTTAAAGATATTCGTAAAAACGGATACCATGTTGAGACGACATGTGAAGGACCTAATGAGTACCTTAATATTACAAATACTATATAAGGTAAAAAGTATATAATTGAGAAATTACCCGCATTTTCCTCCGGTTTGTACTACACTAAAATAAGTGCAATTGAATCAAACGTAGTCATAAACCAGAAGTTTATGGACAGAGAGAAATTTATTATTTGGCATGACCGGTTGGGCCATCCTGGTTCATTGATGATGCGAAAAATCATTGAACAATCATGTGGGCACCCTTTGAAGAACCACAAGATTCTTCAATCTAATGATATTACATGTGATGCTTGCTCAAAAGGGAAGTTGATTATTCGTCCATCAGTAACTAAGGTAGGGTTTGAATCCCTTAATTTTCTAGAAAGGATACATGGGGATATATGTGGGCCCATACATCCTTCTTGTGGACCATTTAGATATTTTATGGTTTTAATTGATGCATCAACTAGATGGTCACATGTTTGCTTATTGTCAAGTCGTAATTTAGCGTTTGCAAGATTACTTGCACAATTAATACGATTAAGAGCACATTTTCCCGATTTTCCTATAAAGGCAATTCGTTTAGACAATGCCGGTGAATTTTCATCTAAAACGTTTAATGATTATTGTATGTCTATTGGGATAAGTGTTGAACATCCTGTAGCTCATGTTCATACACAAAATGGGATGGCTGAATCACTTATCAAAAGACTTCAAATGATTGCTAGACCAATGATTATGAAAGCAAAGCTACCGGTTTCTACTTGGGGTCATGCTATTTTACATGCAGCATCCCTGATTCGCATCAGGCCAACAAGTTATCATAATTTCTCCCCAGTACAATTGGTTTTTGGTCAGGAACCAAATATTTCCCATCTAAGGATTTTTGGTTGTGCAGTATATGTTCCAATTGCTCCACCACTACGCACAAAGATGGGACCTCAAAGGAGGTTGGGAATATATGTTGGGTATGAATCAGCATCTATAATAAAATATTTAGAGCCATCAACGGGGGATTTATTTACGGCTAGATTTGCTGATTGCCATTTTGATGAAACGAAATTCCCAACATTAGGGGGAGAGAATAATAAGCTGGAAAGTGGAATTACTTGGAATGAATTATCATTATCTCATCTTGATCCTCGAACTAAACAATGTGAACTTGAAGTTCAAAGGATAATTCATTTACAAGGATTAGCAAATCAATTACCAGACGCATTCACTGACCCAAGAAAAGTGACTAAGTCACATATACCAGCTGTTAATGCTCCAATAAGAGTTGATGTCCCAGAAGGACAATCCAACATCGCTAATGAATCTAGGGCACGCTTGAAGCGTGGTAGACCAATCGGTTCCAAAGATAAAAATCCTCGAAAGAAAAAGGGAGCAAATATTAAGGATGGTCAATTTGAGGTGAAAGATACAAGAGAAGAGTCTCCTGAAGAGACGCTAGACATTACGGTTCCAGAAGAACCCCAGGTACCTGAAAATGAAGAGATCTCGATAAACTATATAATGTCTAGAACCGTATGGAACCGAAACAAAATCGACGTCGATGATACTTTTGCATATAATGTAGCGCTAGAAGTGATGGGAAATGATGAGGATCAAGAACCAAAATCTATACAAGAATGCAAACATAGAAATGATTGGCCAAAATGGGAAGGCGCAATTAAGGCAGAATTGAATTCTCTCGCGAAACGAAAAGTTTTTGGATCAGTTGTCCGTAGACCTGAAGGAGTCAAACCCGTTGGGTATAAATGGATCTTTGTGAGAAAAAGAAATGAGAAAAATGAAATTATAAGATATAAAGCGCGATTGGTGGCACAAGGTTTTTCACAAAGACCTGGAATAGATTATGAGGAGACATATTCTCCTGTGGTGGATGCAACAACGTTTCGATATCTTATTAGTCTGGTAATACAAGAAGGAATTGATATGCGTCTATTAGATGTTGTAACGGCCTATTTATATGGCTCACTTGATACAGAAATTTACATGAAAATCCCTGAAGGATTTAATCTGCCTGAATCATGTAAAATAAACTCTCGAGAAAACTATTCAATCAAATTGAACAAATCATTATATGGGTTAAAACAATCTGGGCGTATGTGGTATAATCGCCTTAGTGAATATTTGATGAAAGAAGGTTATAAAAATGACTCTATTTGCCCATGCATTTTTATAAAAAGATCCGGATCTGAGTATGTTATAATTGCTGTCTATGTTGATGATTTGAACATAATTGGAACTCCAGGAGAGCTTCCAAAGGCAGTTGAATATTTAAAGAAAGAATTTGAAATGAAAGACCTTGGAAAGACAAAGTTTTGTCTTGGATTACAAATTGAACATTTCAAAGATGGAATCCTTGTGCATCAAGAAGCGTATATAGAAAAATTGCTAAAAAGATTCTATATGGAAAAATCCCATCCACTTAGCACTCCAATGGTTGTGAGGTCACTCGATGTTGAAAAAGATCCTTTTCGACCTCCGATGGAGAATGAAGAAATTCTTGGTCCAGAAGTACCATATTTAAGTGCCATTGGAGCATTGATGTTTCTCGCAGGTCATACACGACCCAACATATCATTTTCTTTAAATTTGTTGGCAAGATATAGTTCATGTCCTACAAGGAGACATTGGAATGGGATTAAGCAAATATTTCGGTACCTTCAAGGAACAAAGGACATGGGTTTATATTTTGCTAACTCATCCAAAACGAGTTTAGTCGGTTTTGCAGATGCAGGATATATGTCTGATCCTCATACAGGTCGATCTCAAACTGGATATGTATTCACAAGTGGCGGTACTGCAATTTCATGGCGTTCTGTAAAGCAAACAATCACAGCAACTTCATCCAATCATGCAGAGATCTTAGCAATCCATGAGGCAAGTCGGGAATGTATTTGGTTACGAAATGTGACAAACCATATTCGTGAGTCTTGTGGGCTACATTCAGGGGACGAAGCGCCTACCATATTATTTGAAGATAATGCAGCATGCATCGCTCAACTTAAAGAGGGATACATCAAGGGCGACAGGACCAAGCACATCCTACCGAAGTTCTTTTTCACTCATGACTTGCAGAAGAGTGGTGATATCATTGTTCAAAAAATCCGTTCAAGTGACAATCTAGCAGACCTATTTACCAAGGCACTTCCTACTGCACCATTTGAGAAACTCGTTCATGGAATAGGTTTGCGCAGACTCAAGGAGTTGAAGTGATGTGCTCATTAGGGGGAGAAATACGCGTTGCACTCTTTTTCCCTTCGCCATGGTTTTGTCCCACTGGGTTTTCCTGGCAAGGTTTTTAACGAGGCAACATCCATAAGCGTATTTTAATAACATGTACTCCTTTTCGAAAAATGGATAGTCAAGGGGGAGTGTTATAAATGATGTTATAAATGAATATGACTATCCATATTCTTAACCTATTTTCTATTTAGTGATACACTTATTACTATGGACATGTAAAGCCCTATAAATAGTGGCATCTTGTTATTGTAAGACACACATCTAGAAATGACAAGTACTAGCTTTTCTCTCTAATATCTTTATCTAATGTTTTGGTATTAGGCTATTATTATAACAAATATTACATTATAGTGCCTAAATATTACAATATAGTGCCTTCACATTTTACTTATGATCTACTACACATCATATGCTATATATTTCAAGTTATCAATTCTCCCACAACTTGAAGCAAAATTTGTTCTTCACATCCGAACTTTTTATAATGGGTTCAACTTATCATACTCTTCTCGTTACATTACTCGTCCTCTTATTGGGTGTTATTTTCTTCGCCATCTCCCCTGCATTGGGAGGCAAGACACTTGAGGACGAAGATGATTAGGAGCGCATACATAATTTGAGCGATCCAATTGTGCAACACGTTGTAAAGTTTGCAGTAAAAACACATAATGCACAACGTCACACTGCATTGGTAATAGACAGTTTGCTAGAAGGTTATACGAAGGAGGATGATGGAACAAATTACAGACTCACCATTACAAGCCGAGATCATGGTGATGAAGATATATTAAGAAAATACGAGATGCTTGTTATTAAAAGGAATGACGTTTTGGATCTTCGATACTTTAAAGGACCTATTTGATGTTAATTTAGGTGATTTAAGGGAACTACAATGTCAAATGTATGGGTTAAATTTTGTTGTTGACAAAAATGTTTAACCCATTATTTCTCTATTCTATATATAAACTAAATAAAGAGTTAAATCTTTTATGATAACAATTGCAATAGTTTCTCTTTCGCATTATCATACCAAAATAACGCAAGTGTCACTCACTAAGATGTTAACCATAGGACCAAACAATATTGTTTTTTATTTTCTCATTATAGAATTTTAAAGTTCATGAATACATGTATTAAAACCTTAGTTTTTAAAAGTTATGAACCATGTAGTTCGATTTTTTGACATTTAGTGGTGTTTGGTTTAGGGACGAAGCTTTGAAGGAAGTTGAAGGGGTTTCGACCCCTCCAAATATTCGAGAATTTTGAAAAATTTGTATTACATTCGTTACATTCGGAAATTTAAGTGTTTTTTCTTAGCATTTTGGTATTTTGGTGTGGTGGTGTTTGCTTATGTCTTTGAGATGTAGTTGTTAACTTTATTCATTTTTATTTATTTTTTACTATTTATTTTTATACAACTTCTAATGTTTTGCTAGTTTTTAATATATCTATTATAAAATATATATTCAAAATTCATTTATTAAAAGATAGTTAAACATGTGTTAGATGCCTAGATAGGATAGATATACTTTGTTTTCAACATCAACTAACAATTTAAGCAATTTGGTATCAGAAAATAAAACGTCATTACCGACTATATTGATAAAATTTGACAACAATAATCTTGAACGAACCTATAAACCACTACAAATAGCCTTCCACCGAAATGGCACACAACAACACTTATTAAAACCGGTCCGATAGATTTCATAATATAAATTTAGGCGTCTATGAAGAAAGAATCAAAGATGTAACATAGTTACACGAAATGTCTTTTAACATAAATAACAAGAATCGAGCTTTAGGGCGTGCGATAAAGGCGATCATATATGGTCCAAAGTTTTAGGGGCCATTTTTTTGTATTACATATGTATATGTGCTCGTTAAATTTCGGTTTCTATACATAAAATTATCGTAGTACTACATAAACTATACTTATATATATATATATATATATATATATATATATATATATATATATATATATATATATAGATTGGGGTTCAAAAGAGATCTCTATTTTTCTAAAGATCTAGGGATCCACTTTCTAGCCACTCATTTTTTCTTTTTTTTTTTTTTTTTTTTTTTTTTTTTTTTTAAAAATTTTTTTTTTTTTTTTTCTTTTTCCTTTTTTTTTAATTTTTTTTTTTTTTTTTTTTTTTTTCGGAAATCACATTTGATTTTCAACCTTACTTTTAAAAATCACATGTGATTTTCAATCTATAAATCTTTTTTGGGTAAAATCACGTTTGATTTTAAAAATTATTGATTATTTTTTACCAAAACCACATGTGATTTTTAACCTACAAACTATTTTGCTTATAAAATCACATGTGATTTTCGACAAAAAAAAAATTCATTATAAATTTTGGTTTTTGAAAATCACATGTAATTTCAATTTTTTACAAAAAAAATCACATGTGATTTTGAAAAAAAAAAAGTTAAGTAAAACATAGCAAAAAAAAAAACAGAATTAAAAAATGAAAAAAAAAAAAAAAATATATTAAGGGAAAAATGAGTGGCTAATAAGTGGATCCCTAGATCTTTAGAAAATTGGATATCCCTATTGAACCTCACCCTATATATATATATATATATATATATATATATATATATATATATATATATATATATATATATATATATATATATATATATATATATATATATATATATATATATATATATATATATATATATATAGAGAGAGAGAGGTTGGTTCTTGTAAACCAAACTTTAAGATAAAATAAGTAAAACAAAAATTAAAAAATTATTTATAACATTGCAATTTTTGTATTATTGTTCATTTTAACCATATTTCAAACTTAAAAAAAAGAAGTTTTGTTGTTCATTAAAAAATGGATAGTTTTATTGTTGTGCATTTAATTTGAATATTTACTACACAAAACCATGATTTTGATTCACAACCCCTATACGACATATATTTTGATGCATATCAAAACTTATTTTTTAAAGTTTGTTATAATTGAGTAAATAAATATAATACAAAATTACACATATCATAAATTATTTATTAATTTTTATTTATTTATTTTACTTTAAGTATTATTTTATAAGAACATCTTAATATATATATATATATATATATATATATATATATATATATATATATATATATATATATATATATATATATATATATATATATATATATATATATATATATAGAGTGGTTCATGCGAGAACTCAAAATTTTGCGAGAACTGCGAGAACTCAATCTGAACCTTTGATTATTTGATCAATGGCTAAAATTCGTGATGGCAGTTTCGTAAATAAGTAGAAGAATAAATATTATTTTATTAGAATTAAAAGGGTAGTAATGGTATTTTGCATAATCCCTAAATATAATATCTCTCCTCTATAACCCTAAAACCTTCCATCCCTTTTTCCAAAACTGCAGATCCTTTTTTTTCTATCTCTATAACCTAAAACCGTCCGCTCCTTTTTCCAAAACTACAAATCTTTTTTTTTCTATACAAAAACGACGATTTTGTACCTCATAGAGATATTATTGTGTGTGTTATGCAAGTGTCAGTTTGGATATGTGTTCGTGTGTGTATGTGTATGTGTAATTGTGACATGTTGGTGGGCATAAGATTCACTGTGATTTTGCATATGGAGTACATGAGAAATATTATACAGGTTTCTATTTTATTTTATTGCATATTGTTCTTTATTATATCATATTGTATCACTTTTAGTATTTAAAAATACTTTTCATGTATTGTTGTTCGGTAATATGTAGTATATTACTTTTACTACTTAAAAAGAAGAATTTTTTTGATGACACTTTATCAATACAATCCATTATATATTATTTTATTTATGATCGTTTATGAACATAACGTAATGGTATTTGTTTCATTTATTTGTACATAAACTCATTATCACTGTCTTTTGTTTCTTTCAGATTCTTTTTAGGTTTGTAATCATGTTGATCGTAATTTTTCAGGTTTATGTTAAGATCTATCAAGAAGACGAAGTTTATAATTTGGTGAAGCATTGTTTTTAGTTTTGTTAATAAAGAAGAAAGTCAAATGTACACGTTTCTAATGAAGAAGAAGAACCAAATTTCTACATGTTCAAATGAGAACATTGACTTCGCCTTTATTGATAAGTTATGATCATTTAAGTTGTTCAATTGTGAACACCTATATGTGCATATATGAACAAATCTAATTGTTGGTTTGTTGGTCGAGAAAATAGAATCTTCGTGCTTGTTTATATTGTTCATTTCAGTTATTGGTATTTTACTATTAAAAAATCCAGGATGTTCTCATTTTTATTTAAATTTTATTCAGTTTTATATTGTTCGTTCCTAAATACGTTAAGCTCAAAATTGACAATCTGTTCATCGATGAACATTTCAAAATATAACTCTTGACAGCTGCACTTGATAAATTAACATCAAACTTATTAAATTTTTTTACGAAAATATGTTGAAGCAAAGGATGAAAGAAAAAAATTCAAAAATTAAAAAGCCAAACAAAAAATTGAAAATTAGTAAATTACTAGTTTACCCTTTTTAATTAAAAAAAATATTTAATATAAGAAAATAAATTAGTGGCTAAGAATGAGTTTTCGCATAATTTTGAGTTCTCGCGTGAACGAGTCCCTATATATATATATATATATATATATATATATATATATATATATATATATATATATATAGATTGGGGTTCAAAAGGGATCCCTAATTTTCTAGAGATCAGGATCCATTCCTAACCACCCATTTTTCCTTATATCTTTGTTCTTTTTTTTTTTTCTTTTTTTTTCTAAATTTTTTTTTTTTACTTTTTTTCTAAAAAAAAAAATTTACTTTTTTCTTTTCCTTTTTATTTACCTTTTTTTTTTTTTTTTTTTTTTTTTTTTTTTTTTTTTTTTTCCGAAAATCACATTTGATTTTCAACCTTACTTTTTAAAAATCACATGTGATTTTAAAGCTACAAATATTTTATGGGTAAAATCACGTTGATTTTAAAAAATTATTGATTATTTTTTACCAAAATCACATGTGATTTTTAACTTACAAACTATTTTGCTTATAAAATCACATGTGATTTTCGAGAAACAAATTTTTCAAGTGTGACTTTAAAATTTATAAAGTTTGGTTTTTGAAAATTACATGTGATTTTCGACAAAAAAAAAAAAAAATTCACGTGTGATTTTAAAATTTATAAATCTTGGTTTTTGAAAGTCACATGTGATTTCAATTTTTTACAAAAAAATCACATGTGATTTTGAAAAAAAAAAAAGTTAAGTAAAACATAGCAAAAAAAAAAACCGAATTAAAAAACGAAAAAAAAATTTGAAAAAATAAATATAAAGGAAAAAATGAATAGCTAGGAAGCTTTGTGGTTTTGACCACTAAGTGAATTTGTGTGGCTAAGTGGATCCTTGGATCTCTAGAAAATTGAGGATCCCATTTGAACCTCACCCTATATATATATATATATATATATATATATATATATATATATATATATATATATATATATATATATATATATAATATATATATATATATATATATATATATATATATATATATATATATATATATATATATATATATATATATATATATATAACAAGTATCTACTATTACAATTTGCATTGAAAAAAATATAAATTAAATAAATTATAGTGTATTTAAAATGTCCGATGTTATTTTTGTACAACACTCTCAGATTCTCAGACCCGATCCTAAAAACAACACAAAATTTTCTAAAAATGTATTCCTGACTCATTGAAATTATTTTATTAGTAGTAATTACTTATGATTATACTAAATACATAATACTTTACAACATATACGTAACAAAGAAGAATGTATATTTTCTTAGTCAAATATATGTTATTTAAGATTGTTCAACAGCTTTTGGAGTCTTCAAGTTATGTAGTCAAAGTTTCGTTCCTTTATGATTTTGATGTGTTAGAATATTCAAATCTTGTTCGTCAAGAAATTTGTGAACCTAAATGTCTTTTTTTTTTCTTTCCTTTTTTATCTTTCTTTCAGATCGATTATTAGTTGCAATTAGTTGAATACTCAAATCTCAAGTTTGGCATGTCTCAAAGGTCAAATTGTTGTTTTCTTCTTGCAAGTTTATAATTTTTCTGGTAAAGATAATTTATAAATTGCTAAATCAATTATTTATTATTTGCCGTCTTCATAAGTACATATGGTGACAATTCAAAAACAAATTAAACTTTCATCAAACATAAGAGGTAAAATGACCGATCTTATCAACTGCATTTTTGTTGGATTTATTCAAAATAATTCATCTGCCAAGAGAAATTTGTTCAAATATAGGGGGTGTTTTTTTCGGCTTATATAATGGACTTGTAAGCTTATTTAATTTTTGATAAGCTTATAAACTCATAAACCGGAAAAACAGACTTATGAGTTTATTAAAAATCACATAAACTCATAAGTCTATTACATAAGCGCAAACAAACACCCCCATAAACAAGTATACTATAAGAACTTTTGATTGGTATGTCTAATTGACTTTCCGAATAACATAATTAAAACATTTTAATAAGTTAGTATCATAATCACCGAAGGATCAAGGACTAAAATTAAGGGATATTCAAATAAATAAGTGTTACGAAGCCTATTATTATATCAACATATAAAAAAAATCTTTGAAAATTTCTACACTATAAATTTACGTCGTTCGACAAGTTAAAGGATATCCATGACTACCTCAACCATCACCTATATCATAATATAAACACTTTTTCTTTCCATAATTTGAATCCATTACTTAAAAGCTTTTAATATATTACATATCTTATTAGACATAACAATTATACATATCTATCATCTTTCAATCTCTCGTAAGAGCACACGCAACAGTGCCATTAAACACCGCATTATTACACTCCATGGGCCGCCATGACTGGTCGGTTGCGTTGCGTGTGTAAAGCAGGTTATTACGTATTTTTTTATTTTCATTTCTTGTTTTCTTTTTATATATATATATATATATATATATATATATATATATATATATATATATATATATATATATATATATATATATATATGTATATCATAAAAAATAATTCTTTTTATTGTTAATTTCTTTTTAATATTATATACATACTAATACAATTATCTAGCTAATTATTTTTTCTTTTTAAATAAGTTATCATTTCTAGTTATATTAATGTATTTTTATTTTATTAATGTATTTTTATTTTATAATTAAAAGAATAAATAAAAAGTAAAAAAATTAATGGATCCAAAATAGTAAGTTATAGTTGAAAGTATTTATAATTTTATGTTATTGATTGAGTTATATTGACATGGTCTGAATATTTCGATATTATGAGTACGTGTACTCTAACAAACTCTCACAACCTAAGTAGGAGAAATTTTTTTTATCCAAAAAATAAAAAAATTATTAGACCAAAGACTCAAAAGCAAACTAGTGTTTTCCTTCCCTTCGAAGGTTGGAAAACCGGGGACCATGAACTTACACATACATTTACGAAAACTCTCGAGAAATGCTAAAGTGACCGACCGTGACCGTCGGCAAAACTAACGGACATAACTCACCCACATTCACCTATCCACGTCTGTAAATCGTCTTACGTCACTTGAGAAAGTTAAAAAAGAAAAAACCTTAATTCTGTAGAGTCATCTCAAGAGTCTACCGTAGCGATCGTAACCCAAAACGACACCGTTTAGGTATTTCTTCCTATTCGCACCATTTCTGGTAAAATTTGGAGTGTTTGGATACACCGATTAGGTTATCTAATCTTAGTATTTTAATTTTGATATACTCAATTGTGTGAATTTATTAGTAGTTAATTTTATTAATTTTTTTAACCGGAAATTTCCAATAATTAAACCTGTTACATGTTAGCAAAAATTCATCGGACTCGTAACTTTGATAGTTTTGTTTTTTTGTTGTATCCAACTCTCAAAACCGCTATTGTGTGTACTGAAACTTTTATTTTTTAACTGGATTATTTTGAGAAATTCCGTTACATCATTTGTGAAAAAATAAGAGGCAAAATACATAAAATAGAAATTCTGACAGTAGATACGCACGATAACAAAACGGATAAAAGCCAGTTAATAAAATGATTATGTGAATGAACGGTTTTAATTAATTGTGTGTGCTTGTGAGTTTAGTATATAAGGTTTAGTGATTGATTTGGAGTTGTTTTTGTGTTTAATTTGATATGATATAAGAAATGAGAATTTCGGAACTACTCGCTGCTTTTCTTCGTCTTCCATACTATCTGATCACAACAATTATTGTTTTCTTCAATCAACTTGCTAAGCTAATTTCCTCTAACCGCCGTACGATGGGGTGGGGAAACATATATAAGAGAAGGATGAAGGTTTTCACACTGGCATTTCTCATATACGTTGATTATAAGGCGTTGCAACAGAGAGAGAAGTTGACGAAAAGGTCTAAACGTGATATTTTATGGGAGAAAGCTCATGAGCGAAATGCTAGACGTGTGCTTAAGTTAATTGTGGAGTTGGAAGGCTTGTGGGTAAAAATGGGACAGTATTTATCTACTCGTGCGGATGTGCTTCCTCATGCTTACATACGCCTTTTGAAACAATTACAAGACTCTCTTCCCCCTCGCCGAGTAGAAGAGGTATTTTTATTTTGCTGTTATTATTATCACCATATGTATCCTTTATAAACAACTTGAAATAACTTACGGTTTGTTAATCAGGTCTGTGAAACTATAGAGAAACAGTTGGGTCAATCAATGGATGAGCTATTTACAAATTTTGTCACTGTACCTTTAGCAACAGCATCGGTAAGAACCTTTATAAGCTTCTAGGGCAATATAATATCTAACGTCCTTTCGCAAAAAGTGCTCATTTTTTTGTATTATCGCAATATTGTCATGATTTTGCTCTCTATTACTTGTTTGCAGATAGCTCAAGTTCACCGTGCAACTCTACATGATGGGCAAGAGGTGGTTGTTAAAGTTCAGCACGAGGGGATCAAAACTGTAATCTTGGAGGTTGTTCATTCTTGAACCTTGATTTTTGCTTTTCTTAGCAGAAAGTAATATCCAAATTTGTAAGCGTTTAAGTTAGCTTTTTTGTAACAGGACTTAAAAAACGCAAAGTCAATAGTTGACTGGATAGCTTGGGCTGAACCCCAATATGATTTCAATCCTATGATAGATGAATGGTGCAAGGAAGCACCCAAAGAACTGGATTTTAACCATGAAGCGGGTATGGTTTAGATAGTTATTTTTTTTAATTATCTTTGCGTTTCTGTGGTTAGATATATATTTTTTCTGAATGATTTCTTGTTCTTGTAGAAAATACTAGAAAAGTATCTAGAAATTTAGGCTGCAAAAGTGAACGTCTTGACAGTAGACCTGAAAACGTGGAAGTATTGATACCAGAAGTTATTCAGGTATCATCCACGAATGATATTGAGCATAATAAATGTTTTTAATATCCTTCTGTCACAATATATGAAACATTTTAGGTGTTCATGATAAAACCATATGAAATGCCGAAAGAAAAATTCTGTCTGGTTCGAGTCTGAATGGAAGATGACTGTTTAATTAGTTTCTGAATAGACAGTCTGAGTAACATATTAGTACCATTTTAAGATTATGTATCGATAGAGTTTATAATATAAATACTTGTTTTTCATTGGCAGTCCACAGAGAAAGTCCTCATTCTAGAGTATATGGATGGGGTACGTCTAAATGATTCTCGTGGCCTAGAAGAACTTGGTGTTGACAAACAAAAACTTGTTGAAGAAATTACTCGTGCATATGCACATCAAATTTACGTTGATGGGTTTTTTAATGGTGACCCTCATCCTGGTACGCTTATCTTTTCCCTCAATTCTCTTATTTTGGTTTGATCTTTGATTTCAATGTATTAGGTTTGTCTTCTTTGTCAAAGCTATATTTTACTATTTTCAGGTAATTTTCTTGTGAGTAGAGAACCTCCTCATCATCCAATTTTACTCGATTTTGGGCTTACAAAGTTGCTTTCAAGCTCCGTGAAACATGCTTTGGCGAAAATGTTTTTGGCGGCCGCAGAGGTTCGTACACTCCTTTAGTACTCTTTCTGGCTCAAAATAATTTTCAGCATTTATTAAAATCATCCTGTTTTGCAAAATGACAGTTATACCCTTTGACCATTTCTTAAATACTCTCTTGGAGTTTGGTATTAGGAGTCAAATCGAAACTTAATCCGTCATACGTACTTATTATTAGAAGGGTGGAGAATAATTTTAGGACAAGTTAAAGTGCTAAGGTGGACATTAATTTTGAGTTAGAGGAGTAGTTATGTAGGTTACTAGATTATTGTCCCGCGATAGCGCGAAAAAAAATAAAAATAAAAAATAAATCATAAATTTTATGTTTATGTAGATTTTAATTTATTATGAAAAAATAATGTTGTATGTATAATACATATATATATATAGGGTGAGGTTCAATAGGGATCTCTTTTTTTCTAGAGATCCAGGGATCACCTTTAGAGCCACACAATTTCATTAATAGATCAAATCCACGGAGGGGTATTTTAGTCATATTGAAAAAATATTTAAAAAGGTCACGCGCCCCTAAAAATCTATCCATCCATCCAATCCATCCAAAACACTCACAGACACACACACACACATACACATAAACACACACTAATCTTCTTTCTCAATTTCTCAATCACTCAATCACTCAAAGGTAATAAAGCATCGATCTTTGAACTAACTAATTTAGTATTTCAAAAACTTTGAGATCTGGTTAGAAAACCGTGGGTTTCCGATCAAACGGATATTCCGATACAGTTCCACCACCGTCCTCCCACCACCACCACCACCGTCACCACCACCACCACCGCCGCCGGAAAAAATTTCAAGCTCGAGGACAACCCCCGATGCACCTATTGATGAGCTTCAAAGCAAAAAGGTATTCCTAGAGTCTGTTTGCTCGAACATAATGTAGTTCTCAAACTATTGTAGTTAAACTTGGGATTTTGTAATTAAACATGTGTAATGTGTGAAACGGTGGTGATTTTAATGGCTGTCTTCTTTTCAATTTTGTATATCGCCACTGCTACCTTTCCTCTTTTTCAATCCTTTTATTTTGACTTTTGGCTACAAGAAGAAATGAATTCCCAATTTAAAGATGTGTTGTCCTTTTTTAATAGTTGCTGCCTTTATCCCCAATTCCTCTTTGTCTGTATGTGATATTTTGTTTACACCGCCATTCAATAACAAAAGAGCCAGGCCCAATTAAATCACTTAAGTGTGAGTATAAGAAATTACCATTGTCACAAAATCTATAATAATCACCTGTGATTGTATTAATTTAGTGCCTTAAATGTCATAAAAAATGTTTAGTAATCACTTGTGATTCTAAAGTTTTTACATTAAGAACTGTTTATAATTTAGTGGCTTAGTACCTTAATGTAAAATGTCACCAAAATGTTTAGTAATCACCTGTGATTTTATTAATAATGTGCCTTAGTATGTTGATGTAAAATGTCACAAAAATGTTTAGTAATCACCTAGTAATCACCTGTGATTTTATTAATAATGTGCCTTAGTATGTTGATGTAAAATGTCACAAAAATGTTTAGTAATCACCTGTGATTTTATTAATAATGTGCCTTAGTATGTTGATGTAAAATGTCACAAAAATGTTTAGTAATCACCTGTGATTTTATTAATAATGTGCCTTAGATTGTAATATTAACAATCAATTGAAGGTTTGACACAAATATTTTGAATTTAATATGTTACCTTACTAGTTGAATTTTATTTGAAATGAGTAGACAAATATTTTGTTTGAGAATACTTTCGGTTTGGTGTATTTTCTTTGAACAATAACTATGTCACATGTGATTTTATTAAATTAAGTCACTAAATATCTTAAATGTAATATTGTAGTCAACAAATTGTAAAGGAAAATCACCTGTGATTTAGTGCCTTAATACCTTAATACATTTAAGGTTCTTAATTTAGTGCCTTAATACCTTGATGTAGAATTTCATCAAATGTCTAGTAATCACCTGTGATTGTATTAATTTAGTGCCTTATATGTTGATGTAAAATGTCATCAAAATGTTTAGTAATCACCTGTGATTTTATTAATAATTTTCTTTAGTATGTTGATGTAAAATGTCACCAAATGCTTATTTAATCACCTGTGATTATGTAGTTTTTACATTAAGAAACTGTTTATTATTTAATGTCTTAGTTCTTTGATGTAAAATGTCACAAAACGTTTAGTAATCACTTGTGATTTTATTAATAATGTGTCTTAGTATGTTGATGTAAAATGTCACCAAATGTTTAGTAATCACCTATGATTCTATAGTTTTTAAATATAATTTTGTTTAATGCATTATGTATGTGAAAGAATAAATTATTGTTTAATGCATTTATGTGAAAGAATATTTACTTGGTAAATGTGCTCAATATTTGTTTAATACATTTATGTGAAAAGAATATATTATTGTTTTGGTAAATGGGACACAAAAGCAGAAAGACAAAAAGACAAAAAGACAAAAGCACCTTCCACAAAAGCGCGTGTGACTGTGTGAGTAAAAAAAAAAAGAAAAAGGTAAAAAGACTTTTTTGCCCCTCCGTGTTTTTTTCCCTACAAATCATTTAAACCCAACTTTTAATCTCAGCCACAAATTTTAGATGATCTTGTGGCTGAGAAGGTGATCCCTGGATCTCTAGCAAAAAAGAGATCCCTATTGAACCCCAATCTATATATATATATATATATATATATATATACTTTTACGTTTATATGCATATTGTTTATAGTTATAATAACATATACACTTTTATCTTTATACACATGTTTTAATATTTTGTATTAGGAGATTTTAGAATAATAATAAGGTAAATTATACAAATGAACGATCTATAAATAAATTATAATTATGTTTTTTATTTTAGTAGAGATTAAATGAAATAGAGAATGTAACGGCTGACATCAAAGAAGTTAATCCATCCAACGGGCCTTACTTCACCATGTGGCATTTAAGGCCTCTCTTTTATTATATATTAAAGATTAGGTGATTATATCATCGCTTTAGAAATAAGAATTTGTAACATGCAAGATACTCTTTTATTTCAGGGTGATCATGTGTCTCTTTTGTCTGCATTTGCTGAAATGGGTCTTAAGTTGCGACTGGACATGCCAGAACAAGCCATGGAGATAACAAATGTGTTCTTCCGAGCTACTACTCCAGCAACGGAAGCTCTGGTAAGTGGTACCAATTGTGTAACGGCTTTTACCTAATATGGGAAACTGAGAGTTCTTTTTGGTTTAGGAAACCGTGAAATCTTTGACAGAGCAAAGAGCAAAAAATATGAAAATTATACAAGAGAAGATGAAACTTGACAAGAAAGAAGTTAAACGCTTTAATCCTGTAAGTTTATTTCTTTTTCCTGCTCATACAATAGATATGTTTCTTGGGAAGTAACCGAATTTATCTTCCAGATTGATGCTTTTCCAGGAGACATTGTAATTTTCTCGAGGGTCCTTAATCTGCTCCGAGGTTTCTATTCTGTCCTTCAGATGCACATTCAAATACCTTCTAAGAGGTTATAATCAAAAAATAATTTTACATTTTCAGGGCTTTCATCCTCAATGAATGTACGGATAAGCTATCTAAGTATCATGAGACCGTTTGCTGAATCAGTTCTGAAAATGTATGATTTTGTTTAGTTATGTGAGTTGCTACTAATTCTCTGATCTGTCATACCTTGTTTAATTAGTAGCTTTTTTTTTTCAGCAACTTGAATAACAGACCGTCTTCAAATGCAAATTGGTTATATGACAGTCCAGTTCATTCTGATGTAGAGGCCAAACTGAGGCGTTTGTTGATTGAATTAGGGAATACTGATAGAATACTTGGAATCCAGGTTTGCATGACTATGAGAAACGGTTTTTTAGATTTTGTGGTTACAATTTACGCAAACTCTGGTTATTGTTTATCTTAGGTTTGTGCTTACAAAGATGGACAAGTAATCATTGATACCGCAGCTGGAGTGTTGGGAAAACTAGATCCTCGTCCAGTTCAACCGGATAGCTTATTTCCCATTTTTTCTGTGACTAAGGGAGTCACTGCAGGAATGGTACATTGGCTAGCTGATAGAGGGTATGTTCGTGTGTTTGCATAACAAAAAATAGTTTTCCTAATTACAAGTATTAAATATTTTCTTCATGATAGGAAACTAAAGCTTGACGAAAACGTAGCTAACATTTGGCCGGAGTTTGGTACAAACGGAAAAGATAAAATAAAGGTTAATCATATATTGAATCATACTTCCGGTCTGCACAATGCTCTCGCTGGCATATCTGCAGAAGATCCTATGTTATTTTGTGATTGGGACGAGTGTTTGAAACGCCTTGCTTTGGTTGCACCGGAGACCGAACCTGGTCGTGAACAGTTATATCATTATCTATCTTATGGTTGGCTTTGTGGTGGAATTATTGAGGTACTATTATTTACAAACATACCCTTTTCATTAATTAAGTCGTGTTTGTGAAAGCATTGTTTTTTGATTATTTTGAAATTGCAGCATGCTTCGGGGAAAAAGTTTCAGGATGTTCTCGAAGAAGCTTTTGTTCGGCCACTTAACGTTGTAGGCGAGCTTTATATAGGCATACCTCCTGGTACGAGTAACTCAAATTTTCATAGAAAGAGAATTCCATTTTGTTTGTTTATAACTTTCTTTTCTTTTTTCTTTTAAGGTGTGGAATCTCGTTTGGCAACTCTTACACTTGATACAACTGATCTCAGTAGGTTAACCCCAAAACCTGAAACCATGAGGAACAGTTCGGTTCCCTCCACCCTGCCTTCCACATTCACGTTCAGCTCGATTGCTGCTCTTGTTCCGTTAATGAATACACTCAATGTACGTCGTGCGATACTTCCTGCCGCCAATGGACACTTCTCAGCTCGTGCATTGGCTCGCTACTATGCTACACTCGTGGACGGCGGTGTTGTCCCTCCCCGCCATCCTTCTTCTTCTTCCATCCCACCACTCGGAAGCCACCCTCACCATCCCATGTTTGCTGCCAAGAAAAACTCTGTCAACCGGAAACATTCAAATGGTTTCGCTAGTCCAAAATCTGATCTTTACATTAGCATACCAGAAAGTGACAATACAAATGATGAAGTTGACACCAAAATATTTACAAACCCTAAACCGAAGATCCATGACGCCTTTCTGGGAAGCGGAGATTATAAGGATTTGATTTACCCAAATGGTAAATTTGGGCTAGGGTTTAGAAGGGTTAAAACAACCGATGATTCAGTAATTGGGTTTGGTCACGCGGGATTAGGTGGATCCACCGGATATTGCGACATAAACAACAGGTTTGCCATTACTGTCACGATAAACAAGTTGTCGTTCGGGGCTTTAACTGGGGAGATAATCCGGTTCGTTTGCTCAGAACTTGACCTTCCTGTACCGGAAGACTATGCAAGATCTAGGGAGTTTGCTGAGAAACCGGTGATTAATTAAACAGAGTGTGATCTAAACCTGTTTATATACCAAACAATATGAGGTAAAACATAATTATATATGTAACTACAGAACGATTTTGAGTTTACACTAGGTAATTATTAATCTGTTGTAAATCGAACGTATAAAGCTTTATTTTCTTCACTGATTCTGAAGTTACTTCTGTTATTGTTGTCCGGTCTTCCAAGTTTGTGGTCTTGTTTGTGTATATGGGAGGATTCTGGTAGGTAGATGGCGGAGCAGGTTGTGTAACGGGTCAAAATAAGTTTGCTATCCTATTACTGGACTCCTTCAAGATTTTAAAAAATAATTAATGAGTAACACTATTACAATGGTGGTATAATTCTCTAAATAAAACGATTTAGCTTTGTATATAATCGTGTGCTTGAAAAATAGACTTCGAACACGTTTGACTCAAATCATTTGTGGCTGTGTTTTTGACTCGTTTGAGCAACAAAACTTGACCTATTTATTTGAGGTCGAGTGTTTGAGTTTCGTTGAGGACAAAATGTAAAAGCTCCTTTCTACACGACTTTCTAAAATTTGCTTTCGTAATTTCTTTGACAACTAAAAGTAAAAACAACTTATGTTTCATGCAGATTAGCTGAAACTTAACTTCCCCTTAGTTGAACACTTTAGCGGATCACTAGTAATCCGCTATATATTTACGCGCTTCAAACACTTAGTTGGTTTATGCGAAAGGGTGGTTGTGAAATAGGTCTTGGGTTTGATCATAACTTCGTTAATGGCATGTTTCGCCAGCTGCTCATAACATATGTACGGTTAAAGCTACCCGACGGCTAAGCTTTTTTGGGAGTCAAATTTGGCACAAAAGGGGATGTAATTAGTCAAATGAAATGAGGGTATATAAAGAAGTGGTTGATATTCATTTAGAAAAAAAGAGCAAATCAAAATAATCAACTCTCATCATCTTCTTCGCTTAATCCAATAATATTTTGGTAAGTTTTATTTAAATTATATTGTTTTTTGCTTCATATTTCTCTTTCATGAAATATATATTTTTACTTCGGCATGGTGGTACGTGAGTTGACTTACGAGGGATGTTATAAAAATATATTATATAAAAGAGCTAATTACAAAAATCATCCATAAGGTTTATTTTAAATTACGAATTCAGTCCATAAGTTTAGAAAGATCCATAAATCATCCACTTTTAGAAACTAATTACGGATTTCGTCCCTAAGATTTGCTTCAATTACGGATTTCGTCCCTAAAGTTTATCCTCAAACACGGATATGGTTCTTTCAATTACGGGTGCAAATTAGAAATTAGGGACGAAAAACGTAATTAATTTCTAAACTTGGACGATTTATGCAAAATTTTAAACTTAGAGACGAAATCTATAATTTTGGGTAAATCATAGGGACGATTTATCTAATTATATCTTATTTGAATTTTTATTAGTAAGAATTAGTTAATCAGGTAAACAGAAAAGGTTTTCCGATTCAGCTTAGGGAGGGGCAGGTTTTTTAATCTTAATAAGATATATGTGGCCTAACCGGAGTATCATGTGTGACCGTTTTTTAACCTTTTCCCTTGCCACCCAAGATGTTACGTAGGAAGAGGTTTAAACCGAGACATTGGTTAAATGGAAATGGTAAAAAATTGAAGTGAAAGAATAATTAATTTGATATAAGGGGAAAAAATGTGATAAAAAAATATATTAATCATTTAGTGTACGATGTATAAATTATGGTATTTTTTATGAAATAGGAAAAGGAATCCTTTGGCTATGATTAGTTCGACCCGACTCTAACTTGTTTTGAGCTGTTACCCAACTAATAAAAACGGTCCATTTTGAGACCTCTAGTTTTCGGTCATACTGTTGTTTTACTAGCTATTATTTTGTTTTAGCAACATGACTGTTGGATCAGCGTCGGATGCAAAATGGGTATATGACAGTCCGGTACATTCCGATGTAGAAGCAAAGTTAAGACGTTTCTTGGTTGAATTAGGCAATGCTGATAAAATACTTGGAATCCAGGTAAGCATTGATAAGTAACATAAAACAAATTTTTTTATGTTTGTATATAAACATAATCTGTTGCTAATAATCTTATCGTTTTACTTAAACGCTCGTTTTGTGTTGTTAGGTTTGTGCATACAAAGACGGGGAAGTGATAATTGATACTGCAGCTGGAGTGCTTGGAAAAGATGATCCTCGTCCAGTTCAACCCGATAGCTTATTTCCTGTTTTCTCTACAACTAAGGGCGTTACAGCGGGAATGATACATTGGTTGGCTGATAAAGGGTACGTTCTCATGTTTCGGTTGTATATATCTAACACTCGTATTATTTAGTGGAAGGAAATAAAAAGAAGATGTATTTTTATGGCAGGAAACTGAAGCTTGATGAAAAAGTTGCAAACATTTGGCCGGAGTTTGGTACAAACGGAAAAGATCTAATAAAGGTTAATCATATACTTAATCATACATCTGGTTTGCACAATGCTCTTGCTGGAATCGAAAAAGATCCCATGTTACTTTGTGATTGGGACGAGTGTCTAAAACGTATTGCTATGGTAGCACCTGAGACAGAACCTGGTCACGAACAGTGGTATCATTATCAGTCTTATGCTTGGCTATGTGGCGGAATCATTGAGGTACAATTAAATGCATACAAACTCTCTTATCAAGTTGAGTCCTTGTAAGCATAGTTTTTGATTATTTTAAACGATGTATATGTTCCTGTATGTGTAGCATGCATCAGGGAAGAAGTTTCAGGATGTTCTTGAAGAAGCTTTTGTTCGGCCACTTAACGTTGAAGGCGAGCTATATATCGGGATTCCTCCTGGTATGACTCACTGAAGATTTTAAAACTCACCGAATACTCTGGCTTTGCGTTTTCAAGTGATTATTTGCTAGTTTATCTAAAAAACAATGTTTTAACATTGCTTTCAGGCGTGGAATCTCGTCTGGCAAGTCTTACGTTAGATACAAGTGATCTCAGTAAGTTAATCCCAAAACCTGAGACCAGCAGGAGTAATTCAGTTTCCTCCATACTTCCTTCCTCATTTAAGTTCAACTTGGTTGCCAACTTTATTCCTGTAATGAATACACTCAATGTACGCCGTGCAATAGTACCTTCCTCCAATGGACACTTCTCAGCTCGTGCACTTGCCCGCTACTATGCCACCCTTGTGGACGGCGGTGTTGTCCCTCCTCGCCATCCTTCTTCTTCCCTTCCACCACTTGGAAGCCACCCTCACCGCCCTACTAGTCCAAAATCCTATCTTTCATGTAGAATACTAGAAAGCGACGATAGAAGTGATGAAGTTGATACCAAATTATTTACAAACACAAAATCAAAGATTTACGACGCTTTTTTGGGAAGTGGAGATTATAAGGATTTGATCATCCCAAATGGGAGCTTTGGGCTCGGGTTTAAGAGGCTAAAAACAATAGATGATATTATAATTGGGTTTGGTCACTCAGGATTAGGAGGATCAACAGGATATTGTGACATAAACAACAGGTTCGCGATTACTGTGACACTAAACAAGTTGTCGTTCGGGGGTGTGACTGGGGAGATTATTCGCTTTGTTTGCTCGGAACTTGATCTTCCTATACCAGCAGACTATGCAGGATCTAGTGAGAAACCAGTAATTAATTGATGATAATTTGATTATACTCAAAAAACCGTATAAGGCTATGTTTACTAGTTCGCTTTTCACTTCTGTTATCATTTTGTCTTGTGATTAATATAATCTCATCATCAAAATTTAGATGCTAAATTCGGGTTTTAATAAAAAAAAAAAAGGGAGCATGCCATTGTTTATTTGTTTTTTCGTTTTTGATACGGTATGGTTTTCTTGGTTTATGAGAATCGAGTTTATGGTTATGTATAACTTGAACGATTGGAGTGAGTTGGATAACGGTTCAAAATGAGTTTGAGATGAAAGGAATCATTCTTTAGCTAGGTTGACTAAACCGCAACATCGTAGGATTTTGATCCAACCCGATCTTGCTTGGCTTAAATTGGAGAAATATCTTCTAAGAGATATCATTTATGAAGATTAACGACATAACTATTACAAACAATATGATGCACCCGAATCAACCAACTTGTCTCCTCGTTATACAACTTGTTCACCCGTAAATGGGTTAACTTATTTGAATTCAACCGTTAGATCAAATTGATGATGTCATCAAACACTATTTTCATTTTACACCCTTTTACAAAACATAATTACATTATCTCTTTAATTCCAATCTCTACTTAAATAAAACAAAATTCCAATTTACTTAAAAAAATTTCACTCAATTTGAACTATGATTTACATTATTTTTATTTAAAATCTCCTAATAAAAAATATTAAAACATGTGTATAAACGTAAAAGTGTTTATGTTATTATAACTATAAACAACATGTGTATAAACGTAAAGGTATATATATGTTATATACGTATAACATTGTCTTTTTATAATAACCTAAAATCTACATAAACATAAAGTTTACAATTCAATTTTTATTTTTTTCCGCGCTATCGCGGGACAATAATCTAGTAGTTATATATAATTAATCATTTATTATATGTTTTAGACGACGGATAGCTATAACATGTTATAAAGGGATCTTCGATATTTGAAATATTTTATCAACATTATGTTTCGAGATAACAAAATATATCACAGTGAATGCAAAAATAACAATAAAATTTAATTTCGTAAAAGATTTAATAATCCAACTAACAATTTGACCAAATTTTTTAATTGTAGCCAACTTTTGAATCATAAATGGAAACAAAATAAACAAACACCTCAATAACAACAATATAAAAAGTAAATTATTATTTTATTTAACTAACACAACATATAATATATAGACCATATTCTTTTATAAACATTTTTAAAAAGCTCCATTTAACACAAGTTTATAAAATGGAGTATATTTTAATTCGAGTTAATTACATAATTGGTCCCTGTGTTTGTTTCAAAACAACGGGTCCAGTCCCTGGGTCACAATTCGTTCGGGTCCAGTCCCTGGAGCCTATCTTTGGTTGCATGTTTGGTCCCTCTTCCTAACGTTCGTTTATTTTGGTCGTTAAGTGAGTCACGTGCTTCTCACGTGAGGGGTATTATAAACATTCTCTTTTTTTACAGGGACCAATTATGTACCTTAGGAATTTTAGACATGGTCAATTTTGGCACATGGTCAATTTTGACATAGTCGTTAAGTGAGTCACGTGCTTCCCTCTTCCGTAATCTAGTCGTTTTCTAGACATGGTCAATTTTGGCACAAAATGGAGCCCATTTCTTTCAATTATTCAATTATTTGAGAGTAAATAATTGTATATAAAAGTGGTTGATATTTATTTATTTGAAAAACAAACGTCAAACTAAATAATAGTCTCTCATTTTCTTGCTTTAAATCCTCTCGCCATTATACTATTTTGGTAAGTTTTACTTAACACTGTATTGTTTTTTTCGTTTTATATATTTTTACACCCAATTTCATGATATTCACGATTAAAAAGATCGTTTTAAACGGATAATCAAAGAGGTTTTTCATGTTATCTTAGGAGGTCAGGTCTATGTAAACGGCCTAACCGGATATTACAAAACATGAAATAAACTAGGATTGTTTTAAAATAGAAATAGTTAATACATTTGATCAATTATTTAGTAGACACCAAAGTGGTATAGTGGTATAAAAAAGAGAAAAAAGAAGTTAGAACTCGGGAGTACTATGTTTGTAGATATTTGATGTATTTAATAACACTATTTATATCCCAATACGCTTTTGATCGGAATTTGAATACGAAACTAATGGAGTTGACGACATCATTTAACTTCAAGCGGTTTAGGACTTATGACTTAAACGGTGACCGGATAGACTTTTAACCGGAAATTTGAGTTTTTCTTTTTTCTTTTAAGAGATAACAGAAGTGGCTAGTGTTTGACGGGTATCATAGACAGGATCAAACCCGCTCGAAAATAGTCTCTAGTTTTTGATCATACCATTGTTTTACTAGCTTTTATTTTGTTTTAGCAACATGACAGTTGGATCAGCTTCGGATGCAAAATGGGTACATGACAGTCCAGTACATTCTGATGTAGAAGCAAAGTTAAGACGTTTCTTGGTCGAATTAGGGAATGCTGATAAAATACTTGGAATCCAGGTGTGCATCACTGTCATAAACAGAATCTTTGTTTGTAATAATTTTATCATTTTACTCAAACGTTTGTTATTGCGTTTGTTAGGTTTGTGCGTACAAAGACGGAGAAGTGATAATTGATACTGCAGCTGGAGTGTTGGGAAAAGACGATCCTCGTCCTGTTCAACTTGATAGTTTATTTCCTGTTTTCTCTGTAACTAAGGGCGTTACAGCAGGACTGATACATTGGCTGGCTGATAAAGGGTATGCTCTCATGCTTCGGTTGTATATATCTGACACTCGTATTATGTAATGGAAGGAAATAAAACTGACATGTATATCTATGTTAGGAAACTTAAGCTTGATGAAAACGTTGCAAACATATGGCCAGAGTTTGGTACAAACGGAAAAGATCAAATAAAGGTTAACCATATACTTAATCATACATCTGGTTTGCACAATGCTCTTTCCGGAGTTGAACAAGATCTTACACTATATTGTGATTGGGACGAGTGTCTAAAACGCATTGCTATGGTTACACCCGAGTCCGAACCTGGTCACGAACAGTGGTATCATTATCAGTCATATGGTTGGCTATGTGGTGGAATCATTGAGGTACCATATACTTACATACCCGTTCTATTTAGATATATTTCACAGGCCATGGAGAGCTCAGGAAAGAAGTTAGCAAATATATTGATCATTCTGAAATCTGAATATATATATTTTTAAACTTGCAGCGTGTATCTGGAAAGAAGTTTCAGGACGTTCTTGAAGAAGCTTTTGTTCGCCCACTAAACATTGAAGGCGAGCTTTATATAGGCATTCCTCCTGGTATGACTCAATGAATTTTAAAAAGTTACTGAATATTTTGCATTGCATTTTCAAGTAGGATATCCCAACACCATTTTATGCACCCATTCACATAATCACTTTAAAACATAATGTGTCGATGCCAAACACGACCCAAGGACAATTCAGTCTTCTAGTTTATTAAGAGAACATGTTTTTACACTCCTTTCAGGTGTGGAATCTCGTCTGGCAACTGTTACGTTAGATACAAGTGATCTTAGTAAGTTAACCCCAAAACCTGACACCAGCAGGAGCAACTCGGTTTCCTCCATCCTTCCTTCCTCATTCACGTTCACCGTAGTTGCCAACTATGTTCCATTATCCAATGAGCTTAGTGTCCGCCGTGCGATAGTACCTTCTGGCAATGGACATTTCTCAGCTCGTGCTCTAGCCCGATACTATGCCGCCCTTGCGGACGGAGGAGTTGTTCCTCCTCGCCATCCTTCGTCCCTACCACCACTCGGAAGCCACCCTCACCACCCTACTAGTCCAAAATCCGATCTTTCATTTAAAATAGCAGAAAATGAAGATACACGTGATAATATTGATACTAAATTATTTACAAACACTAAAGCGAAGATTCACGACGCATTTTTAGGAAGTGGAGATTATAAGGATTTGATCATCCAGAATGGGAGCTTTGGGCTCGGGTTTAAGAGGCTAAAAACAGTAGATGATATTGTAATTGGGTTCGGTCACTCAGGATTAGGTGGATCAACAGGATACTGTGACATTAAACAAGTTGTCGTCCGGGGTTTTCACTGGGGAGATTATCCGCTTTGTTTGCTCGGAACTTGATCTTCCTATACCAGCAGACTATGCAGGATCCAATGAGAAACCAGTGATTAATTGATGGGGCTTTAATTATAGAGCTATCTTTTCTTTGTTAATCTACTAGTCACTTCTGTTATCATTATTGAACTCGTGCGATTAATTTGATTGTAATATGGGAAGATACTAAATTCGGGTTTTAAAAACAAATAAGGACTATCATTTTTTCGCTTTTTCTTTTCCTCTTTGATATGGTACGGTGTTCCTGGTTTATGAAAATCAAGTTCATGGACCTGTATGGATTGAACGATTTCCTGAAGATGGATGGTTGCGTGAGTTAGGTAACGGGTCAAAATGAGTTCGAGTTGAAATAAGGCATTCTCTAGCATGGCATGGGTTGATCACAAACATCTTTTTCTCCATTATTTAAGTTTTTCATAAGAATCTAAATATTTGATTATAACAATATTTAGAAGAAAATTTCCCTATTTTCTTTTGTGACACCTTAGGCAAATGTGACATTCGCGAATTTCTAGGTATATTTCTATCGTCGCGTATTCGTTTTATTTATTTATGTTCGTGTTTTGACCCTATCGTATTCCTTTTATGTTTTATCGTATTCGTATTTTATGAGTATCGTATTCGTATTTCTCGTATTTTATTGGGTATCGTATTTGTATTTTATGCGTATTTATGTTTATCGGGTATATATTATGTGATTCGAATCTTTATGTCGGGAACGTATAGTCTTAAGTGCCTTTAGTATAAGTCTAGTATGCTCTTATGATAAGTTTAGGGGAATTATGCCTTAATTATATGATTAAGATTAACGTTTAAAAAGTATTTCATTTTTAGTCCTTCCGGAAACTTATTACGAAACTAGTCCTATGGGAATGTCCATTACAATTTTAGTCCTAAAAGTATCTCACCAACCCATTTGTTTTATTAGAAATCTGATTTTTTGTCATTTTCTACCATTTCACCTACTCACTCTCTCTCTCTAAAAACACACACAACACACACACATAAACCCTCTTCCTTCTCTCTACATTTTCCGACGATCCAACCGTCGAAATCCAAATCCGAGACCGGATTATTGTTCACCATCATCATCTTCATCTATCCTCTAAGTTTCACCACGATCGGGTAAGTTTTCTACCAATTTTGTTTTAAACTTTGTTATTTAGATTCAAACCCGAAACTATCATTTCTCACCGTAAAAACCGAGATTTTATTGAGGGTTATTGTATGTAATCATATTCTGGACATAGGGTTCCAATTTGGGGTCATTTAGACATCTAGAACACTCAGAAATCGATTTCCGATTGTAAATTTTCGTAAAAACCCAGTTACGTCACGTAACTGTGGTTACGTGCACGTAACTGAGCACGTAACACTTCAAATTCACGTAACAAACACCCTGGTTCACGTAACATGACTGTTACGCACGTAATTATGAATTACGTGACCCCTATGTCACGTAATTGTGCTTGCTGATCACGTAAGTGATGTATTCATCACGTAATTCGATCCTTTGCACGTAACAAGTCTATTTCGCACGTAATTGTCCTTTAGATCACGTAATTCTTTGTTTATTCACGTAATTAACTTGTTTAGCACGTAATTCCCTTGTCTTGCACGTAAGTCATCACGTAATTGACTTGATATTCACGTAATTATGGTGTATGTCACGTAACACTCCCTTGATCACGTAATTGTCTTGTTAAGTCACGTAATTCCTTGTTTGAATCCCGTAACTCTTGTTTTCATAGCTAAACTTGTTGATCACGTAACTTGATACTTACGTGACTTGTAGTGCACGTAAGTATGGGGATCACGTATCTAGTCTGCTGACTTTCCGAAACATTTGTATTCCGTTATATCGATATTCCTTTTGGTCATTTTAAAACCCGTATAAAACGTTAATCATTAAGGCATATCCCACTAGACTTAGAGATACTTAGACATGTTTATTTACGTGATGTTTAGGGCACTTAGACGTGGAAGCTTGACGGTATTATAGTATTTCCCGACATATCGTGATTTGGATTGCTTTGCTATTCTGTGAGTTATTTCGCTGCCCTTTTTACCACTTTTACATTTTGGGCATGATTAGCGTTAACAAATGTATTTTATGGTATATTATTATGTATTATGGTATGTATTATGGTATGTATTTTGGATATGGATGCCTTCAGGTTAGCATTACCCAACTTGTTCCGCCTTTGTGGCAGAACGAGGCCCCGTATACACACCTGTTAGCTTTTGGCCGTCGGTTGTATATATAACGCTATATGGGTCTAACAAGCCCTCATTGTTAACACTATTGGATGATGGATGCGCCCTGTCCGTGTTAGCAATGTTATGACCGTATTATTGATTATCGAGGACAACCTAGCGTAATGCACTAGGTGGGGTTAGTTGCCAGTATTGTTGAGGTTCAGGTGTATCGTATTTACTGAAGGCTGTATTATTCTATCCAGTATGGTATTTATCTTATGGTATGAGTATGGTATTATTTTATGAACGGAGTATTGTATTTTTATGAAATTATTATGGTATTTTTATGGTATAAGTATGAGTATTTTATCAAAAGGTTTTGTAAACTTCACGTATATTTTGAAACATCATTTCCAAATGACTTATCTTCAAATCAAAACACTTTTTGGGTCAAAACGTATTGAAACCTTTCTACTATTATGTTTTTATTAACTATTGCGAATAATTCACCAACTTTATGTTGACGTCGTATTTTAACGCTTTTCAGGGATGTGAGGTTACGCTTTTTGTTGATATGCTTTGCTTGGCTACGTGGATCTTTTGCTTGGAATTTGTTTTGCTATTGTAATTCCTTAGTATCCCAAACGCCGTAGCCGTATTTTGATATTCGGATGATTGTAATAAGTATTCTATCTCAAACTCTTAAATCTATGTTGATGATGTATTGCTTACTTATGTTTATGTAACCTTTGAATCTCTGATACCGTATACACTGCACACCTCGGTTCCGCCATTTATGCGGGGTGTGACAGAAGTTGGTATCAGAGCCAATGGTTATAGCGAACTAAGTGACCTTACGGAATCACTTAGACTATGACCTAGGCTTTTGGACCTATCTGATTTACTCTATGTGCGCATTTCTTTCTTTTGTGGGCCTGTATGTGATTTGTATACTTTATGTGCTTTGTTTTGCGTTTTATGCTTTGAGGCCTGCTCGTTTTAGTCGCACATCCGGTTATCGTTCTTATTTATTCTGTTGACGTTCGTAGAAGATGCCGCCTAAGAGAACTTCTACTAGGTCTACTCCGGCCGTCACTGCTACGAGAAGGTCGGCAAGGCGAGGTCGCGCCAGTACTAGAGCGGGTGCTACTGCTCAGAATACCAGTGCTGTCCCCAATGCTAATACCGCTACTCCGGATATCAGCCAGTTGATTGCGGAGCAGATTGCAGCAGCTATACCCGTGATCGTGGCACAGCTTAAGGGTACTGAAGTTGCGGTTGATATTGCTGATCGGTTGACCGCAAGTGCGATTCGTGGTGGTACTCTCCAGACAGTTGTGAGCCGAAGAGATGCTGGTAGACATGAAAGGAGAGATATGGGTAATTCGAGGAAGAAAAGTCGTGGTCATGATCAGAGACCTCAACTTCCTCAGGTGCATGCGTCGACGGATTCTGGAGCTGGTTATCAGGGCGTGCGCCCTAAGTGTGGTACATGCGGCACTACGCATGCAGCTAATGTGGCGTGTTGGGTTTGTAAACGCTGCAAGAAGTTAGGCCACACCGAGCAGTTTTGTGGAAAAGTTACCGGAGCATGTTTTGAGTGTGGAGAAGTAGGTCACCGTCGTCATCAGTGTCCCAAGCTTAAAGCACCTACTCCCCTTCCTACTCATGGTGCTGCTACTAGTGCGAGAGGGAATCCTGCCAAGAGCCGAGCTTTCGCCATGGAATCTTCTGAAGCTCATCAGGATCCTACTGTTGTCACTGGTACATTTCTTGTCGATGATTATCCTGCTTTTATTTTGTTTGATTCGGGTGCCGATAGAAGCTTTATATCTAGTGATTTCCGCCCCTTAGTAAACCGTGCTTCTAGTCCTTTAGAGCCTGCTGATGAAGTAGAGATAGCTGATGGTAGATGTGCTTGTGTTAGAGAAGTTATTCGTGATATTCCCCTCGTATTAGCCGATATTCCTTTTTCCATCGACCTTATTCCTATGAAACTCGGTAGTTTCGACGTCGTAGTCGGTATGGATTGGTTAGCGAAGCATAAAGGCGAGATAGTCTGTTATGAGAAACTTATTCGTATTCAGAAGACGGATGGAGATCAGTTGATTGTACACGGAGACAAGGCTGGGAAACGTCTTAAAGTCATCTCAAGGTTGAAAGTTCGCGAGAATGTCCGTCAAGGTTGTTCCTTATATCTCGCTCATTTGGTGAAGAAAGATTCTGCGATGAAGATTAATGGTGTACCGATCGTTCGCGAGTATTCTGACGTTTTTCCCGACGATTTACCTGGAGTCCCTCCCCAGAGACAAACCGATTTTCGTATTGATCTTATTCCTGGAGCAGCACCTGTTGCTAAAGCTCCGTATCGTTTGGCTCCTTCCGAGATGCTCGAGTTGTCGAAGCAAATTCAGGAACTGGTCGATAAGGGTTTTATCCGCCCTAGTTTCTCCCCGTGGGGTGCTCCTGTTCTCTTTGTTAAGAAGAAGGATGGCTCCATGCGTTTATGTATTGATTATCAGGAGTTAAACAAGCTGACTGTGAAGAACCGTTATCCCCTTCCTCGTATTGACGAATTATTCGATCAACTTCAGGGTTCTTGCTATTTCTCAAAAATCGATCTTCGCTCTGGTTATCATCAGTTGAGAGTTCAGGAAGATGATATACCTAAGACTGCTTTTCGTACTCGGTATGGTCATTATGAGTTCATGGTGATGCCGTTTGGTATGACAAACGCCCCTGCAGCATTCATGGAACTAATGAGCCGTATTTGTCGTCCGTATCTTGACAAATTCGTTATCGTATTCGTCGACGACATTCTTATCTATTCCCGAAGTCGCAAGGAACATGAAGAGCATTTGCGTCATGTTCTAGAAGTGCTTCGAAAAGAAAAGTTGTATGCGAAATTTTCTAAGTGCGAATTCTGGTTATCCGAAGTTCAATTTCTTGACCACGTGGTTAGCGCGAAGGGTATTCATGTTGATCCTGCTAAGATTGAAGCTGTTAAAAGTTGGGTTGCACCAAAGTCACCGACCGAAATCCGTTCATTTTTTTTTTTTTTGGGGTCTTGCTGGGTATTATCGCCGATTCATCGAGAACTTCTCCAAGATCGCTTCGCCTATGACAAAGTTGACACAGAAGAGTGAACCATTCGTTTGGGGTTCCGATCAGGAGAAAGCATTTCAGATATTGAAGCAACGGTTGTGTAACGCGCCTATTCTTAGTCTGCCAGTTGGTTCCAAGAATTTTGTGGTTTATTGCGACGCTTCGCACAAAGGTCTGGGTTGTGTGCTTATGCAGAATGGTAAAGTTATAGCTTACGCTTCGCGTCGGTTGAAAATCCATGAGCAGAATTACACGACACATGATCTAGAATTGGGAGCCGTCGTATTCGCATTGAAGATTTGGAGACATTATCTGTATGGGACCAAGTGTACTGTATTTATCGACCACAAGAGTCTACAGCACATATTCGATCAGAAGATGCTGAACATGAGACAACGACGCTGGGTTGAGTTATTAAACGACTATGATTGCGACATTCGCTACCACCCTGGTAAGGCGAACGTTGTTGCTGATGCGCTAAGTCGTAAGGAGACAGTCAAACCAGTCCGTATTCGTTCTATGGTGATATCTATCCAGACGAGCTTGAAGGCTCGGAATATTCAAGCACAGGAAGGTATTATGACAGAGGACCGTGCTAAAGAGGAAAGATTGTATAAGTTGGCGTTGGAACTAGAACCGAAGGAGGATGGAGTTCTTTATTTCCTCGAGCGTATTTGGGTTCCGATTAGTATCCGTCAGTTGATTCTGGACGAAGCCCATAAGTCTAACTATTCCATTCATCCGGGTTCCGACAAAATGTATCACGACTTGAAAGATTTCTATTGGTGGCCGGGTATGAAGCGTGAGATCGCCGAATATGTTAGCCGATGTTTGACTTGTTCCAAAGTGAAGATTGAGTATCAGAAACCGTCTGGACTACTCCAACAACCGAAGATTCCCGAGTGGAAATGGGAACGTATTACTATGGATTTCGTTACGAAGCTTCCGAGATCTTCGAGTGGCTATGACAGTATCTGGGTTATTGTTGATCGTTTGACGAAGTCTGCTCATTTCCTACCGATTCGTGAGAATTATCCGATGGAGAGATTCGTGCGTTTATATATTGCCGAGATGGTATCGAAACACGGAGTTCCTGTATCGATTATTTCCGATCGTGATGCTCGTTTCACCTCACGATTTTGGAAGACATTCCAGACTGCTATGAGTACAAGGTTAGATATGAGTACCGCCTATCATCTACAGACCGACGGTCAGAGTGAGAGAACTATTCAGATCTTAGTCCGCGTCGGCCCAGCTGCGTACCGACTAGATCTGCCGGCAGAACTGAGCAGCGTACATAATGTATTTCATGTATCTCAGTTGAAGAAATGCCTGGCTGACGAGACGTTATTAGTTCCGCTTGAGAAACTCCAGATTGATGATAAGCTTCTTTTCGTTGAGGAACCGATCGAGATCATTGCTAGTGATGTTAAGCGTCTGCGACGAAGTAAGATTCCGATTGTCAAAGTTCGTTGGAATTCCCGCTTTGGAGCTGAGTTCACGTGGGAACGCGAAGATGAAATTCTGCGGAAGTATCCTCACCTTTCCCCCGGAAGTAGTACCAAGTGATAATTTCGAGGACGAAATTTCTTTTTACTTGGGGAGACTGTGACATTCGCGAATTTCTAGGTATATTTTTATCGTCGCGTATTCGTTTTATTTATTTATGTTCGTGTTTTGACCCTATCGTATTCCTTTTATGTTTTATCGTATTCGTATTTTATGAGTATCGTATTCGTATTTCTCGTATTTTATTGGGTATCGTATTTGTATTTTATGCGTATTTATGTTTATCGGGTATATATTATGTGATTCGAATCTTTATGTCGGGAACGTATAGTCTTAAGTGCCTTTAGTATAAGTCTAGTATGCTCTTATGATAAGTTTAGGGGAATTATGCCTTAATTATATGATTAAGATTAACGTTTAAAAAGTATTTCATTTTTAGTCCTTCCGGAAACTTATTACGAAACTAGTCCTATGGGAATGTCCATTACAATTTTAGTCCTAAAAGTATCTCACCAACCCATTTGTTTTATTAGAAATCTGATTTTTTTTGTCATTTTCTACCATTTCACCTACTCACTCTCTCTCTCTAAAAACACACACAACACACACACATAAACCCTCTTCCTTCTCTCTACATTTTCCGGCGATCCAACCGTCGAAATCCAAATCCGAGACCGGATTATTGTTCACCATCATCATCTTCATCTATCCTCTAAGTTTCACCACGATCGGGTAAGTTTTCTACCAATTTTGTTTTAAACTTTGTTATTTAGATTCAAACCCGAAACTATCATTTCTCACCGTAAAAACCGAGATTTTATTGAGGGTTATTGTATGTAATCATATTCTGGACATAGGGTTCCAATTTGGGGTCATTTAGACATCTAGAACACTCAGAAATCGATTTCCGATTGTAAATTTTCGTAAAAACCCAGTTACGTCACGTAACTGTGGTTACGTGCACGTAACTGAGCACGTAACACTTCAAATTCACGTAACAAACACCCTGGTTCACGTAACTCACTTGTTTCGAACGTAATTGATGAATTACGTGACCCCTATGTCACGTAATTATGCTTGCTGATCACGTAAGTGATGTATTCATCACGTAATTCGATCCTTTGCACGTAACAAGTCTATTTCGCACGTAATTGTCCTTTAGATCACGTAATTCTTTGCTTATTCACGTAATTAACTTGTTTAGCACGTAATTCCCTTGTCTTGCACGTAAGTCATCACGTAATTGACTTGATATTCACGTAATTATGGTGCATGTCACGTAACACTCCCTTGATCACGTAATTGTCTTGTTAAGTCACGTAATTCCTTGTTTGAATCCCGCAACTCTTGTTTTCATAGCTAAACTTGTTGATCACGTAACTTGATACTTACGTGACTTGTAGTGCACGTAAGTATGAGGATCACGTATCTAGTCTGTTGACTTTCCGAAACATTTGTATTCCGTTATATCGATATTCCTTTTGGTCATTTTAAAACCCGTATAAAACGTTAATCATTAAGGCATATCCCACTAGACTTAGAGATACTTAGACATGTTTATTTACGTGATGTTTAGGGCACTTAGACGTGGAAGCTTGACGGTATTATAGTATTTCCCGACATATCGTGATTTGGATTGCTTTGCTATTCTGTGAGTTATTTCGCTGCCCTTTTTACCACTTTTACATTTTGGGCATGATTAGCGTTAACAAATGTATTTTATGGTATATTATTATGTATTATGGTATGTATTATGGTATGTATTTTGGATATGGATGCCTTCAGGTTAGCATTACCCAACTTGTTCCGCCTTTGTGGCAGAACGAGGCCCCGTATACACACCTGTTAGCTTTTGGCCGTCGGTTGTATATATAGCGCTATATGGGTCTAACAAGCCCTCATTGTTAACACTATTGGATGATGGATGCGCCCTGTCCGTGTTAGCAATGTTATGACCGTATTATTGATTATCGAGGACAACCTAGCGTAATGCACTAGGTGGGGTTAGTTGCCAGTATTGTTGAGGTTCAGGTGTATCGTATTTACTGAAGGCTGTATTATTCTATCCAGTATGGTATTTATCTTATGGTATGAGTATGGTATTATTTTATGAACGGAGTATGGTATTTTTATGAAATTATTATGGTATTTTTATGGTATAAGTATGAGTATTTTATCAAAAGGTTTTGTAAACTTCACGTATATTTTGAAACATCATTTCCAAATGACTTATCTTCAAATCAAAACACTTTTTGGGTCAAAACGTATTGAAACCTTTCTACTATTATGTTTTTATTAACTATTGCGAATAATTCACCAACTTTATGTTGACGTCGTATTTTAACGCTTTTCAGGGATGTGAGGTTACGCTTTTTATAGATATGCTTTGCTTGGCTACGTGGATCTTTTGCTTGGAATTTGTTTTGCTATTGTAATTCCTTAGTATCTCAAACGCCGTAGCCGTATTTTGATATTCGGATGATTGTAATAAGTATTCTATCTCAAACTCTTAAATCTATGTTGATGATGTATTGCTTACTTATGTTTATGTAACCTTTGAATCTCTGATACCGTATACACTGCACACCTCGGTTCCGCCATTTATGCGGGGTGTGACAGCAAATCCCACATCTCGTGCAGAGTGATGCTGGGTATATGAGTAAACCTTTAGCCTTTAATGACACGACGCGTTTTGGTGGCTACAAGCATTGCAGAGCTTTGAAACTCTGTAGTTAAGCGTGCTTGGGCCAGAGTAATTCCAGGATGGGTGACCCCCAGGAAGCTCAACCAAAAACAAATTTGTAAGCCTTGCTATCGTGGGCATGAAATGGCGGGGTGTTACAAGTGGTATCAAAGCCACTCTTGTGACGTTTGGGATGATGGGGCAAACATAAAAAAGGACGTTGAGTCCCAAGTGGGGGTGTTTGTGACACCTTAGGCAAATCCCAATCCCCGTGCACAAGAGTGATGTTGGATATATGAGTAAACTTTTAGCTTTTAATGACACGACGCGTTTTGGTGGCTACAGGCATTGCAGAGCTTTGAAACTCTGTAGTTAAGCGTACTTGAGCCAAAATAATTCCAGGATGGGTGACCCCCTGGGAAGCTTAACAAAAAAAAATATTTAGAGCGGACAATATCGTGGCCATGAAATAACAGGGTGTTACTTCTTTATGTACTCACTTGAAAAGAAACAAAAAAATGACTTAAAATGGATTATGAGTTGTAATCCGTAGTCAATATATGAGTTTGAAGGCTGGAGTTACACTCGGTACTTCGTACGTTTCAGAAGGATTGAGAGTTGTAACTTGAACGTGCCATTTTAGTTGGTTCACATACGTACCATTTTTGTCGTTCACCGAAATGAATCACTTGGTATGTTTACTTGAATTTAAGTTTTTAGATCCTTAATCTGGCCTACCGTAAAGGACGAAGTCGGAAAATTGTAGGAGTAAATAAATGGTCTCTATGGTTTGCCAGAAATAACATCATTGTAGTTTATTTTTTCTTAACTTCCATTCGTGTTTAATAATTTTTTTTTAACTATCACATGTTTGGCCATGTGGTTTACAAATAGTTACATAATACTGAGAAGTTAATTGCATTTTTGGGTTTAAGGTTTTGATCCGGAATTATTACGACCGAAAAAAATAAACCACAAAAACTAAGCCCTTAATAGTAACGATAAATCTCGAGGACCATTTAAGTAATTAACTCTAAAATAAATATATGTGTATCAGTGTAGGAAACATAAGATTCCGTGAAAATAACAATTCCCCATTTAGTATTTGACAATAAAAAGATACACGTACTGATTTTTGTTATTTTACTTTACATGAAAGTTACAAACTAACATGTAGACATATGAAAAAGATTCCGCGAACCGCTTGAATAAAAAATATAATTAATCGGAAACCCCTTACCACCAAGATATAACCCAGATAACATATGTTTTTTGTTAAAATGTTGATTCCTTTAGTTTACTCTTAACTAAATACTTTTGTCTATAAATAAGGGTGATCACCACATACAACATCCACACACTAAAACAAAACAGAACTTCCTAATTCGTCATGGAAGAGATGTTCGAAACACTTCCTCGACACACTTGTAGTTGGTCGAAAGGCCAAACAATCTTGTACAAATATCAAGGATTTTGGAACCTTAAGGAGTTCCATGAAAAGGTTATTTTGGCTCAACAAAGCTTCAAGGCTCAGCCAAGTGATGTGTTCCTATGTAGTTACCCGAAATCTGGCACAACTTGGCTAAAAGCCTTGGGTTTTGCCATCGTAACCCGAGAAAAGTATGATGAATCAACAAGTCCCTTGCTCACAAAGATGCCACATGAATGTACTCTTTACCT
The DNA here is from genome assembly GCA_910822075.1 of Senecio squalidus. Lineage (NCBI taxonomy): Eukaryota > Viridiplantae > Streptophyta > Magnoliopsida > Asterales > Asteraceae > Senecio > Senecio squalidus. The sequence goes on along the minus strand of CAJVGC010000592.1, from coordinate 41,687,889 downwards.
AGAGCAAGACCTTGAAAAGATCCTAGAAAGCCGCAACAATAATTCGTGGTTCCCACTCGTGTCCACGCACCTTCCTTATGCTTGTTTGCCTGTATCTGTCATAGATTCAAACTGCAAGATTGTTTACATATATCGTAACATAAAAGATGTAATTGTTTCGTACTACCATTTCCTACGAAACATACTTCAATTATCCGTGGAAGATGCGCCGTTTGAAGAGGCATGTGAGGAGTTTTGTCAAGGTATTTCGATATTTGGATCATACTGGGATCATCTATTGGGATACTGGAAAGCAATCCAAGAAAGGCCTGATAGGTTTCTTCTCTTGAAATACGAAGATATGAAAAGGGGTGCTCCAAGTGAAGTGAAGAAGCTAGCTGAGTTTATCGGGTATCCATTTACAATCGAAGAAGAAAAAGCCGGTGTGATTGAAAATATTGTCAAATTGTGTAGTTTTGAGAATCTAAGCAACTTGGAAGTAAACAAAAATGGAATGCAAAAACCCGAAGAAGATAGTGCTGTCGAAAACCGACTTTTTTTTAGGAAGGCTAGAGTTGGAGATTGGGAGAACTACTTCACGGATGCATGGACACAAAAGATAGACGAAATGATTGATCAGAAACTAAGTGGCACTGATTTAGTCCTGAAATGAGTCTCGAGATGGACTGTTGTATCCGTAATTAGTGAATAATTTGGTTTGTTTTAGTCTACTTTGGTTTTAAAGAATCAAGTTCAATAAATGTTATGTCTCTTTTCCTAAAATTTCCTCAAATCAACTCACTTGTAGGGCGGAGGCAAGTATCGCAACTGTAATTTTATTACAATGTAAAAAATAGTTATATTTATGTTATTTTTGATATTTTACCTTTCGAAAATCAATCACCAACGAACATGTTAATATAGACAAAGACAAGATCTGCCTACAAATTATTTTATATCAACTCTTTTCTTAATAACAAGTTTTTCTAAAAGCGAATGTCATAAATCGTTTTTGTGGTTAGTCACTTTTTCACATATCATCGTTTTTGAAAAAAACTTGGCACAAAAAACCTTTTCTTTTCATCTCATTAAACACAAACTTAACTTTTTCGAAGTCGTTACTATTAAATAAGCATAAGATTCAAGATTATGAGAATAATTATACCCAGCAGAGCAGCAGCCTTTTGCTTACCAGCCCATTTAGAAAAACGGAAAGCTAAATCCGGTTGGGTTTTGACCCGACCCGAGTTAAGAATATGGGGAACGAGATTGGGTGATAATCTGATGAACTATTTGTTACAAAAGGTGTCTAATTTGGGTTCGATTTGGGATGATGAGTCATGGGTTAGAATATTGAGGATTTGGTGAACCCATGGTGAGGGGTTTGGTGGGTGTCGTGTGATTAGATCGGAGGTGTCGTTTATGGGTTGGACCCATTCCGGTGTGGTGGTGAAAACCCAGGTTTTGGTGAAGAAGAGGGATATTGAAAGAGGGATAAATAATTAGGTTATAAAGTTTGATAGGTTTGATATTGAAAAAATAGATAAATGAGAGGTTAATTAATCATTTACCCACGTATGTTTATCACGTAAGGGGTTTTAACGGTAAATCAAATGGAAGTGAATGGAAGGACGACAAATAATAAAAGCAAAAAACAGAAGGACACTTTGTACTAAGTTTTTCCAAAAAAGACGATATATGAAAAAGTGACTAACCATAAGGACGATTTATAACATTCGCTCTTAGAATTTTTCTAAGGAGGTAAACGGAGATGTTTTTCTTTGATACACTTTTTTTTAATAGACTTTCACATGTATTCATGCTCATGATATATCCTACTTGAGTTAGGATACCTCTCCGTGTATATTCTCGCATGTTTTTGTTTCCATTTTCTCTTTGTTTTCTACCAAGGATCGTTTACCCTCACTCTGCTTTATGATTATGAGGCGCCTTTTGTCGTGTGATTAATATTATTGTAATATGGAAAAATGTTATAAAATTGGGTTCTAACTTCTTTATAATACTAAGAAAGTTTTATTGTAGAAGTGTGTGCCGGGTGAGTAATTGGTCAAAAATGAGTTCGAGTTGAAACGAGTCATATTATCAGTAATCTATATATTTGATTATAAAGATTGATATTTAATACTATTAAACTTTATCCTTGCACATAATTGTAACGAAATGTTATGGAATTGTCATTGTATATAATGAACTTTAAGAATTAACTTAAACAGTAACAAATTTTGAGTCCGTTAACATTGAATGTAAAGTTAACTTGAAATCTTTTTATTATTTTTGATTGAACACATTTATAATTTTTTTATAGTTGGGTTCAAGGTAGTTAAAGGCGGAGTCGAACGTGAGGCGATGTGGCCTCATTAGTGCCTTAAGGCGAGCAGTGACGGAACTTGAAGAGGCAAAAAATTTCGAAGTTAATATGTAGTTATTATTTAAAAATATTCTTAAGCTTTCTCTATAATATAAATATTATTGAACAAGTGTTGTGCTCAGTTATATGAATATCGTGTAATACAACTATATAAGTGTTGAGTAGCGTAAGTGCGAAGATCATTAGAAATAATCAAATCAAATAACCTCACTAATGAAACAAGAAATAACCGATTATTATGTTATATGTACAATTTAAATAAATCAAAGTTACCCATCAAACATGATAAATAATTATATCCATTTGTTGTATATGGTATCTTATTAAAAATTTAATAACATATGGGTTGAAGTTGCACTATAAGAATAAAGGGGTTGAAATAAAAAATATGAAATAAAAGCAAATGCACTACCTGACTACGGAGATCTCGGATAGAAGCATGTTTTCTTTAGTTTTATTTTAAAAATGAACATTAATGATGTTCGTTTATTCATACGAATATCATGTTCGTTTACATAAACTATAAATATATGCTTAATTAATCTAGGACAACTGTCATATATATTGCATCAACATGGAGGTATTCAAAAAGAGAGTCAAAGAACTTGTTCTTTTAGTATGATGCGGATGTTCTTCATTTCTTCGTTAGAAAAATAAAAAATTCAAGAAACCAACAAATTCACAAGAGAGAATAATAGATAACGCTAGTTTAGTCATTTTATCGGGTCACTGGCGAAAACGTTAAGAAATCTATATTTTGAGAATGTTTGGTGTAATTTCAAAACCTTCAGGATGGACATAGTTTATGACTTTATGTTTAACCATAAAGACGAAACATATAATTTACTCGGTATTATATTTTACAAGAAGAAATATCAGTTACCATGGGATTATTTAAAAATATATTTCCTTTTGGCTTTTAGATGGCACAAATGGAATAAATATTGTCAAATTTAGGCCACTTTAATTTTTTTTAACCTCTTGATTGGGTGTAAAAACGGTTCAATTATATCTATAATCATCTCCAATATGAAAACTACTCTATAAAAGTAGATATCATCACCATAAAACATTACATCATTTAATCAATCAAACATCACCTTTATAACATTTTTGTAAGTTCTTGTTAGATTTTATTTTTTTCATTTTTCTCGGTTTTTATTTGTTAGAATCTTTTGATTTAGATGAGATTTGGTCTAGACACGTTTTGACTCATTACCAGACCAACTCAACCAACTTATTTTGCCACCTCTTGTTATGGTCACATATATGTTTTAATTAGTAGCTATAAAACTTTTTCAGCAACATGACAATTGGATCGGCGTCGGATGCAAAATGGGTATATGACAGTCCAGTACATTCGGATTTAGAAGCAAAGCTGAGACGTTTCTTGGTTGAGTTAGGAAATGCGGATAGAATACTTGGAATCCAAGTACGTATGCATTACTAACAGAAACAATTTTTTGTATGTTTATATATAACAAAACAAAAGTTTGTTATTGTGTTTGTTAGGTTTGTGCGTACAAAGACGGGGAAGTGATAATTGATACTGCAGCTGGAGTGTTGGGAAAAGATGATCCTCGTCCCGTTCAGCCAGATAGTTTATTTCCTGTTTTCTCTACAACGAAGGGTGTCACAGCAGGATTGGTACATTGGCTAGCTGATAAAGGGTATGTTGTTGGAATTCGAATAATTCAAAGTAGCAATAACTTGCAGGCACTAAACAAAAGCAAATACATCAAGACTGCTTCTGAATATTTGTTAAATAGCTACAGTACCCGCGAGGGACATGTATACGAAACTTGTGGACCAAAATAGGACTATGGTTAATATTTTTGCCGGGATGATATTGTCATGGAAAGAAAAACAATAAGTAAGTATTTTCATTACAGGAAACTGAAGCTTGACGAAAACGTTGCAAACATTTGGCCGGCATTTGGTACAAACGGAAAAGATCAAATAAAGGTTCCACTAAATAAAATCTTTTGTTACCCCTCTTTTAGGGGTTGTATATATGTACTATGATTATATATGTACACATTGGAACAATGTCACATTTCGTTTTAATTTCTACAATAGGTTAATCATATACTTAATCATACATCTGGTATGCACAATGCTCTCGCTGGCATTGAAGAAGATCCCAAGTTATTTTGCGATTATGACGAGTGTGTAAAACGCATTGCTATGATTACGCCCGAGACCACACCTGGCCAAGAACAGATGTATCATTATCTTTCATATGGTTGGTTATGTGGTGGCATCATTGAGGTGCACTTTCATATTTCCCTTTTTATTCTAATTATTTTCTCTAAATGCCCATTTTATCACCCGAACGCATTGATACACAATATAGTTTGATTTAACGAGCTCGAATTTCTGGATAAATACTTTCCTTGTTTGCACCCGAACAACTATACCATGATACAATTCTTTGTACAGCATGCATCTGGGAAGAAGTTTCAAGATGTTCTTGAGGAAGTTTTCGTTCGTCCACTTAACGTTGAAGGCGAGTTTTATATTGGTATTCCTTCTGGTATGTATGATTCACCAAAATCTTCCCAACTTGTAGAATTAAAAAAAATCCGTCTGCTGATTTTGTTTTTACAAGTAATTTCAGGTGTGGAATCTCGTCTCGCAACTGTTACAGCAATAGATAGAGATGAACTCAATAGTTTTGGCCAACTCCTTGAATCCGCTCCCAGTATCCCTTCGTCATTCACAATCAACATGATTTTTAATCTTATTGCGATATCCAACACCCTCAATTTTCGTCGTGCGATAGTACCTGCCGGCAACGGCCACTTCACTGCTCGTGCACTTGCTCGTTACTATGCTGCCCTCGTTGACGGTGGTATAATACCACCCAAGAAAACTTTTGCCACAAATCCAGAAACTGATGATACAAATGATGAAGTTGACACTAAAATCTTTACAAATACTAAAGAGAAAATTCAAGATGCCTTCTTGGGAAGTGGAGATTATAAGGATTTAACTTTCCCGAACGGGTATGGATTCGAGCTCGGGTTTCAAAGTATTAAGAAAACCGATGGTACCCAAATTGGTTTTGGTCACGCGGGTTTAGGTGGATCTATAGGATACTGTGACATAAACAACAGGTTTGCTATTTCAGTGACCCTAAACAAGTTATCTTTACGGACGTCTTTGACCGGGGAAGTAATCCGGTTTATTTGCTCGGAACTTGATCTTCCTGTACCAGCAGACTATGCAGACTATACCGGAACATATATGTCCATTGAGGAACCAGAAATCAATTAGAGTTGGTTTAAACTTATCCTTTACGTATAAGAATTAAATAAGTTTTTAGCTCTAATTATGATGTATGTAAGTTGGCAGAAACTCGGAGTTAAGATTGTTTAGGAAACTACTAATAAAAAGTATATTTTGTTCATTCGTTATTAGATGAAACTGATCACACTATTCATGTTGGTAACTTGGTTGCGTTCGAGATGGATTTAATCATGGATTCGGTGTTGCAAAAATTATTCAGCATTATAGCATATGTATAATCGCTAATTATACAATATTGAGCAAGGATAAGATTACTATTACTATAACTAACATTTATCAAAATGAAATTGTCGTTTCAACTGCAAAATTACCGTTTAGATGATTAAAAAATTAATATAAACTTTGGCAAAGTAAAAAAAGTCAACATTATAAGGCTACAACTTCTATTTATTTCACTTTTAAATACAATATAAACAATTTCATAAACAAAACCATATAATTATTGGAGTGGTTAGTTCTTTTGCTATTCCTCTTGGAGACTAAGGCCAAAAATTTTTTTTTTTTTTTTTTTCTTTTGTGTTTCTTTTTTTTTTATTGTGTTTTGGTTTTATAAAATGATAGTTTCTTTTTCTTTATTTAAGGTTTTGTAATAGGTTTTTTTCTTTTATCAAATATAGTTTCTTTTTCTTTGTTTAAGGTTTTGTAATAGGTTTTTTTCTTTTATCAAATAAGATTATGTTACAACGAGCAGCTATCCCTACTAAATATTATATTTTGGATGTCTTTTAACTTTGAATTATTGTTTTATAGAAATATGTATCATTATTTTTGATAATTAAATAGACATATTCGTATGATGGTATATCATTTGATTGGAATCGATAGAACTAAATACGTAGAAACTTCAACCCGCTGCGAAGCGCGGATATCATGATACTTGTTTCAAAACAATTAGGATGCATTCTTGCTATTTGAGACACCTCCATGTTTGTCAAGCATTCTATGCAGCAAGGGGAGGGTTCTTAGCTATACCGGGGCAAAATATCACTCTTAATAAATTACACTTGTACCATAATCAAAAAAGAAATTGTTAAAAGATTAGTTCAAGTAATTCCCTCCGTTATTAGTGAAGTTCAAACGACCTTCTTCATCAAACATCGTCAAATCCTTGATAAAAAAAGACATTCTTCTGCGAAAAAAATAAAAATGAAAGCTATGTTAGATATTTCATTTCCACTAGGTGCTTTTCTGCGAGAACATTTTACCAGCTCATAAAATGGGTAACTAACCACTTTATCGAATGAGGTTAAAGTTTGTTTAGAATTCTCTGTTGGATTCCCTGTTTCTGACAATGATCAGGAAAGAGGCTCCTTTATTTGTATATCAAAATATATTTTACTACACATGAGTAGGGGTGGCAAAATAAACGGGTCGGGTCGGGTTTGATAATAGGTCAAAACGGGTTAGGGTCAAAATGGGTCACGGGTCATTTTAGAAAACGGGTCAAACGGGTCATGGGTCAAAAGGGTTGGATAGGGTCGGGTCGGGTCAACCATAAACTTTTCTACTTTTTTTTACATCTATAAAATATTTTTTATTATATGTTACTATTTTGTTATATATAACAAACATAAAATATATCATTGAATAATAAGTTACAATTTTATTACTTATAATATTTACAAATATTATAAAAGAAACTATATAATTAAATTTGTAAGTATTTCTTCGTGTATTAAAATAAAACTACAAAACTAGAAATAATATTATATTTGATTGTAAATTAAATTATATCAATAAATTAATATTAATATTAATTTAATATGATCTAAAATATCATACTAACTGTGTGGCCAGTTTTTAACCACAAAATAAATATAGCCCACCAAACCCTCTCTATTCTCTCTATTATATGCAGCTTTATCTAAAAATCTGGCAATGGCGATAGACAATTGAAGATGACTTCTGGTTTTATATTTTTCAAAAAGGATTCTTCTTTTTTGGTTTGATTTTTGTTGCGGTGGTGGTGGTGACAATCGACAGATGCTGGTGGGGTCGATTTTGGTTGTTGTGTTCGGTAAATAGTGATAGAACGATGGTCCCGAAAAACAAAATTGCAGAGTAAACAACCTATCCGACCCTTCTTGACCCGTTCGACCCGGTTGTGATATTGCAAAAATTTTGTGATGACCTGTTCAACCCGCTAGATGCTTTATTGCTTACCCAAATCAACCCGAAAAAAGATTTTTTTCACCCATTCTGACCCTGTTGGTGTAGTTAGGGTTGTGTTTGCCAGTCCTACACATGAGTAATATTATACTCTCTTGAAAATAAGTTAAGTTCAATATTTCTCATTAAGTAAATATTAATATTGATTAAAATTGTTATTAACTTTGTCTTCTTGTTTATGTTTGTTAAATCTGAAATTATGAAAAGCATATATCATGTGGTTATTTAAAAATGGAAAGTTTTGGCATAGTCTCTTTTCAAAAATCTCTTTGGCATCTTCATGGTAATTTAACTTTTGTCGCGACTTTAGATGCTTGTTTGATCTTATGTGCATCATTCATATCAGTATATTTGTGCACTCTGTTTGAATGTTTTAATTACTAGCTATTAAACTTTTTCAGCAACATGGCAATTGGATCGGCGTCGGATGCAAAATGGATATATGACAGCCCGGTACATTCTGATGTAGAAGCAAAACTGAGACGTTTCTTGGTTGAATTACGAAATACTGATAAAATACTTGGAATACAGGTAGGCATCACTAACAGTAACAGTTTTTGTTTTTGTTTTGACACTACTAGAAAACATGGATCCACAGTTGGAAATTTTTCCATTGACTTTTTCTGGTCAGTAATCAGTAATTAGCAACGAATTTAAGTAATAATAGATAAACTGATTCTGTGTTTTAAATAATAGATTTTTAATAAGCAGTTTAATATCATACAACAAAAATGTTACTTTAGTTTTGGTGGTTATTGTATTTGTTAGGTTTGTGCATACAAAGACGGGGAAGTGATAATTGATACTGCAGCGGGAGTGTTGGGAAAAGATGATCCTCGTCCAGTTCAACTTGATAGCTTATTTCCTGTTTTCTCTGCTACCAAGGGCGTTACAGCAGGAATGATACACTGGCTTGCTGATAAAGGGTATGTTTTTCTTTATCTATGTTAAATAGATGTAGTAAAATAGTCGGGTTGGGTGACAGATCATAACTAGTAATTTTTAGAAACGTTTCCAAAGAGAGAATTCGTATTAGATTATGACATCCCATAAAGTATAATGTTTCCCTTTTTTTTCATGGCATTAGCATGAGGTATTATGTCTTGCTAATGTCAAAGAAAGAAATAACAACAATATGTATTTTTGTCATAGGAAACTGAAGCTTGACGAAAACGTTGCAAACATTTGGCCGGCGTTTGGTACAAATGGAAAAGATAAAATGAAGGTTCTAATTTAGTTCTTTCGTTTCCCATCTTCTTAGGGGTTGTTTCGATTTTCATTTTGAGCATAATTATCTGTAATGGATAAACATATTCTGCTTCTATTATTCAAGGGTAAAATAATAATAATTAGTCTCGTAAGTGTAACTGGACCGATAATCCCAGACATATAGCATAAAACCTCATATCCACTTTCAAGATTCACATTCAGACACCATGGCCTTAATGTTGATTGTCATACTGTGATTTAGTAGAACTTACATTAGTGCAAAAATTTAAGCGAGATCAAAGTGTCCGTGGAAGGGTTACTGGGAATCTTTTTATTTGATCGCCATCCATTCTATATTTTCTTTATGACTTTATAGTTTCAACAGAGAAGAACAATGACAGATATTGTTTGTTAATTTTTTCGGCAGGTTAATCATATACTTAATCATACATCTGGTATGCACAATGCTCTCGCTGGCATCGAGGAAGATCCTACATTATTTTGTGATTATGAAGAGTGTCTAAAACGCATTGCTATGTCCGCACCAGAGACCGAACCTGGTAGTGAACAGTTTTACCATTATTTCTCATATGGTTGGCTATGTGGGGGAATCATTGAGGTAACATATCTTACATAATACCCCTTCCATAACCCTCCTAATTTGTAATTCTCTAAGCAGCCATGTTATACTTTTATGCGGTTCTTTGGGCAGCATGCATCTGGTAAGAAGTTTCAGGATGTTCTCGAGGAAGCTTTTGTACGCCCACTTAACGTTGAAGGCGAGTTTTATATAGGCATTCCTCCTGGTATGTATGATTCACCAAAATCATCACAACTTGTCGAACAAATTAAGATACGTCTGCTGATTTATTAGAAAGACATGTTTCTAAAACTCAACCAATTTCAGGTGTGGAATCTCGTCTCGCAACTATTACAATAGATGAAAATGCACTCATTTCTATAGGTCATCTAATCGATTCCCTCCCGTACTCGGCTTCTTCAATCTCGGCTAATGTGATTTCCAACCTTGTTACGATATCCAACACCATCAGTTTCCGTCAAGCGATATTTCCTGGGGGCAATGGAAACTTCTCTGCTCGTGCACTTGCTCGCTACTATGCCGCACTTGCTGACGGTGGTATAGTACCGCCTCCCCATTCCTCTGCCTCATTGCCTCTACTCGGAAGCCACCCTCAACACCCCTCATTCCCTTCCAAGAAAAGTGATGAAATAGCCACTAAAATCTTTACAGAGCCAAAGGATAAAATTCATGATGCCTTTATGGGAAACGGTGATTATAAGGATTTAATCATCCCAAATGGGTTTTTCTACCTCGGGTTTGAAATGGTTAACACATCCGATGGTTCTGTAATCGGGTTTGGTCATCCAGGTATAGGTGGATCTACGGGATATTGTGACATAAAGAACAGGTTTGCAATATCTGTGACACTAAATAAGTTATCTAACGGTGATTTGACCGCGGATTTAATCAGATTCATTTGCTCGGAACTTGATCTTCCTGTACCAGCTGACTAACTAAGCTAGGTGAATCAAGTTCCATTAAGAAATTGGTGACCAGTTAGAGTGGGTTTGATAAAACTTTGTAATATATGTAAAATTGCATAAACTTTGAGTTGAAATGTATGCTGCTATTGTTATTGTTTTGATGGTGATTAATTCATCCGAGATATTTAAAATGCGCCGCGAAGTACCCTATCAAAACATCTCTAATTGGTGGCGTTTGATCATGAGTCGATTTTGGTTATGTTTTATCTTCAATCAGTCAAATAGCTAAGATTGGAAAATAGATAGTCTCAAATGGTTAAAAGATTCAAATGGGTCGAGAGTTGCCAAAAGTGTACGCTTAGTATCTAAATGATATAATCTGGCTAATCGTGGTTGACACTCAACTCGAACTTAAGACCTCTTTTAGAAAATTCTAAACATTAATCTGACATTAAACACATTCATACACTATCTTGTACAAGTTTTTGATTCTGATTACTCTATATTAAATATAACATTACCATTTTAAGAAAGATTATGCATAGTTTTTCGGTAAGGGACAAATTTAGACACGAATGGATAAAAGTCGGTTAAATTGGAGTCATTGTTTTTTTAAGGGTCTAATTATCCTTAATAAAAAAAAGGTGTACATCTAATTATCTCCAAAACTATAAACACCATTCATTCATTCATCTCCCAAAAATTTCACATTAATCAATCAACAATCATCGTCTTATTCGTTTAATCGTTTGGGTGACTAAATTTTTTCGTAAGTTCTTGTTAGATTTTGTTTATGCAATCTGTTTGAATGTTTATGAAGCAATCAGAAGATATCTTCACAAATGCATTCATATTTTCTTTTTTTCCTATTTTTCTTGATTTAGATAAGATTTAGTCCCCGGAAATGCATGCTTTCATTTCATGAAATTCACATTCTTCATTTTACGTAAAGGGAAAATGTTATGTAATGATTCCAATGGCGAATTTTTTGGGTAACCTTGACCCGTGGTCCTTTGGACCATCACGACCTTTCCCAAGGACCGTGTACATGCAATGAGCAAGGGAAAATGTTGTGTAATGATTTATCAAACTTTGTTAATGTAAACCGTAAATGATGGTCATTCTTTTATTTATGAGACTTTTTGGTGAATATGTTTTGAAAATTCGCGTGTGACTCTCTTAACATATTTGGTCATATCATTGTTTGTAGTTACTAGCTATTATTCTGTTTCAGCAACATGGATAACGGACCAGCCCCGAATGCAAAATGGGTATATGACAGTCCAATACATTCTGATATAGAAGAAAAGCTAAGGAGTTTCTTGGTTGAATTAGGGAATGCGGATAAAATAGTTGGAATCCAGGTGCACATCACCGTTCTAATCAGTTTTTAGATTGTTTAGATTTTCACTATTTATGTAACACAAATGTAAAAGAATATAAGGGTTTGTGATTACATTTTTCACCAATGTTGGTTATTGTGTTTGTTAGGTTTGTGCGTACAAAGACGGAAAAGTGATCATTGATACGGCAGCTGGAGTGCTGGGAAAAGATGATCCTCGTCCAGTTGAACTTGATAGCTTATTTCCCGTTTTCTCGGTAACTAAGGGTGTCACATCAGGAATGGTACATTGGCTGGCTGATAGAGGGTATGTTCTTTTACTTGCATGGCATCTACATAGGGTAAATTGCACAAATTAGGTAATGGGTCAAAATGGGTTTAAATTGTTCAGTCAAAAAGAGAAATTTTTCGTACATGAATGGCGAGCTAGGGGATTTTGTGGCCCAAAATCTTACTCGTGGCATTTTTTTAAAATGAATCCGAATGACCAAACACTACTCAAAACCGGGCTTTGGCAAGGGATAATCTGTCCTTGATGCTTCTTTTTCTAGTAGTGAAATATGTAATATTTCATTAAACTTTTCTAAAGAGTGTATGTAGTATTTATTATCTTATCACTCGAAATGTAACATGTTGCCTTTACTACTGTAATATAAATATGTATGTATTTTCATTGAAGGAAACTGAAACTTGATGACAACGTTGCAAACATTTGGCCGGAGTTTGGAACAAATGGAAAAGAACAAATACAGGTTTCCTAATCCCATTTCTTTTATTTCCCAGTCGTCTTAATTAAGGGGTGTTTGGATTCAATTTCATCGCCTCCATTGTACTTTCTGCTACAGGTTAATCATATACTTAATCATACATCTGGCCTGCAAAATGCTCTTGCCGGCATATCTGAAGAAGATCCAACTTTATTTTGTAATTGGGAAGAGTGTCTAAAACGCATTGCTATGGTAGCACCTGAGACAGAACCTGGTAGCGAACAGTTGTATCATTATGTATCATATGGTTGGCTTTGTGGTGGAATCATTGAGGTACGAGTGATTATACACGAACTCTTATGATCAAGTCGAGTTTTTGTAGCATGTTTATTGATTATTTTAAACAATGAATTTGTTCCTGTATGTGCAGCGTGCATCAGGGAAGAAGTTTCAGGATGTTCTTGATGAAGCTTTTGTTCGCCCACTTAACGTTGAAGGCGAGCTTTATATAGGCATTCCTCCTGGTATATAAAATTCCGCAAAATTCTCACAACTCATGGAATAAGGAAAAGCGTTTGCTAACCTCTAAATAAATATATTTTACGTTCCTTTCAGGTGTTGAATCACGTTTGGCGACTCTTTCAATAGAAACAAATGATCTCAGTAAGTTAGGCCAAGAAACCGAAGCCTACACGAAAAGCTCTTCCACCACCACACCTTCTACATTGACATACAACATGATTGCAGACCTTATTCCATTATTCAACGTCCTCAATGTCCGTCGTGCCATACTACCTGCCGCCAATGGACACTTTTCAGCGCGTGCAGTGGCCCGCTACTATGCCACCCTTGTAGATGGTGGTGTTGTCCCAACTCGCCATCCCTCGTCAAAGGACTCTACAAATGATGAAGTTGACACTAAAATCTTTACAAATACTAAAGAGAAAATTCATGATGCCTTCTTGGGAAATGGAGATTATAAGGATTTAATCCTTCCCGATGGACTATTTGGCCTCGGGTTTCGAAGGGTTAAGACAAGCGACGGAAATGTGTTTGGGATTGGTCACGCGGGTTTAGGTGGATCTACGGGATACTGTGACATAAACAACAGGTTTGCGATTTCTGTGACGATAAACAAGTTGTCTATTGGTGCTTTAACCGCGGAAATAATCCGTTTTGTTTGCAAGGAATTTGATCTTCCTGTACCAGCTGACTATGCAGGATCGATCGAGTCGATGGATAAACCAGTGATTAATTAGGGAGGTTTGATCTAAACCTGTTTATACTCTAAAACGATTCGAGTTTAAATTGATCATATATGTAATTTCACAGCTATATTGAGTTTAGTGAACTGTTACATGTTCGATGTAAATGAAACTAATAAGCCAAAAAGGACATTTTACTACAAGCGCTACTTTAAAACTATTATATTTTAAAATAAGCAAATTTTAACGCATCCCACATCGCTACATGAGTAGCTTAATTCGTTGTTTATAAAAGCTGAAGACATGCCAAAAAAGAGACTGGCAACTAATAATAACATAAGACCTAGTTACGGATTATTCGGTTCAACCAATTTAAGCCCCTTCTAACTAACAATATAAACCATTTTTGGTTAAACTAAAAACAAACACTATACATTTTATTAAAAATAATAATTATTGAGAAATTATTTAAAAGAAAAAATAATAAAAAAATTATTTTTTTATTTCAAACCGATCCGTGTTCGACCCAATCCAACCTAATTTTACCAGAATTGAACCGTATGGGCTACGGCTTAGGAACGGTGCAAGTAAACTTGCAAAATGTTATATATTAATTTAAATTTAAATGTCTGTGTCATATTTATTTTGTCTCTTTGCGATATACTAACCATCAATACCAATTTCTTGATAATGAGGATTTGATTAAACACACGATTTTTATTTTGTTATACCTATAAATTTATTTTTACCTAAAATAGAGTATTTGGTAGAAAAATAAATTTATCATATCCGGTTTCTACATACTTTTTATAGTAGAAAAATAAGATGTTAAGAATTTCTTTTTACTTTATAAAGAAATTTTATGAAATTTTGTTTTGTAAAAAAAATATTAAGAATAGGATAATCAAATGAGTTATATATTGGATGTTTACGTGAACTAACAATATAATTTTTTATTTGTCTCAAATAAGATAATTTATTATATTTTTTCTTAATGAGTCAATTAGGGCTGAGCATCGGGCCAATACCGAACCGATACCGATTAATACCGAAACCGAAAATAGGCAACTCATCAAACCGAACCGAATTTGCTTCGGTCGGTTCGGTATTGTGACCGAAAAAAACCGAAAAATACCGAGAATAACCGAAAATACCGAAAAACACACTTAAAAATCTTCATGTGCTTTGTTTAAGGAATATTTCATGTGCTTTGTTAAAGGAAGAAAAAAATCCAGCAGCAAATTATTTCTATACTTCGATTTCATCAATTATATCTCAAATTCAAACAATAAATCTTCAAAACCAAAAATATCAAAAGGAGATGTTTACAGTTTTGGAGTTGTGATGTTGGAGCTGGTAACGGGAAGAGAACCAACAGGGCAGGCGGATATTGAAGGGGAAAATCTAGTTGGGTGGGTTCGATGGATGGGTGCAAACAGGAAGGAATCAGATGTACTTGACCTTTGTTTCTCTTGTTCATGGATTTGGAGGGATCAAATGTTAGGTGTGCTTGCTATTGCAAAAGCATCACAAAGGACCTGAGCAGACAACATACTGAGCAACAAAAACCCCTAAATGACTAATTATATTTCGGGTTGGGTCGGGCCATTTCGGTTTTGGTCGGTATTTCTACCGACCCGACCCGAATACCGAAAACGATGAATACTTCCGTCGACTACCGCCCCGAATGCACATATTTCGGTTTCGGTTTCGGTCGGTATTGTCGGTTTTGGTCGGGCCAGTCGGTTTCGGTCGGTATTTCTCAGCCCTAGAGTCAATATATTGAAATATTTTGTAACTCGTGATAATTTATTATATTTTGCTACAGACTTTTCATTTACGATTTTAAATATTTGTCTAAAAAACGAAAAAATAAAAAGTTATTAAAATTTGATTTTTTTTATCTGGATTTAGATAAATTATACATTATATAACATTTTTTGTTTTTAAAGTTTATTATATATGTTAAAATCACATGTAATATTAATTTTTCAATTTCAATATCTATCCGAGAACCCAAAAAATAAAAGTCTTTCGAAAGAATATATGACCACTACTCTAATTAAAGAGAAGAACACGACGTTCGCAACAGTATAATTTGTTTCTTCTAACGATTAACGGATTACAAGATAAATTAATTTAAGAAAAATACTTTTAATTGGATATTATTTTTAATATAAACCATTAGATGAAAAATTAATGATTGACTATTTTGATTCTTAGAAAATTGGTTGTGTTTATTAATTTTTTCTCATATAAATAGAATAATATAATATAATATAATATACTATAATATATTATAATATATTATAATATAATTGAATATAATATAAAATACGATAATAACAAAATATAATGTAATATTAACATTTTCAAGTGTCTATAAGGCTGGTTTTTAATTATATAAATGACTTTAGCTAATGAGAATGCACCAAAAAACTTCAGATAATACTTGGTGAAAATAAAGTATATCTGCCATGAAAGGGTCGAACAATGACTTCGTTTTAGATGATGATTTGAGGTATTTTTCTATACTTAGCTTTGAGTTTTATGCATATATAGTTTTATCTAGTTAATTTTAGTCCAACCTATATTCTATATTAAGATATGTAGTATCTTATCTTATCTTAATATATAATAAAAGATAGGCATAAAATGTCATTTGGCAAAATAGTAACCGTTAGATAAAAATAAAACTTTAATTTAAACCATTAGATCAGTTTAATGATGTCATCATTAATAATTTCATTTTAATCCTTTTACTTTAAATAATTTAACCATTATTTTAAATAGTAATAATTAAATAAAACTAATTAACTTTTCTACTTTAAATAATCTAACACTTTTATTTTAAATTATTTCTAAAAAATACAAATCATATTTTTTCAAAACACATACACATTTTTAGTATAAAAAGAAACTAAAATTAAGGTAGAGATTTGAAGAATATTGCACAACAAAAAGAATTATTTCCATGTTTATTATGGCATTACAAATGTATAGAACATTTTGAGAAAACGTTAGGTACAATTCTATAATTTTCTAAAGAGCTTATATGAGCTTATAAATAGATGACATTCGCTCATAACGGTACACATTTTTAGTATAAAAAGAAACTAAAATTAATGTAGAGATTTGAAAAATATTGCACAAAAAAAAAAAATTATTTCCATGTTTATTATGGTATTACAAATGTATAGAACATTTTGAGAAAACGTTGGGTACAATTCTATAATTTTCTAAAGAGCTTATATGAGCTTATAAATAGATGACACTCGCTCATAACAGGTTAATTGGGGGAGGGGAGGAGATCACCAAATGAAGTTTTCCTGCCTTTCGTCCTATTTACCCAATATTTTTAGTTTTTTTTATATATTATAAAAAGAAAATAAAATTATTTTATTGTTTTATAAGTGTTTTGCATATAAACGGAAAACATGTTATATAAAAAAAATCTTCTGTTTTTTTTTCGTCCTATTTACGCAATATTTTTAGTTTTTTTATATATTATAATTATTTTATTTTTAATAAGTTTTTTTCCGAATCACACAGTAAATGTTTTATTTAACTTCACATTTGCTAATATAATCATTTTGTCTAAATGAGTGATAGCTTTCTATTAATCGTTTTATATAAGTTATATGTTCTTTGTTAACATTATATTTTTTGATATAATTATCCGCGTATTAGGCGGATCAATAAATAAAGTAAAGAAAATGATAAAAACAACCATATAATTATTTATAAAAGGTTTAAATATGTTTTACTTGTTAGTATATTAAAGAACTAGTTTCTTGACCCGCCTAATACGCGGATAATTATATCAAAAAACATAATGTTAACAAAGAACATATAACTTATATAAAACAATTAATAGAAAGCTATAAGTCATTTAGACAAAATGATTATATTAGCAAATGGTGAAGTTAAATAAAACATTTACTGTGTGATTCGGAAAAAACCTTACTAAAAATAAAATAATTATAATATATAAAAAAACTAAAAATATTGCGTAAATAGGACGAAAAAAAACCGAAGAGTTTTTTTATATGATATGTTTTCCTTTTATATGCAAAACACTCATAAAACAATAAAATAATTTTCTTTTCTTTTTATAATATATAAAAAAAACTAAAAATATTGGGTAAATAAGACGAAAGGCAGGAAAACTTCATTTGGTCATCTCCTCCCCTCCCCCAATTAACCCGTTATGAGCGAGTGTCATCTATTTATAAGCTCATATAAGCTCTTTAGAAAATTATAGAATTGTGCCCAACGTTTTCTCAAAATGTTCTATACATTTGTAATGCCATAATAAACATGGAAATAATTCTTTTTGCTGTGCAATATTCTTCAAATCTCTACCTGAATTTTAGTTTCTTTTTATACTAAAAGTGTGTATGTGTTTTGAAAAAATATGTTTTGGATTTTTTTAGAAATAATTTAAAATACAAGTGTTAGATTATTTAAAGTAGAAAACTTAATTAGTTTTATTTAATTATTACTATTTAAAATAAGGGTTAAATTATTTAAAGTAAAAGTAAAAGGATTAAAATAAAGTTATTAATGATAATATCAAAATGATCTAATGGTTTAAATTAAAGTTGGATTTTCATTTAACGGTTATTATTTTTCCAAATGGCATTTTAGGCCTCTTTTTTATTCTATATTAAGATTTGACCACTACATTTTTGTTATATTCTCTCTTTAGTTTATGAATATATAAAAATTTAAAAAAATATAATAATTTATTAGAAAAATGATTAATTAAGACCTATAATTTTTTTGACACCAAAAGACATTATTTTGGCCCTTAATCTATTTTAATCTAATGGATAAAATTAAAACCAAAACTCACTTTTCTTTTATTTTTTTAAATTAAATTATCTCACAAACCGTTAATCGTTAGACGAAACAAAATATACCGTTGCAATCGTATCGCTTTTATCTTTAATTAGAGCAGTAGCGTTATATACTTTCGACTTTTTTTTTTTTTTTTTTTTTATGGGTATTGAAATTGTAACGATAATATCAAATGTGATATTACATAAATATGTACATATTTATAAAAGAGAATTACTATAAAATGTATAAACTACCTAAATTTAGAAAAAAAAAATCGGATTTTAACTAGTTTTATTTTTTCTCGTTTTTGAAATAAAATATGATATACTAAAATCACATATGATAATACTATATCATATATGTGATATTACTGTAAATCATATGTGATATGAATACAAATCATATGTGATATTATGTATCTAAAATTTCAAAAACTCAAAAGACAATAACACACATGATTTTAACTCCAAATATGAATTTTAATACACAACAATGTCATACAATGTATAACCTATATGGACCCGGAAAAAAGTTTGAATTTTGACGACTTTTTATTTTTTTGTTTATGGCCATGTTGAAATTTGTAAGGCAATATCACATGTGATTTGAACACTAAATACAAATTTCAAAACATAGATTTGTTATATTACGTACATTCAATCAAAAAGAAAAACAAAAAAATAATATGTCAAACTACTGATATCACATGTGATAAAACAGTGATTTATAATATAAAATTTCAAAACCCGTAAAAAAAAACTCAAAAATAAATTTCGTCAAAAGTATATATCGAGTGAGTGCTCTATAAAAAGAGGAGAAAATACTCGTTTTAATGGTGCATTTTATTTGTTTATACATTTATCGTGTATGAGATATGGTAGGTTTTTAAAACAGAGGAATGTGATTGGTCCATTAAATCTTAACTTTTTTCATTGTCTTTTTTTTACTTTAACCCTATTTATTAATTAGAATCTATAGAGTAGTGGTATTCATAATCTAAAAATAATAGTCTATTATATCTTATTATATTTATTACACTTTAATAACTATGATTATAATAAATCACTACAACAAACATAACATCTATACATACTTGTTTTTACATAAACTTAAAAGTGCATATATGTGTTTTTTAATTTGGTCACACACACTTATAAAGGTCTACATATATATATTATCTTATATATATTTTACATTTGAGAATATATATAATAATTAATTTGACACTTATAAATGAAGATTTTTTTTCTCCATAGTTGAAGTATTATAAATATAAATATAAATATAAATAGATACGTATAATAATTATACACTTAAAAATGTAAAGATAAGTTTCACACCACATATTTATACAAGCTCTTTGTATGAAAAGAAAATAAGGTGTCCCAACAATTTGAACTTATACACGTTTATATGTGTACACTTTTTGTTTGTATTATCATATGTTTTTGTATTATTATCAGTTTACATGCTATTTCTGTCCAAATTTGGGTACCACCTTACCTAAGATCTGTTTAATTTCACATCATGATCATACAAGAATATGCTTTTACTATAGTTATACTCTTCATACCCTTTGTGATAGTAGCTATTGATCTGTTTCAGCAACATGAATAGCGGACCGGCCTCGAATGGAAATTGGTTATATGACAGTCCAGTACATTCTGATGTAGAAGCAAAGTTAAGACGTTTCTTGGTTGAATTAGGAAATGCTGATAAAATACTTGGAATCCAGGTATAGATTTTTTTTTCTTTTTTCTATACGATAGACAAAATTTACCTCTAATAATCTATTCGTTTAGGGGTTAAATAAAGAGTTTCATACAAACAATAACAAAACTGTGAAATGTAATCCAAATGTATAAATACGCTCGTTATTGTGTTTGTTAGATTTGTGCTTACAAAGATGGGGAAGTGATAATTGATACTGCAGCTGGAGTGCTTGGAAAAGATGATCAACGTCCAGTTCAACCCGATAGCTTATTTCCTGTTTTTTCTACAACTAAGGGTGTCACAGCAGGAATGATACACTGGTTAGCTGATAAAGGGTATGTATTCATGCTTTCTTTTTCATGGCTAACTAGAGGTCGCAAAAAGGGTGAGTAGAGTGAGTTGGGTGAATGGTGTTGAATTAAAACGATTTAAGAGGTTTTATGCATTTAGATTACATATTTTGATTTTCTTTTATATGTTTCATTGTAGGAAACTGAAGCTTAATGAAAACGTTGCAAACTTTTGGCCGGAATTTGGTACAAACGGAAAAGATCAAATAAAGGTTCTCCTTATCACAATTATTAATTTCATTTCCCGGGCTGAACGTACAAACATTGATGATTAGAGAGATGTTTGGATCTACGATTTGAAAATTCTCTCTTTGGTTTCTAATGTTTGGATGACAAGATTCCGAGTTTCTATTATATTCTGATTAATCACATATTCATTTTTAAAACTGATATTTAAACAACCGCAAATATTAGAAACGACTGAATCTTATCCTGGGATAATCTCTTATTTGGTCACCTTCAATTGTATATTTTTCTTATCCGGGGATAATCTCTTATTTGGTCACCTTCAATTGTATATTTTCTTTATAACTTGATTGATTCTTTATCCACATATCCGCAGGTTAATCATATACTTAATCACACTGCTGGTTTGCACAATGCGCTCGCTGGCATTGAAGAAGATCCTACATCATTTTGTGATTATGACGAGTGTGTAAAACGCATTGCTATGTCCACCCCAGAGACCGAACCTGGTAGTGAACAGTTATATCATTATCTATCATATGGTTGGCTTTGTGGTGGCATCATTGAGGTACCATTAATTAAACACAAATATACGCTCGTTTAAAGTTCAAGCTTAAGTAGTTCTTCAAACCATATTTTCTTATCATTTTGAATGATGTATATGCTCATGAACATGCAGCATGCATCGGGGAAGAAGTTTCAGGACGTTCTTCAGGAAGCTTTTGTTCGTCCACTTAATGTTGAAGGCGAACTTTATATAGGAATACCTACTGGTATATATAATTCTCAGATATTTTAACTTGCACAACTCGGTCACGGGTCACCATATAAGAAAATATGTCTGTTAGTATAGTAATAAAAAAAAAAATTCTCTCTGTTTCAGGTGTGGAGTCTCGTGTTGCAACTCTTTCTATTGATGCAAGTGATCTCATTATGCTAGATCCAAAAGACGAGACCAATAAACCCTCTTCGGTTTCGCCCTACCTGCCTTCCTCTTACACCCTTAACATGGTTGCAGGCCTTATACCGTTATCCAACACACTCAATGTCCGTCGTGCCATACTGCCAGCAGCCAATGGACACTTTTCGGCTCGTGCAGTGGCTCGCTTCTATGCCGCTCTCGTGGACGAAGGGCTACTCAGCCAGAAAAATGGAAGAAAATCTGATGAGACAAGTGATGAAGTGGAGTCTCGAATCTTTACAGACTCTAAAGCGAAAATCCATGATGCCTTCTTGGGAAGTGGAGATTATAAGGGTTTGATCCTCCCAAATTGCCCATTCGGGCTCGGGTTTCTAAGGGTTATCACAACTGATGGTTCTTTAATTGGGTTTGGTCACCCGGGTTTAGGTGGATCTATAGGATACTGTGACATAAACAACAGGTTTGCGATTTCTGTGACCCTGAACAAGTTGACTGCTGGTGCGGTGACAGCAGAGATAATCCGCTTTGTTTGCTCGGAACTTAATCTTCCTATACCTGTAGATTGTGCATGATCGGAGTAGTTCAATTCACTCACAAACCAGTGATCAAATAAAGAGGGGTATGATGTAAAACTTGATGATATATGTAATTTCGCAGCAAATTATCACAGTGATCAAATAATTTTTACATTATATAACATTCCCGCATACGTATATCACAGTCGAATACCGTCGCCATCCCATGGGGTGATTGAATCAGCTTGGTAAAAAAAAATGAGTAAAAATGTTTGTAACTTTGTATGATTTGTCTTGATCCATTTGATTACACCTAATTTGGTTGTTATCGACAAACTGCCGCTTGTTTCGTGTATATGTACAACAGAATTGGCTTTATACATCTATCTATATAACATCGACATTATTATTCATGCACGCACATTATATCTAAAGTCTATTACCAAACCCTGCTACATAAAGATCTGGTCACATAGTTCAAATCATATAATTAAGTACTATTACATAAATTACAATACAACTACAGAAAAAAGAAAACGAAATAGAAAGCTTACGATAGGGGTTCTAAAGAAACGAACCATTTTATTATCATATGTTCAAATGGGACTATGAGCATCCAAAGGCCATAAATCAGATACACAGCTTCCAGCATCACTGCCTATACCATTCTTCATATTACCATTAAAGATGTCGGGTCCAACCATCATGTGTTGACCTTGAACCGGTAAGCCATGGTCATCCCCCCGTACAGTTATGGTTGGAGAAACGTTGTTACCCATCCTAGGCATGGTCTGGCCGTTGAAAATTTGGGGAGTGGCTAAATGGTGTTGGAAGAGGTGGCTAAGGCTAGATGATAACGACCCCCTAGCAACCATATCTTCAGCCAGCTTTACCTGTAATAAAATAATATAGTCCTTTAGTAAATGTTATTTTAGGAATATTGAACTACACTGAATCCGTGAATAACGCGCGGGGAGGGGGTACCTTAGCTCTCAAGGCTTCCACGTCTGACTTGAGCACTCTGTTGTTGGTCGAAGCATCTTTAAATTGTTGGCTGGCATTCGTTAGTTGCTTGAACAAAGTTGAGTATTCTCCTCGTAGTTGTTCCACCTGAAAAAACAAATGCTTAGGCTTAACCGAACTCACAGTGCTTCAACACGTATACATTAATACGTACTTGTTGCTCAAGCTCTGTTAAATGTGCTTGTTTTCTTTTTCTAGAGCGCCTAGCAGATTCTCTGTTTGAAACCATCCTAAAATAATAACCAAATAATAATATAGTAGAATTAGCTTATAATCTTCCGTTCTTAATTTTATCAAACTCATGATGAATTATTACCTTTTAATCCGTTTATTATCCATCTGGTCGTTGCTCTGTTCACATTGACCAATCTCTGTATCATCATCCTCTGACTGTTCATCATCACTCGTTGCCCCAATCGCATTGTTATCCTGCCTTATTGGTTTGATATCTGAAGTTGGACTCTCAACTGAAAAAATATGAAAACATCCCAAACTAATCATGTTAAAATTCTCTTAAAATTTGTTTATACCAGAGCTTGCGATGGAGGTCTATAAAATAAATGGTCTATGAAACTTAAGCGTAAACTACATATATAGATACACAAAAAGATCAAGTGAGTTGGTGTACCACATATCGAAGATTGAGAATCCAAAGTCATCGTGACACTAGAGTTCTTTGGAGTAACATTTTGAGACCAAAGAGGGTTCGTGGTCATTCCTCCACAACTTGTAAACCTATTTAAGTTATCCTGTAATCAAAACGGTTGCCAAACTTTACATGAAACAACTTGATTCAAATATCAAATATCCAACTAATGTAAGATGCCATCAATCTTGCACCTATTTAACTACAAGTTCTAATGTCCGTCTTGCACTTCGATATTTCTTTAATCAAAATACAACGGAGAAAGGGATTCAACCCCAACACTCGTTTCATAATCAAAACTTTTAAATAAAAAGATTTATAGAAGATTTTATGTATTAAACAATAAACTTTTGACGATCTTTGACTCGTTTCCTTTTTAGTGAACTTCTTTTACTAAACATGTTTGACCCGTTACAAATAAAAACCTCAACCATTCATTCATAAAATGAGTCAGAATTGTCACCTCTAAATAAAACTATAGCACCACAACCTATCTCCCTAATATGTCATGGATTCAATCCCCTTTTACAATCCACCGCCAACATTTATCCTACCATCGACATCTTTAACAAACATTTTACGCGCACTAACATAAACAGAAGTTACAAAACTAAAACAAGTATACACAAGTGGGAAACAAAACACCAACAATCGAAAGAAAATGTTCCTATACTACATATGAATATCCTTTTTCCAACCTAAAAAACATCTACGAATCTCTAATTTCGCATTTGATTCAACTAAACACAATCATTAAAAACAAAATAATCAAAATCTCAATAACAATAGCAATTAACAATCACAAGCACAAAGTAACGATCGATTATAATAATACAGTAGAAACTCTATAAATTAATGATAACGAAATCACCTAAAATTTAATTAAAAAAGCTTTTAAATAATAGAATATTAAAATGCAATGATTTTTCGAATTAATACCTTAAAAAAGTATTTTAGTTTTTACTTTTAGAGTTATAATTTTGGGGTCTACAAACCTACCATGTACTTGATCCCAAACTATTATTATTATTATTATTATTATTATAATGAATAATATTGTAAAAAAATTAAAACCTGATTTCTGTACTGAACGGAGAGATCGGCGGCGGAGAACAAAGCTCCGGCAGGTAAAGTACTCCGGTGATCGGAATCTTGCACCATTGACTGTTTCAAGAACTCTTCAATATCATATTCAGAAAAAGTTCTACTGATCATGGTGTTACAATCATTAAATGGTTCTTGTTTTTTGTTGTTGTGATTAAAATTATCCATGATGAGTATATTTTGGTGGGTTACATGCAATATAATGAAATATATAGATATATAGATATAGATGTATGTATGTATAATGTTTGTAAATAAATAAATATGGATTTCTTCACCACTAAGGATTTGAAAAGATGGAAGTATTATATGATTTGATTTGATAAAAAGGTAGAAAGGAGAAGAGGAAGAGAAAGAAGACAAAGGTTGAAGTAGCTTTGTGAAAAGTAAGTAAAATAAAGAGAGAGTTAAAGTTGGAGTCAGAATCACTCACTTTGATGTCACTTTGTATTTTCACAATTAAGAAGTTTTTTTCTAATTTTTTAATATAAACTAACAAAAACATATAAAAAAAACAAAAGGTAATTATACGGATGGTCCTTTTCCTCTTATTAATGTATCACTTTTCGTTTTATTTTTTGTAAAATTATATGGATAGTCCTTTATTTTGAATTTCTGCACATTGATAGTCCTTTAGTCCGTTAGGGTTAACTCAATTATGTTAGTTATATCACAATGATCAATTTAGCCTTTTTGTCTTATTCGTAAAGGACCATTCGTGTAATTAACTCTTAAAAATCAATATAATTGAATATCATTTCCTAATTTAAATTTATAAAGAATATCAATATAACTTGATGTTCATTTTTTCTGGAAATAGGATTCGTGACCAGCAAACAAATCCCCAAATAATGGCAAATCCAAACTCCGGCGAAATCCCATTCCTGGAATTCCCCGAAGACATCCAGTTGTGCATCTTATCATTCCTAACCCCCTCTGAAATCTCCTCATTCGCATGCACCTCCAAAAGATTCCTCTCCCTCTGCAGATCCGATTCCAAGCTATGGTTCTCCATGTGCCATCGCCGCTTCGGATCCAAGACCCATATCTCCAAATGGGCCTCCGGTAATATCCAATTCAAACATCTTTACAAAACGTTAACCCAATACCAGAATCTAATCGGCTTCTGGCGGCTTAGTAGTACCCACACAACACAACCTAGAACGACTAATTCAGTCGCCAACAAACCGCCTGCGTTGGTGTTTTTCAAATGGGGGAGTCGTATGTTATCGTTTTCATCGATTCGATAATATTGTTTAAGGGCATTTTGGGAAGAATTAGCATCTTTTTAGCTTTGCCACGCTTATCGACATGTATAGAAGAAGTTGAGAAGTTTTTATCAGTAAACATACGATTGAAACGGGAATCAATGGCTACATTGTTTTTATGTTTGGGGACATCTTGAAACCTCAGAAGTTTTTCTGCTAACACGAATTTGTTCAACACGTCTAATTTTGGGGTGATGTCGTCGGAGATTGATTTTGGGGTTGGGGTTCGATTTGCAGATCTACATGATTTTGGGGTTGGGGTTCGATTTGTAGGTGGCGAGGGTTGATGTCGGATCTGATTTTGGGGTTGGAGTTGCAATTCGATTTGCAGATGTACATGATTTTGGGGTTGGTGGTGATTTCAGATCCACAATAAATTGGAGTTTGCCTAGGTGTTTGTATGATTGTGATTTTTATTTTATTTTTTTCATTTTGTTTTTAGGATTTTAAGATTTTTGGGGTTTTTTTTGTTAATTATAGGTATTTGTGATTTTGATTATTTGGTCACGAATCCTATTTCCAGAAAATATGAACATCAAGTTATATTGCTATTCTTTATATATTTAAATTAGGAAATGATATTCAATTATATTGATTTTTAAGAGTTAATTACACGGATGGTACTTTTTGCGAATAAGACAAAAAGGATAAATTGGTCATTGTGATATAACTAACAGGAATGAGTTAAACCTAACGGACTAAAGGACTATCAATGTGCAGAAATTCAAAATAAAGGACTATCCATGTAATTTTTCAGAAAATAGGACGAAAAGTGACACATTGGTAAGAGGAAGAGGACCATCTTTGTAATTAACTCAAAAAACAATATAACTGAGTCAATACAGTGTGATCTAGGTTTAAAATCAAACAACTTTTTTTGTTTTGTTATATTTATGTCTTAGAATAAGGCTAGAAACGAGCCACGTTTTTTTCGAGCAACTTGAACTTGAGCTCGATCAAGTTGAATTTTTATTGAATTTGAGTGAGAACCTAAAAATTAAGTTCGAGCTTAGCTTTTAATGTCTTGGCTTGAGTTTTTATCGATCTTTTCGAGCTCATATATATTTACAAACATTTAAGAGCTAATATGAATATAGATCAAATATAAATGCTAAAATTAATCAAACCTAGATTCTATTAAGCACTTGTTTTGGATATATTATTAGTAAAATTAATTTAATTTGGTATTTGACTTAGCCTTTGACTTATAGTCATGTTTTGCTGAAAATTTGTATATATGTTTTAAATTGGTTTTGTTATCAAATATAATGTTAATATATATATATTCGAACTTTTTGAGACGATCTCGAACTTGACTCGAATCTAACTCGAGTTGAGCTCAAGCCTATACAATGAAAGCTCATTGAGCTATTGAGCCGAGCTCGAGCCCTGTCATGGTTCAAACGATGGTTTTGGTCATATGGAAGCATAAGAATGACATGACTTTCAACAATACATTTTATATATAGGGAGTTTGGATTCGTTACTCGAAGAAATCGCTCATCTTTCTTTTCTATAGATTTCTAATAGGAATAAATCTTGTAAATTTTGTTTGGCTAGAGTAGATTAACAATCCGGTTTGTACTCATTTCATTTTATATTTTGTTTTATTTGTGCCTCTAGCTCCTTGTTAGATTGTTTATTTAATATAGTTTTCTAGTTTAGAAAAAATAACTAAATTTACTTTTCAAAAGTTTAAAGGCATATTCACATCTAACAACCTTTATTTGGTCGAAATTGGTGGTGTAATTAAAACCATATACACATTTGATGAGCTATAAAGTATTGGGATTCATCAACGTACTTTTGCATATTACCCCATGATAGGCAATGTACCGAATAAAAATAAATTCGTGTGGTCCTTAGTTATACTTTTAATTCATGTGTTTTTATAAACATGAGCACAAAGTTTGATATGATGTTTATGAAAATTGGTGACTCGAATCTTACATGGATATTCGTTTATGAGTCATAAAACCTAAGTTGATAAGCCACCTTTAATTTGGCCCCAACATTTTTTTCTTGACTACAACATTGTTTGTGACATGACATATATGTTGTTGTTTAGGTAGCATTTTGTTTATAACATGACAATAAGAAATTATTTGGAATAAATCATATACCATTACCAACATCTTAATATACAAATATCGTGATATACCAATATGGCAATATTGCACTACTAGATTATTGTCCCGCAATAATGCGGAAAAAAAATAAAAATTGAATCGTAAATTTTATGTTTATGTAGATTTTAGGCTATTATGAGAAAATAATGTTGTACAGATTTTTATAGTTATAATAACATATACACCTTTATGTTTTGATGTTTTGTATTAGGAGATTTTAGAATAATAATAACGTAAATCACAGTCCAAATTGAACGATTCTATAAGTATATTAGAATTATGTTTTTATTTTAGTGGATATGAAATTAAAAGAGAGAACGTAATTATTTATTGTAAGGGGTATAAAATGAAAATAATCTTTGATTACATCATCAATCTGATCTAACGGATATCAAAGAAGTAAACATATCCAATGGACCTTACTTCGCCATGTATCATTTAAGACCAATATTTTATTATATATTAAAGATAAAGATACCAACATATTCAACACGAAATAGGTAAGAAATAACAAAAAAGGAAGCGCTATTTGCTGAGATTTTTCCATAGCCCCTTGAGAATCATGGCTTCAATTACTACCATTTTAAAAAACAAAATACGCAAATATTATATCTCATCACGCATAAATTTATATTTTTGTCTCTTATATGACTTAAACCCACAAACTTTTGGTTTGTTGATCAACTAATATAATACCAGAAACCATTTATTATGTAATTTTATGTCAAAGGAAGGAAGAAGAAACTTGGTAAGAAGTTTGTTCTTGGTTTGAGATGAAGAGATGGTGTGTTAGGCCATTCGGTGTTGGGAGGTTAATTACCCTAGTGTAATACGCGTCTCATGCCCGTTGTGTTAGTATCAATTATCCTGATGAGTAGTAAATTTATCGTTTCATATTATATAAATTGAAAGCATAAGAATTATATTGTATGTTTTATTGGACAATATTGTCTATCTCGAATGATATCGATACAAGTATTATATCTTTTGGACATTAATAGGCTATTACTCGTCTCTTTTCATGTTAATCTACAATTTTTTGATTTAATATATTTACCTTAGCTATTTAACTAGAAATAAAATCTTTTTATGTATTCATATATGTTTTATATCTTTATTTAGACTGTCGAAATCTTTTTGTATTGAGATAGTGGTTTGCAATGTCATCAACACTTTATTTGTGTTAATTGTCATTTTCAAATCTTTTGGAAAGTTATTCAAATTAACAACAATCTTATTTAAACTGAATTGTTTCAGTATTTCTCCTGGTATTTACGACGACAACGATATCATTTACATATGAAGTAACAAATTTCAAATGTTCATGACCTAATGAAATAACATGATTTAGGCTAAAGTTAGTAAGGTTATGACGAGCTTGTTGATCGACTACATTAAAAAGTGAAAGTAGGAGTCGGAATCACTCGAAAGATAGTTCTTTGACGGTGTTCGATCTGTTCTAATTAGTATTCTCCATTAATTTTAAAGTAAAACTTCATAGAAGATATAATAATTGAATATATTTTAGGTGTGTTTCATATAATGTGCATTAGGGTTTAGAAAGCAACTATTATGTTGTGACAACAACCGAAAATATTTGTTTATTATAAGAATAACATATCTTAAAGTCATTTTAATGTTATAATATTTCATTTACTCAATGGAATAAAATCTTTAGACAATTAACATGAAAGCTACACAAAGATTAGGTTCATTGTATTATAAGCAAGTTGTATGATATACCAACCTATTTAGCTTATTATTTCGTTTTGGTAGTGGTAATCCTATTACCGGTTTGGTATTTATACGTTGTTTTGATGTGTTAACTTTGTAAAGTCATGTCGTTAACATGTAACCGGATAAAATTGTTGTAACTCACTATTTTGTTATGGTAATTATGTTTTTGTTCTCGTAAATGTTTAAGTTACTTTTGGAATTATTGTAACTATTTCTGAAACTTAGACCTTACGATGTATATTATGAAAGTGTAAACCATAAATGGGCTATTGTTTTTAAGTACATGTCATTTATGGGAGTGATGGTGATTTGAAAATTAAATAAATTATTTTCAAATGTAAAATGTATAAGGTTCGATTTTTATCGTCTGTATTTTTGCTTAGTATATTTATCGGCTTATGATGATGAGTCAATAAGAAATAGCTGTTTTAATTTTTATTTTATTTTTTATAAAACATAATTGGTAGGAAAAAATGAAAGAAGAAAATCCTCCAAAAAAAGAGTAAGAAACAAACAAAATTTATGACTTGAAGTTGGACTTAAATCTGAAAATTGGAGTCTATCTTAATAAAGCCCACAGTTAATTAGTCCAGTATCTTGAAAATTGGTTGGATTTAGACAAAGCCCATTAGAGTATTAAACTAACAAAAATCGTTGATTATTCGGTGCCAACATCCAATTGGGCAGTATGCGACCTACGAACCTTACACCAAAGTTAGTTATCACCTAATTTTTACCTAAGGAGAAACCCCCATGGAGAGGCTCGAACCAAAACCTTTCATAAGGAAGGACAATATCCTACCAATGGGACAAAACCCCGTTGGCTAAATTGATCTTTAAAAAGCATAGATTTTGTTTTTTTTTTAAAGACAATCAATAAACACCTTATATTTATCTCGGAATTAAATTCGAAAATTCAACCTTAAGAAAGGGATGAAAACATTACATGAACGATTAAGATCATCTCTCGTTGGTATCAACATGATAAGTGGGTGCTTTTACAACAAACCAAAGAACGAAGTATACGAAATAAGATTACATTAGAGAAACAGTTTAACTAACACTAACTAATTAGTATTTTAAATAAAAACTTGTTTTTCAAACTTAAAAAATGAAATTATTCGACTTATTTCCCAATTTGGTAATACCTTATATTTATGTTTAAATTGGAACTGACCACTTTATATATTGGTCCGTTCAACTGTCAAAATTATAATTCACTTTCACTAGATGAACCTTTTCCTCTCTCACAATCGATCAAATGCTAAGAAACTCTAAACAATAACAATCGAAAATGACATTTAAACAACTCCATTTTAAACCCTTGTTTTTAAACGGCAATCGCAAACATCCTTTTCGTGCTATCATCATCACGGTGCTGTTCTTACTAAACCTAACAAATTTCTCACATTCATCTTCTTTTTTTAAATATACAATTTTTCCACTTGCATTACTTTATTATATCAATTTCAATCATTTGTGCATCATACCTATTTATACTTGTATACACTAATTTATATCATTATAGTTTCAATCATTTGTACGTCATAAGCTAGTTTGTTCTCAGGGGTTGGTCTCGTGACAATTTTAAAATTGAATAAACTCTCACCACGAGTCTCTAAGGTTTGATTCTCATCAACTGAGTTTATATTAAGAACATTTACTGGCTCAAAATAAGTCATTTAAAAATAATAAAAAGACATAAGCACTCAACAAAATAGTTTTCGGTTTTGATCTTTATGATCTTGTTATATGAAACATAATATTGTAAGAAAACAATTACAGATATCAAGTGAGAGACTACGAAGGAGAATCTGAGCAAATACAATATATACGACCTCATTCAACAGCTCTCACCATTACTTTGTTACAAAGTGTGAATTTGAATTAGTATACTTGTAAGATAATGAGGTCGTTTTTTTATATATTTATAACAAGTTTTGTAATATTAATGAACTTTCTTATCGTGTTCAAGGGACCTACTTTGTGATTACGACCACTGAAGTCCACGAGACAACCCTGGGAGGACGGTATACTAGAATGCCGTTTCAAGTTGTAATAGAAAAGACAAACGAAAGTTATAAGGAATCTCAGGAGACGTCGCGGTCAAAGGTCCTGTCATTTTGGTTCTTTAATATGCTCCCTGGGAGTTTTTAATTGCCTTGACCGAAAAGTATTAGCGTATATGCCTCAGCATAACTTTTGATTACGTATGATTATTTATAATTGTTTGACTTTTGAATGATTAAGCTCTTGCTCCCTGATAATTAACTAATCGTCATTAGTTTATGTATTTCTCGTTCAAGTGCTATAGAAGTGAACATAACAAGTTTACTAACAATCTGTTGTGAACGAACTTCTATCTCGTAGTTTCTTAAGTTCAATATTCTGTTATACACGAAAAGGATAGTATAGAAATGGAGGGAAGAGTTTTCTCAGATTTTTACAGAAACACAAGTGAGGAAATATTTATGAAAACGTTGATGGAAAGTTCAGTTGGAGTAACAGCACCAACAATGGAGATGCTCGGGTTTAAGAATCTTTCTAATAACTTTCGGGCAGATAGTGAGGAACTCTTTAAAAGCTGGCTCACTAACGGAGAAGTAAGTGTTCTATTCATTGTTTATAAAGTTCATATTTATGCTGATTATCGACTTTTGAGTCTCTTATTTACTAATTACAAGATTTTTGCTGCTAGAATCAAGGCCATAATCCAACAAACATAATTCATAACCGTCCTCGACAACTATCAAGGTCAGTTGATTCTTCCTACATCATGTTTCATCAACTAAATAATCAACGCAACGTATCAAATCATATTTTTTTTTCTAAACATAAAGGTTCTTAGTAAATGGTTGCCTTGTGTACTATGTGATGCAGGATGCTCCCTGATCAAGCTAGTTTACCTAGTCACCAAAACGGGGTTCCACCTCAAACGAGAAACCTAACACCCGAAAGTCTTTCGGCAAATGGTGAATCCTCAAGTGCCGTGAATGAATATTCGGTCAGGTAATTTGGGTGTTCTTTCTGGTCATTTTTCCAAAATAGTTACAATGTTTCTGACATTTACATAGTTGATTAGCACCATCTCCTACATCACATTTCTTTCGACTGATTATGTCACCAAATACTCCTTAAATATGTTCCCGAGTAGTTCCAACCTATTAAGTCTATTTATTGTCTTAATTAAGTCGGCATCAAATATATTTTAACTCTATATCAATATCGGCAGGAATCCGCTGGAAAAAGGGCTGCAGGCTAGCAACTTATTCTTGGCTAAGGTTTGTTTGATTGAGATTATGTTCACCTCAGTTAACGGCTTTTAGGGTGATCTCACTTCTCACTTTTTATGCAGGCATGGTTCAATAGTTCCCAACCAATGACGAGAAGCCGTTCATCTGAACTAAGGTATTATTGCTCCAATAATCATATAACTAACATATGATATAACATTTACTTAGAGGTGACTATTTCAACCCATGAACTTATAAATGGGTCGATTTGAGTTGTGTTTCGAGTAAGTCGCATTAAAAAATATATATCTAAAAGGCGCACAGGTCTGTCAAAATAACTACCTAAATCGTTTTAATTATGAGATTTAGATTATTAGTGTAAATAAATATTGTTTTTCTATATTAATAAGATACATATATGTTGTATGCAGGAGGAAGTATGTTGCAATGCAGAACTCACAAACAGCAATCGGTGTAGAAGCAATGCATAATGCATCGGGGTTTGCGGTGAACCAACTAAAACAAGATTTTGTCAATCCATGTGCCTTCAAGGAGGCTTCCGTGTGTGATATTTCCAACCCGTTTAACGATTTCATGTCCACATGCAATTCATCTTCGTCTACTTTCAACGCCCCTCAAGTTGATAAAATTTCTTCAGTTGTAAACATGCTAAAGGGTACAATAGAACGCAAGAAGCTTGGAAACAGCATAGAGAAAGAATGTTATTATTCAAATACGAACCAAGTACATGAAATTCGTATACCCGAGGGGGGAGGAATGTTCCAAAATTTAACAGATGCTGACATCAACGACAGTGTGTTAATTCAAGGACTTGAAGGTGATATAAATGCCGACCTCGAGGGTTTTGTCGCCCCAACAAATCTGATCCAGATGAATGTTGCGTCTCGAGAACCTTCACAAAGTGAATCTTCTGCTGCTGCACCTGTAATATCTACTGGTTTCGATGTATCCGATGGGCCAAGCTACTCCGGTCAATCACTGAGTGTTTGCCAGAGCCCCATAAAGAAATTCGGATATGATAAAAGCACAGGTAGTATTAAATGGGCAATTAAACATGTTACATGCTACGTATTTGTATTCTTAATAAAGAGCTAATCACTCACTTTTTTATACCGTCTTTCCCTACAGATATAAGGGGCCGCATGAACGATAATCTTAAAGAAGATCACAAGGTTTACCTCCTTTCTTGTTGGCATAGAGATTCTAATCCTACTAAATTACCCTTCCTTTTTTAACAGTCGGTCTTATTTTTGGTTGGGTATCTACAGCCTAAGGGAAATTTAAATCGGCATGGATCAATGACATCTTTTTCCTCAGGTTAACTTAAACTTCAGATTCAATTCAAATTTAATACATGAAAACAGTATGTAACTATGTATATGTTTTCGATTGCAGGAGACAGAGGAGATCCTACTAAGAAGCGGAGGGTGGAAAGGTCAAGGAAGTAAGTATTACCTAAGCTACTGGGAAGCACCCCATCTTGTTTACAGATTTTCCATTTCGATATATCTCTAATAGACGGAGTCCTTATAAGCATCAGAAGTTGAATGAACTAATTACTAATCGATGTTTTTTGGTTATGTAGGATGGCAGAAGCAAAGGAAAAAACTCAAACACCCGCAACTTCATCAGACATGCAGACAATTTTGAAGCGATGTGAAAATCTTGAAAAGGAAGTCCGGTCACTCAAACTTAACCTAGCTTTCATGAACAGGTACAAACACGCATTATGCTAATGTATGCATCAGATATATATACATACCATGATCAAGCATATACATGAATACTAAAGAAGCTATTACATAACATCTTTCAGGAAAGATTCCGAACAGACTAAGCAGATTGAAGAGCTCCAGAAGAAGAATGAAGATATGGGAGATGAAAAAGAGCGTCTTCTAGAAGAGATCGAGAGGATTTTATCAGAGACAAGATAAGACGTGATCAACACGATAAATTGACAGCAAAGATGAAATATCAATAACATTATTACAAGTATAGACGGAACATAATTTGGATGTGTTTTATTTTATTTTTCAGAAAGTATGAAAAGAAATATTTTAAGAGTAAAAAACACCAACCTTCTAATACAGTAACACCTATATGTGCAAGTTGATAATGGTCTAACTTTTATCGAGCAGTTTTTCCACATGTTATGTGTTGATGTATCAATTATATCTTATATTACAACAAAAAAGTAGACTTATTCGGTTTACAGTAATGCTAGATTAAGTTACATAGGACTCACTGCAAATAGACTACATAAGTTATTTTAACCATATATTTCTCATTAAACAACCTTCTCTAGGCTTAGTTCTACTTCTGTACACCCAACTCGATTCTTCAGTTTCGAAGCAGGGCAAATTGTATTCTTGCTTTAAATTACAATTATAGTGAAAACTAGCCCTTCTACCAAAAAAAGAACGAGTGCTGCATATATATCTTTCTTCTATGTATGAGCACGAAAGATATCCATGAAACCGAGCCTTCCACAATACTGAATTGCTAACCAACTCACAAAAGAAAAATATGCTACAAGAAAACAGGCTCGTTTCAAACGGATTAAAAAGTGAGTCGTGGGCTGCATCCTTACCCGAATACGAGACTTCAATAGATATAAGATTCTACCAACGGCAATGGTGATCAAGGAAGTGAAGAAACCAAAAACAGCTCCAGCTATTGCCTCCCATTTCACAAATCTGCCTTGGGAAAACCAGGTCGTTAACATCTCCGTGGACCTATAAAATTGAAAAAAATCACTTGTTTAATTAGGACTCATATATTTGCTTTCTGGGGATCCACAAACATGAAAGCTAAGAAACGTTGTTTGCACACAGATAGAGAATTAGCCACTATGCAGAAAGCACGAGAATTTGTGTTACCAAACAGAAAAAGTGTGTTGAGAAAATCTAGTTTCTCTGTATAAGTAATTTAAACATAGCAGCAATGAAATGATATGATAAACCACACAACCACATGATAATAAAGTAAACGGTCAAGATGCCAATATGTGCAGAAGGGTATAAATTTCAAATAAATAACAGCTTAAAAGAGATTATATAGTTGATTAACTCACAGGATAAGATAGCGCTTAAGCATCTCTGTCATCGATGGGTGGTCAGCGTGGCAATCAAAAAGCTCATCATAGTGTAAGTTTAGTTTGGAAATGCCCAACGTATACCAGCAACTGTAAGTTTCATTCACCTAAAAAAAGAAGAAAAGTGGGACAACAAAACCTTGAAATTTGAACATAACAATTACAAGGTTTAGAAATTACGTGAGAGAATAAGTCACCAGGAATACCTTGAAATTATCTTTAACCATCCATGCCGCATTGAAAGTAGGTCTGCAATCAGCCGGGAGGGCCTCATTAGGCGCTTCTGCAAATGCAGTATGAGGATGACCAGAGTGGTCTGTATATTCTACCTGCATAGATCGATTTAATAATTATATAATTTACATAGAAAAAAGTGTCATTTTCGTATAGATAAATGCAAACAGCAGCAACCAAAAACGAAGCTGGACAGAGTTTGCAATATGAAAAGTGTAAATTAACTACAACTTAACAAGTGAAATTCATTGTTTAAATAATATAATATAACCGAATAGAAGAGGTGGGGAAGTATGAACCTCAAAAACAGATGCCCAATAGTAATCATAGCGACATCTGAATTTCTTCTTCTCAGATGGGTAAAATACATGCTTCGCTTTATAATTTAGCAGTCCGAGTTCACATACTTTCGCTGATCTAAGATCTACATCTGCATGAATTCTAAGAATTGTCAAGCTTACTCAAAATATCATAACAGTGTCTATTTTCCATTTACTCTAATCACAACAAATAAAAACAAAAACTGGATCTGCGAAGTTCATGAAAAATGAGATCATTACAGGCTAGCGTAAAAAAAATAGACCATACCAAATGTTGCAATATGTTTTATTTTAGTTTTCTATTACATTTTATAATGTCTAACAAGATATCTGCCTTAAAAACTCTACAAAACGAACCCATCCACTGTAGTCTGTGGGTATTTTCATTGCTCTTCCATAAAAATGCTGACATAACTATTTATACCTTACTGGTTGGCCATATGTCATATTCCAGAAACGAAGTTACAACACTACCAATAACTACTTAAAAAACCCGACAACACAAATTACAAGATCCTACGCTCAAAAACATGCACACTACATAAATAATAAAAGTGTCGGCTTTCCACATACTAGAAACAACAAAGTTTAACTATTTCAGCACCAAAACTTAAAGCAAAAAACCTCTAGGCTCTAGCGACTTAAAACCTAAGTAAACTAATACGAATACTCTATACAGCATACAGCAACTTCCTTCCAGTTTCATTGAAACTCGATATAACCGTATTCAGATTCAGTTCTAAACAGATATAATCAAGTAAACCTAGAAATCACAATTCAGGTCAATAAACATTAAAAATATAAATAAGGTAACAAAATTAGCACTATAATATATAATCAGCTCAATAAAACCCTAACTATCAATCTACTGTAAAAATTAATAAAATCAGTAACAAAAACTCACTGCTGGAAACTATTTTGCACTGGCACGGAACCGAAATCGGATACGAAATCGAGAAATTACTGACGAAAACAGTAAAAATCACAACGGTAAACGCAACTATAACTAAGAGAATTAACGGAAATAGAAAGGCAATAGAGCATCTTAGAAATAGGTAAACTATTGGAATCCTTTTAGCCTCCTCTTCTACCGGCTCCGGTGAATTCATGATTTGCCGATCACCAGAATAAGATTCCGGTGATCGGAAAATGAGGGGAGATTGTTTCTGAAATGAAGGAAAAGTTACGGAGGGATAAAACGGACAAAGGTTATCTGGAGGGAGTTTTATTGTTTACATAAATAGTCCCTCTTTTGACAAACGTGTCTGAATAGTTTCGGAGACTATAGTTAACAAACATATACCGTTAAATACTTTATTTATATAATGTTTACCATGTAAATCGATCAAGTTGTCTCCTTCCCATCTCTCGGCCTAAACAACTCCCTCGTATTTAACCACGTCCTTTATCAAATTACCTCAACCAAATTCACCATCTTCGTAAAACTAATCTCCTCGTTTTGATGTCACTTGCTCATGAAAGTCTAATTTGTCTTTCTTAGGGATAATATGTTGTCCTTATCTTCAAAAAGATAACATACTATCACCCATTTAAGTGCATAGGCAATGTATCGCGCTATTTCAAATGTTAGTGCAAACAACTTAAATTTGCAACCTCTTAAAGGAATTGCATTCACTTCTTTCTACTACCACCATTGTGTGCTGACACATAGTTGGTGTTGTTTACATCATTCACCTCTATTTAATGTCTATTGAGACTATAGGTGAAAAAAAACCGGTTTTAATCGGTTTTTGGTTAAAAAGACGATTAAAAATAACAGGTTTTTTTTTAAACCGGTTTCGGTTAAACCGGTTTTTTTACATTCGGTTTTTTCGGTTTAAAATGTTCGGAATCGATTTTTCGGTTTTAATCGGTTACTTGTTTTGTTGCATATGTTTGAAACTTTCAGTTGTTATATTATTTGGTCCCTCTAAATTACACAATGGAAAGAATTCCCATCAAAGTCAACCAAGTTTTGGGTATATGTGTTCAAAAAGAGAAATGATATACATACAATGAGTTGTTATTTTATGAATGGTGAAAAAAGATAGGAAATATAATGAATGTTTTTATGTGATTGGTCACATATCAATAACTACTCATTTTATATATAACTTTTTGTAAACTCTTTATATGTGTAGCATTCCTCATTTAGAAACTGCAAAACCTTGTTTTCTTTATTTCATTACTAAGTAGCATGGTCGTGTATGGGCTTGTACGGCTGTCCAACGCACATGGCCCATTTGTTGAAGGTCCCAAAATTCTAGAAAAGGTTGTGTATATCATGGGTGTTTGTTTGAGCTTATATAAGGGCTTATGACCAGCTTATTGAGTTTCGGCTTATGTTTCATAAGCTTGAATTTTATGGCTTATGTAAGGGTTTATGGGCTTATTACTGTTTATTATGACTAAATAAAAAGTAATAAGCTCATAATCTCTTACATAAGCCATAAAATTCGGACTTATGAAATATAAGTCAAAACTCCATAAGCACATAAGCTCATTATGTAAGCTCAAACAAACACCCCTTAGACTATTAGTTATATTCTAACAAGTAAGACAAAAAGTATTGCAGATTAAGTGATTTTATGTGTCCAAAATCTATGGTACGACCCCGCTAAGTAGCTTGAGGCCTCTTATATAAGTTACGGAGTTTGCCCCATATTTAGTCGTCGATATACATTTTCTCTTTGAAGGGAAAGTCGTGGTTTTCAACAGTGTTTATGGATGAAGTGGAAATGCGTGAAACACGAGCAAATGGGTTTTGAGTTATAGTTTAGCTATTTTGGCCGATTCAATATTTTTTTTCCGTAGTTATGAATATTTGTTTTGTTTTTACTTAGGTGTTTTTTCTTGAAGTCCATTTTTTGGACTTTTAGGTAATGATTAACTAGCTTATTCCCCGTGTAAAACACGGAATTATATTAAGTATTTGTTTTTAAATGGTTGAGAAAAAATATTTATATGATCAATAAATTTAGTTTTAGAAAGAAAAAAAAACATACAACAATTTACGTATAATCCGGGCAAAATTTTATTAAAAAATAACAGTATTTACATAATTACTATACGCATATCAATAGGATGTAATCTTGCATTCCGAATACAATGAAAATCATTAGCCACCAACTTTCTAAATATCCAAAAACAACCATATCCAAACATATCAGGCCGTCATGGTTTAACGCTGTTAGTAAAAGCATCTTAATAATCTTGTGCTTTATTAGAAAGATTTATAGCTTTCTTAAATCTTATTAAACCTCTATAAGCGATTATGCCATATATTGTTGACTATTTCAAATAGCACATAAACTAATAGCGACAAAATCGGGTGACCAAGCTAATTCAAACACATACATATAAACCACAATGTATCGTATGTTCGTAATCCTGCAATATATCAAAACAGTAGAAAATAAACGATAAATTAACCAAAGCAAAAATGCATAGAAATGTGTCAATTCATAAGTAAAATTATGGAGATCGATGTTTAGTTCTTAAGCACATCTTGCTCTTAAGGGTTTAAGAGACACATGTTTCACTTCGATTCTATCGAGCATTTCGAGAGGTGGCAGTGGGGCATAGTTGCATAAGTGATACTCTATTTAGAAGTCTTTAACTACTCAAGTTTCATTCGAATATATCAATTTTTGTTGCCACTAAATGCAACCGCCATGTTAGCTTGATGATTGTTCCTCCTTATGTAAGGAATACATATGAAAATTAAACATAACAGAGAGTAAAAGTACGGAAACGCAAATCCATATCAAAAGAAAATTTTAACACAAAAACGTTTTTAACTTACAAGTTTTAATTTCTTCTTGCAATCTCTCCATATCCAACTCTAATTGGTTGACAATGAGAAATAAAAATAAAAAAAATATAATGAACAAAGTTCCATTTATTATTAAGAATTTAAGATTGAAAAAGGTAACAGAAAACTTATCTAAAATAAAAGATAAATGCTTATACCTTTAATATCGATCCAGATAGCTATTTCAAAAAGTTGAATCATATTCATCTTTAAATATTCACTTCATCATCTCCATTCCTTAACATCCATCAAAAACATGTTTTTCAAATTATGAAACCAACCGGAGAAATCGTAGAAATAAACAGACGAATACGGTCAATACCTCCATTAGATAAATCATGGAGAAAAACATTCATTTTTCAAGGCATACGAAATTACATGCACAACACAACTATATATGCTCCTGGTGTTGCTTCTTAATTCGATTCAAAATCGAAAATCAATGAGAAAACGTGGAAATATCATTGGATAATGATCAAAATCTCTGAATATTTTGATAAAACAAATGAAGAAAATTAAAAGACGTAGAAATTTAAATTTAGTGCAAGAAAACTTATAGATTAAAATTTTTAATTGAAAGCTTTCATTATAAGCTTCCTTTTTCCCATACACTGCCCATCACACTGCCCAAGATTTTTTGAAATCTGGTTTACACAGGCCCAAGGTTTTTTTTCTTTTTAATTTAAAAGAAAAGTAGGTATTAAATTTTATTAAAGAAAATTGGAATAAAATAAATTTATGACATCATTAAACCAAACCCTTCTACATCTTTGTCCTAAGTGTACAATTTAAGAAACCGCCACGTCAGCTGAATGACATTAGCCACAACCCCAATTTATTAGATAAAAAAGATTCTATTGGCATCTTTAATAATGGATGTGATTTATACACCGCCAACTATGATTTCCGTATATTTGTATCTTATGTTTTGTAAAAGATAGTAACGTATAATCAATTTGCTTTTTCAAAATCTGTCATTCAGTTAATGTACTTGTTTCGTGGTCTCTTATTTTTATTTTATTTTTGCTGAAATTAAGTTAAAATTTCTTAAATCAATAATTTTATATACTTCTTCCGTCTCAACAAAAACTGACCACATTTCTATTTATATTTGACTCAAAATTATTGTTTTGTTTCTAAATAAGGATAATTAAAATGTAGTAATTTTCCATTTTCTCCTTAAATATTTTTGACTATTCAATCTTTAAAAATAACCAACGTCATTAATGCATGAGCAAAATAGATAACTAATAGAAAAACAATTCATTAACTGTATTTATATTATTTCGACCATTTTTTATTTTTAGACACTATTTTTAGGATGAAGAAAGTAATTACATGATCAAGGGACCGTTTTCGACATCCTTTACGAAAAAACAAATTGAAGAACTAACATGTATACATAAAGTAAGTTTGTATCTTCACTAAAAATACAAATCAATGGCCAAAACTTTATAATCATATATTGGTTCGATCACTATCAATATGTACATATATTGTCGATTATTTAAAAAAATATATATTTACTCAAAGAGAAATGATAAATGTGTCTAAAACATAAGCCTAAAAACAAGCCTAATCCATACAACAAACACCACACATGGATTCCACGTATTCTCTCTTTTTCTATCAACCAATAGTTTTCTTAAACAACCAATCGTATATTTAGATCAATCTTTAGGCTTGTTTAGT
This sequence comes from Senecio squalidus, assembly GCA_910822075.1. Taxonomy (NCBI): domain Eukaryota; kingdom Viridiplantae; phylum Streptophyta; class Magnoliopsida; order Asterales; family Asteraceae; genus Senecio; species Senecio squalidus. Next base: position 41,645,225 of record CAJVGC010000592.1, on the reverse strand, counting down.
TAGCGCCACAACATAAGGGTACCGACGCTCCACATGTCATAGTAGGTGTGAAGAAGTTAAAGATGTGGGGAGACTCCATGTGGTTATAATGGATTGGGTAGACGAGGTTGGTTTACTAGCTACTCATTTTGCATGACATACTTAAAACCATTTTAATATTATTTTAAATTTGAGTTTCTTGAAAATTAGTAAAGTAAGACAAATATAACTTTTATGACACCTATTAATTTGTTTTTTAAGACCAAGAAGTTACATTATGTTGTTAATTGTACAAAAGTTGTGTATAGAAAAGACAAAATATATTTTTAATTTTTTTACATTAAATTCTTTAAAAATATAAAAGAAAAGTGAATTTTGATTTAATATTAGTCATTAAATTAAATTAAAATGAATGTTTAAAATTGTGTCTTTTATTTTTTAGAAAATTATGTGTCTTAATTGATAATTTACCTAATAAGTAAATACATTTTTGAATAATTATCTCAAAAAACTAAAGTATATGATTTTTCGTATAGTGGTAGTTTCGATTATCTTACAAAAATGTTTATTATTTATTCGGCTACAGAACATGCCAACTTATTTTTGGTGTCTAAGGAATCGGAAAAAAACCCAAATCGAACTCGAAAAAAAACCGAAACCGAAAAAACCGAATCTATGTAAAAACCGAACCGAACGGTTTCTCTTTTTAAAAAACCGAAATTTTGGTTTGGATTTGGGTTTATGCTGAAACCGAACAAACACGGACCATGCATACCATATATTAGCTAAATATATTTTTACATAAATCAAATTGTTAAATATGATTTATAGTAGTAAAGTAGCTTGATCAATAAAATCTAAACATAATAATCCCTTTTAAAACTATTTTAAAAAGTTTATTATCGCCAAGTAGACTACTTTAATAACCAGTATGTTTCTATAAGATGTTTGATACATTCACTTTTTAAAATGTTATTGGTGAAAATAGCAAGTTCATTTTGGTGTTAGACTATTATGAATTTATTTACCTTTCAAGCATACTAGTCTTTCTATTGCCACAAGAGCATAATCAATTCAAATATATGTTGCTTGTATATTTTACTAACGAAATTAACAGCATACAATATAATCATATACGAATATAAATTTTGAGGCCTTAATAAATATTGATGTCTAAAGCAATGGCTTTATTTGTTTTATCATTAAGCCATCTTTTGAGTCCAGAGTCTATTACATCATATCATTTGTTGTATCATATAAATATGATGCAATGATGTCTGATTTTTACGTATAGTATACATTTATATTGGTACACGGCGGCCTGTTACAGCTTACCAAATACTTCACTTATGAGATTTTCTTCTTTATTCTAAAAAAAATAAATAGAAGAAGGATAAGGATAAATTAAATAGTCAATGTGTTTGGTATATATTAACTATTCAAATTTAAATATTTCATTTTCTTGAAGTTATTATCTCGTTTGGCATGTCTTGGGGTAGCTGGATTAGACATCGACATCGTAATTAAAAAATTAAAAACGAAAATTTTCGATATATATATTTGTCATTCATAATTTTCAATTATATTTTAAATTATAGCATTAAATAAACAATAACATTTTATTATTTATTTAATGAACACAAGAAAGAAGAAAAAATAATATATAACATTTAAAATGTTATTGAAAAAGAGAATAAATTGTTATCATTTGTCTAAGCTCGTAATTAAGGGTTATGTTTATAAAAATTTATGTTCAATTAATGTGTCATGCTTTAGATTTTAGAGAGAACTCAAAGAAGAAAGAAAAATAATAACAAATTTTAAAATATATAGATGGTTTGATAGTCATACGGGTCATGTTTGAAAGCTTAAAAATGTTTGTTTGAATTTATTGTCGGTCTTATAAGTTAATTTGATTTTAACTAATATTTTAACGATCCATTTTTTCAGTTTAATTTGTCAGTTATAAACATATAATAATCATTTATTCATATATAAAAGTAAATCTAACCGTTTAGGTTGTGTGTAAAACTTAAAAACATTCTTTATTCAATTGTTAATTAACAAAAAACCGTCCAGTCACAATGCTCAGGATTGTAATTAAAATACAAAACATGAAGAAAAACTTGTATTCCATAAATATAAGAATTTTTCTAAAAATACAGCAGGAGAGGGGTTGCTCGTCTCCTTTAATAAAACAAATTTATAAATAATTTTTTAATATTTTAAAATAAATCAAAATGATATATTACGAACTCTTTAATACTCTTTCGATCCAATGATTCCTTAAATAAGTTTTGAAAATAATATTATTCCTGTTTCCCATTGATTAAAAAGCACAAACACATGAAAATGCCTATTGAATGTATCTTTAAACACGTTTTTTTAATTTTAAATTAAGAATGATATAGTAAGTCAATGATTGTATGGACATAGGATCAAACAAAAAAGATGCTGTTTTATATACGAATTTTGCTCTTGTAATTATAATTTGTTTAATCAACTTATTATTCAAATGGCATCCGATGTTCAATTGAATTGGTGTCCTACTAAATACTAATTGTAAATTACTTCTTTTTTTTGTATATATTGTTTCTAGTTTAATATCAACCAAAATATATTTCCGTATATTCATTTTTGTAATTTGTAAATTATTTAAAGATAAATACCCTTCGTTGGACGTTATCTACGTTCGCTACAAATTAACGAGTGTTTCAAGGTTTCCTATCAAATTTTGCAAAATCAAGTGCTTAAAAATATTTTTATTTTTTTATCAACAATTTATTCAAGGAAATAATTCCTAACTTGCACACGATTTTTTTTCTTTCAAAAACAAGTATTACACATCACATATTTATTTATATTTTGTTTCTTCGAATTCATTATCTTTATGTCAACTTTCACACAACACGATTATTGACTTTCTACCAAGCAATTAATTTTGTAAGCATCGTTTATAAGTTATAACCAAATCATCTAATGTCAACATGTCTTTGTCTATCGTGACTCATCAAACTAGATATTATTTGTTCATATCATGTTAAAATTGTAGGTATTTGAATAGTGTCGAATAAAAATGTGTCTGTAAATGTGTGAGACTACGGGAGCGTACACATCGACATTTAGACACGACTACTAGTTTAACATATTTTGTAAATATTACTAAAAGAGTTAAGTATAATATTTATTAAATGAAAGGTTTATTATGTAAATAATAAGGTTTCCTTATTTTAATATAACTTAAACTCTAAAATTTAAAAACCTATAAATAAAAGATAATTATATATGTTGTGTGATTTTACTATCAATAAAGGAATAGTAAGCCCCAAATATAAACTTATAAAATATGTAATAGTTATTTATAAACAACCTGTAAAGTTGTCATTATTGATTCTCTATTTTAAATATGTAATTTATAGATTGTTAGTGGTGAGACATGTACATTTAATTTATACCAAGTATGCCTTATATTACTAGTACAATTTATCGGTCAAATGAAAAAACAATAGTGCCAAACCACTTAGTCGTCGAATCATCGCATCTCATAATTGGTATATAAAAGGTGGATATATAAAGAGCGATGTTTAATAATTGTATGATTAGGCATATTAAAATATCCTTTTTACGTTTTCATTAAGGAACACCTAGTTAAAAGCGTGACGTGTTTTGCCTTTTAAATTATTTTTAAAGAAAAAAAGATTAATTATCTTTTATGTTATACGAGAGTTTAAACTCAGAGCCATGAAACAACTCGGATTAACATGTATTTTTTGTCACAAGTCGTTATCTTTTTATTGCAAATAAACCATCAAATGTACAATAATGTAATGTAATGTAATAACTACGATTCAAACCAACACCACATACAAAATGGAAGGAAATGAAATGTGTGATATGATCAATCAACGAAATAAAACTATAATGATAATCAACGTTCATCTCCGTCCCAATCGACCTTCATTTTAGGTCCGATAGGTCCATCCTCGCTGTAGAACTCACGCGGCAAAATATTTGCCAAAGTCCCAATAGCCGGTCCTATAGCTCCAGGGTGCGAGCTTTGCAAACGTTCAATCTCCACTCCGTTTGAATACGTTATTTTTGGACCCCATTTCCTAAAGTAGTTCACCCATGACGGCTCGATTACATCAGGAATGTACTCAGCCGCCATGATTAAATAACTGTCTTTTACATTGAAAAACTTGTCACTTTTTGCCGCATCGTTTTTTATCCCAATCGCACTTGTTCCTTGCATTACAAGTCCTGCAGCAGGATATGTGGCGTGACCATTTAACGACGGATAAGCTGCAAAGTTATTGGTTGCATCTAGAAACTCGAGGGATGGCGTGTCGACCCATGTCCCTCCACTATGTTGTGCAAAATAAACACGATACAAACTTCCATCGAAATTACTAACTCGAAGCGTGACATGCTCCCAGTCTCCTATATGCTCACCAACCCTACCCAAAGGAATATCAACTAACCCGCAGTTGAAGGACCGTTAAAAGGGTAAAATATCCAAATGGATAGATCCGTAAATGTGGCACCAAGCATTGGTTTGACATGAAGATAAGCCTCGGCACTTTGCAAATCGCCTTTCTTGACTCTTTCTTTCTCTTTTTCGTCAACTGGGAGGTCAAGCCAATATGTGCCATCATTCGAACCACCTTGAGGAAGATTTGATCCTGTGGGTTCGACTAGAATAGGGTTTGATTCTTCTCCGGTATGGTAGACTTGAACCCCATTCGTAAAATACCATTTTGTTGAAGCAATAAAGTAGGTTTCTTTAGGATGAAAGTAAAATCTTGGAGAGTATTCTTGAATTAAAGCATCAATTTGGGCTAAATTCGGCATTGAAGAAGTTAAATTATCGAAATTGTTGTTTTTCAAGCAAGAAAGAGTTAACGAACTCAAATCATCTCCGGTTTTGGTAATTATGAATGTACCGATAGACACCCCTTGAGCTTGTCTCCCTCTAACTTTTGGTCTTAATCCATAAACGTCCACATCTTTCGAACTCCATAATAATGAACCGGCTTCTGATTCATCAGTTAGATCAGCACGAACACATCGTATTTTATCCAGTGAGGGCTTTTCTTGTGAGGTAGTGATGGTATAGCCTACCGACTTATAACCTTGTGGTGGAGTTGGTAACCATATGTAACATAAATTTGTTGTACTCCAAACTAAAGTATAGTCAATTGGATCGGCTAAGGTTCCACCAGAAACATCTTTCCCAGCAAGTACCAATCCGGTTAGTCGGGTTTCATTGGATTGACAATAGCAACCGAGCACGGAGAAACCATTCGGAATAGGTGATGGCTCAAAGAATGCTATAGATTCATCTTTAGAAGTTGACCATATTTTCCTAAAAGATGTTATTTGGCAAACTTCAAGTCCTCCAAGATTAATTGTTCCACTTGCAAAACCATCACCTTCAAAGAAAACATAGATACAAAAGTAACAATAAGTCAACAAGTGAAATTTCCGATCTAAAACCGATACCACGTACATAAATGGCTTTTAGTCTGACGGTATTAATGTAGTAGGAATTTAATCCAGTCTTGTTAGAGACATATGTAAAACACAACATTTTAACAAAAACTTATCTAAAAAAAGAAACTATATTTATAATAACATCTTTGAAACTTCTTCTTGTTAGTTGGTACCCATCATAGAATCCTCGGTGGTTGATATGAGATACATAAGACGGGATTTGAAATGATGACCTCTCGGATTTATTTTACGAGTTTATATAAAGAAGAAAGGTTTTAAAGGGAATAAAGAAAAATGAATAAAACCTGGTGGCCAAGAAGGCAATGGAGAAGGAAGCTTAAAACTTGTTTGAATGGGAGAAACTTGTGTTACATTTGAAGAGTTAGAATTCCCCATTTGTTTTTAATAATTGATATTGTGAGTGTGAGTTCTAAGCCAAGCAACAAGGATATATATATAGATGTAATACAAACACATACATACACACACACACACACATACATACATATATATATATATATATATATATATATATATATATATATATATATATATATATATATATATATATATATATAAAGCAAACATAAATAAAACGTGCACATATACATACTCAAAGTCACACTTATGAAATAAAAAAGTTCAATACAACCTAAGTATTGTTATATTCTTTTCAAAGAATAGTTACTCGTCAAAGTTTAGTAACTATTAGTTGGAGTGGTTGATGTCTTTTTGAATAAAAATGCATTGTTTTAATAAATGAAAAGACTATTATTAAAAAATATTCATGTATAATTCATATGTTTAAAAATATAATTAATGCTTTAAAATTTTGTAAGTTAAACATTGTAACGAGAAAAGATAATATATATATATCATTCAATATACTTTGTACAACTCACTTATGTATTAGACATATTATTAGACTTATTAATTAGACATTTCAATCATTTTTATTATCGAAAATATAAATACAAAAAACATAAGAAAATAGTTAAAACTTAAGAGGTTGTCAAGCACATTCCCTTAAATAAAGTACTAGTTAGGAGTTTAGACCAAACAAAAGATGCTTTTTAGATATTTTTTTGTCGACTAGTTTGAAAATTGTAGAAATGATTAATTTTATGTACATGCCTAATTATTTGCCTTGCAATATTCGTATCTTTTTTTTCTTCTTTTTCGTGACTTAGTTTTCCGATTTATTTTGTGAGCCGACTAATCACAAGGCGATCACCTGTTTATGCGAGTAGTCCGAAGTTATTGATGGTGAACCTTCGTAGCCACAAGAGGTATATTTTTTGTTTTTAGAATTTAAACCTAGAATGTTGTCATATTTTCAGATTTGAAGACCAAATCTTTATCACGAGACACCACCGTTATAAATAACATTCAAAATTTGAAAAATGAATATCTCTTATTTTCTTTTCCCACTCCTCCTATACAAGAACAATTCTGCTAAGTATTATGTTTTTCTTCTTAGACATATAATTATACGTATCGAAAGTGTTTCTGATATGAACACTTGGTGAGGCGGAGTAGTGACCAAGGGCGGAGTCAAAGTGGGTGTAGAGTAGGCAGTTGCATTCACTAAACATTTTTTGCAATATAAAAAATAGTTATATTTATGTTATTTTTGAATTTTTACCCCAATAAAAATAAAAAATCTAAACGTTGCCCCACGTAAAAAATAAGAATTTATCTATTTGATAATTTCACTTAAATTTGCCCTCACGTGAAAAACATTATTACTTCGTCCCTGATAGTGACATGATGGATTGATCATAGTTTGCCCATAGATTTAACAATAATTGATCACAACTTTTCTTGTGTCGAAAGTCTTTTTCACTTGGCCATTTTGTAAGTCGGTGTGTCCCTTTGGTAGATCAATAGTATAGTAAAAGGTTAGACTAAGTAGACCATAATTATAGGATGCTCAAGGCTTGTTGTATAAAAATTACGACCCCTATCTTTTAGTTTGTTTATTACATAATTCACCTCATAATACCTTATCAGTGAGAGTAGAAGTGTCCTCACTTTATAGATGATGCCGAACATATTGGGAAAGTTGATAGTTAATTGCAATCATTCATAATAGAACGCGCCACGGATATCGGCTTGTAATTCATACTTTGATACTTTGAGAGTTAATGGCACTCATAGTAACATGTACGACCAAACAAAAAACAATACAATACGATATTTGGTACAATAATTATTAAATTGAATATTCGATACCACTCATATCAACTTTATTTGGTATTATACTCTGTATGATATAGAATTTTCAAATAGGGTATGCACTGCAAAAAAATTTCTTTGAGAGGGTATGCACACTATGTTTTTTGCCTTATAAAAAACTATTTTCACAAAATTTAGCACTACTAAATTTTTTTATAGGTTATGCATGTGCATACCCTATTGCCATAGTAGATCCGCCCTTGGGTACCACCCAATTATTTTGATACAATACTCGATACCAATAATATCTTTCCAAAAGTTCATGTACCAAAGGGTTCAATATTTAAAAAATTGAGTTAATTACATAAACTGTCTATGTGATTTATCCTAAATTACAAAATTCGTTTTTAAACTTAAAAAGTTGTACAATCGTATACTTTTAGAAACTAATTACGTTTTTCGTTCTTAATTTTTAACGGACCTCTATTCTAAAAACAAAGTTTGTAATTAGTTAACGATGATTTTAACGGATATCTATTAGACCGCTCCCAGCCGCTCCCCCAACAACAACGCCGCTAACGGCTGGGGGGACGCCGTTCCGGCGGTAGCGTTGGTGGAAGCACGCGGTGTTTTCCCTTTTCTTTTTTTTTTTAATCATTAAATTCGAAACATAATAAAAATGGTACCTTTTTTTGTAAATTGATGAAGAACATACCCTAATTAGGGTTGATCGGAGCCTTTTTCAAGATTGAGAAAATTGGTTAATTTTTAATTTAGGATGAATGAAAGAACAAGAGAGATTGAAAATGAAAACCCTGGTTTAGTTTATTTGTTTGTTGTCTATTAATTGTTTATTATTATTATTTATTATTATGTTATTATTATTATTATTTTATTTTATTATTTATTATTTATCTAATTTTAGCATGTAATATGTATATAGATAGATATAGATTATAGATATATTATGTATAGTGTAGATATATAGATATCATATATTATGTATGTTTTAATTTATGTATGTTTTAAATTCGGTTTTTAAAATTTTAATGTAATCGTGTTAAGTTTATTTTTATGTATTGTTTTTTTTTTAATATTAATCTAAGTTTATTTTTATTAATAATGTTTTAAAAATAATATGAGAAAAAGAAAGAAAATGAAAAAAGAAAAGGTGGTGGGTCCCAGTTTTTGGTGTTATGAATGAGGGTGTTTAGTGGTGTTATGTTAAGTTGGTGTTATGGTGACGTGGCAACGAAAAATGGTGTTATTGGTGTTACGGATGGAAGTGGTCTTAGTGATGAAAAACGTAAGTATATTTAAAATAGTCGTTTTATACCACCTTTTAAACTTAAAAAATGGATTTATGTCTAAAATAGTATTTCAAAGATTTTCATTTCCCCCTCTTTTTTCCTTGTTATAAAAAACAATCTAAGGTTTTCAAAACCCCAAATCACTCAAAATTCCGATCAATCTATCAAAACCATGGCTGCAAATCTGACCGCGGACGCAATGTCGTTGATATCGAGTAACGAGTGGCAAACACTGAATCTGATACCGGTGCTTCAAGTGATAGATATTCAGACTGATGAGGGAGATAGTTACGGAGTATTGTTATCTGACGGTTCATTTCACCAGCATGGGATGCTAGCTAGATCTCACCAGCTGCACAAGGGCTCCATTGTTCGACTCACTGATTATTTTTGTGATTATATACATGATCAAATGTACGTCTTCTACTTTTGTTATTTACGACTCGTTTGAGTCGAGCTTTTATGTGCTATGCTCGAGTTTTTATCGAACTTTCGGAGCCTTTGTTATATGAACAAAATGGAAAAATCGAGCCTAATATGTATTTAAAATGATTTTTTGTTACTAGAATATTGTATGAAACCGGTGTCACATCAATATGTATTTAGCCTAGCGGTATCTAGTTGACTCATCAACCAAGAAGTTGTATGTACTTAAAACAGCATCCTTTCGGAAAAAAAATATATTATGTGCGTCTAAATATAGCCTTTTATATGTGTATAATTTTGAATGTTTTAACATAAGCGTCCGGATAGTGTAATTAGTCTGTGCACTTTTCTCTCTGTTTCCTCTGCAAACTAATATCGTTTTCATTTGGTTCGTATTATGTTTTCGCAAAATATCGTTGTATTTGATCATCTTTACGTTCTTCATGTGCATACATATTTACGATTATTAAAATTTTCAGTTATTTCTATAAAGATTTAATGGAGAGCTTTTCTAATTGTTTAATGCAGTACTATTATAATCACCAATCTCACTGTGATTCTTGCCGAGTGTGACATTATCGGTGATCCAAAGCCATACCTAGATGTTTACAAGACTATATCCCAAATTAAAATGGAAAAGTTAGGGACTTTTGAGAAACCCAATTATATCACAGTCAATGCTACCGTTTTGTGTATGAAAGAAGATAGCTTTTGCTACACTACATGCCCAAACATGATTGGTGAACGGAAATGCAGCAAGAAAGTTGTGCACATTGGAGATGGAAAATGGCGCTGTGATAAGTGTAACGAGACTGTTGAGGAATGTGATTATATTTACTTCGTCCATCTTCAAATACTGGACTCTACGGGTATGACTTGGGTTACTGCATTTGATGAAATCGCTGAAGAGATAATGGGTGTTTCCGCCAAAGATTTGTATTTCGTGAAGCATGTAGAGGAAGATGACGATAAGTTTACAGAAATTGCCCGTAATGTTCTTTGTAGTAAATTTAGTTTTATACTAAAAGTCAAAGAAGAGTTTTTTAATGATGAATGGCGAGTAAGATCCACCGTTGTCAAAGCAGAGAAGATCAAGTTTTCTGCAGACACAAAAAAACTACTTTTAGATATTCCAGAGAAGAAGGACCCAAGTTCCATGGATTCCTCAGTTGCTGTTTCCTAAAAAACTGTCTTTTTTATGTGGTTTCTGTTTTTCAGTTTGGTATATGCAACTTTATCGTTTGTGTTTGTATTGATGCCAGTTTTATTTAACCTCTGATGGTTATATGCTGTGAATTACCCTGCTTTAAATTTGCATTGACATTTTTACATAAGGTAAGTAAACTGGCCATATATACGGGTTGCAATTTTATCCCTTCAATACGGGATATAATTAGAAACGTAGCACTTACTTTGGTTGTCTGTCTGTTACACGGGTTTTTCATCTAGTAATGATGATAATACTAATACACAACCATTTGTAGAAAACATGAGTAATGACCAGCACATAATAATAACAGCATGAGACAACAAGGAATGAGACAATAGTATTAGTCGTGTGATAATATATAACTCTAAAATTGAAGATTAAACAAACTATCATGGCTAATAACAAATGTTGTCTCTGGGATTGAGCATGATATCTCGGGTTCTTTCTTGGTGAAATCTATGTCCTATCGAATCCCAAAGGTGGAAGCACTTTTGGGTGAGTTTAGCGGTAAAAAAATCTATGTTTCATTTTCTAAATTTTGAATGTTTTTTTCTTTTCTTCTATCTATAGAAAACTATTGAAAATTTAGAAAACTTGTTTAAATGATATAGCTTAAACAAATAAAAATACTTAGCAGCTGAAAGGTTGTGACTGTTTGTGATGAGTAATGGCGGTGGTGGAAACCGACAATGTGGACATTTGAAGGTAACAATGGTTGTCATCGACATCACAATATGTGGCCGTGTTTGTGTGATTCAACAGGATAGGGGGTAGAAAATTGTTTATAAAATAATCTCAAATGACACATTACAGGTCCCCCAAGATCTTTTCGATATAAAATCCTCTCTTTGTCCCTCATTATCGGTGACAATCAAGGTGGGATGAAATAATTGAACTACTGAAACATGACTTACGGTCTTACATCTCGTTACAAGTTGTCCAAAATCTGGATGAAATCAACATTCCTTTGTCAAAACTCAAAAGTAAAACGATCATTCTCAAGAGTCATATTGAAGTACAAGTACCATTTATATAAACTATTTAAACTACAAGTATCCAATTATAACATTAGACTATCTATATCTATAATACTACATAGAACATATCCATTTTCTAGCTTTAAGTTTTATTTTCAAGGAACATAAATCTTAATCATCTATTTATTTGACAAAAATCATTATTTATTTAACTAAGACCATAAATTCTATAATACGTGGTTAATTATGCTCGTAATAATATATTAATGAGTTAATTACATGGTTCGTCCCTATGGTTTGCACCATTTTCACCCGTCCTCCCTAATAGTTTTTTTATTACACCACTGGTACCTAAGTTTGAAATTCGTTGCCTCCAGAGTCCCTAAAATGGACGTGACGTTAAAAAGGTCGTTAAGTGTCCTCACGTGTGTCACACGTGAGGGGTAATTTCGTCAATTCAACGTGTTCATCCCCAAAATCCACAAAACCCTAAATTAATTTCTCCAAAATTCATACAAATCAACACAAACACACTTCACCTTTATCAAATCAACATCAAAAACCTAAATTTATCAAATCAAATCAAAAGCCTAAATTTATCAAATTCAAAACCAAAATCCATATATTATAATCTTTACCATTATTCAAATCCAAAACCAAAATTCATTTCTCTAGATCTATATTTTAACAATGAAATGAAATAATAAAAAAACTTGCCATCATTAAAAGTAGCAGAACCAAACATTGATGGAGGCTGTTGTCAAGGTGCCAACGGTTTTTCATGCTGCAGAGACGAAATTTCAGAACCAGAAAAAGAGGTAAATAATGAAAATGGTACGTACTTTCTTAATGAGAAAATGGGAGAAACATGAGGTGTTTACAGTCACTGCTGTAGTTGGAGCCGTGGTAACTGTTGCCGTCGTCTATAGTTTTTTTAAAAGGTTAAGATGAGGTTTGTTAATATAACGCATCTGCTTTTGTTCGGGATATCAATTAATATACAATTTGCCCCAAGTAAAACAAACTTGAAAGCCGCATACTTTTGAAAGTAAGTATCAACGACCACATACCATGTATTCTGTTCGGATAAATTTAGGTTTTTGATGTTGATTTGATAAAGGTGAAGTGTGTTTGTGTTGATTTGTATGAATTTTGGAGAAATTAATTTAGGGTTATGGGGGTTTTGGGGATTTTGGGGATGAACGTGTTGAATTGACGAAATTACCCACACGTGTGACACACGTGGGGTCACTTAACGACCCTTTTAACGTCACATCCATTTTAGGGACTCTGGAGGCAACAAATTTCAAACTTAGGTACTAGTGGTGTAATAAAAAGTAATAGGGATGACGGGTGAAAATGGTGCAAACCATAGGGACGAACCATGTAATTATTTAATATAGTCAAAATATAGCATTTTATCATTTAATAATAGTTAAAATATAAGAGTAAATAAAGAAATTGATCACCTGACGTACCAAATACTCTAAAATAATCACGGACTTCGCGACCAAAAATTATGTTCTCGCGACAGGGGCTAAAGTCTTTCAATTTGGAGAAATGAAAATGTAAGAACAAATCAATAAAATCCAAAATTCAATAAATGCCTTGTTCTTCACATTGAGTTTTGACCACATATTTAAAAATTGATAACAATTTAATATCAATTTTTTTGTCTTGATTTCCCCACCTATGTACTATATTGATCTCCACACTCATTATTGACCACTAACTCTGAAAAAATTTATACAATATGATGGTTTTGTTAAAAAAAAGCAACAGTGAAAGTTGTCAACTTTTTGCGAGATTGATGTCGAGATTTTAGTGATTATTTTTTTAAGTTACATGTGTCAGATGATTATGTTGGTGATTTTACTTTTTTTATTTGTAAAAAGAACATGGTATAGTATAATTAGTATAGTATTTAGAGAAAATCACAAAAGTAATCACCTCAAAATTCAAAAATACCAAAATAATAATCTGATTCGCGCCACTTTTCTCGTCGCGAGATTGAAAATAATATAAATGATTGGTCATAAATTGACCACGTCCTCGCGACTTTTTTGGTCTTCGCGACATTTTTCTCGCGCCAATTTCTGACCAATCATTTATATTATTTTTCAATCTCGCGACGAAAAAAATGGCGCGAGAAAAGTGGCGCGAATCAGATGATTATTTTGGTATTTTTGAATTTTAAGATGATTACTTTTGTGATTTTCTCTAGTATTTAACTATAAATGTTTAACAAGATGTTTTATCTTATTTACAAACATATTAATTTGTATTAATTGTAATTTATATATTACTAAATATATATAATATAATTTTTATGTAATAAGTTATATTTATTATAATATCGAAAATATAATTGAATTTCTTTTTTTGATATTTTATGATTGTGATATAATTATAACTAGATTATTGTCCCGTAATAGCGCGAATATATATAAAAATTGAATTGTAAACATTATTTTTATGTAGATTTTAAGTTATTATGAAAAGACAATGTTATATGAATAATAACATATATAACTTTACGTTTATACACATGTTGTTTATGATTATAATAACATATATAACTTTACGTATATATACATGTTTTGATATTTTTTATTAAAAGATTTTAAAATAACAATAATGTAAAAATATACTTCAAATTGAGTGATTTTATAAGTAAATTATAATTTTATTTTTATTTTAATTGTGATGGGAATTAAAGAGAATTTTATTATGTATTATAATAAGGTGTAAAATAAAAGTAGTATTTGATGACATTATCAATTTGATATAACGATTGAAATAAAAAAAAGTTAACACGTTCTTATGTCAAGTCAATTGTACGTGATACGCTACTAGTAAATAACCACCTGTTGCCTGTTGCCGCTCAATAAACCAAAATAAAATTTCAATTCCCCCTTTTTCATCAATTTCCCTCCCTTTATAAATATCACAAATTCTAGGGTTTCCAAAATCAGTGAAAAATCATGGCTGTAAATCTTACCGCAGGCGCAATATCTTCGATATCAAACGGCGAATCGAAGGATATGAAACCGGTGTTTCAAGTGACGGATATTCGCCCTTTGCAGACGGTAAACGGTGGTGATCGGTACAAAGTAGTGTTATCTGACGGTTTATTTCAACAGCAAGGAATGCTTGCTACTCAACGAAATGACTTGGTTACATCTCATCACTTGAAGAAAGGTTCCATTGTTCAGTTGATTCAGTTTGTTTGTAATCATATCAAAGATCGAGCGTACGTTATTCTTTATTATTTCTGTTTTTTTACTTTTAATTTTGTTTATGGTTGTTGTTTATATCAAAACTTATCTGATTACCTAACCTAAGAGGACGTGTTAGAGTAGACAGTTGTCCCAACAAATTTTTTTGTAATATAAAAAGTAGTTATATTTATGGTATTTATAAAATTGTGACCCTAACGTGGAAAGAATTGTGGCTCCTCCCCTACTTAAATCCACATCAAGGATGATCAATGTTACAAGTTTTGAAATTATGGGTATGTTTGGCGTAAATTAGGCTAGAAGTTGTAGCTGAAGGTTAGAAGATGTAGTTTTTATTTCGGGACTTTTATTTTCTAAAAGCTTCGCTTTTCATTTGGGGCTTCTATTTTAAATTAAAAACTTAAAGCCCTAATAACCAAACGAGTCTTTTATATTTTAGAGCTTTTATTTTTAAATTTAGAAATTTGAAGCCCCTAAAATCCCATCTCATACCAAACATACCATCTATGTTTTTACTCTAATTTTTCAGAATTAAATTCCAATTTTATAGGAAGTATGCATCATTTTATCTAGAACAAAGGGCGGCCGTATGTGAGTTGACCCATGATCTAGAGGTTGTGGGACCTAGTCTCGTAAAGAGAAAAAAATGTGAATAATTTTGTAGTTGACGGTAATACTTGTCTTTAAAAAAAACTTTTCATATAGGCCACCAAATATCATGTCACATATCAAAACGCACTTAAAATTTTTGATAAAGCAACAATTTTAACGTATACCATGCTATTTTTGTTATTTTTCATGTTTTTTGTTGAGATTGGTATAAGTGATGAGTAATAAACACAAACATGGGTTTCTTAATGAACAAAAAGGTAAACTTGGATGGCCTCCCCATATATCATCCTCTAGTAATAAAGAAAACTGATATTTGCGAAATAATTACTTGTCATTAGTTATCTTATGTTGCAGAAATTTACTGATAGAAAGAACTACTTATGGATTCATAACACGTGACAAAGTTCCTGTATCTCTAGAAACAATTTAATGATCTGTATCTTTTTAGAAAAAAATCGATATAAATTTACAATTTGAATCAGGAGTTGGCAACCATTCTATCAAGAATAAAACCTAAAAAGTGAATATTTGTTGGTCTAGGGTGAGTTTTTATGTTCTGTTTTATATCAAGTTTAGTTTTTTTACTGGCTTGACGTTGTATTTGTTTTTTCTTTATATATGTCCTGTATATATAGAATTTTGTTTATCTTTAACGTTTATATGGAATAATATTCACTGATGGATTTTGTAATCATGTTTTGCAGTATTATTATAATAATTGATCTTAATGTGATTGTTACTGAGTGTGACATTATTGGAGATCCAAGGCCATTCCTACTCAAACCCCCTGGAAACGAGACTCCTTCAACTGCCACACCTTCAGCACCGTTGCAGCCTTGTGTTAATCGACCATCAACAATGCACACTTCTATGAATCAGCCAGTAACAAGGCAGTCTTCTCCGGATCAGACACCACCAATGCAGCCATGTGTGAATTGGCCGGCAACAGTGCCGTCGTCTTTGAATCAGCCTTCAACAATTCAGTCTTCTCTGAATCAGACAGCATCAACAGTTACCAATGCTCAATTTTCCACTGCAGGCTCAGTCAATTCCTTGGTAACAAGACCAAATTCCAACATGGCACCCACTTTTCACAATCAACACCCCCAACAAAATCCGGGTTTACGTCCTTATGGTAACTCTTTTAATAACAATTTTCAGGCAGGACAAAATAATTCAACTCGTCCCACTTTTACAAATCATCAGCAGACTCCTACAAATAACTGTATGAATACTGTCCGACCAGCATATAATCAACCTCCTCAAATGTATGGTAACCGTGGCCCCGTGGGTAGAAACGAGGCTCCCCCAAGAACTATACCCATTGCTGCTTTGAACCCGTATCAAGGTAACTGGACCATTAAGGCTCGTGTAACTGTAAAAGGTGACCTTAGAACTTACAAAAACGCAAAGGGAGAAGGTCATGTTTTCTCTTTTGATCTTCTTGATTCTGATGGTGGAGAAATCCGAGCAACTTGCTTTGGTGATGTTGCTGTTGCATTCCACAAACAAATAGAAGCGGGAAAGGTTTTCTACATATCAAAAGGAAGTATAAAACCTGCTCAAAAAGCTTTTAACCACCTTAAAAACTTGCATGAAATTACACTCGACTATAAATCAACTATTCAGCCTTGCTCCGATGACGACACTTCAATTCCACATCAGCAGTTTCATTTCCGCTCTATTGATGAGATTGAAAACATGGAAAACAACACTGTTTTGGATATTATTGGTGTGGTATCTAGTATTGAACCTCTATCCACAATTCAGAGGAAAAACAATGCTGGGGAAACTTTTAAACAGGTTCTTCAATTAATAGATATGTCTGAAAGAAGAATCTCGTTAACTTTATGGGGTAAATTTTGTGAAGTAGAAGGGCTAAAACTTCAAAATATGCGTGATTCTGGTTTGTTCCCTGTTTTGGCTGTGAAGTCTGTTAGAGTATATGAATTTAACGGAAAGTCAATCGGGACTATATCTTCCAGCCAGCTGTCCATAGACCCTGATTATCCCGAGGCTGCTAAACTTAAAGAATGGTTCAACAGTGTTGGGATGAATATAAGTATCCCATCTGTTTCTATGTCCTCGGAATCTGGTTTGCGGTTGAATATTTCTCAAATTAAAGATGGAAAGATTGGGTCTTCTGAGAAAGGCGATGTGATCACTGTTTATGCCACCATCTCGTTTTTAAAAGCTGATAGCTTATGGTACACTGCATGTCCAAACACGAATGGTAATGGAAAATGCGCCAAAAAAGTTATGCAAATTGATGATGGTAAATGGCGATGTGATAGGTGTGACACGACTTTTGATGATTGTGAATATAGATATCTTCTCCAACTACAGTTACAAGATCATACTGGTTTGATTTATTCAACCGCATTTCAGGAAACTGGTGAGGCTATATTGGGTGTTTCTGCTAAAGACTTGTATAAATTGAAAGAAGAAGATAATGATAGCTATACAGAAATCATCCGTAATGCTCTTTTCAATAAGTATAGCATTAAGTTAAAAGTGAAGCAAGAGTCTTACCTTGACGAACAACGAGTAAAGTCAACTGTGATCAACATAGAGAAGTTGAAGTTTTCGTCTCACACGAAAACTCTTCTTTCGGATTTGGAGAAGCTGGATAAGTTAGAGGACCCATGTTTCATGTCCCCAAGTTCTGGACTCAATCCCCGTTTGGGTCAGCCAACTGTTTTACCTGCAAATCAAGTCGGTCACAATGGTAGTCAATACACTGGTTTTGGAGGAAGACCAAACAGCCAATTTCCTTCACGAGGAGGAAGTAATGGCTCTTCAAGTTATGGGAATGGATCTAACCAGTATGCTAATGGTCAGTGACTTCGATGGTATGTTGTAATTTTCATCCATTTACATTTGAACGGGTCAGTTTGAGTTAACCTTTAGATGTTTACATAATTGTAACTTAACTTCTGTTAATTTAGTTGGATTTTCTGTCGTAACGGAGCTAACTACAATATGTATACATGCAGATCTTTAGTTCTCCTAGATTCCGGCACCTTCTTATCTTCTGCAATTTTGGATCTGTAAGTAGCTGTTTTTTCAAGAAGTGTTGCCTTCTTTTGTTGGATCTGTTTTGCGAGCAAAGCGGCCAGTTTTTCAGTTGAAGTCGTACTAGTTTTCTAGTTTAGTTTTGTTAAGTGTGTATTTAAGCTCTGATTGCTATGTGATGTAAATTAAGGTTTGCTTACGTTTTGGATAAAGACTGTAAATTAAGGCTCTACTTAATAAGTTAATGTGAAACAACGGTTTTGTTCAATGCATTTGTTTTAACTCTAGGGTCTGTTTGGTTGAAGTAAATGGAATTTCGTATGAATGGAATAGCCGAGTAATGGAATGAACAACGTAATTGAATGGATTATCACCATTCAGTTGGCATGTTCGGTTGCTATATTGGATTGAGATAAAGTCGATAAGAATTGGCTAAAGGATTATAAATTATCATTTGTGTAAAATGTAACTTTGTTTTACCATTTCTACTTCCTCGAATAAGTTTTTAGAATCTTTGTAATTAAAAAGTTTTGTAATATTATTAAACTAAACATCTTTTGCTAGATAAATATTCCCTTTTGCGTGACATATTATCTGTTAGACCACTCACAATGGTTTGATGCGTTAATTTTTGCCAACCCAGCGTTACATCAATAACATAATAACATGGGTAGACATCAAACTTACTAAAAACTGCAGTCAGTTTTTTTTTTCTGGATCCAACATTTATGTAAACATTTTTTTCTGGATCCAACATTTTTTCTGGATCCATTACATCAATAACATGGGTAGACATCAAATTACATAAATCGTCCCTAAGGTTTATTTCAAATTACGGATTTCGTCCCTAAGTTTAAAAAGTTGCATAAATCATCCACTTATAGAAACTAATTACCTTTTTCGTCCCTAAGATTTGCTCCAACAACGGATTTCGTCTCTAAGGTTTGTACTCAATTACGGATTTGGTCCCTAAGGTTTTCCCCAGTTACGGGTGCAAACTAGAAATTAGGGATGAAAAACGTAATTAATTTCTAAACATGGACGATTTATGTAACTTTTTAAACTTAGGGACGAAATCCATAATTTTGGATAAACCATAAGGACGATTTATACAATTAACTCTAATATTTATTATATATATCTAAAACATAATAACAATTTAAACAAATTCAATAAACGAATGTTTTCTTTTTGTAGTAGTTGTTTAACATGTGTTAAAAGATATTGTTGCTAACCAACAATGTTTTTTGTGTTGTTTTATAGACATTTTTTGTGTATTTGATGAAAGATATTGTATATATTTATTTGATGAAAGGTTTGTTGTATATGCGCTCTAATTGGTGTAGGTAATTGAAAAGGTTAAAAAGAGTTAAAAAAATTTAGCCATTAGCTTTCTTTAACGGTAACATTTTCTTTTTCTAATGGTTAGAATTTGGAAAAAATTAAAAAGCTTTTTTATTGCCAGGAATGAAGATAAGTTCGAACAAGTGTGTACTCCATACTTTTCCAAACTTGTTCGATATTTATCAAGATTATATTTGCTAAACAAATTAATCCCATTACACTTAAATCATATTGGCGACATAAATTACCAACAGTGCTTGCTTTGAGAAGTTGGAGAAACTTGAGTGGGGAATAGGAACACCAATGTATGATACCGCACTTTTGCTTTCTGTTGAGAGTGCGGATTATAGTAAACTTTGGTTGCACTTGAAGCACGAGAGTTGTGGCAATTGGGTTAGGAATGCTGGAAGTCAGTTTGGACTATTGGGTTGATGCCAAGAAACTACTGTTTTTTCCCGTTGCTGTTATGTTTTAGTCCGTCTAGAAGTTGAACCAGTCACTTATGTTTTTGGTTTAGCAATGCTGCTTGTTTTGACTATTCCTAAGTGTTTTCATGAAATTTGACATGTAATGATGGAAATGTGACAGTGATTCCAAATTGATGAACGAGTCATTCGATTATGAAAAGTCAAAGTCGATATCTTTATATTGATTGTAGTAGTATCTACAATTTAGCAGGGTTTTACTGTCCATTTCTGATATACACATGACGGTATGACATCTTTTCATAAATTGAATAGCTGATAAAGATTAGGACATGGAAAAAGAACAATATAGGAAACCGAAAAATAATCTCATAAAATGAATATCGATTATGCATTGTGTTCTACATAAAGGTAGCAAAACTGGCTTGTTGGGTTATGGGTTGGATATCGGGTTAAAATGTATACTTTGTAGTACATGTCAAAACAGGTCAATCTTCAATTTTGTCTATTTTTCTTTCTTGTTATTCATTTGGCATGTGGTAAGTACTTCGGTGATTTACTTAACACTATAGAGGATGTGTCGATGTAGATTTTTTTTGGAAATTTTAACATTTTTGACCAATTTGTAAGGTGGTGTGACCTTACTTTTAAGTTTATTAACTTATTTGATTCAGATAATTAATTTTCGTAAGCGCAATTTTCTCTTCTAATTTTATGCATTTTGGGCTTATAAGCTTATTTTATGTTTTATGAACTTATTATGACATAAAAAAGAGTTTTCGTTTCTTGTTTATAAGTCAGATTATTGCCATCTCTTAAAATGCTCCAGAGACTATATCTGACATGACATTGATTTTTTATTTTATTTTTCGTTCCTTAACTTTCAAAATTGTTAACCATTTAGACGTAAACCGTCTATGGCTATCTTTATAGGTAAATTAAATGACCCCATCTTCCAGCAAGCTGTGTACAGACACACTGATTATTCTGGTGTACAGAAGACTATATCCCAAACTAAAGATGAAAAGATTGGGACTTCTGAGAAAGCCGATGTGATCACAGTTATCGCCTCCATCTGCCATATAAAACCTGAAAACTTTATCTACACGACATGTCCATGTCCAAGCATGAATGGTAATGTAAAATGCCCCGAAAAAGTTGTGAATAATCTCCATTACGAAAGAAAAATTGAATAAATTAAAAGAAGTTTGTTGTAGTTATGTATGCATCTAAAAGGTTAACTCAAATTGACCCGTTTAAAAGTAAACGGGTAAAAATTACAACATACCTTCAATGACAACCAGCATATTGACGTATTCCCATTGCCTGAAGAACCGTTATTTCCTCCTCCTAAAGGCTATTGGTTGTTAACTCTTCCTCCAATTATGACCGACATGATTTGAAGGTAAAACAACTTGCTGACAAAACGGGGGTTGTGTCCAAAATTTGGGGACATGGAACTTGCGTCCACAACTGACGAAAACTTTAAGAAGAGTTTTTTGTGTATGACGAAAACTTTAACTTAAGTGCTTTGACCACAACTGACTTTACGCTAAATTTTAATCACTCAAGTTACCAAAATCACTTCATATGTATAATTAATACTCCGTAGTCAATTGGGTTAGGTTCAAACGAGAACCTGATGTAAGAGCATAAAAAGTGAAGTAAAGGATAAATATTAGCAAGTATTTAAATTACAAGTTGTAATATGTAATATATTACCTTATAAATACATGAACACCTATTCCCGCTCATTTCACTCCATTTCTAGGGTATTCAAAATGGCCGTAAATCTGAGTGATGGAGCAATATCGAAGATATCGACCGGAGAATGGAAGAGGGTTGATCTGAAACCGGTGCTTCAGGTGATCGATCTTCGAATGATTCTGCCACTAATTGGTGGTGAAGAGAAGGGGAGGTATAGGGTTAAGTTATCTGACGGTTCATTTCACCAGCAAGGTATGCTCGCTGCAATGCACAACGAGCTGGTTAGATCGGGACAGTTACAGAATGGTTCCATCGTTCAACTCACTGGCTTTGTTTGTAACACTATATGTAGTCTTACGTACGTTTTCTAATTTATGATTTATCTGTAAACAATATTGTTTTTATATCGTTTTCATACTTGATCATGTATATATATATATATATTATTATGTGCAGTATTATTCTGATCATCGATCTAAATGTGATTGGTGGCAACTCTGATATTATTGGTGATCCGAAACCTCTTATTCCTAATAAGACTCCTTTAAACAAAAGATGTACAATGCCAACGCAAGAAGAAGAAGAAGGTCATCATGAAACTAATCTGAATGCAAATGTTGATCAACCCCCGGCTCCAACAAAAGAGTTTGCATGTTGTTCTCAAAGTCAAACCAAAAAACGGAAAGTTCAATCAAGCATGGATCGAAACATTATGGCCGTTGCAAAAGATGCTTCTAGAATTGCGAAAATGATGATGGAGAAAAGAAAAGAAGATGATATGGGTGCGTGCTTTGAAAAGTTGGAGAAACTTGGATGGGGAATAGGAACACCAATGTATGATACCGCACTTTTGCTTTTTGGTGAGAGAGCCGATTATAGGAAACTTTGGTTGCACTTGAAGCTCGAGAGTTGTGGGAATTGGGTTAAAAACGCTGGAAAGCAATTTGGACTATTGGGTTGAGTCAAAGTAAACTTTAGTTTTTTTTTTTTTTTTTTACTTGATGTTATGTTTTTATTTCGTTTAGAAGTTGAACCAATCTGTTATGTGGTTTCTGATTAGGAATGCTGTATTTACAGACTATTCATAAATGTTTTCATGAAATATGACGTGCAATGATGGAAACTTTTTCTGTTTTATATCTATGGCATTATAAATTAAAAAGCTGATTCAAGTGCATTTGTGTGCTTTGGCCAACTAGCTAGAGTATATGTTCTCCTTTTTTTGCCTTCTCTGATATTAGGATTAGCCGTTGTGAATTGTTACCGCGAGGATATATACGATTAGAACTTTATCTCTTGATTTAAGAAACCAAAATGGTGTCCGCCACAAATTACAGATTCGTTCCATCGATCCAACAAATAGGGTTCTTCCTATTTCTATATCATAGCCAGAGAAAGAAAAAAAATCATCACTTCATCGCAGAGTATTTTCTTAAACTTTAGGTCTTTTGGATTATAAATGCTTCATCATTAACTTGCATGTTTCTTATAGAATTCCACTTAAATAGTGGCTGTGGCAAAGGTGTTTAGGATCAGAAATTGGTAAACAACATTTGTGTAGAGACTTTCAAATCTTTTTTAAAAATCTATAAACGGAAAATTGCTAAAGTAGTTGTGACATGCTTTCAATTGCTTGAAAAGTTTAAACCTCCCACATTGTTAATTGGTTTTATATAATGCTAGTAACGTATCCGCGTGTTGCGACGTCGATAAATAAATAGTTTAATTTTTAATTAATCAATCTTTTTTCGATTGATAACTTTATGGGTGATAAGAATTTTCGGTTGAAATAATTTTAAGCAATAATAATACAAAGAAAGAACGAATGAAATGTTTCACAATATTCTATAATGTGTACAAACGAATAACCTAGTCATGTAGTATATATCGATATACTAAATTTGATGGGTACTTCGTCTAATAAGATTTTGCAACCTTTAGCCATATTTTTGTGTTGTCACGTGAAATCCCTCTTGACAAAGTCACAAAAATCTATTTTTGTGAGTAGGGTTGTAAACGAACGGTCCGTGAACATTTTAACAAAAAGTTCGTTTATGCTCATTTATTTATTTAACAAACGATCATGAACAAGATATTTTGTTCATTTAGTAAAATGAGCGAACACGAAAAAAGATATTGTTCGTTCATTTAAAGTTTTATTCATTTAGATTTGTTTATTAACGCTATTTTATCATATACTTCGTACATTTTAAAATTGTTAATATAATAATATATTATTCAAAGTTACTTAAATTGTTTTTCTTTCTTGAGAAGTAATTAATAAAATTAATAGGTATAGATATAAAAATAAATTTAAGTATAAATTATTTGTGTTCAGATTTAGAAATATAAGGTAATTGTTTTTATTAATAATTTAGGGTGTTTATGTATAGCATTTATATTCGTATATGAACGTAGAGCATTCGTATATCCGTATATGTTCGTAGAGCATTCGTATATTTGTTTAGCATCCAAACGGACAGAAACAAGCGTAAATTCATAACGAAGGAAGATGAACACAGAATTTCGTTTGTGAATGTGTTCGTCATTTGTTTGGTTTAATTCAAACAAACGAACATGAACAAACCACATTCGTGATCGTTCGATTCATTTACAACCTCAGATATGAGAATACTTATATTATGTATTATAATTTTTATGTTAGAGAATATTGTATTTATACTTATTCTTAATTGTAAGCTTCAATAATTATGTTTGTGGTATACTTGAAAGTATTTAAATATATAACTATATTAAAGTTACTTTTTTATAATTAAGTTGATTATTATAAAAGAAAATAATAGTATTATCATATTAGGTTATTTTTTTTTATTATTTTAATAGTTGAATTAATTATCTATATTATAATATAAGTTCTATTTGAAATTTAGTAAAAGGAAATATTAGTTGGTAAATTTAAATGTGTTAAATCGGTAATTAGGGGTATTTTAGTAAATTTACTATTTAAATTTCAACGGTCCCTTAAATGCTTTATATGTAGTTAAGATAAGATATTTTTATTGATCATGATATTTAGTTTTAGAAAAAATTACACAGATGGTCGTTATGTTTGTTCAAAATTACGATTTTCATCTTTAAAGTCTAAAAAATACATGTATAATTATTAGTCACTACGGTTCATTATTCAAACAATTTGTCCCATAAATGGTCCACGTTTCTTCCAAATTTTGACCATCTATGCAACAAGTTCCTGCTCCAGTAACCTTTCATGTTGTTTTTTTATTTCATGGATGAAAACCATAATTTTAAACTAATTAACCACAAAAACCATTTATTTAATTTACTCTTAGTTTTATGTACATGGTATATATGGTGTGATTTTCTTAAACTCGGCAATGTTTCTTGAATCGATCAAAATCATTCTAATCACATTTCTTGAATCGATCAAAATCATGGCCTTAAATCTAACTGCCGGGGCAGCATGTATGCTATCGGGTGAAGAATGGAATACGACCGGTCTGAAACCGATGCTTCAGGTGATGGATATTCGGATAATGCCATCAACGGTCACCAACCGGTGAGCTGCAGACTTCTGTTATCCAACGGCACGTTTCAACGTCAAGGGAGGCTTGCTACTCAACTTAATGATTTGGTTTGGACTCGGAAGCTGAAGAATGGTTCCATTATTCAACTCAATGACTTTGTTTGTAATAGAAGCGATCGTTTGTACGTCTTATGGTGTTTGTTTGGGCTTATATAAGCGGCTTATTGCTTATTGATATTTTGGCTTATGTTTTATAAACACAGATTTTGTTCGCTTATGTAACCATCTATGGACTATGGGGCTTACGGTTACTTAAGCCAAAAAATTTGAACTTATGAAATATAAGCCGAAATGTCGATAAGTCATGAACCTCTTATATAAACATAAACAAACACCACCTTGTATATCTCTTCTGGTTTACCAATTCTTGTTGTATATGATTATAAAGTTTTGATATAGATCTTTTTAAATTTTTTGTGCAGTGTTATTAAAGTCCTTGATCTAAATGTGATTCGTAGTGAATGTGATATTATTGGTGATCCAAAGACATTCCCGATTAATATCCCTTCAGCGCAAAGCGATATGCCGCCTGTGCCGAGACCAAGTGGTTATGAACCTCAAACCGATATATTTAAAGATGAATCGGAAGAATTCTTGAACGTGGGTTAATTTATAACCGGGCTGGTCCTGATAATAACGACTATGTTATTAACTTAAATTTTTTGTTTTGTCAAATTTTATGCAGAATCGCTATTCAAGAACTTCTCCAGTTGACGAGACTTTTGCAGATGATTCTTTTCGTTATTCTTTAGGTCCACGTGCAAGTGATCCCAATATATATTTAGACTAGGCGGAGTGGCTCGTGATAGGGGCGTTATCACGCCAACTCATCACCTATAACGCCCCCACACAGCTCCGGTGGGGCGTTATTAGGGCGTTATACAAGGCGTTAAGGGAGCTGGCGTGTTTCTGCTCACGGCGTTAAGGGCGCTGGTTGTTGCTGCAACGATCATTTGACCGTTGTGAAGTGTTTAAAAACTCATGAGCAGAATAATTACCGATTTCAATGATGATGAAGGAGGTTTCGAAGATCTCCTTGGTGGCTGATGATGGCGGTAATGATGGTGGAGAAGGGTGGCGGCCGAACTGCAAAAGGGGGAGGGCGAATTAGGGTTTTGGAGGTGACGGTAGGAAAGGAAAAGGAAAAGGAGATTAGGGTTTTTTTTGTTATTTGATTAAATATGATTAGGGTTTAGATTAAGTAAAATCTTTGGTGGGCTTGGTCTAGTAATTAGTTTAGACTAGGCCAACCCGATCCTTAAGTCATTTAAACTAAAACTCACTTGTAATTCGGTTATGGAAAACTAGAAAAAAAATGGATGTCCAACGAGACGTAGAAATTAAAATGATAGACGTAAATTAAACCGAGCGATAAATAAGAATTTAACAAAAGTCTATAAAAAGAATAATAAAAATACAACTTTTACAAAATAATCTCTATCACTCCACATCATCATCACCCACACACAACCACTCCACCATTTTCTATCACTCCACATCATCACACCTTTTTTCCTAAAATCACACTCTCTTTCCTACAAATCACCTCTATCACTCCACATCATCATCACTTACACACAACCACTCCGCATAGTCTTAGGTGTAACCACCATTGATTTGGAGAAAGATATGAAGAAAGCAGTTGCCAACACAGATGAAAAGAAGAAAAGAGCGCCTACGATTGATGAATGTTATAATAAGTTGAAGACCCTTGGGTTGAAAGCTACAAATCCAATATTTTTGGCAGCATTTGTTATTTTTAGCCAGACCAATAACTGTAGAGAGTCTTGGATGACATTACCATCTGATCCAAAGGTGTTACGAAGTTGGATTGTGATGATGGCCCAGTCGTTGGGTATTACGA
This sequence comes from Senecio squalidus, assembly GCA_910822075.1. NCBI lineage: Eukaryota > Viridiplantae > Streptophyta > Magnoliopsida > Asterales > Asteraceae > Senecio > Senecio squalidus. The sequence goes on along the minus strand of CAJVGC010000592.1, from coordinate 41,617,881 downwards.
TTTAGTTATATAAGTATTTTGCATTTATGTTATCATTTGGAACTTATGTGTTTTTGGGAAACTAATTTGGATTATGTTTGTTTGTGTCGACAATTTGGTAATTAGCATATGAACAAGTGGTACCGATAACTCCATCGATATACCCCACCAAGAATACAGTCTGCAAACAGGTCTGTTTCAACTTGATTGTCACATATTGGGCATCTGCAAGATTCGATGTCGATTTCCTTGTATACTAGCTTATTCTCCGTCGTATTCTTTCATATATACCCGTCATGAAAAAATGTTGATTTGGATTGGGATCCAGTTATTCCAACAAATTGAAGTACCTAGGTTGCATAAGATCTGACTGTCTAACTTCTTCCTCATACCGCTTACTTTGAATGATTTCGATTCATCCTAATGAAGATCCATATATCCCAAGATTCTATAAACCGAATGCCTGGCAATATGGATTTCACTCCTCCAAACATTCTGTTTCCGCTCTAGGTCTAATGGGTTGTCGCCAAGCCTTTATAGAATATTTTAAAAGGATTTTGTTTCTTTTTTCTACTCGCTCTCTAGGGTTTTCAAAACACTTATTAAGTCACTCAAAGAGTGCAATACATTGTGGATGCTCTCATTATTTTTTATATTATTCTTTTATAAACTGGCAGTGTATTATATTTCTAGAGTGCAATACATTGTAAGAGAAAATGGAATGAAAGGTTGAAATGTTGATGAAAAAATATATTGCACTCTAAGAGTGCAATACATTGTGGATGCTCTCATGGCCGTAAATCTAACTGCGGACGCATTAACAAACATCTCGAGTGAAGAATGGCAAACGAGTGATCTCAAACCGGTGCTTCAGGTGATAGATATCCGCCATGTGGCCAGTGGTGGTAAGTACGAGAGGTTCAGAATGAGGTTATCCGACGGTAAGTTTCAACAGCAAGGGATGCTTGCAACTCAAAATAATGATTTGGTTACATCTCATCAGTTGCAAAAAGGTTCCATTGTTCAATTGACTGAGTTTGTTCATAATAGCATCAGCGGTCGTTGGTACGTCTCTTATAAATATTTCTTCTTGTTTACCACTCCGTGTTATATTTCCATTATAAAGTTTTGACATAGACCTATTTGGTGCAGGCTTATTATAATCATCAAACTAAATGTGATTCTTAGTTAGTGTGATATTATTGGTGATCCAAAGCCATTAACAGTTGATCTTCCTGTTAACGTGATCACTTCACCGCAAAGAGCTATACCGCCAACGCAAATGCCAACGTATTCGTATTTGAATGAGGCACGGATAGGAAGTGTTTACCCTTCCCTCTAAGTTCTCCCAACATAGATTCAGGTAAAACCGCCATTTGTTAGACTATGCGGAGTGGTTTATGGTAAGTGATGATGATGTGGAGTGATAGAGGTGATTTGTAGGAAAAAGAGTGTGATTTTAGGAAAGAGAGTGTGATGATGTGGAGTGATAGAAAATGGGTGGAGTGGTGAGTGATGATGTGGAGTGATAGAGGTGATTTGTAGGAAAGAGAGTGTGATTTTAAAAAGTTGTATTTTTATTATTTTTTTTATATAAATGAAATTTAAAAAGTTGTATTTTTATTAAAAATAAAAAAAAACACACTACAATTTATTAAAAAACATATTACGATTAAACTAAAAGACGTTAAAAAAATACAATTTTTAAAAAAACACTTCATTCTTCATCGTTGTTTCGTCCGGGGCGGTAATACCAGGCATGTTCGATCAAATCGGCTACCAGACTGTGATGGGTATCTTCGTCACGCATGTCACGTATGTTCTGTTGTTTCTCTTCAAAGCTAATCTGGACTTCTGGTTCTGTGGCATTCTCTTCATAAGCTTGACAATACGCGAGACCTTTGTCTTCCAAAATCATGCTATAAAGAATTATAGCAGCGTACATCGCGTTTCTAATTTTTTCTAAACTCCAAGCTCTTGCAGAGTTTTTAATTATATGCCACCTTTTTTTCAACACTCCAAATGCCCGTTCGATGTCCTTTCTTGAAGATTCCTGGGCTTTTTTAAAATGGTTACGCTTCTCGTTTAATTCGTCTCTTTCCCTGAAAGACTTTATTAACACCGACCATTTTGGATAAATACCATCAGCGAGGTAATACCCGTATTTGTAGGTTGTGTCGTTAACAATAAACGACTGATCGGGAGCTGTCCCATTCTCAATGTTGTTGAAAAGCGGTGACTCATCCAAGACATTGATGTCATTATTCGCTCCAGCAACCCCAAAAAAGGCATGCCATATCCACAAATCAGTAGAGGCCGTAGCCTCTAACATAATGGAAGGGTGATTGTGATCACCCCTGGTATTGACCAGCTCAAGCCACAGGACAATTTTCCCACTCCCAATGCATACAATCCAAACTGCCTAGCATACCGGGAAAATTGTGTTTTTCATCATGAACCGAAGTAATCTGCTGTATGTCACTCCAACTAGGACGGCGTAAATATCTCTTGCCGTATAAAGAAACCACACCTATTTCAGATATTATTAAATTTTAAGTAAAAATAAGTTTTAAAGTAAACTAATTAAAAAAATAAAGGTTAAAAATATACCTTCGCAAAAGTTGGCAAGGGATTCACGTGAAACTCTTTCGGACATTTTTATATACTCGTCCCATATGTCACTACAAGTGTCAAAAGCAAGTTGTCGTATGGCGGAGGTGCATTTCTGAATCGGTGTAAACCCAGCCCTTCCTCTAGCATCAAATTTTTGCCTAAAATAATCAAAATCACTACTAGAAACAGGGCTATCCTTGACCCGCTTTTTATGACTCACGCCAAAAGATGACGCGCAAAGTCAAGAGTCATAAAACAACAGTCATATTGGGTAAAGGGATGACGCGTTTTCAGATGTGTCATAACGTATGGGTCATAATCAGTTAAAATTTAGATTTCGAGATGACGTTTGTTTTTCTTCGTCCTAAATAGGAGTCATGTATGTTTTTTTTTTTTTTTTGGCGGTCAACTTCCCCCTCTTTCTCAGATCTAAAATTTCCCAAACTTAAACTTGGTTTTGATTTCTCCCTCTTTCTCAGATCTAAAGCTTATTAACAAAAAAATCTCCTTCTTCTTCATTTTCTTCTCCCCCCAAAATTTCACACACCAAAAACACACACCTGCTTCATCGATCCTCAATCTCTCACATTAATTTTCTCACAGGTTATGTCTATATCTTTCTTTTATGACTCTCTACACACCTTCTTTCCTATCACAAACCCTAAGCGCACATCGATGTTGCCTCTGCTTCCACCGGCCAGCCGTACGCCGCCGTCGTCTCTGCTTCCGCCGGTCGGACGCATGTTGCCGTAGTTGTTGAAGCTAAGGACGGAAAGATCGCGGTTGCTTCTGCTTTTGCTGGTCATCAGGAAGGTAAGACAAGATACAAATAGTTGTTAAACATCTTAATCTAGGGAATTCCTGTAATTTAGTTTATTATTATTATGTAAATATAATTCGTTTTTGATATATTGTATTAAACTAAATTACTTAGTAGTATTTACAAACAAACCAGGGTTGTTCTTCTCATTTGCAATGAGATGCATATAATATACGCATATCAATACCTGTATTATAGATTACATCCCTTCTTAGTCTTCTGATCCTCCCCTGCTTGCTTTTATACTGCTCAACTTTTACTTAGTTAGAATTTAAACATGAAACAGGTTTATATTCTAAGGGGGCAGGGGTTTTGATGTGCGTTTAATACTTGTTATGAATATCGTAATTACTATTAACTTGAGAGTTTTTGTAAAAGTGACTATGGTTCTAATTTTTCTGGTTATTGGGTTAAAAGTAGTTAACTGTATAGAACAAGGTTATAAAATGCTGTAAAATTTAGCTCAAGGAACACTCTCAAGAATGGAACAAAATCTTATAAACATTATATATATATATATATAAATGAGGATTTTAGGTACAAGCTGTTGCAGAAATGTTTGATGTTACAGTGGCACAAGCTGTTGCAGAAATGTTTGATGTTACATTCCACTTAACATGGAGTTTACAATGATTTGGTACGTGTACCTCTGTTTGACCTTTCTTTTTGTTTTTTGCAAACTAGCTGAGTAGTGTCTTCCTCTTGTTCGTGTTGGTGGCTTGTTTGTTGCTGCGAAAGGTCATGATCCCGAGGTACATGCTTGGTTTTTGTTAATTATCGATGTTCTTATCTGTTGTTCTCCTGTTTTGCTTAGTTACAATTTAAGTTTTTTAGGAAGTTATAGAGTCTGTTCCTCAAAGTTATTGAGTCTCTACCTCTTTCGAGTACCTATTTTAACACTGACCTGCTCTTATTTGATACCTATAACATGCCTGACCCGTGAATGCAACTGAATAACTAGTAGCGTGTGTAGTGAGTATGAGTTGCTATCAAATTAATGTGTAATATTCTGATTTGCAGAGATGCTACTGTTGACTACTGTCAGAAGCTCTTGGGCTAGAACCCGGGCACCTAAAACAGTTGGAATGCGAGAAGGGTAAAACCCTTGCTTTGCACTACTATCCCGCATGCCCCGAACCTGACCTGACGCTAAGTAATTTTCTACTTTGTTTATTGCCCCGAACAGGTCATTAAAGTTATAGTTTTTACACTAAATGGTCCAAAGTTGTTGGGGGCATTGATCTGCCCCTGCCAGTATCATACTACTAGTGACATTTGATGTCGAATACTACTAAAAGTTTGTATATTCTAGCATCATTAAAGACAGATGTATGAAGAGTTATACCAATAATTACCTTCCAAAATTTTTCCTTAATGGAAATTTAGATTATTGGTAGCACGTTATCAATTGAAATTTGTTTATTACAAAAGATACTTGATAACAAATTAGCAACCAGGATGGTTCTTGGTATTATATTCATCCATGTTACTATACATACATATATGATACATGGAATTTTTCTTCAAGTGTAACAAAAATTAAATATATTTGACATCGTTAGAAGATAATTTAAAAAACTCTCTGTAACAAACTAACAACAATATCTGCCTAGCTGATAAATTAAATTTAAAATTACTAATGTAAGTTTGTTCTTGTAATTTGCACATTTACAACTTTGGATGCATTGTAAGTTTGTATATATGCATGTTCTAAATAGTATCTATATATATATATATCGTCCTTTATATATAATCTCTGCTATTGTGGTGAAATCGTCCCGGTACTGAGGTTTCTATGTACATCTGTTTCGGAATGGATAGTCGAAGATCTAGTCTTGCGGTGCTTTCGATCAGTAGGTACTATAACCTCTTCTTTTCTTATATTTTGGTACATATGTTTTAACTAGTATTCCTTGATGTCTTATGTGAGAATTGTCATTCGTTTATCATAAAAGGTGCTTTTTATTCGGTAAATGCTTACATTTTTCAAATTGTTAGGTACGAGAGGAGGTGGAGCGTGTTTTTGAAAAGTTCACTGGCAAATTACCAAGGTGCGTTGTATCTCCAGTCCGTCTCATTTTTATACTTTTCATCTGCAAATATATATATATATATATATATATATATATATATATATATATATATATATATATATATATATATATATATATATAATGTTTATAAGATTTTGTTCCATTCTTGAGAGTTCTAATTTTCACGTTGAAGTTTATCAAGGAAGTAGTTAAACATGGAGTTCGGGCACATGTGGGAGCAAAACATGTGGGAACAAACGTGTGGGAACAACCGGTTAGAGATCGAGTTTTGCTCAAGTCTGCTGGAATGAAGCCATGGCAGCCTTAGTTTTTATAAGATTCATATGTCATCAGGTCTTCTAATACTTTCACAATGTAAAACAATGCCTTAATGTATGTGATTTTAATGTATTGGTAATGAAAAGTTTTGCTGAACAAGTGTGATGTAATGAAAAGCTTTGGTGATTGAGTTACATAAGAATGTGGAGAAAAGTTTTAGAAAATGGTGGCTGGCCGGATGGTGGTCGCCGGAATCAAATTTTTTTTTTTATATATATAAAAATTATGACGCGCTATTACGAATGTCAAAAAGGAGAGTCATATAACGCGGGTCTTAAAACGAAGGTCAAAAAAGAATGTCATATAACGAGGGACATAAGCGCGGGTCATTCAGCTGTGACACCTCAATGCGCGTCATAAATTATTTATGACTGGTCCATCCTTGACGCGCATTTGCGCGTCATAAGCCCTCTTCTTGACGCGCATTGCGCGTCATTAATAGCCCTGTTTGTAGTAGTGAATGGTTTTCAAAATCGTGGCATATCTTGAGAAATAACTCCCTCCTCATTCGAAAACGACGGGTAAATTGTTCGTCGGTGTAGGTGCAACCCGGAGAAAAGTAAGATTCCATTAGTAGTGTTTGAGCTGCTTCACGGTTACGTTCTATTGCGGTTCTTGCGGTTCTTGTGGTGATTGGTCTTTCGATTTGTTGTGATGCAAAGTTAGCAACAGCCATAAACGCTCCGGCTATAATTGCATCTTCATCCGAACTTGACATTTTATAAAACTTTGTGTGTGTTTTTTGTGTGTTTTTTTGTATTTGTATATATATATTTGTGTGTGTAGTTGTGTGTTTATATAGGCTTTTTTTTTTTTTAAACAATCCACAACGGTCAAATGACCGTTGCAGCAACAAACAAGAGCAACACGCCGTGAGCAGAAACACGCCAGCGCCCAAAACGCCCTCCATAACGCCCTAATAACGCCCCACCGGAGCGGTGGGGGGTTATAGGTGATGATTTGGCGTGATAACGCCCCTATCACGAGCCACTCCGCCTAGTCTTAGTTTTAGCCAGCCGGATAACTGTAGAGAGTCTTGGATGACATTACCATCGGATCCGGGAGGTGTTAAAAAGTGGATAGCGATGATGGCCAAGTCGTTGGGTATTATGATTTAGTCTAATATTTAGTATTTATGTTATGATTTGGAACTTTTATGTTTTTGAAAGCCAATTGGGTACTTATCAACTTATGTCTGTTTGGGTAAACATGTGATACTTACTACAGCATGAATAAGTTAAAAATTCAATTAAATAATTTTAAAATAAAAAGAAATAAAGATAAGTGTATTTTAGTCATGTAATTTGCTTATTGGCCACCGCTGTTATAATGTGACAAAGTTGAGGACCATTGTTGTTGCGAAACTACGACTGTGGGGACGTTTGGTGTAATTATTTTAAAAAAAGCCGCAAAGTAGTGATTTCGATAGAAATATAGGGACAAACGGTGTAATTTACTCAAGATTAAAAAGATGTATCTAGTGTTTTCAGTTCATAATATTAATAAGAGTGACATATTCCATATATATAATTTAGGAACCGACAATTTTCATATGTATAATTTAGGGACCGAGTGTTTTTTATATATATATATCATTTCTAATGAAAATTGCTAATAAAAGCGGTTGTTGGCTGAGTGGCAAAACCCCTTCTCTTCGGGAACCGGGGTTCGGCTCCCACTTCCAACATTTTTGTAAAATAACTTAATCAAAGTTTTAAAAAATTACCAAATAATCCCTACACTTAAACTTTAAAATATAACAAAACGGTCTCTGTAATTTTTTTTAATTAATTTCTTTAAATATCTATTATTATTTCGTTTAGTTTTTGAGTTAATTTCGAATTTTATCTTTAAATTTTTATGCTATTAAATAAATTATTAAGTTACATAATTTTTCTTTCATTTCTTTTTCCGAAACATATAATGTATATACATATAAATAAGTGATATTAATTAACGTACCAATTTTTCATTTAATATTTGTTGTATACGATTAATTATATGAAAAGAGGAGGGAGTGATGTTAAAAGTGCATACTTCTTTTTTAGAGAATTGGGTTCGACTATTTTCGCTACTATTATGAATTTAAATTGTTAGAAGTTTTGTTTTTTTGTTAAATGTTTGTTAATCTACGTTTCTAATATCCGTCGCAACGCGCGGGCAATATTTTCTCGTTAGTTCAATAATATAAACTTATATATAAGGTTCGGTTTGGCTACTGACATTTATATTAAAATAAAGTTGTGCTCAGGGGCGGATCCAGGGGTATCTCGGGGTATCCCCGGATACCGATGAATTTGTTTCGCTTAATATAAAAAAGTTTAAATTTTCAAATTTTTTAAACTGGAATACTACTTATTTAAGTATAGAATACAGATAAACAATAGAGTATAGAGGAGTGGTAAGCATAGAGCGTGTCTAACTCATTCACTCAGGTTTAAATCCTAGAAGCAATAGTGTTTTTTTAGATTTTTTTTTTTTGAGTGAATACTGGTCATTTTTAACCTGGCTCCGCCACTTTCGACTTAACTGGATTTTTCAGGTTTTGGGTTTTTCGGTTTCTGTTCAAGCTAACACCAAGATAGAATAGAGAGTAAATTACACCGTTCGTCCCTAAGGTTTATATGCAATTATGGATTTCGTCCCTAACTTTGAAAAGTTGCATGGATCGTCCTCGTTTTCAAACTAATTACTCATTTCGTCCCTAATTTCAACGTCCGTTAATTACTGCCGTTAGCCTTCCCTCACGTGTAAAACACGTGAGGGTATTTTAGTAATTTTGCATCCATTAAGCTGCTATCTTTTAGTATGGTTTTTGTTTTTACAATCTCTTCTAAAAGATATTCTAAAACTCCATTTCTGGTCAAACCCTTGTGATGAAAAAACACATATTCTGCATTTACATTTGCTTAAGTGTGAACCTCTCTTTGATTTAGATATGTGAAGTAGCATTTAATTGCTAGATTCGTGTAGTTTTATGGTGCAATCTGGGTAAGATTATTATAAATCTGGGTAGTTTTATGGTGCAATCTGATTAACATAAACAATTCAGCCAGTGGAAATACAGTAACAATTAAGCACCACTCATAAAAGATAGCCCCCTTTTCTAAACGATGGAGGACGGAGGACGACGGCGATCCGAATCCAGTCAACGAATTCGTCGGCTGCTGCGGTTGATTGTTAGTAGTATTCCGGTTAGGTAACGGTGGTGTGGCGGCGGGGACTGATGGATCTGACTTTGTATGCCGCCATTTTTAACGGTGAGTGTGGTGGATCTGACTTTGTTAACATGTGGATGTTATTGTACATTTGAAGGGTTAGTGGTGTGAGTTTTGGACTTTTGGGTTGTTTTGAGTTGAGTTAATATTTGAGTTGAATTTGGGAGAATGAGGAACCCTAATTTTGTGTTATAGAAGGTTTGTGAAGAAGATGAAGTGAGAAGAAGACTGCGAAATGACCAAAATACCCCTCACGTGTTTAACACTTGGGACAGACTAACGGTGGAAATTAACGGACGTCCAATTAGGGACGAAATGAGTAATTAGTTTAAACAATGGAATGATCCATGCAACTTTTCAAACTTAGGGACGAAATCCATAATTCCATATAAACCTTAAGGACGATCTATGTAATTTACTCTAGAACAGAACATGAAGGCTAATCACATAATGGCCCTACATAATGACCATTTTTATTTACTTTATCATAGTCATACACAATAACATGAATTCGTCATTTCACTGCCTTATTGCCTTGGTAGTTTTACCATAAAAGATCCTCAACTCAAACACACACACCGGGTGATGAAGAAGAAGATTGGTAGTACCTTGGCCCCCATATCGCTCCATCAGCTTTACACTGACCCTTGGATAACCTATCAACGTCAGTTGAACCATGATCTGCCACGGTTTCAACAGTGACTACTTGAGCCACCATCGGTGCTTGAGCCTTCAACCTAAACCGTTCAGCTCTTGAGCCAATAACCTGTCCGAGTATAGAAGCTGCAATTGTGAACACCATAGCTGTTTTGGGCATCAAAACCGACTTTCTAAGCATGGCTATGAAAGGGACAGCTGCATGTACTGCAACGAACCAAGATAATGAAAATTTACGAGTGTGTTCTCTCCATATCCCTAATGGCACATTGGCTGCCATACCCAACATTCCTATGTACAGCATTTTATCGGGCAGTGGTTGAGGGCGTAGATTCTTTACTAGGGCTGTTCTTGCAAGAGCAGCTCGGGCCGCTACTATAGCAGGTGGACATTTAAGTTTGATTCCAGGTGGCGGTTTAAGAGCTGATGCTACTAGTGGGAGTACCCCACTTACGGCTCTGAATGATTTGGCAATTGGGCAGTTTCCATTTTCCAGCCACTCGTCTCCAAGTGCTTCATGTGTTGATGAATCTCCCTGAATGAAAAAAGAGTATATTGAAGAGTTTAACCAAGTAATAAAAGTCCCCTTGCTAAAAAAGACCTGCTTTTGGATGTGTTTGTATTACTATTATCTCTAAATGGAAGTATACCGCTTTTTGAAAAAGGTAGAGGTGGCAAGATGAGTGGGTTGGGTAACGGGTCAGACTGGATGATTTGATAGTGAGGGTCCAAACAGGTGGGTTGGGTTGACCCACAAACACTCTTGGTTCATTTAATAAAAAAACTATAAACAGCTAATGCTTTAAAGAATGATTAAAAACTGTATGGTTACAAGAATAATCTAATTTTTAAAATAAAGCGATATAAGAGGTTGTATAGAAATGTACTAGGGCTAATTTTGACCTCTTATATCCAACTGTCCAATTCTTTTTTAGTTTTAAAACCCATTTGAGATCAAATATAAGCTAAATCAAACCATTCATAAGTTAATGGGTAAAAACTGCTACCTCTAAGAAAAGGGCTTTTTTGAAACAGATAAAAAAAAGTCGTGATTCTTATTTCAGAAGTACAGACTCTGTTAATTGAATTGTATTTTTCACCGTTTGTTATTCGTAAAACTGATGTGAAAAAGCAATAATTTGTTTCGCACACTAAAATAAGATTGGCTATCACTATATTGTATAACTTGCCTAAAAAATCTCATTCTTAATGCAGCTACATATTCATGGTATATTATGCATAGAGTTCTCAATGTTTAATCAATATGAACGCACCTTATTTGATGACTCTGGCCTTTTAGATGATTTAGATTTCCGTTTCTGCATAAATGGCTCAAAACCGAACGGTCCTCCTGGTCCAAATGCTGACAAACTAATTGTTGCAACATTTGCAGCTAAAGGATTAAACTTTGGAACAGATTCATGTTTTGTCGTTTCAGAATCTCTATCTGAAAGAGGAACAATCCCGTCTTTTCCATGAAAAAATTTGAAAGCCGTATCAAAGTTAAAGTCATCTTCAAATATTGGACCCTTGGCTCCATTTGCCTGTTATGTAGCATTCCCAAACAGATAATTACTATTACTAAACAGTAAACATTCTATCGGAAAAGAAAAGATAAAAACAAATGATGACAAAACACAGATGTATTCAATTTCATTTAGATATAATCAAGCACAATAACTTACAGGAACAGACAAATGGAGTGAAGCGAAAGATAAGTTCGTCTGTTTGTTAATATTCCGTAGAAAAGGACATCTTTGAATATCTGCCTCGTTAAAGGGACAACTGGATGTCTTCTCGTTCATTCCATTGAAAAAATAATCCATTGCTTCTTAATGTCAAATTACCTGCGTATATTGATTGGATTTATTAATGTCCTCACCAATTATTGGCACATAGTCTTATGATAAACTATCTATCATCAATAAATGGTAAACATGTGATTTATTATATTTGGAGTTTTGGAGCCTGATTAAGCCATACCAACGTTTAATGTTACGTCAAAAGCGCCTAAGAACCTCCAAATCAACTTAAAAACCATGGTGAAAATTATTAATCTAGACAACTTCGTTTCAAAAGAAGCTCGTAATACTCACACTTTATCGATAATTGGACAGGTTAGCACACTTAAGAAATGTAACTCTTCATCACCTTCTATAACAGTATGATCTAGTAACAGATATGCATACAGCTAAAAAATAACCTTTAACATATAGTTTCATCATGACCGTCTTTAAGGGCGGGCGAGTAGGTAGTACGTATGCATTAACAATGACATTAATTCAAATTAAATTTTAAAGAACGTTTGAGTTCAAAAAGTGCATTAAGAATTTTGCATCAGAAAATACTAGAAGGGTAGTCGTTATACTCTCTAGACGGACTTCTATTTTTAGAGCCTTAGTTTTGTATTTTGACATGTTTTGCCCGGGGCCTCTAAGGCTCTGATACCTCGGAGACGAAACATAAAACTGGATAAATTATTACCACCAAAAGTGAGGGGTCTAAGGTTCGATTCTCGCTATATTTTAAAGCACACAAAAAAACACAATGACATAAATCATGCAATTTAGTAATACCTAAAATATAATAACAAGATATTAACCTAATAATCAAAAATTAAATTATCAAAATTGCATCGAAATACACAGCAGATTTACATCATAATTCATATTTATAATTAACACAATAAAAAAAATTATGATCGTATTAATAATACAATTATACAAAAAATGATAAATTAATCATGAAATTGAAATGTGGATCAGGTAACGTAGAGCTTGGCGAATTTATGAGATCTTACAGATGAGAATATACCGGAGGAGAAGGTGGCGCGTGGTGGATACGCGCAGGCGTGTGGGGGTCACGTAAAAGGTGTTTTTGGAAGGAAATGGGAAAAAGGCTTCTGTTTGTTAATTGAGTGATTCGGATCGGGTTTATTAATGTTTCGGATCCAATCGTGTTTTGGGGGGCGGGTCAAGCTTATCCGGTGTAACTCATGTCCATTATCGAGTTGAAATTTTTAATCGAGTAAAATTGCATAAACCGTTCATGGATTTGTTCATAACATAACCTACGTGTAGTTTATGTCGAGAACTTTAGTGTGTAAACCGTTAGTGTCATATCCGTTTATGCGGAAACTTGAGGTATAAACAGTATCAATATTATCAAATGTACAAGGTCACAATTTGATATAGAACAATCAAAAATAGCATAAAATTTACACTACAAAGAAGATTAACATGGTATACAATTGCATACCCTTTTATGAACATACGTCCGCCCCTCTATATGTCAATATTATACTTATGTTAAGTAATTTTAAAATAATTTGAAAAAAAATCATGTCTGCAAAATATTAATTAATTAACTTTTTATTATATCAAGTAATTATAAAATTACGATGTAGTATCACACATTTACTCTCTAATATTTAACACATTATTTTCTTGTACGTCATTTAAAACCTACTTAACATAATATATAAAGAAAAATCATATAGCTAAAAACATCTATTTTCAATATTTTTGTTCTGTTACACAGAATCGAAATCATCCAAGTCTTATATCAATATTTTGATGTCGACGATCATTACTTGGCTTTTCTATATAAGAAATAAATAATTCACTTAAAAATAATGTAATATACTTACAAAACACACCTCCATCAAATAGGTTAGTCATATTTACACTCACACCTCCAATATGTAGTGTAGAACGATACTTTTGGTCTTTAAACGGCAACCAATTTGTCACAAGTGTGTTTATATGCAATGCGATAAGGAAAAATAAACCGAGCCTAGGAATAAAATCAATATTACACAAAGACGTATCCTATTTAGGTGCGGAGTCATAAACTTTTTGACACGGGCAAAACAAAACGGATTTATCAAATGGATAAATTTTCATTATTTGCGTGGATGCAAATTTAGATTTTTTATTATTATGACGTCAAAAATTCAAAAATAATATAAATATAACTATTTTTTATATTGCGAAAAATGTTTAGTGAGTATAATTGTCCACTCTATCTTCGCTACTAATCCTATTGTGCTAAAAGTATTGATTTCTCCACTTAATTTTGTTACGATTTAAAGATTAGTAATATTACATATGCTCTAATTAATTTAGCAAAGTGACTATGGCTTTGTGCCAAATATAATTTTTTAATTATTGCCTTTTGTTTATTTTAGTCCCTAGACTTTAAACACTTTAGCGTTTTCCCCCCCTCAACTTTAAAAGTTTTAACTCTTTTTTACCCTAAACTTTAAAAACTTTAGCGATTTCCCCCCCTCAACTTTAAAAACTTTAACGCTTTTTCACCCTAAATTAAAACACTTTAACGCTTTTCCTCCCCACACTTTAAACAACTTTTAACTTTCCCTGTCTGCACTTTATATGGTTTTGCGTTTTCCCCCCCTCAGCTTTAAATAATACTTTTACGATTTCTACCCCTCGGATTTAGATATGTTTTTCTTTTTGTTTTTTTACTTTTTGGTAACATTTTTTTTACTTTTCTATTTGTTTTTTTACTTTTCGTAACTTTTTTTTTACTCTAAATTTATGTTTCGTTTTTTTAGCTTTTTTTTTCCCTTTTAAAATTCTGTTTTATTTAGTTTTTCGTCACCTTTTTTGGATTCAAGTAATACGAACATCTACTCAGATTAATAATAAATAACGGCATCGTTTTAGCAAATAGCTACACTTATATTTCGATAAAAAAGTAAATAAACAAAAAGTCGAGTCGTTTTACGAACCCGTGCAACGCACGGGAAATCCTCTAGTTATTATTATTTTTGATGTTGTATCGCTTTAAAAATCAATTTGAAAACCAATTCGAAATTTTTTTTACTATGTTTTGCCCTTTGTTACAAATAGTATTTATTTTGTTACTCGGTTTTAAGAAACCAAAGCATTGTGAACAATTAAAACACATAGACTAAATAATGTCATTAGCACTAACTTGTTGTTTCGTTGTTCAGATTATCAATTTGGTAATGTTTTTTCATAAATAATTTAGATGTCGGCATTTATTATTAAAAAACCATTACGCTTGTTTTAGTGTCGGTGTGTAGGACATAATACGTTGCAAGATCTCATCCCTTTTTATCTGTCAAGTGACCTTTCACTTTCTCTTGTTACTATTTATTTATATATTTTTCATATTTGAAAAAAAAAAAAAAAAAAAAAAAAATTTCAATAAACATAACAGCTTCGTAGCCTGTTTAAAACATTCGGGCATAAATAAATTACGTTTACATTTAAATAATTATTTCTACATACGTTTTGATATTTTTGAAATACAACTACTTTATGTACGTTCTAACTTCTAAAAGTAAAATTCGAAAAATGAAAAATTGCAATGATATAAATTATATATTGATTATGATGATGGTCATAGGTTTCGTATGGTTGCAATTACATATGCATTCAATGAAGACATAAGCACTTGATGGGTTGGCCGATTTAGATCTCCAAACACAAGACTTTAATAAGTACCAATCACATGTCATTATAATATTGTACTAATATGTATATATTAAAACAATATAACGTGTCAATGGGGGTTATCATTTCCTAGGAGAGGTCTGAGGTTCGAGTCTTTTTCTGTGGTTTCTCTTTTGGTAAAATTAATATTATGAGATAACTAATTTTGGTGTAAGGTTCGTGGGTTGCATACTATCCAATTGGATGTCATTGAGACCCCGAATCACTAACATTGTCGTTCTAAAAAAAAAAAAAATAATATAACGTGATTTATATAAATTCTACTAGTCTATCATTTCATAAGCTTCAAGTTTGCTTAATAGCATTATAGCAACTTCATAAATATTATAGTTTAGCTTAATCTACTTTCAACCAATCATGCATTAGATGATTTCTTAGTAGAAACATGATTTCTTAGGAAAATTATTATAAGAAAACAACATATGTCGAGACATCCTTATCTACGTGACACTTTGTGTTGATAAGAGGGGCGAAGACAATTTGAATTTAGTAATACAAATTTTGTATCATAATATAAATAAATAATATGATGACACTGTTATTGGATTTTTCGCTCCACTAAGCTTCAATCCGAAAAACATGGAACTTCATTCATAACTTTCCCCCTTCAATTGCTCTTGTGTGAAATCATTTTTTTTTAGCTTCGCTATATGTTAATAAGCTATTTTAATTTCACGAGTTATCCGGGATTCCAATACTTAATAATCTAGTTTGAATCGTGATATCTTTTTTTGGTTGTGTGGTAGCAATAGAAGATAGTCATATAAATTCCATGGTTTTTCAAACAATTACTAAAAGGGTCTTGCATTGAGATGATTGTCAGATTTTGTATCTTAAGTTGATGGTACGTTGGTTAATCATTATAAAACCTAATAAACATTTTGTAGCTAGTTTTCATTTCTTTATGATGGTCAAAGATAACTTTTTTTTATTCTAAGATTCAACTCAAAGTACCTAACATTTTGTTTTTATTCAACTTAATTTACTTTAGGGGAATTGATAATCTTTTTAGCTTGTAGTCGTTTACCAATCATATTGAATACCCAAGTTGAATCTTGTTAATAATATCAAGAAAGGTTGTAACATCTTATCATTTTATAATCCCGTGTACCAAAAACGATCCAATCATGCGTAGAATCTATATAAACATATGATCTTAGTAAGATTTCGATCTTGATCTAAAGATTTATGATTTTACGATCTCATTTGCCAAAAACAATCCAATTTTACGTAGGATCTATATAAGCAAAGGTTCTTAGTATGATCTCAATCATGATCTTTATACGATATAATCATTTTGCTTGAATTAGAGAACAAAAAACCCATACATAAATTAGTAAACCATAAAACAAATCGTCTAGCCAGTTAAGACCGATAAAGTTAATTTCAAAAAATATATTGCTTCAAGACTTCAACCAATGAACACATGTAAAATCAACATCACGTATGAAATTTATTAGACACGTTACACAATCAATGGTTTTGACATATTATTAGTAATTGATATGAAATATATATTATATTGATATGATAAAAACATATAGTAGTAGGAACTTACGATCTCGATCCTATCTTACGATCCCGATCTTACGAAACAATCAATGATTTTGACATATTATTAGTAATTGATATGAAATATATATTATATTGATATAATGAAAACATATAGTTGTAGGAACTTACGATCTCGATCTTATCTTACGATCCCGATATTACGAACACAAAAATGATTCTATATAGAATCTCGATCTTAACAAGCTTCGTATCAAGTATGAGCACTAAAATATGCAATCCCATCCAACCCCCTCGAGTTATTTAAAACAGTTTAAGTCATATTAATAAGTTATTTATTTTTTAAATGTTACTCGTCTTATTATAAAGTCAAGCTGGTGGCAGAGGGAGTGGAGGTCTAAAAGTCAGAAGCGTAAGATATCGATAGAGTTGATTCATCAAACTAGAACTTGTTAGTTTAAGTTTTGTAAGGTATAAAAGTATGGGTATATGAAATATATGGGTTAAATGGTTGAAAATGTATTCGGTTTTAGTCCAAAATTTATTGTATGTACCGAAATAAAATTGTTTATATTGTGTCTATCCAACTTTTAAAATGTACTATTGTATGTAGCTCATGGTACTTTTGTTGATGTCTCATCTATATAAGTTGCCAACTGACATCTATACAAGTTGTCACGACATCAAAAACATCAGATGGATACATTAGATATATTTGAAAGTTAAATACACACAAAATTACCGCTTTAAACTCAATACATACAGTAGCTTTTAGACTAAAGTTTAATAATATCCAAACACTTATTTCGTAATATATGTATGATATTTGTCTTTTTTTTAAAAATAATTATAAAAATGGTTTATTGCCAGTGACCACCGTACATATTCAAATGTACGCACATGTTCAAATGTACCCACATATTCCTTCCACTATGAGCATACGATATCGGATAAATTCTTCTCGACCCCGTGGTCCTCCACAAATGACTGGGAACTTAATCGAACTCACATTTATGTACATTTTGGGGCTTAACTTGCCATCGGAGACGGATACCTACTCAAGTTATGTTTGACTGGTAATATATCGCAAACAAAGTTGTTGTAGGTAAGAATCAAATTTAGTATTTCACTTTTGATAAAAGTTTTATTCAATTTTAATTTATCATCATGATGATCTTCAAAAATTGTTCATTTTTAAACAAAGAGAATTTTAATCTACTAAAATCTATCATTTTCCTCATCTTACTTTCAATTACTCACACATTAAATTTTCTTATGTATTCAAATCAACTAGAATAATAGTTCTGACGTTCAATTAATTTATAAATTATATTTATTTTTCTTTAATTACTCTTACCTTAAACTCACTATAATGTAATATCTTGACTTGTAGTAACATTAAAATAGTACTACATTAATTTAAATTAAATATTCAAAACTAATATCAAACCCTTGTTCGTATTATCATACTTACGTTGATGTGCACAAAACTTACAACTTTTAAATAAATTATGAAAATATTATATTATCAAAAATATTTTATTAATAGAAAAATAGGTTATGAAATGAAAATATCTATAAATAATAAGATAACGCGTCGTTTAAACGCCGTCGACATGTAACAATCTTGTCGTTATGACTTTTATGTCCGCGTCTTTGATTTCGGTGCCACTAACTCCCATGTGCTACCATCTCGCCATTAATTAACTATTATTTAATTAATATGAAGTGCCATCTTACTTGCTTCTTACTAACAAAATAAGATTTTATAACTTATCACTAAGATTACTGGCGATATTAGTAAGTCTTAAAGTTTGCAAGAAATAGCAAGACACTACGTTTTTCAAAGCGTGACAAAGAGACAGAAAATTGTAATATATTTTATAATTTAATATATATTTATATATATATTTTTATTATAATTAAGTTATATAAATATCAATAAATTATCAAATAGTCTGTTTTAACATTTAAGTATATATATATCTAAGATATAGTCACAAATTTACGATCAAATTATTTTATAGTCATTTTTAACTATTTTTAAACCTTTTTCTTTTTTTAAAGAAATTTTTTTTCATAAAGCGTTTTTTTGCCTCCACGCCTAACGAAGATGCCTTGCATGTTTTCATAATTTCTCGCCGTCATGACGCGTTATTTAGAACCTTGATTTTCACTGACATGTAGGTTAGGGGTATAATTCTTGTCAGTGAAAGATCTTAACATGTACGATCGTACATGATCACCATATTTGTAGGACTTCCGATTTTTAAGTGTCATAATATAAAGTTTTGATTTAAATTTATATATTAGTTAAATAAAGCCTAAAAAGTAATTATTCTTTAATCTTATTCACTAAATTTACTAAAAATAGCTGATAATTATGAAAATTCGAGTGATGTTATTTATATTATCGTGTTTGTTTTATTTTATTACACTTTTAAGGCCTCCTTTTTTATTACCGTATTGAGTCATCCAAATCAATTTGTCGGCCTTGATCCTCGTCATAATCAGTTACTTTTATCGTTTTAAAGAAAAGGTTTCTTTTAAATGATGTTTATCTATACTACTATATAAACCATATTAGATTTTTCATTTTTAAAAACTAAATTTTAAGGAGAATTGATTTTGGCCATTCATTTTAATAAATTAATCTAAGCCATTCAAATTTAAAATACAAATTTAATTGAATTTTTTAAATAGGTTTTGTAACTTATAGATAGTTTAATAAACTATTAAAATATAATTTAATACATAGTCTTTAATTACGATCTAGCATATAAAAAAACAAATGATGATAACATTTATTAGTTAATTTATTTATAATAAACATATTAATAAAATTTATAATTTTTTAATTAGAATAATAAACACTTAAATTAACAACTTTTAGAAAATTAAGTTGTCATATAAAGTTATAAAACTTAGTTAAAATAGTTTTAAATAGACTTGGTTAGTTCAAAACATATTTCAACTTTGAAAAAAAAAACATATTCACAATATCGTGTTTAACCATCAATGTTTTACATATATTTACCGTCGCCGCGTAGAAAGTTTATTTATATTATATTCATAAATGTCTTGAATTGTTTATTACCCCGCCACGTAGCGCGTGTAAAATACTAGTATATTAGTAATAAGTTTTAATTATGTTTAGTTGTTTAAACTTGTCTAGTATAACGTACTTTCTAGATGTGGAAAATTGTCATGAAAATGGGTCGAAATAGATTGTAGTCAAAATTAACAAGTTTAAAGTGTTTATCATACTCGATTGCTTTGACTAGCTAGTACTTTATTTAGTTCAGTAACTAACCACTACAAGATTAGTCAAATGAGCATACTTGGATTTCAACGTTACTTGCCAAATAATGCTAATTTATAGCGTAAAACATCTTGTATGTTAAGTATATATCCGAATACTTTTACTTTTGATGTTGGATCCGACACTGATTCTTATTCAAATTCAAGTTCAAATATATTGACATATTAAGTAACTTGCGACATATTTGATGTTTTTTCGTTACTAGGCAACTTTATATAAATAAAATTAAATTGCTTAGCGTTCGCAGCGGTGCGTAATGGCAACTACGTTATGGCTCCATGGCTTGAGCCATTGATGGGCACCCGCGTTATGGCGGTGTTATGGAGTCGCGCGTTATGTATTTGTTTGTTTTTTTTATTTAACTAATATTTAGAAATTTAATATAAATAGGTGGGTCTACAGATTGGTGTTATGGTTGTGGATATTTTTGTGTTATGTTATGTGTTAAGTTATACTGACGTGATCATAACACCGAAACTGCAAACGCTATATATGTGTGTTATGTATTAACACATGGTCATATTTTGGTGTTCAATGTTATGCACAATATTTTGTTATTCATATGAAAACAACATCTTCGGGAAAAAATATCTTTCAATAATGAACATTTAGTTTGTAATCTTTCAAACAATTAATAAGATATAATTATAAATTGTGATGTATGGTTAAGAAAAAAAACAAAATGTTAAATAAAAAGTCAAATTGTGGTAGTGTCGGTGATCCAAACCTTTTCTGAGTTATTAACACTAATATATTATTTTTCTGAAATTATTTAATTTAAAAGAAAAAGTATTACTTTCATCTTTTTGTGATTTATCTATTTTTTTATTCTGAATTATTTGTTCATGTAAAGGAATAAAGTTGCCTCGTGGCATTTAACGCCATGTGATATACCATTTCTGGGGACATGTTTTCAATTATTATAGACGAGATTACTAATTAATTAATTTAAAGTTAGAAATTAAAAAAACACAAGTGGATATTGAATCTAACTAATCTTTATTTTTATGAAAGTTTATTTAATTTTTAAATTCGTTATAAAGTCGATTTATACATTATAAGCACCTGAGTTCACATAACATCTATCGAATAACAACGGAGAACATATGATAGTTCCTGAGGTCCGGGTCATTGACATTAGGTAACTTAGTATTTTATGGCAATTCTGATGTATACTTTGACCTTAATTTACGGATATTATATAATGATTTGTGAAATGCATAAATAGTTAGAATTACAAATTTGTGTAACATCATATGTTTATGATAGATAATATATTTTCAAGATACACCAACATTAGCCAATTTAGAATCAAAAGGGATAAGTATTTGAGAACGAGATTTTTCATAGACGCCCTTAAATTAACATACATAAGAAAACTATAAAAGTTTATACACTATAAAAATGCGTCACTCGAGGAATTAAGAAGTAGCTACCTCTACCTGCCATGTACATCATCCGCCTATGCGCACCAAAGTAACATATATTAGGGAACATATTTTATTGTTCCTCTATTTGAATTATGAAAACAAACTAATTCTTGATTTTAAACAATTTTCAACGTATAAAAAAATGACTGCATATCACTCAAAAGGGTCATGAGTCATGTGTTTTTCTTTTGTTTAAAATAAAAACATATTTCGTGTTGAAAGTTGAAACCAAAAACTACAAGACATAGGAAAAAGTATGTACGAATCTTAAATACTAATTCTAGATTATATTAATATGAAAAAATTGATGTCGTTAGACAAAATTATTGAGCGAATTAATTATAAAGAAGTTGCTTAAAACACACGAAATCTCAATGTAGTATTGTGAAGTAAAAAGCCATTTGTCTCCTTTATTGAGATTGGAATTATGCAAAATATCCTAATTTACTTAATTTAATTAAGTATTTTCCATTATTAATTGTTCCTCCACCAACCACCACTGACAACCGCCGTGGTTATTGCCGGAGTTCACGATCCATTTATTTTCAAATAATAATAATTTATTTAATAAATAATCAAATTTTTTTTTTTGGGTAGTATAAAATATCATATTGTATATATTATATGTTTATTAATTATTATGTTTGCATCTACGGGACCATATGTATACAAACATACATACATTATACATACACATACTCCGTACAATATTATTCATGCATAATAAATGATTATAAAATGTAAAGAAATTTCAAAGACATTATTTTTCAAAAAGACTTGTATTACCTATATACAATGATTTGAATATATATAATTTATATATGACTTTTGATAACAACAGTCTTATCAACACTTTTTATACGTTAATAAATTTGTTTCTTTGTATTTTAAAATTTTCCTCATTTTGATAAATATACATCAAATTTTAAATAACATGCTAACCACAACTTATAACATTTTGGTTATAAACTTATAATACTCCGTTGTCTATTATTTATTGGATAACATTATATAATTGTAACCGTGACATGATCATCCATGTGTAACATTGGTCATGCTAAATAAGTGACATTTAAATTAAATTGTAATTATTTTATTTTAATACTTTAAATTAATTTAAACAACAAAACAATTAAAATAAAATTGAATGAATAATCTTAACTAATTCGTCTCAATAGTCTAAATCAAATGTGAGTGTTGTCTTAAAAATAGCCAGTGTGACCACTTGTAACATGAAGAAAGAAAATGATACCACAAAAATCTAACATGTGCAATTATTGTTAGTTGGTGGCTTGTCAAACTTATAAATAAACTTATAATGTTAGTCTACTAGACTATTGCCCCACGATTATGTGAAAAAAAATAAACATTGAAATCGTAAATTTTATTTTTATGTATATTTTAATTTATTATGAAAAAAGTAATGTTATATGTATAATAAAATATATAGTTTTACGTTTATACTCATGTTGTTTATGGTTATAATAACATATACATTTTTACGTTTATACACATGTTTTGATATTTTATATTACAATATTTTAAAATAATGATAAATTAAATCATAGTCCAAATTAAACGATTTTATAAGTAAATTATAGTTATGTTTTTTATTTTAGTAAGAGTTAATTACATAATTGGTCCCTATGTTTGTTCCAAAACAACGGGTCCAGTCCCTGGGTCACAATTCGTTCGGGTCCAGTCCCTGGAGCCTATCTTTGGTTGCACGTTTGGTCCCTCCTTCTAACGTTCGTTTATTTTGGTCGTTAAGTGAGTCATGTGCTTCTCACGTGAGGGGCATTATAGATATTCTTTCTTTTACAGGGGTCATTATGTATTATACAAATCCAAAATCTTCAAAAATCCAATTCATATACAAAAACAAATCCAAAATCTTCAAAAATCTTCAATCCCCCAAAATCCAATTCATATACAAAAACAAATCCAAAATCTTCAAAAATCCAATTAAATCACCACATCAATGCTTGTGCAGATTCATGAGTACATGGTTAGTATTATACAAATCAAAAATCTTCAAAAATCCAAAATCTTCATGGTTATGTATTATACAAATCTTCAATGCTTGTGCAGATTCATGGTTATGTATTATACAAATCCAAAATCTTCAAAAATCCAAGTATAGCAAATGAAAATGTCGACGTCGGCGAAACGAGATCTGGAAACCAGATCGCCGGCGACAATGTCTCTCCCACTAGTCGTAACTCTCAAGTGCATCGAAGACACATCAATCGAACAGGAATATCTTTCCGACATCGAGCGTGTCGAACACGTCCCTCTCAGCCTACTCGCGGAAGCCAAGATCGAATCCGTCGTAGCTGTACTTCTCCATTCGCTCGCGTTCCTTCCACGCACCGCACAACGCCGCCTCCGTCCCTGGCAGATCGTGTTGTGTCTCGGCTCGTCTGATTGTTGTTCTTCTGGTTCAGTTATCTCCGTGTTGGGATTTTCTGGGCTCCCTGGAGCTTCGCTGGATTGTTCTGTGGCAGCAGGTGACTGTTCTGTGGCGGCGGGTGATTGTTCTGAAGATTCCGGGGAAATAGGTTGAGGGACAGGTGGTGTTCAACTGTTGAACAAGTTTTTGATCTTGTGAGTCTCCGGCGTAACCTCGCCGGCACCGTCAAATTCCATTGATTCAATCAACTAGTATAATACTGAGTGTAGGTTCTTTAATTTTTGGATTTGTTTATGTACAATCTGTTTTTTAGTTTATGTAGGTTCTTTAATTTTTGGATTTGTTTTTGTATATGAATTGGATTTTGGGGGATTGAAGATTTATGAAGATTTTGGATTTGTTTTTGTATATGAATTGGATTTTTTAAGATTTTGGATTTGTATAATACATAATGACCCCGGTAAAAGAAAGAATATCTATAATGCCCCTCACGTGAGAAGCACATGACTCACTTAACGACCAAAATAAACGAACGTTAGAAGGAGGGACCAAACGTGCAACCAAAGATAGGCTCCAGGAACTGGACCCGAACGAATTGTGACCCAGGGACTGGACCCCTTGTTTTGGAACAAACACAGGGACCAATTATGTAATTAACTCTTTTAGTAAAGATAAAAAAGAAAGAGATAATGTAATTATGTATTATAAGAAGGTGTAAAATGAAATTAATCTTTGATGACATTATCAATCTAATCTGACGGCTGCCATCAAAGAAGTTAACTCATCAAAGAGACCTTAATTCGCCATATGACATTTAAGGCTCATCTTTTATTATATATTAAAAATAACGTTTAATTTTAGATGTGATTACCATTTCATTTGTTTATGTTTAAAATATTATTATATGCTAGTCGTAAAAGTGGGTTTTAACTAACGTGTAAAAAAAATTAAGTATGTGTTAACTTTCTAAAGACGGTATATAATGTTGTCATTTGAAAAAAAAATTAATGATATTTTCCTAAGAATTTTTAAAATTAATTTTAATTAAAATAAAAGGTTTACCTTATATATTATAATTAAATTAATATCTACTAAAGCCTATAAGTCAAATTATATTTAATTTTTAGTCGGCACACCATAGACGTTGGGTGATTAAATTAAAAACGTCATGGACATATGAGAATGGGCCTAATGGATGCTTGAAATCTATCCTAGCTATATTTTAATGTAGTTTGTTGTTATTAAACAGATTCAACACTTTAAAGTTATTAACTAACTATGAGTCTATGACACTTATAAGTTCCAAGATTTTAGCCAATCAGGTTCTGCCTGGTTGGTAAGGGGTTTTCCTGGTGAAGGAGAGGTCTCGAGTTCGAGCCTCTCCAGAGGGTTTCCTCTTAGGCGAGCATGGGGGTGGCCGGTAATGGTGGCACGATGATACTCCATTACTGGCCCGTAGGAGAATTGCCGTTCCAAAAAAAAAAAAAAAAAAAAAAAGTTCCAAGATTTTAAGCTTTAATATTCTTCAATCTTCATTTACACTCATTTTATTAATTCAACTTTTAATGTATGGTTCACCAATTGAATTAAGTGCTTACACTATTGTATTTGGCTTCTTAATAACAAATTCATTAATTTAAGCTACCCAAAAGGTAGGGTCGAGATTGACGAGTGTATTATACGCAATTGTATATGATCTAAAATTTTAGAAATAATTTTTTTAATAAAATATTTGTATATAAAAAATATCTCTATCAAATAATTTTGCTTATGTATAAAACATATTTGAGGATCTACTTTTACTTTTCGTACATAATATTTAAAATCTCGTTCCAATCTTGCTAAGAAGGTTTTTTACTCTACCTTTTCTATAATAAATAATTTAAATAAGAAAAAAAAGGATTCAAATATTTATAGAATGAATTTATATTGATCTTAGTGATAATTAATCGGTTTATTTGAAAAATGATAAATTATGAAAATAAGAAAAATTTGAGACATAAGAAAATAAATTAAAACAGAAACACAACTCCTAAAAATATATGAAATTAAATCTAAATAAGCTACTTAAAACACAATATATACTTGTGACAATTATCATTTGTAATATTGAATTATTATACTTTGAGTTTTGATAACAATATATTAAAAGATAGTTTAAAGAAACTTTAAACGAACATTATTTACTTGTATTTTACTAATAACCGTTTATGTATTAAGGATAATATTTTGAAATTTAAAGAAAATTATTTCATATATAAATTTTCAATATGTGTCTTAATTTGTTAATCACATAAAAAAAAAGTTGTTATTATCAACACACTTTTATTAGCCACCTATATTTAATCACCGTATTTTACAAACAAAATAATCATATAATAACCAAGATACACTTCCAAACTAAGTAAAATTGACTTTATAGAAAGTAATATAACAATAATAACACAATTAAATAATTTCAAATCTTATACTCTTTCCGTCCGATATTATTTGTCCAATATTTACTTTTGGATTATCTCAATTTAATTGTCTCATACTAAAAATGGATAACGAGGTTTTATTAGTTTATCATATTGCCCTTAGTTGAAGTTATTATTACATAATTTACACATATCCTTAATTAATTAACTAAATAAAACTATCAATTTGTAAAAAATAAGAAAGATAAATTATTAATAATTATGATTTTTTTAAAATTGTATATTTTTTGTATGGAGACGATAATTTTAAAACGAATGAAGCAATAAACACAAAATTGTATTACTTTCCTTATATCTATAAATAAATTGTTATCCTTTACCAGAATGTGGGGGCTTATTACAACAAGTAAAATAAAGTTTTATTCCAAAGTACAAAAAAATCATAAACAAGTGATTGAAGAACATTTTTACCTTATTTTTCTCCAATTAAATAAAAAAACAGAAGTGGGAAATCTAGGAAAATAAAGACAACCAAGCCTAAGGTGTAAAATCAGTAACTTTTTAAGGTAATAAATATCTCACATATATGTATATATATATCTATAATATATATGTATATATCTATATCTATATCTATATATACACATGCATGTATGTGTGTGAGACCAGAGATAACACTTCTCTCACTTCTCACCCCTACCCTCTCTTGTCATCATCCATTTTTATTGGATTCTGTTTTCTGCAAACACTGAAAATTTTGTGCTTCTGTATTGGTTCATTCTTCTCTCCCAAAAATATTGGAAAAATTTATTCACATTTTTACAGGTACTTACTTAATTACCAATCCCCTGTTTTTGCTCTGTTTTAGGATTCTGCTAGATCTTTATAAAAAACACTTTTTTTTTCTTCTAAATTTGTGTTTTTAGTTGTAGATCTGATTTGGGTAAATGGGTTTACTTCAAATTCTTGTTTTTTTTTTACTAAAATCTTGAAAATTTTATGAAAAAATTATAATGAAAAAATATAGATCTTGAAGAAAAGCAAGATTTTTTTAACTTAAGTTCATGATTTTTAGCTTAGGTTTGATTACATATTGACGAATTTTGTTCATTTTTAATCCAATATGATTGATTTTTAAGATCTACCTTTTTATTTAAGAAAATAAATGATTGAGTGAGTTCATAATCAAAGAATCATAAAAAAAAAGATAGTGAAATATTTTCAATCAATTTGAGTGGGCACAAACATATAGGGTCCCCTACCCATGCAAGACCTCTTTCCTAAATTTGTGCCTAAATATCATGTTACATGTTCCGTTTTGTAAAGGTGAATCTGACATGGACATATAATTTGTTTCTTTTCTTTAGTCACTAGATCTACACTAATTTCATGACTTCACTTTACTATTTGTTTAACCTTAAACTACTAGTTTAGTACCCATGAAGTAGATCTGTACTTAATTACAAGAACATAGTTTCTATTTTTAGTAAGTTTTAGAATCACTTTAGTTTTGAACTATATTTGTTTGTGGGTATTTCTTATATAACATAAAGTTTTAATCTTGATTAGATCTAAGTTAGTTCTTGAAGATTACATGTTTAAATCATCGGTTTTTTTGTCGGTTCAAGAAAAATATGTAATGAGTTTAATAGAGTGGATCCTGCGAGTGTTGTTTTCGGTTTGGTTTGATTGCATCTTAAATGTTGGGATTTACACGTTTTTCGATTTGTCTTTTGGATAGGTTTTGTAAAGTAGAGAGAAAATGAAGCAAAAGGATGATGATAAGCACGATAAGCCAGCGAGGCCTAATGAGAAGAGTTCGAAAGTTGTCCCAATGGGGATAATGTTTGTTGTGTTATGTGGGTTTTCGTTTTATCTTGGTGGGATCTTTTGTTCTGAGAAGAACGGATTCATGACTGGAGAAGTTGTGAAATCGGTTGAGTCTCCTAGAAAGAGTGTTTCTACTCCGGTTCAAGTGAAATCCGTTTCGTTCCAACAGTGCAGTGCTGATATGCAAGATTACACTCCTTGCACTGATCCTAAGGTATTGTTTATGCTAGCAATGCCAAGATTGTAACGGGTCAAAACGTTTCGGGTAGAATCATGTCATATTTTCGTACGGGTCTAAGTGTAACCAGGTTGGGTTGGGTTGGGTTGGGTTGACCGACAATCAAATTTTGTTTTTGTCAAAATAATAATCTAGATCTTTGAACAACTATCAATCCGTTTAAACAGTTCAACCCATTTAAATCGTTACCTCGAATGTATGAAGTGTAAATTTATGTTTTTTTGTCAACAGAGATGGTATAAATACGGTAGACACAGACTTACATTCATGGAACGCCACTGTCCACCAGCTTTCGACAGAAAAGAGTGTTTAGTACCACCACCTGCTGGCTACAAGGAACCGATCAGATGGCCAAAGAGCAAAAACGAGTGTTGGTACAGGTAAAATTTTAATCTTTATAACCTTTCTTCGTTAAACTTTATCAAAATGTAATCTTTTAAGTAATTTATTTTTGAAGTTTCAATCTTTTTAAATAACTTGGTTTAAAAACGTATTTCAGGAACGTTCCATATGATTGGATCAACAAACAGAAATCTAACCAACATTGGTTAAGGAAAGAAGGGGAGAAATTTTACTTCCCAGGTGGCGGTACTATGTTTCCCAACGGTGTTAGTGCTTATGTTGATTTAATGCAAAATCTAATTCCCGGAATGAAAGATGGCACTGTTCGTACCGCCATTGATACTGGTTGTGGGGTGAGTTTGTCGAAGAATTTGTATTTCATTTCCTAGATTTCTACTGGTCTTGGAGCTAAAAAAAATTCATGTTTTCGTCTTCAGGTTGCTAGTTGGGGAGGTGATTTGCTTGATCGCGGAATTCTTACAGTTTCTCTTGCTCCGAGAGATAACCACGAGGCCCAAGTTCAATTTGCCTTAGAACG
Organism: Senecio squalidus; assembly: GCA_910822075.1. Taxonomy (NCBI): domain Eukaryota; kingdom Viridiplantae; phylum Streptophyta; class Magnoliopsida; order Asterales; family Asteraceae; genus Senecio; species Senecio squalidus. The sequence goes on along the minus strand of CAJVGC010000592.1, from coordinate 41,588,673 downwards.
TGGGATTCCTGCTATTCTTGGAATCATTTCAACACAACGTCTTCCATTCCCTTCGAATTCATTTGATATGGCTCATTGCTCTAGATGCCTTATCCCATGGGCAGAATTCGGTACTTTTTTTTTACTTTTCATACCACAAAATATTCTTACTTATCTGAAAATTTGCTATAGAATATTAAAACGGTCCATGTTATGTTTAGGTGGAATTTACCTTCTTGAAGTACACCGAATCCTCCGTCCAGGAGGCTTCTGGGTCTTATCGGGGCCACCTGTAAACTACGAAAACCGTTGGAGAGGTTGGAACACAACAGTCGAAGAACAAAAATCTGATTACGAAAAACTACAAGAGCTTTTAACCTCAATGTGCTTTAAGTTATTTAACAAAAAAGACGATATTGCCGTATGGCAAAAATCCTCAGACAACAACTGCTACAAAAAACTCGACACTCCTGACAGTTACCCACCAAAATGTGACGATGGAACCGAATCCGATTCAGGATGGTACACTCCATTGAGACCTTGTGTTGTGGTGCCTGATGCAAAAAACAAGAAATCGAGCTTGAATGCAGTTGCAAAATGGCCTGAAAGATTACACGTGGCACCCGAACGTGTTTCTGATGTTCGTGGTGGAAGTGACGGTGCGTTTAAGCACGATGACAGTAAGTGGAAGAGCAGAGTGAAGCATTACAAGAAGCTTCTTCCGGCTCTTGGAACGAATAAGATTAGGAATGTGATGGATATGAATACGGTTTATGGTGGTTTTGCTGCGGCTTTGATTGAAGATCCTCTTTGGGTTATGAATGTTGTTTCTTCTTACGCTCCGAATACACTTCCTGTGGTGTTTGATAGAGGTCTTGTCGGAACTTTCCAAGATTGGTAAGTTAAAATACTTTAAAAAAAATGGACGGGTCAGACAGGTTGGGTAACGGGTCGGGTTGACCTGAAACACTTTTTGTCCCACCGAATATTAAGTTTTTATACTTGAGGCGACTTTTGACTTATTTTACCCATTTAAGTTTGAGCTAATTACATTTATACTACCTGTTTAACTCGTTTTCTCTTTTGTTAGGTGTGAGGCTTTCTCAACGTATCCTCGAACATACGATCTTCTTCATGTGGACGGACTATTCACAACCGAAAGCCATAGGTAAGCTATTCATATCGACTTCTGTTCAACTTACAACAAACACAACTTTTATACCGACAAATCAAATCCTTTCAATGCTTTCGAAAATCCGATAATGATTAAAACTTGAAAGTTGAAAACCACTTAAAAAGCCGAAAACCTATTCTATCATGTAAATGAACTAACTATGACTTTGACTTTTCGTGTAAATGACATCTATCATGTAACCGAACTAACCTTGACTTTGACTTTTTTCGTGTAGGTGTGAGATGAAACACGTCTTATTAGAAATGGACCGAATCTTAAGACCAAACGGCTTCGTGATCATCAGGGAATCAAGCTACTTTGTCGACGCAATTTCCACAATAGCTAAAGGAATGAAATGGGGGTGTCGCAAAGAAGCTACTGAGTACGATCTAGAGACTGAAAAGGTTCTCATTTGCCAAAAGAAACTTTGGTACGCGAAGCAAAGCTCATAGTAGACCAAAACACTATTTTTGCATCGAAAGATACAAGTTTCATTTAGTTGCAAACACGCATACGTATGACAAATGTAAGTTTACGTTTTCTTGCTTCACATAAAGCATTCGATATTTATCCGATACACGTAATCTTTGATGAACATCAAGAGAAAGTTTAGCTGCACTATAGTTTTGTTGTAACAATATTTTATATTTATTTAAATTTATTATTTTTAGTACTTGTACCATTGTTGTATGTGTAACAATTGTAAGCTTACATTTATATCATGTAATGTACAACTTTCATAGATAACTAGATTGCAAATGTATGGTACTATGGTGCAATATCTATTATATGGCCATCGTTTTGTATCCACTGTTGTACGTAGTTTATTGCACGAGATACAAAGTTATAATGCATCGATTTTTATCCTTGGACGGGTTTAAAACGTTCCGACAAGGTGGTCCTGGGATGGTCCATGATTGTGAGTTTCTTTTGTCAATCTCGACCTTGTGAAAGCTGTGAATTGGCCGGCCTCCTCTAGAAGATATTTTCGGGACCATCATCAACTTCTCGTTTGTTGGAACATGATCACATTGGTCACATGGAATGAGACATCTTTGGAAATAATATCATAATGCTAACAAACCCTAAAATTATGATTAATTCTTATACTGACACCAATTGGATGTATCTGTGATCTACACTACTCAACTTGACAACAAGTAACGGTAATTGTTAGTGCAGAATCTAAGCTTCGTGGTTCCTTGTGTTAGTCGGGGTGGCAAAATGTACGTCTGAGAATCATTGAGTCGTTACTAATACTTGTATCATTGAAATGAAAACATCGCGAAACTTTATTCTCAGCCTAAACTGAGTTCATTGTCAGTGCTTTGTTGAAGGTAACAACAGAGCCTGTGTGTCGTAATTCTTAGTGAGGTTCTATTGATATCTTGCTTTTCACTTTCTGTAAACGAGTCACTACAACAAAAATACTCGGAAAATTTGTCAACTTATTCAAGCTTGAATACGTGTTATAAAATCTTATAACAATTTTCACATTTATAATTGTGGAAACAAAATGTTCACACTTATAAGCGAAAACAAATATTAAATTTATTGAAAATGTGGAGATTAATTTATAACACCTAATTTCTCAACGCTTCCTCTTGCAAAAAAAAATCTGATATGATAAATTAAATTTCATACTTTCAAATATAAACAAATTAATTAATCTCTATACGCTTTTAAGGGTAAACTTGTTTCCTAGACGTAGGTGTGAAAATTATCATGATTACTTAAAAAAATTCGTACTTTTAAGTATAAGGTTTTATACATATTTTTAAGTGTGAACAGATTGACAATATCTTTGTACTTTTAAATATAAAGTTTTATATACATTTTAAAGTTTGAACAAATTGACAATATCTTTGTTGACTATGTGATCGTTGTTTCCTCTTACACTTAACACATTGTTATTGTTCCATATTAGCTTTCCTTTAAATCAATAATCCGACTTTCACTTTCCATTACTAACCAATATAGCATCTAAACTCGCTTTTTGTTGATTTATATGATCGTATTTACTATTATTGTTGGTGAATGCCGAACTGCCAACAAGATGATTACATTTACCTAATGTGTTGATTCATCAAGTAGAAAGAAATGCTCTCAAATACTTTCTGAAAATTCGGGTAATATCAAAACCAACAGGATCGGATCTCAAATTTTGTATGGTCGTTTTATCTATTGAAGGCAATGGAGGAGTATAATGGCAAATACAAGTTTTTATATGGGCTTGTAATGTATTAGTTAAGATTGGTTAAAATTTTCGTATAAATTATGTGTATTCGAGGGGTTGGCACCATGTCCCTGTCCCCTTGTTTCCGCCAGTGGTCAGGACTGGAAGTTTATTTGTTATAGTACAACTTGTATTTACACTATGAACAACTTACACAAAGGGTTGTCTAGGAAGCTATATATTTTTCATGTCTATATCGATGAATGCATTATTTATGTAATGGTAAGGTTTGGAAACCATTATGGGTTAGAGACTTAGGGTAATTGACTTGGATAATTTCTTGATCATGTATGATTTCACTTTCTCAATAAAGTAATTCGACCTTATACATTACCTTGGGGTTACAAGAATTCTCTAATTGGGATAATCGAGAAACATACAATCAATATTCAAGGCAATTAGAATATTTGATCAAGAATATAAGAGTATATATGTGAATTTTCGGTATGTTTATTTGAAACCAGAATTCGTTTATATCAGAAGCCATATTAATGAAAGGTTGTCAAGAATCGACGTACCTTTTTCGTTTAATTCTGTGGGGAAGAAACGACATACATGTTCGTTTAATCACGAGGGGATTAGGAAGATAGTCCTAATTTAATTAATATAATATAATTAATATATAATTACGCAAGGGGCGCAACCCCCTTGACCCTTGCATTCATGTGGAAACGAGATAGCTCGTACGAGCGTGCATCCCGCACTCTCCAACTCGTAAACGAGCTTAACCAGTTTTCCTTTTGGTTTCAAAGTAAGTTACAACAACACTAAAATCACCAACATTTATGTCCATAAGTTACGACTTATGACACATTATTCTTACATCTACTCAACTTTGTACTATTTTATTTCATAAGATACGGGTTACAACCCACATACAATAAACAAGTTACAACAAAATTATTCGTCTAGAGTTCGGTCATTATTAAAATCTTGGTTCATTGGGTTTAACGGTCGACAAGGTGAGATCCTAGATGGTCCCTGATTCAGAGCTTTTTTTGTCCATCGCGACCTCATGAAAGCCTTTAATTGTCTAACACTTTGGTTTTTGGGACCATCATCAACTTATCATTTGTTGGAATATGATCCATGGAATAAGACGTATTTGGAATATTTGTACAAAAGAACATGATTTGGTTTCCTGAATTCCTTTTATATTTCAAAAGTTACAAATTATTATTATATAAGTTATTGATGTTTTTTCGTGATCATAGTTTTCACGACTTTTTCATCTTGTCGTCCAATTTAACAATTTAAATTTATTATATAAATTACTAGGTCGTAACTTAAGAGCAAAAGGAGTGGGTGCAAGACATGCATTCTCGACTCCCCCACAACCATTCTCCAGTTCTTGTGGTGTCTTCTCGGACACGTTATGGGTTCACATTTTGTTTACAACATAAGTTCTCGAGTTTTTTTTTTCCTCGTTTGAGGTTTTTTTATCAGAATTGTGGGATTTATCAAAATGTTAGTAAAGAGTTGTTTGGACCAGGATTTGGGCTTTAATCCTTTTAGGTATAGCAAGCCCCATACTAACATTAAAGCCTCATAGAGTCATAGCTAGCTTCTTCAAAGGCTTGACTTGATTCTAATAGTTGGGCTACCATTCCTAGTATTTAGGATTGTCTACATTTTACCTTTCTTTTACAGGATCGGATATTGTTATTGTTATTGTTGTTGTTTTTCGTTCTCTCTATATAAGCATAAAGTGCTACATTGATACCTGAAATGTTAATGAATACGACGTAATACATTTAGGTATCTAACATTGTACAAATAAAGCGATACTTTTAACTATCATCTTACTTAACATGTTATTGGTCCTGTTTGCGATAACCACGGACCCAGACTCAGACTACGGACCCGGTCCGTGGTCTGTGCGTTTGATAAGGTGAAGATGGCTCGGACTCGGTCCATATCACGGACCCAAATCGCGGACTGGGTCTGTGTTTAATATATGCAGACTGGTTTTTAAAACAATCAAACAATCAATTTCCATCCTGGTACCCTTATCTCCACAGTCGCCAGCCACCACCGCTCCTCCTCCAGCCAGCCACCGCCGCTCCTCCAGCCACCGGCGCCTCCTCCTCCATTCATGTTTTGGGTGAATTTGGGGGAGAATTAAATGGAATTGAGATGAAATATGTTGTTTTGAATCATGGGATTTATGTGGGTGTGACTGTGAATCAAAGAAAAGAATTAAAGACGAAACGTTTAGATGGTTTGGTAGTGAAAAAGGGTTATGGTGTTTGTGTCTAAAACACTACTTTGACTCAAAAAAGTAGTTTTGTTTGTTTAAAGTGTGTGATAATATTTAGTTGAATTGAATAACCAGCATCATGATTACATGATATGATATGATAGTAGGAAGATAGGTGCTATTTGTTAATTTTATTGTGTAGGTTTGATGGGTTAAAATAATTTTGTTTTAGGATTGTTTAGGATATGATTATTGTTTTGATATGGGTTAGGTGGATAGGGTATGAAATGTATGTTTGTTTCTCGGAAAACAATATTGCTTCTATGTAAAATGAAGTAAGCGTGGCCAAACACATACATGACATAGAATGAGATTCACAAAACAATCAATACATGTCTATTTTATGTGACCAAATTGCTACTCAAATGTTTTCAAATGCTTCAGTTTAATTGTACGATGTATGGTTAATTTGGATTTATACGACATTCAATATAAAAATAAACAGAAGGGTAATATAGTCATTTTTCCCAGTCAGCATAGCCAGTCCGAGGCATAATCAAACACAACAAACTCAGTCAGCACCTAACTCAGTCTGAGCTCCAACTCAGTCTGCACTAACTCAGTCTGCAGCTATCAAACAGCCCCATTATTTTGATATTGAACCAACAATATATCGGGGGTTTGTTAACCACAAGGTATTGAGTTATACCGAAGTTTATGCACTTGTTTCACTAATTGACTTTAGGTTACGAACTTATATATCGACGTTTTTTCTACATATTTGAAAATGAAGAAACAAATATCGTTGAAGATTACCAAAATTAGTCAAAATCATAACCTCACTTCAAAAACATAACCTAAAATGTGTAACTTTTTAAACTAAAGTCTAAAAATGTACTTTAATGCTTATATTAAAAAGTATTCATATGTATACTTTAGATTAAACTAAAGGCAATAAAACAAAATACAATTATATGAATGATGAAATACCTAATTATAAGGTGGTCTGTCATCAACAAAAACCCTCAAATCCATAACCCCACATTACCTAATTACAACCCAACATTGACAACTACAAAGCCAATGAAAATTCTAAGATTGAATAAGAAACTTTTACTATATAATTTTACATTGGCTTCGATAAAAGAGATTGTTGGGTATATGAGGAAGCCTTGACTTTTCATGACGTGACATGTTGTGGGCCTACATGCACCGCAAAGCTTAAAAACTTTGTAGTTAAGTGTGTTTTGAGCTAAGACCAATTCTAAGATAGGTGAACCTTTAAAGCTCCACCAAAAATAAAACCGTGAGTTTTGTTGGTGAAACGAACAATGTCATAGATATGTAAATCAAGGTGTTACATTTATATCAAAATACATAACTAGTATCGAACTATTTATGTACGTGACAATTTTTTAGGGTGGTAGTAACACAACCTTTTTGTATATGCAAGCTCCGAATGAGGCAATAGTGCAACATGTGCATGTGCAACTTGCATCTGATCCTATTGGCTACTCTTTCTCATAAACTATAAACTGTGGGATAGTGTTATTCGTTACCTATCATTTAGGTTTATTACTTTAACACCCTGTTTCCGAGTTTAGCGAGAAAAGTGAAAAGAAAATAATTTAACAGAAAAGAAGAGAGAAGAAAGAAGATTATTTTTTTAAAAACGTGTTCCCGAGTGGAAGTATTTGGAAATAAAAGAAAGTAAGAAAAATCAAAATAAAAGTTCGATGCAAACAAATTATAAAAACTCATCAAGATCAAACGAGCATTACATAATACACAAATTAATTAACGAAAAACAAGTGATGAACTTTATAAACACAACTAAAACAATTCAATATTAATAAATTAAATGAACACATCAAGATCAAACGAGCATTACATAATACACAAATTAATTAACGAAAAACAAGTATATGATAAAAAAAAATTAAAATTTTCACTTGTGCAAAAACAAAAAAAAATAACAAAATATGAGGAATTTAGCAATTCGATTCGACTCGGTTGTATCGAGTAAAGATGAAAAAAGATAAACATGTATATAAAAGATATATATTTGCTTAAAGATAATTTGAGGATTAATTTTTAAAAAATATACAAAATATATTTTTCTTTCCAAATCTTCTCAATTTTGGAAGGAAAATTAAAAGAGAAAAATGGAACAAATTTTCTTTCCACTTCTTTTCTCTTCTCTCCACTTAAAAACTCAGGAACACGTTCTCTTTTTTATTTTCTTCCTGCTTCCTTTCTTTTCCTTTCATTTCTTCAGGAAAAAAATCCCGGAAACACAGCGTAAGGTAACGTAGATTTTACAATCAACCGAGAAATCCAGACTCTTATAATTTTTACTCTATTAAAAGATGTATTCCTTTTCAATAACTATATATTTTTACTCTTTTGACTACCCGAGTAACATACAACTTATATGTTTTAACTTTTTAAAAACATTATCTTATCTTAACTATCTATAAAACATTTGAGTTTAATGTTGAAATTTAAGTTGAAATTTTACCAACATACCTTTTAGTTTACATTTAAATATGTTAACCAATGCTTTTTTTCTTCGATTTTTCACATTTAATTTGTCATCCAAACTAAAAATCTAAATTACTTATATTATAAATTTATAATTTAGATAATTAACTTACACCTATTTATGTTAATTATTAAAATAATAAAATATGATAGCACTAATAGTAAACTTTTTATTTATTTATTACTAATCGACTAAATAATATTCTATTATAATAATGCTAATAATAATTTGTTTTAGTAATAATTTTTTCTAATAATAATCAACTTATGTTTAAAAAATTAACTTGAATATAGTTATATTTTTAGACCTTCAAAAAACGACATTATTAATGAAGTGTACAGTCAATAATAATTATAAAGATATTATTCTCTAACATTAAAAAAAATAATAATTAATATAATTATTCTCACATGTAGGACTATAAATAAATCAAACAAATATAAACGATGCTTATTCGTGTTCGATTGTTTAGATTTAACCGATGGGCTTATTCGCGTTCAATTGTTTAGGTTTAACCGAACAAATAAATGAATCGAACCCATTCTCAAACGAAACTTTGTGTTCATGTTCGTTGGTTAGGAATTTAAATTTGTTCGTTTAGATGCTAAACGAACATATTATAATGCTAAATGTACATAAACGGATACGAATAAATATACCCAACCTAAATTTTTTACAAAAATAACCACCTTATTTCTAAATCTAAACTCAAATCATTTATATCTGTATTTATTTTCATATTTATACTTATTTATTTTATTCATTACTTCTCAACAGAAAAATTAACTTTTAATAATATATTATTATGTTAACTTTTTTTCAAAATGTATATAATAAATTAGCATTAATAAATGAACATAAATGAATTAAAATATAAATGAATGTTCACGAATGTAAATGAACGAACAAGAACTTTCTTCGTGTTCGTTTGTTAACTAAATAAACTAATATAAACGAATTTTCCGCCTAATTGTTCACTAGGTGTGAGCAAAAGTACCATGGTACCAGTACCAAACCGGTACCGGTACCAACTCATATCTTACCGTTTGAATTCGGTACGGTATTCGGTACTAAACTTTTTAAGAAAAACAAACCAGTTCGGTACGGGACGAGGAAATGAGTGCAAATGTACCATGGTACCGGTCCCAACCGATATCGAACCGGTTTTTACGGTACAATATTCGGTACCAAGATTTCTTACAAAAACAAAGCGGTACCAACCGATTCGGTACGGGACTGATACCACGCTCACCCCTACTGTTCACCGACCTTACGTTTACAACCCTACTCAAAAAACAAATTCATATGGTTTCGTCAATAAAGATTTCACGTGACAACACAAAGGTATTAGTAAAGGTTGCCATAATCTTATATCCAGACGGAGTACACATTAAATGTAGTGTATCGAAAGTTTTACAGAACAAGGCTATTCGGTTTTTACATATTATAAAATATGGTGAAAGATTCACATTCCCCTTTGCATTATTAATACATAAATTTATTTCAACCGAAAATCCTTATCATTCATAAAGTTATTACAAAAAACATATACGTCGAAAAAATTGCTTATCCAAAAATTTAACTATCTATTTGTTGCCCGCAAGTATCTTACTAGTTACAATTTAAAAAAATCAACCAAAAACACAACTTCCTAATCCAATAACAAGGGCATCATTAACTTTTCATTTATAGTTGTGAAATTGTAGCTTCCGTCCACCAAGCCCAAAAAAAGAAGAAAGAGATAATATCATAATAATGAATTGGTTGTCAATAATTTGGGCTTTATCATAACTCGGTGGCCGTACCCCATCAAATCAAAACCTATACATACACCCACGTGTATCTATATATCTCTCTCTCTATATATAACCAAAACACGCTATCCTTGTTTCTTTCTTTCCACAACTATAACAATAATTAGGTTATCTTGATCATCCATAACATCAAAATTAGGTTAGGTGAGAGGTTTCTTCTCATCTCTCTTTAATTTCACCAGCTCTGGAGTTACCCCTAAGGTTATGCCGTTTACCCTACCACAGGTATATCAATCAATCGATCGTATATTCCTTTGATCGATTTGTTTATATCAGATCTGGATTGTTTTTGTTTCGATTTTGATCGGATTTATTAGATCTGATTTCTAGGGTTTTTATTGTGTTAATTGTCATCTATAGATATAGATATAGATTTATATTGATTGCTTGTTTCTATATATGTATATGTATAATATTGTCTAGTAATAGAAATTTATTGTACTTGAGATCTGAAATTTATTTGTTGTTATTTATAAGTAGATTATAATAATGGAAATCAAATCAGGATTCTGTTATTTTATTATTGTTTTACTAGTTTTAATTAGGTTATTGATGAAGTATGTAACAGTTTATACAAAGTTTTAAAGAATAGTTAAGTATTACTTTTAGTAAATTAGTGATTGCCCGATCGACATGATGAAAATAACATAGATGTTAGTTTGTATCCTAGTTTGACATTAGGTTATTTTTCGTATTCGTTATATTAAAAAACATAATATCTAAGTTTTCTCACATATTTATGATTTACGAAACTGATCGTTTTAGTTCTTACAAAATGAACTTGAGTTTGTATGATTGAATAGTAAAATGGCTTATCATAGGTTTTAATGTCGTTTTATTTGGCAGTTTGGAAAAGTTTTAATTCCCTTTGAGACATGGAACAAGCGCGCCCCTGGTCAAATTGTTTCCAGAATCAAGTTTTCTCATTCAAAAAAGTTCTCGATTGGCGTTCTCTCATCCCCAGACGTTTCCTTCTTATTTCTTTTGTTAACTGCACCTAGTGAGAATACTGTATTTGAGCAGCTAAACAAGCGTAATGCAAGTTTTTTTTAAGATAGGTGTTGGATCTTTTAGTGAACATTGACAAGTAAGCTGATTCACTTATTGAACGAGATCTTTACTTTATTTACTTTTCTAAACAAGAAAGTGTTCGTCTTGTTTGTCAGAACACTGTTGATACAATAGTCACTTCAAAAATTTCCAAGACCGTTTGTTAAGGTAAGGGTTTTGTCAGAATACTTTATATAAGTTTAAATGACCATTCTACCACTTTGTGATGGTTCTAACAAATATCCATGCTATCTTATGCAGGGCTGAAATTTACTTGTAAATGAGGAATTTTGCATACACCGTTAATTACTAGATGAAATTATGTTCTTTGCAAGACTTCGTTGATGGATACCAATTAGATTTACAAAAAAGGAGGTTTTTTTTGCTACAACATTTTCAGTCGTATAAGCATCAAGATGCCCTACAACTCTCAGTTGTCTTTGATTTGTTTGCCTTTACAATGTCTGGTTGTCACTGATCGAGTTTTCTTTATAAATAAGGCTACGGAGCCTGTCTATCAGAATCATTCTGTTCTTTTGCTCATGCATCAAGACCGTTGAGGGTGGATAGTTTATATTATCTAGTTTCTATAGTTATTTAGAAATTAAGTCCGTTGTTTCGTCTTTTATTTGTGTGTCTTCTTCGTAAATAAGGTGCTACAAGCAGTTGCATACGGAAATATGGATAGGTAAGCTGATTTTTATTTGTGGTTTAAACCTCAGATGATGTGAAAATATGACTAAACTTTTCGGTGTGTTTTTATGCAGGTACAAGATTATCAAGGAGGTTGGTAATGGAAGTTTTGGGGTTGTTTGGCGAGCATTAAATAAGCAAAACGGTGAAGTGGTAAGTTCTTTATCATCTGCATATCATAAAGTAACTTGTGAAATATACAAGTATTTGTGTTTCTTTAATTGGATCAATTGTTTATTACAGGTCGCGATTAAGAAAATGAAGAGGAAGTATTATTCATGGGAAGAGTGCATAAATTTGAGAGAAGTCAAGGTAACATCACTTTTCATCTCGCTTTGCTACACTGTATGAGATGTAAATTACTAAAGTAACCTTGTTTTTCGGCAGTCACTTCGTAAGATGAATCATGCAAATATTGTGAAGCTTAAGGAAGTCATAAGAGAAAATGACATATTATACTTCGTGTTTGAGTATATGGAGTACAGTCTCTACCAACTTATGAAAGATAGAGTGAAGCTTTTCTTGGAAACTGAAATTAGAAACTGGTGCTTCCAAGTGTTTCAAGGTCTTGCATACATGCATCAACGTGGGTACTTTCATCGCGACCTTAAGCCAGGTGATCTTTTAATGACTATGGATTACTTAAAAATGGATATATTTCTAATGTTTGGCTGTTTATTTTTCTGAATGATTACATATTGTGTAGAAAAACCTTGTGCATACGTTATAGTCTTTGTTTGTTATTGACTTGTAATGCATTTATAACTAATAAAGGGATTAATTCCCAGTATCCGGCTGTTTGTGGTAATGTTTATTTTACTTAAAGATTGCATCCTTTTTATCATGCTGCAGAGAACTTTCTTGTTTCCAAGGATATAATTAAAATAGCTGATTTTGGTCTTGCTCGTGAGACCGTTTCACAACCACCATACACCGAGTATGTTTCTACACGCTGGTGAGTGGTCTTCTATTTATTTTTTGATCTTACTATTGAACTATAGTACCTATGTAGTTATGTGTGTGTTCATTTTCTGCCAACAAGCTTCCTGCTTTTTTTTTAATGTTGCTGAAATATGAATTTTGCAGGTACCGTGCCCCTGAGGTTCTTCTCCAGTCTCCAACATACGGTCCTGAAGTTGGTGAGTGGATTGATAATATATGTTCTCTTTTCCACATTTGTACAAGTTCGTGTGGAAATTAATTGTTAATTTTTTTTATCACAGATATGTGGGCGATGGGAGCGATCATGTCTGAATTATTTACTCTCCGACCACTTTTTCCTGGCTCAAGGTGTGTACTCGGTTCTCCTAAATTACATTCTTCATCATTTAATTTTTTTTCTTTTAAATGCATAAGTATTTTTTATTCATACGTATTCAAACCACCTTATACCTAATAAAACGCTTCTTTCCTTTTAAAACCTAGATTACATCCCGTACGAGTTAGAATTACGTTTAGGTGTGTGATATTCATGTCAAATAAACCCCCTACGTTATAATAGCATTAAGGATTGTATAAAGAATGGTATTTGAAGCCATTTGATCCATAAAAATCTCAATCAAACCCCAAAAACCATTTTAAAATCAAAACCCAAAATTTTAAAAACCCATAGGTACTTTAAAACACTAATTTTACAAAACTCTACCATACATTTCCGTTTCTAATCCAAACTCTTTCCTTTTAAAACCTAGATTACATCCCGTACGAGTTAGAATTACGTTTAGGTGTGTGATATTCATGTCAGATAATCCCCCTACGTTATAATAACATTAAGGATTGTATAAAGAATGGTATTTGAAGCCATTTGATCCATAAAAATCTCAATCAAACCCCAAATACCATTTTAAAATCAAAACCCAAAATTTTAAAAACCCATAGGTACTTTAAAACACTAATTTTACAAAACTCTACCATACATTTCTTTTTCTAAACCAAACTTCCCCACTACTCTAATAAACATTAAAACTATCTAAATCACTATTC
>CAJVGC010000592.1:41527975-41574899 GCA_910822075.1 Senecio squalidus | reverse complement strand
GTGATATTTTATGATCTATTGTATCTATTGTGAAATTCTAAAACATATAAAGATTGTTTATTAATGTTTTTTTTTTGTTTTGTGATATCAGTATTGGGCGTGAAAGTTAAAGAAAGTGCTAAACCGATGGTCAGTGATGTTGGTACCTTAAGTGAACGTTCAACTTTATTCCCAAATGATATGTTAAAAGAGAAGTGTATCAATTATAGAGATTGTATTGGTTATCCATGTGAACCCAGGTGGACTCCATTGTGTTTGTATGGGATTTGCCAATGCGTTTGGAAGGGATTTGCCAATTAATTAGATTAAAGAGGATGATATAGTACTTAAGAATTGTTGATCTGCTGGTTTTGCTTTTATTACATCATATTAGAATTGCTTTCAATGTGTTCTAGAAATATAAAAGTAGAAAATTAGGTGGTCTGTGGTTTACAAACATGAATGGAAATCCGTATAAGTATAAAAGAAAAGATAATAAAAAGTAATAAAGATATATATGATTGTTGGAAACTTTTTTGTTTTAAGTAAATTGGAATAAAAATTGTAAACAATGTTTTCAATCAAATATAATAAACTATATATAAAAGGGTTAAGGTCACACATAATTAACAAACTTTCAATTCTTAAGCACTATAAACGATAGATTTTGAAAAACCTTATTATAATCAACGTACTTCCATTTTACTTAATAAATCCGAAATATGCAACTTTTTACCTGCTAATCATATTCTTTTTCCGAGTTTTCCGACAATCATTTTCCGACAACACCATTTTTTACGTCGACTAAATTTAGTTTTTTTTGCTTCCCGTTTTTCGTTTCAATGACACGAGTTTGGAAATGAATATGAAGCTTTAATATAACAAAACTTAGTCAAGATCCCAGAATTCCGACAATTCATAACACCCAAACTTAATTACACAAATACCTAATATAAGATTTTATTTGCAACGATATCATATCAATGTACTAAAAAACATGTGTATAAACATCAACCATCTATTACTATTCGTAAAATGTGATGATACATAACATGTTTATCGGATGTTTTTCTTCATTTTTCAATGCAAAAGCCAAAGAAATCAAGAAATTAAACTTATCGGTTATGGAAAACATAACTAATCATCTTCAGCATAATGTAAAGAGTTTACGTTTGTTTCATCTTGGACGAATTAATCTTTTCCTATGCCATTATTTCAAACAAGCTTTCACCCTAAACTGCTCTAATGGTGTCTTTCTTCTATAATCCATTTTTGTCTTTAGCAAGGTAATATAAAATCTTCCATTCTGAAAGACATCCAATTACAAAAGACTACCAATTAGTTCATAAACCTTGATTTGTTCAACAAATAAAATCAATGATGAAACCATGATGAGTTTCTTGTGGTATTTGAAGAAGCTTTGAAGCTTCATGTCACCGTTATTAATTGCACCTATAATTAAGATGAACCTTAATTTTTCGAAATTGAAGAAAACTCAATCTCTATTGAATCTGAGCCATTAATTAAAAGTTTCACATTTCGTTTTAAAATTTCGGCTAACGTGTTGTTTGAGGTTTGACCCATAATGTTTTGCAAATTAAATTTTATTAAAGAAAAAAAAAAGAAAAAAAATCTTTATAACCGGTCTTTAAATGAGAGAGCATGTAACTAATCATAATTTGAAATTTGTTTTTGACACTGGAACGAAAAAAAAAAAATGTTGACTATAAAATAATTTTTAAAAGTCTGTTGTTTAAAACGCTACAAAATCGAAAGTTCTTTGATTATCTACCACCTTAACCCTATAGATATAAAATAAGTTGGGATTGACATGTTCAATCCAAAAACCGTCAAAACCTATAAGCTACGGATATGAAGTTGGGTTTTTGAAAAGCCTTACCTTTCATTTGTATAATAGCCAAAAGCAACTATAGATATTAACCAAATAATCTTTGATACCATTATTTCTTTTTTAAAAACCCATAACCGAAAGCGAACACACTCTAATATATTGACCGCATTACATGGGATACTTATAATTGTGAAATTACTTTAAAAAAAATTTACTCTATTAAATTGATTAATATTTACTTTTTCAGCTTTTGAATTATTAAATGCTATAATTTACAACCAATGATTTAAGCAAAACAACCAATCCATCGGCAGGGATATTGTGAAAAGTGGGTAATTTGTGAAAAATTGAGGAATAAATACTATACATTGATTAAAAATGATTAAGGGATGAAAAAATTAGGGAGAATTATAAAAGGGTTTTGCTAAATAATAACGCTAGAGGGGTAGTTGGTAACTTTACAATTAAAATTGGATCAAATAGAAATCTATGCCCCTGATTAAAAATTACGTGTTCATTCCATTCTTCAATAAACGTTTCGTTTCTACATCATTACGCTTGGTGAATTTCTTTGTATTCAGTTCCATGTTAGACTTAATAATATTTTTGATTAATGAAATTGATAGTTGTTTATATTTATTTAGTGATTTTGGGTTTAATGTACGGTTAATGTTTGAATTACATTTTGATACTTGCTAGCTACTTGAATTAGGATTCAATTTACAATTGTTATAATTAGGTTATGAAATCCGTAATTGTTTTGTAATCTAATAACAAGTAACAAAACGTTGTTTGCTAAATGTTAACCTACATCACACAATTATTACATTTCCTAGCTTTGTGAAACGGTAATTGTTGTTTGGAAAGTTTACACAAAACGTTAATGTTATTTTCGATTCATACCTAAGAGCTTATTTAGATTTGAATTAGAAGGTTAAGTTTATACTAAAGAGCTTGTTTCGATATAAATAATTTGGTAAACAAAAAGGTGTTTAAGCTTGCTAACGTCTTTTAGTACAAACTTGAATAGATATAAACTAAACGCTTGTTTAAAACATCAATTCATGATTAAGCGACATAGGTGTATAAGTCGAAAATGGAACCGAATTGTTTTCCTATTATTGTATACTTAGCATATTATTATTTCTGTCATTAGTTTAACTAATCTCAAATCAAAACCCCCCTTATTACTAATTGATTACTTGTTTTCAAAGATCTAAATATAAACACTTTTAACTCGGGTTCTTTTGGTTCGATCCCTACTTTGCTTTATATTACGTTGTAGTATAGTGTAGTCGGTAAAATCATATACTTGCATTTGTAACCCGTATGACAGACCGTGTTAACAAAAAACGATAATTTAATTATGATAAGTTAATATCATAGATCTAACTAATTTCGATTTTGATTTAAAATTTTATTGAGTAATTATCTCAAACCCAACGCAACCGCGCAACAACGGGTTTCAAAAATCCCTATTTTGAAACATAACCCACCCTCACCCCCATCCCACAACAAAAATATGTGATTGCTATTATAAATATAGAAAAAAGGAAAAATCTGAATTGTCAAACTCTATACGTTTAACAAAAAAAAGACCCTCAATAATAAACACAACCTTTAGTTATATTGTTTTTAAAGATATTTATATTAAGGACACTAGCGAAAAGCTAGAAGAAAATAAACAACTCTCAATGATAAACTAACCCACCCAAAAACAGTAACCCGCAACAAGAATATCCCGACACCTATGAAACCGGCAAACCTCAAGAGACACACATACACGGACATTATATGAACCAAATGACCTAATTTTACTTAACACCCCCACCCCTTAAAACAACAACCCTAAACCATAAAAACCTAAAAAATACCATAATCCTTACTCCTCAACCAATAAATTAGATCATCAAATTTTCAAAGTGATCGGAATGCTATGGGCGACCTTAGCTTCGAAGAAACGTTTTTCATTTTCATCATGCCATAGTCGGACTTCTCTAATTTCCCAGAGTTGTTTATTTGAATTAACTCAAAGAGATTCAAAGTCCTTATCTTTCTCTTCAATCCAGTTGTTTTTTACGAACAAGTCACACGAGTTGTTAGTGCACGAGATCTGATTTAGCTATATAATGTTTTACTTGACTCGCATTTACATGAACAAGAAACACTCCCTTTAGTTATTAATATTGATATAAATAGTGGAGTATCTTTTTTCACTTTAACATTTTCATGTATCTATAATTATAAATATATTTTTTAACTTGTGTTTAAAGAAAACTTGCTGAAAATATTTTTAAAGTAAGTCTATTTTAAAAATAAACACAGACACATTTAATAATATTAAAATTTGTGTTTATTCGATTAGCTTTTACTTTTATAAGAAAAACCGTCTTCCATTGATGATTTCTAATGATATCTTAAACACACATTAAAAAAAGGTTATTAAAAAAGGGATACTTCGTTAGCCTGGCAAAATTGTCTCTTAACAAAAAAAAAAAAAAAAAAAAAGATAAATGTACTTATAAATATTCTTTTTATTACATTATTTACCCTATCAACTTATTAAGAAATTTAATTATTTTCAAAGTTTGAAAAATATCAGAGAATAAATAAGGGAGTTATCATATTCTAATTATCCATATTTTAAATTAGTTAATAATTTTGAACAAACATAAGGTAAGTTTAAAAATTTAAAATATTTAAAGATATAATCAAAAACTATTATATTTTAACTATTAATATTTAAAGACATCTAATCTTTAATATAATATAAAAGAGGAGCCTTAAATGCCACATGGCGAAGCAAGATCCGTTGGATGGATTAACCTCTTTGATGTCAGCCGTTAGATCAGATTGATGATGTCATCAAATATTATTTTCATTTTACACCCTCTTACAATACATAATTACATTATCTCTTTTATTCAATCTCTACTCAAATAAAAAACATAATTATAATTTATTTATAGAATCATTTAATTTAGACTATAATCTTTAATCTTTAATATATAATAAAAGAGAGGCCTTAAATGCCACATGGCGAAGTAAGGACCCTTAGATGGGTTAACTTATTTGATTTCAACCGTTAGATCAAATTGATGATGTCATCAAACACTATTTTCATTTTAGTTGTCCCACATCGCTTCAGGTATGAAACTTTTTCATACTTCTAGCCTATATATATCATATACCTTTAGTTTTTCCTACTTTGTCCCACATCGCTTCATGTATGAAACTCTTTCAGACTTCTAGCTTATATATATCATATGCCTTTGGATTAAAATATAGTTCGACGGTAATTTTCGGGTCAATCGGGTCAAACCCGAAACCCGACAAATGGAACTATTCTATCCGAAACCCGACCCTATTTATGAATCGGGTGTTGCCTTAAATGCCACATGGCGAAGTAAGGACCCTTAGATGGGTTAACTTATTTGATTTCAACCGTTAGATCAAATTGATGATGTCATCAAACACTATTTTCATTTTACACCCTTTTACAAAACATAATTACATTATCTCTTTAATTTCAATCTCTACTTAAATAAAAACAAAATTCCAATTTACTTAAAAAAATTTCTCTCAATTTAAACTATGATTTACATTATTTTTATTTAAAATCTCCTAATAAAAATATTAAAACATGTGTATAAACGTAAAAGTGTTTATGTTATTATAACTATAAACAACATGTGTATAAACGTAAAGGTATATATATATGTTATTATACGTATAACATTGTCTTTTTATAATAACCTAAAATCTACATAAACATAAAGTTTACAATTCAATTTTTATTTTTTTCCGCGCTATCGCGGGACAATAATCTAGTATAATATAAAAGAGGGCCTTAAATGTCACATGACGAAGCAAGATCCGTTGGATGGATTAACCTCTTTGATGTCAGCCGTTAGATCAGATTGATGATGTCATCAAATATTATTTTCATTTTACACCCTCTTACAATACATAATTACATTATCTCTTTTATTAAATCTCTACTCAAATAAAAAACATAATTATAATTTATTTATATAATCATTTAATTTAGACTATAATTTACCTTATTATTATTCCAAAATCTCCATACACAAAATATCAAACCATGTGTATAAAAATAAAGGTGTATATGTTATTATAACTATAAACAATATGTGTATAAACGTAAAAGTATATATATATATATATATATATATATATATATATATATATATATATATATATATATATATATATATATATATATATAACACTATTTTCTTATAATAAATTAAAATCTATATAAAAATAAAATTTATGATTCAATTTTTATTTTTTTCCGCGTTATCGCGGGACAATAATCTAGTAGTATATAAAAGTAGGGGAAATTTACATCTATGTCTTTATAAAACTTCAATATTACGTCAATTTCCTTGTAAAAATCAAAATTACGTTAATATCCTTCTAAAACAAGAAAAATTCTCATATATATCCAAAATAATAAATTAATAATATTTAAATCATTCATGTAAATATTAATTATACTTTTTACTCAAGTATGTTAGGTTTATCCAACATTAACCAATGTATTTCAATTTTATAAACTGACAATACAGATTTAAAAGAGATTGATTTCTATAATTTTGAGCATTAACCGGAATAAAAAGGTTGCAAAACTTCCTCGTCTTGATTGATTAATGTTTTGTAATATATGTTTAAAACAATTTATTCATTGTATTTAATCTATTCAGTTAATTCGGTATTTGATTCTTCATTGACATATATGTTTAAATAAGCATTTGGATTAGTTTTATTTATTTATTCAATACTTTAAAATATTTAAAATCATTTAATTAAAATTAAGATGAATAATTTATATATTAAAATCATTTTAATATTATTAATTTATTATTTTGGATATATATGAGAATTTTTCATGTTTTGGAACGATATTAACGTAATTTTGATTTTTATAAGGACACATATGTAATATTGAAATTTTATAAGGACGTATATGTAAATCTCAATAAAAATAGAGTCGAACATTCTTTTTGGTATGAAGATGCTGAGATCAATCTTTTTCCCTAGATACATTTTACATATTAATATTAAATGTGGTTAACAAATTATTGTTGTTCATATTAATTTTCAAATTATATAATATTTTTTAATAAAAATAGTATTGCTAATTAATGTTTTCAGAAATAAATATCCATTCATCCTATTTAAAATTAAATGAATCAATTACATATGGTGGGTAGCATTAAATATGAAAGAAATAGTATTATGTTATAAATAGTATTTTTTATGACTATAAATTCTTTGTTGAAGTGTCTATCCGATAACACACAAACTTGTTTTTACACCACAATTGAAAAATATGGTGAATGCTTTGTTCAAAGTTGCTTTCATCGTTACATTGTTTTTCAGTGCTTGCGGTTCTCTCTCTCTCTCCTCTTTCTCTCTCTCTCTCATTTTAAGATCTATTATATTCATCGTTTATCTTTAAAACATATAGAGATTGTTCATTAATATTCTTTTATTTTTATGATATCAGTATTTGGCGAGGAAGTTAAAGAAACGGTTAAACCGGTTGTCACCAATGTTGGAACCTTAAGTGAACACACAACTTTGTTCCCAAATGTTGTAAAGAAAAAGTGTACCTATAATAAAGATTGTAAAGGTTACAAATGTACAACCGGGAGTCCATGGTGTTTGGAAGGGGTTTGCAAATGCCTTTCATGAAGAAGATGATATAATCCATTAGGATCATAGATCTTATGGCTTTTGCTTTTATTACCTTGTATTCAAGTTACTTTCAATATGTTCTAGAGAAATAAAGGTTCAAAAAAGAAACAAAAATCAGTTTGGTGGTCTTTGGTCTATAATTGTAAATAGAAATCAGTATAAATATAAAAGTAAAGATAAGAAAAAGAAAAAGTAAAGAAATATATAGTTGTTAGAAATTTGTTTATTTCAAGTAAATTAGATGAAAATAGAAGACAGAATTTATTTTTCCGGTCAAATAGATTAGAATAATAAATAAATATTAAATAATAAGGTGGGATATGATCAAAATGTTCAATCCAAAAATCATCAAAACCTATAAAGCCTTGAACAAACAATCTTTTAATTCTATTATTATCGTTCCTGAACAGACATAACTTAAACCAAACACATTCTTATGTATATCTGCATTACCTGAGACACATTATATGAACACATTATATCATAGAGCAAATAGTATAAAAGTCATCTTAAAAATTCTTTTGTTTTCGATTAAGATATTTATATTTTAATTTCTTAATTTAGTCGTCCAAAGTTATAATTTTTATCAAACCGAATTCACTAATGGATAAATATTAGATAACGGATAACTTTATATTTCATTTGATCTTTTCAGTTGATTATTATTATTATTATTATTATTGTTATTATTATAATAGTAAACCAAACATCATCATCTTCACTTTCATCATATTTCCGGTAACCGTCAATTTTCCGGGAATCTTTAAGCAAATCATTTAGTCATATAAAATTTTGCATTTGCAAATCCAAAATTAACTCAATTTTTTTTTCTAATCTATTGCCTAAGGACGTAAATTGTTCAAAAAGACTATAACTTGGTCCACATGAAAATCTCACATGCAACCCTGATGAAAACCTTGCAAAATCTAGTTGGAAAACATGCAACCCCGTCGAAAAACACTAAAACTTGGTTTACATAGATATCTCGCCGGAAAATCGCCGAACATCTTCTCCAAAAACTCTTTACAAAAATATTTATTGGATGACTGTATTACCTCCCAAAATCGAAGAAACTATATAATTTAATTTTAGTTTTAGGTTTTTCTAAATCGAACAAGATGAGGATGATAATGTTTCATGTGGTGAAAGAATAAGATGATGATGATTTTGGTTTTGTGTTTTCAACCAAAGGAAACCATATAATTTGATTTGGCTTTTAATTGAAAAAATGAAAAAACGTTGAGTCGTGTATCTAGAGTTGTGCATCTAAAGTGTCAACCAATGTCTTTTCAATCAATATGTGTCTTAATAAAACTCTATTAGATTTCTTCCGACAATTAATGAATCCCAAAATAAAGCTTTATTTCAATGTTACGTGAACACTTTTCATTAGTGACAAAACACTGTCAATAATAAAATCTTTATTTGATCTTCACTTTATATATTTTGGGATCAACATTTATTTTTTATATTATATATATAAAACATAATATAAAAAAAACAATATTATTGGAACAGAAAAAACATGGGATAATAGTTTATATATATTACCAACTTGTAGCAAAAATCTATTGAATATCATCACGTCTGAATGTTCTATTGAATATCATAGTGAACATTTTTCTCTATTCTACGTCACCTTTAACCGGATACGTGATGACATGTTTCACGTTTTTATACGTAAAATATGAATAAATAATTTTTTTTATTTATAATTAGTTCTATATCACGTTGGACTACCATTTCTTTTGTTTTATTATAGGTAACAAATGTCAAATATATAAAAAAAAAAAAAACAAAATACTATTATTCCATTAAGGAACCGATTTTCTCCTCCCTAAGAAGCAGAAAACTGATCGGCTTATTCCATTAAGGAACCGATCGGCCAAACACCCCTTGTGGTGAGTTTTGGTTCGTTTGCTTGGACAATCGTTGTGAAAGCTTTAAACGTGTACTAGCATACAAGTTTGTTGCTAAAGAAGGTGTTGGAAAATGTTAATGAAAATATGCGATTTTCATCAACTTTGGACCTCTATAAATAATACATATTTAATATTCACGATCAATATTTTATATGTATGCGTAGCCCTTAGAAAGAGCTTCGCAACGATATATGATACGTCCAAAACGGAGTTAAGGTGAATGAGATATCGACGCCTAAAGATAGGTGTTTGGTGCAAATTTGGTTTTGTGTGAAACTTGTCCCACATCGGTGGTGGACACAAAGTTTGTGTTGTTTATAAACAAGAATTTTGAACACTTGTTCAATTAGCTTGTGACTTATACACACACAAGCTCACGGCCTCGCGCGCAGGGGGGGTGCAAATTTCTGGTCCGAAAGGGCTTGGGTTGAAAACTCCCGCGCGACCTGCGGACACGAATGCAGCTCCGAAATCTCGAGCATGCGCGGTCCAATTTTTGCTACGCGTTTTTTGATCATTAAATGACAGTAACTGATTCTTTTCAATTGTTGACAGCTAGTTAATAATTTTGGTAAATTGTAATCAGTTACAATTTGGTTTTAATTCGTCATTAACTGTTTTCTGTTTTTCCGATTGTCAGCTTCAGGCAAGTGTAATACTCCGGCAGTTTAGAGCATAGACTGTTTTGCCATTGTACCCTGGGAAACAAAACGTGTGAATACACGCGGAATTTGTTTTAAGGGAATCGTGTTATATCACGAGCCTTGGCTGATTATCCGATTACATCTTCTGTTTATCATTTCTGATACGTTTATATAATTCTGTTTAACATTCTTGTAATTGTTTTATTCTTATAAACGGTATACATTCCTACAGAAGGTGTCGTGTGAAAGCATGTAGAAGGATTTCACTATAAATCTTAAACGAGAAAAATCAACAACAAATGTACAATTATTTACTTAGTTAATATTGTTTATGTATTTGATTCTAACTTGCTTCTACTGCATATTGTTTGACAATCTAATTAAATAAATACCTATAATTTAAATGTATAATAACATGTTAACCACAATCAATAAAATCGCAATTAATATAACCATTAAAATTTTAATTCAAACACTCAGAAAAATGATTACTAGATTTTATAAAACGTCTATCACATTGGATGCTTTTAGTGCACATAAATTTATGCTACGTCTATCATATTGGATGCTTGTAGTGCGCAAAAAGTTATAAAGTAACAATTACTGATAGATATTTGGGCTTGGATGATACGGTAATTTGAGATTAATGAGTGTTATATGCTCGGGCGTTGTTATGGGTTTCTTTAAAGTTTTCTTTTTATGTTTGAATGAAAATATCGTTATAAATGATTTTAGTTTTTCTAGTTTGAGATTTTAAGAAAATCCTATTGCATTTTCGTCTTGTTATTTGCTAAATGAATTAGATCTATCTTTAAACCTATTTATGGGTTTGTATATCACTACTCCTACAAAAACACGATTTACTCTCGTTAAAAAGCTATTTACAAAGGTTACGGTCTATTACGGATAACTACTTTTCTAAAATAATAATTGGAATCGATTTACAAAGGTTATACTCTATTACGGATAGCTAGTTTTCTAAAACAATAATTGGTTTAATTCAATGAAATCTCTGGAAACCAACATAGTGATCATCATAATTGACCCATATGAGGTTTTGAACATAGCCATTGGCAACTACAACTAACAAAAGTTGTTATAGTTTACGAATCGTTGCCTCCGTGATCCATTTTCGCTGAATGCACAACGATACCTGGACAACCCCTTTAAGGGTAAAACCAAAAAGGGCCTCGACCATTGACCCTTTTCATTATACGTATCACATATCAAGTGTCATAAACATATATTCTTTAAACCAAGCACCTTTAAATAAGAAGGCATAATTACATATATCCCCATTTAAACATTCATAATAACATATTTAACCGTTCAAACTTTAAAATAACAAATTTCCCCATTCATATAATTTAAATTGTATATTTATCCATTTTTTAAAGTTTCACTTAAATCAATATATTTTGACTATTACACCCTTTTTAAAATAACTGAAATTTAACCTCTTTAATCACAATCTATGTTATTAAAAAAGATAACATAAATGTTGGACAAAAGGATAACATAGTTGTTGGATCATAAAAATAAAATTGAAAAGTACATAGAACTTTCTTCCAAATAAATTGAGACGTAGCATGCAAGTTAAGTTATATCCCACAGAAAGATGACAAAAAAACCCACAAAAACTAAATTGATCTATATATGAGTCATCACGTAACCCGTCTAAAAAAAACCGTATTCTACAAACATCCATAGTAAGACAAGATTATACAAACTATTTTTGGCCAATCAAAAATTTATAATAACATAATAAAATATCAAAAAAATTAAGATATAAATACACTTACTTTTTAAATCGCTTATCTAAATAGATTGCGATGTGAATATAATTAGATATTTGGATGTCAAGAAAAAATAAGTAGTTTATTGACAAGATTCATTTAGGCTTTTAATTAATAACAATGAATAATGGCGGCATTTTCTGTAGCTTTGGCACGCTCAATTTGAAGTAGAGAAAATGGTATTTTTTGTCAAATATATAATAATCTCTAAAATTGGGGAAATTTGTTATTTTGAAATTTGAATGGAGAAATATGTTATTATGAATGTTTAAATGGGGATATATGTAATTATGCTAAATAAAAAAATAAAATGTCTTGATTAAACTACCTCGCATTAAATAAAATATTTTCTATTTTTTTTACATTAACTCTATGTAGTTGGTTATGTTATAATGGTGGCAGTTAATATAAAGTGTTATTTACAATCTCAAGATAAAAATATAGCATTTTTTCTCATAAAGCAAAACTGAGAAAACAAAAATAAAAATATAGAAACTCATCCAGCTGCTCAATTTAAGGTACACAATCTTAATTCTAATATATATATATATATATATATATATATATATATATATATATATATATATATATATATATATATATATATATATATATATATATATATATGAAACCTCAACACCAGGCGGTGGTAGGTTTCAGTTTGCCAGAAAACCTATCGGAGCTAGGGTTTTGTAACATTTTGGATTTCATAGTTTGGCCACTAATAAGGTTTAATGAAAGTTGTTAAAGCTTCAGTTAGACCACTGAATAGTTACAAGAATAACAATTTTAGTCCAACTAAGCTATAGTAACTTTTGAGATTTGTCAATTTAGCCCCTTTATCAACATATTTCTTTTAAAATAAGTCATAATAAGGATATGTTTGGTATTGTTTATTATAAACCTTACTGGAAATACAGTTTTAACAAATGATCCCAAACACTTCTTATAATCGTGCGAAAAAAGTTTTGCTGGCTTGACATAACTGTTTTTGGTTATGAATTTCTAAATTCTATCCCGGTTGGGAGATAGTCTGACAGTATAGTCCGGTAGCTTTTGGTACTAATTAATTATTTATGTTACATGTACATTTTTTACTGCCTCTTACCTTTATCAAATGAGCATTAACAACATTGAAAACGCACATCCAAACACGCTTCATATTGTTTTCTGTAGATGGATACATCATTAGCACACAAAAATGGCGAACAAACAACAAAAGATGGGGGGCATCCCCAACAACTATTGGATCAACACCTGATTCATGAACCTGAACCTGAACCTGAACCTGAACTCGAACACGAAAGATATGTTGAATATTGGCCACTAACAGGGAAACCGTATTTCCACATCATGCTTAAACACTTAAACCTTGCAAAGAAGTTTCGCCTGGTAATATTCAATCCCCAAGTATCGTTCTACATAGAAAAAAAAATATTGCATTCCAAATATTGATACTAAAATAAATTTTATTTTATTTAATATAACCACAGACCATCCCAAATAGAATATCCAAAAATCTTCCTAATGCTCGAGTCCCTGCTAAGATTTTCTGTCGCGGAAAGGTGTGGGACATGGATTACCTTGGTAATCATCAGCCACCTAACAAAACGTTTGAAACCCGACCATGGGGAAAATTCGCGAAAGACAACAATCTTGCAGTTGGAGATGCATGTGTGTTTGAGTTGATGGAGGGCGATTCTAATAGTACTAGTATTCAGTTCAGAGTTCAGATTCTGAAAGACGATTTTCCAACTGAATTGCTTGAAAAAGCAGAAGGGTACACTATGAACAATCCTATTTCTATAGATTAAGGTTTAGAATTTCATGGTTGGCTTGTTTTTAAAAATCTTCAATGGTCTTTTGGTTCTGATGCACCTTGTTTTTGAAGGCTTTGTTTGTTAATATGTCTTTTGGTTTCATGGCATATGTGAAAGACTTCCTATTAGTGAAATGAATTTGGGTAAATGCACATTTCGTCTTTTCGAATTTTGGTATTTGTGTTTCTATTGTGTTTGTGTCGATGTTGTAATCTTTCTCTAGATAGAGTTTATGAATGAAATGTGATCAACGAAATATGAATGTTTATATTTTTCTTCAAGTTCTCAAACACTTTGGGACCCGAAATTTGGTATTTAAATGTCATTTTCGTTAATATGGTGTTAATAGATTTCTATAACTTCTAAATATATTTGTAAATGATAATATCATTATAAATATTACTATTTTTTCTAACATTTATATATATAACATTTGAACCCTGACGCAATGCGTGGGTTAAAAACAAATCATCGTTGTTTATTAAATATAATTTGTGACATCCCATATTTTTGAGGTATTAGTCGTTTGTCATTTGTTTATATTTTGTCGGTATTGTTTTGACCCATTGCATTTCATTGTGTTTTATCACGCTTTATTTGTTTATCGGGTTTTGTATTTGTTGCTTCGTCCTTTGTGTCAGAAACATTTTAGTTACCTAAGTTTTCTTATAGATAGTACTCTCTTAAAATAAGTTCGTCGATTATTTGAATAGGATAACGTTATTAATATTACAAATTTGGTCCTTTCTAACGAGTTAAATCAGTGTCTAAGTTACTATCGTAAACGTATTAAACAATTGGAAACATACTTGAATTATATCATACTTAAATTAGATAACTACAAAGAATAAAATTTGTTCCATTATAGCTACAAAGATTTGAAACAAAAGAGTATGTAATATTTATCGATATATTTTAATATAAAGTGAACTATTTATTTTAACATTGTCTGGTGACATTGAAGTAAACAAATTATACTTGATGTAAAATTTATTTATACCCTAGACAAAAACCGGACATGTCAATTCTAATTATAGCATACATCAGAAAAAAAAAAATTAGTAAACTATTTTAAGGTGGTTATGGCCTATATTGGCATATACCTAGAATTTTTTTCTCTCTTTTTATTTACATGTAAATAGAAATTGTCATCATTTTGATTATTAATGTAAATATGTTTTAGTAAATGGTTATTTCTCTATCTTGCAAACTCAAACACAATCTAAATAGTACTATTGGCTTTCGGTCTTGAAGCGCAGTCAAGAACATACTTGTTTAATTCATTTCTAAGGTCTAATTACAATAAAAGAGAATGAATCCAATTAAAAGAAGATATGATCAATACGTCTAAAATATGGATCTAAAGATAAGATTAGAGCACCTGGAGTTGGCTCGTTGTGGGCTCGTTGTGGAGCTCACAACGAGCGTTCTCGTTGTTACCACTCCGTGGTCCTTCGTTGTGGGATCGTTGTGGAGCGGCCGTTGTCTCCACAACGGGCCGTTGTAATTTTTTTTTTTTCTTTTTTTTCTTGTTTGTTTTCTTGTTTCTTTTCAATTGTTTGGTTTATTTATACTTCGATTTCTTTTTTTTCTCTTCGATTTGTTTCTTCGATTTGTTTTTTGGTTTTTGCAGGTTTCTAGGGAAGAAGATAAAGTTTGCAGGTTTGTTTTATTTTTTTTGTGTATTAACATATTTATCCCAAAGTTTTGTTTATTTACACTTTTAACTTGTTTTTAATTTTAATCTACAATGATAATTTGTTTTAAACTTTATAAAAATGTATTTTTTTTAATCCGAGAAAAATACGGGATTAATTAGTTTAGATTTTATTTGTATTGTTTTAATTATTTGTTTTTGTTTTAATTATTTGTAACTTTTTATTTATTTATCTTATTTAATGTTTTAATTATTAAGTTTTAATATTTTATATTCTTTTAATTATTTATTTATCTTTTAAGAAAAAAAAAATTAATAATAATAAAATAATCTCACATTCTCCACAACCCTCCCTATCATAACAACTCACAACCCTCATTCTTACTGCCACGTCATCACCTTTTTCCCCACAACCCACCACAACCTCATTGTCACCCATTATCACTCCGGGTGCTCTTACAATTTGTATTAAGATAAAAAAAAAATAATTGATAGGGTTGTGAATGAGGCATTTCATGCATGCCATATTTTCCAAACCTGGCCTTGAATAATATTATTTTCATTTTTTTCCTTCACTGTTTTTATATTGGGTTACATTAAGGCTATACGGTGTGGGGGGCTTTATCATTTGATGATGTGGAGTGATAGAGGTGATATGTAGGAAAGAGAGTGTGATTTGTAGGAAAGAGAGTGTGATGATGTGGAGTGATGAAAATGGGTGGTGTGGTTGTGTGATGATGTGGAGTGATAGAGGAAAGAGAGTGTAATTTTAAAAAGTTGTATATTTATAATTTTTTTTATATAAATGAAATTTAAAAACTAGTATTTTTATTAAAAAAAACAAACACTACAATTTATTAAAAAAAACAAACACTACAATTTATTAAAAAAAAACAAACACTAAAAAAAAAACAAACACTACAATAAAAAACATACTACAAAAATTCAGGATAAAATTTCTCGATAAGCCTTCTCTTTTCATGTTCCGCTATTGATTTGGCAGGCTCCCGGAGATTATCGGTGTCCTTCATGATCACCTTTAACGCTTTTTGTCGCATTTTTTCTTCCTCAGTATCAGCAAATTTCCCGAACTTTTCCCCAATATACTTGAGTGAATCTTCGTTCCCCGAAGAAGAAGCAACGGCTTTGCCCTTTCCTTTGCGCGCTTTTGCCCTTGCTTGATCTCTACTCGTCGGTCTTGGAAGGTCTTCCTCCAAGTCATCATCATCATCGTTGAGATCGAATGAAGCAAAAGGCGATACCGGAGTGGCGGGAGTGGAGGGGTTACTAGACTCCGATGTTCTACGCGCTTTTCGGGACCCTCCAGATGTTGGGACATTTTGACAAATCGGGCTATTTTTCAATATTTTCCAAGACGATAAATGTAGGAAACCCCCTTGCATTATGTTGCGGTAACTCGCCATAGCAGTTTCGAGCACTTGTTGATCATTATGACCGCTTGGTCTACTTTGTTGGGCTTGTCGAAAAAACCCGTTGAATTTTTTGACCTTTCTTCGTAAGTCTCTCCACTTGCTCGAAAGAGAGTCTTCGGTACGATAGTAAGATGGATTATCTTTAAGCATCTTGGCGAAAAATTTTGCACGAACACTATCCCAGTAAAGTGGAGTATTTTGAGCATTTCCCAACACGGGGTCCTCGGATGTCGACGACCACGCTGAAGAAAGTGCCATCTCCTCCTCTTCGGTCCACTTCTGTCTATCGGTTTTGCCTCTTAGGGATTCGGTTTCTTTTTTCTTATGTTTCCTCTTCCCCTTCCCACGGGCCGGCATTTCTTGAGCTTGAGTTTCCGGAACCACCTCATCGTCTTCAGAATCGTTAATGTCATATGGAGGCACACGCGGAAAATTGGTTAAATGGTCTTCGTTAAGCATTTGCGTGAACGACCCTTGGTATATCGGGTCTACGGATGGTCGTTGTGGTGATGGTGTTTGTTGGTAATAATGGGGAAATTGGTTAGGGTTTGGAAGTTGGGTATAGTTTTGAAATTGGTTTGGGTGTTGATATTGGTTATTAGGGTTTGGAAATTGTTGAAATTGGTTTAGGTTTAGGTATTGGTTTGGGTGTTGATATTGGTTATTTGGGTTTAACCATTGGTTCCATTGGTTGGGGTTGGGGTTGTTTTGATTGTTGTTGTTGTTGGGATCCATTTGAGCTTATTGAAAGATTGTATAAAATATAGAGATTGTTATAAAAATTGAGAAAGAAAGAGAGAGTTTGTGTGGTTTTTTTTTATAAAATTGTGTTGGTATTTATAGAAAAAGGTTGGGTTTTTAAAATTTTAGCCGTTGTTTATTTTGAATTCGACCGTTGTGTGTGTTGGATTCTCTCGTTCACGGCGTTGTCTGCACAAAGCCAGGCAAAATTTTTGGCCGACAACGCCCCTGCGGTGTGGAGGGGGCGTTGTTGCGGCGTTGTGGTCCGACGTGGAGGGGCGTTGTGGGAGGTTTAAGGCCCCATACCGTGTAGCCTAATAAAGAGAGAAAATGGACGTTGTTGTTGGTAATGTATTAATGGTGGCAGTTAATATAAAGTGTTGTTATAATCCCAAGATAAAATCCTCGTATTTGAACGGCAAAACTGAGAAAACAAAAATAACAATAAAAAGAAAGTGATCTAGCTGCTCATTTTAAGGTTTAAGGTACACAATTCTTCTTTGAAAACATTATTATTATACGTGTATATGTATATGTGTGTGTATGAGTGTGTGTGTGGGCGCGCAAACTTATAAATGACATATGTGTAGGCTTAACACCACAACAGTGGTGGCAGGTTTAAGTTCGTCGGAAAACATATCGAAGCTAGGTGTGTGTTTATTTGAAGAAAATTATTTATTTATTGAAAAACAAATCTCAAGGGAAACATAAAAAAATAGGAAACTCGTTCAAATTGAGTTTTGACAAAAAAAAATTCAGTGAAAATAAAAACTCAATTTTTCACTTTTAATACTAAATTTTTGAAAACTACTTTTTTTTTTTTTTTTTCAAAAATTCATTTTTAAATTTCCCTTATAAAAAACTAAAACATTTTTTTCAATCTAAACAACGTTTTTAAAATTTTCATTTATTTTCTAAAAGATAGAAATACTTTTCTTTTTCAAGAAAAATAAAAACGTAAAAATTAAAAGAAATATTAAGAACTAAACGCAAGCTAGGCTTTTATTAATTGATGGATTTCATAGTTTGCCACTAAAATAGTTTAATAAAAGCTGTTAAAGTTCTAGTTAGACCACTAAGAGTTCAAACAAGAGTAAATTACATAAATCGTACCTATGATTTATTTAAAGTTTGAGATTTTGTTTCAAAGTTAAAACAATTATGCCACTAGCCCCGATTTACGGAAACTGATTATGTTTTTGTTACCTAAAATTGATGTGCGTTAAAAATTTCTATCACTGTTAACTAATTACAATTTCAGTCCCTAAAATAAATATCCGTTAAAATTTAAGACGAAAAGTATAATTAATTTCTCTGAGAGAATGAGTGGTGAAAGTTTTAAATCCTAAGGATGAAATATGTAATATAGAGTAAACAATAGGAGCAATTTATGTAAATTAATCTTAAAATAATCTCATTTTAGCTGTTGCAAATTTTAAAGATCTGTCAGTTTAGCCCTGTATCAACAAATCTCTTTCAAAATAAGTCATAACAAGGATGTTTTTGGGATTGCTCTATAAACCTTTTTCGGACCAACGTATTTCACTTAGAAATAAATAAATAAGCCGTTATAGAAAGTGATCCCAAACACCACATATAATCGTGCGAAAATAGGTTTGTTGGATTTGATATAACTGATTCTGGTTACGACTTTCTAGATACTATCCGCATTGGTGGATAGTGTGCTAGATAGTCTCGTAATTGTTTGGTAGAAATTAATTATTTGTGGCAAGTATACGTTCTTTTACTGAATTTTCACGTTCTTTTAAGTATTGAGGTTGTAATAATCTATATTAAAAACGCACATCCAAACACGCCTTAAAATATTGTGTTATGTAGATGGATCCATCAGTGACACCCAAAACTGACAAACCAACACTATCGGATGAATCCCCGATTCCAGAATCTGTAAGCTGTGATGAATTCTGGCCACTAACAGGGAAACCGTATTTCGATATCATTCTTAAAGACGCACACGTTACAAAGATGCGCCTGGTATTATTTAAGTCTCAATTATCTGTCTACATAAAAAAAACATTACATTCCGAAAATTAAAATAGTTTTATTTTCTCAACAGACCATCCCAAAGAGAATAGCCAAAAATCTTCCTAATGTTCGCGTCCCAGCTAGGATTTTATGTCATGGAAAGGTGTGGGTCATGGAGTACCTTGGCCATTACGCGACTAACAAAATGTTTGAAAACCGTTCATGGGGAAAATTCGTGAAAGACAACAATCTTACAGTTGGAGATGCATGTGTGTTTGAGTTGATAGAGGGAGACTCTAAAAGTACTCGTATTCAGTTCAGAGTTCAGATTCTTAAAGACGATTTTCCATCTGAATTGCTAGAGAAAGCAAAAGGGTTCACTATGAACAATCCTATTGCTATAGAATAGTGTTTGAAGACGTACTTTGATGATGTATCTTTTGGTTCTATAGGCAAAAGAGAGTCTGCATTTGAAATATATTTTTCTAAATGCATATTATTTATGTATTCGAAATCTTGCGTAGATTCGTTATTTGTGTTTGTGTATTCTAATGTGTTTTTATGATTATTGTACTTTTAGCTATTCAACATTAGCACAAATGGGTGTGTCCTTATATGCCATTTAGCTTAGTTAGAGTTTAGTAAATATGGTTAAACCAGATTTGCATAGATAAACCGGTACCGAGGTAAGTAGCTAACAATATACAAGCTAAGTAGCTAACAATATACAGTCTAAAATGATCTAGACAACCAGCCGATCTACCTCTTAAAAGTTTTGAACTATTCCATTGTGGGGCGACTTGAAACTTTTTAAAGATTAGGATATTAGCATAAATTTAAATATAAATTGAGTTAGCTGGATGGTCGAGCACCCTTCGCCCGACTACTCGCTCCGCTAAAAATAAAACAGAGTCGAGCCTTTTTTATTTTAAACTTCTATGCATGTTTGAAGGGCTTCTCGAGCTTGAAAAATATGCATAATTAAAGGATATGCTTGATACTTAACTTTTAGGAATTTAAAGTTGTTATTTTTTGTTAAACAATAAAAGTTCAAAGAGTAAATTACATAGATTGTCCTTGTGGTTTATTCAAAATAACACATTTTGTCCTTTAAGTTTAAAATTCACGGTCAATATCCTTTATTTTTAACAATATACCACCGTATGTCCTTTATTTGGATGGCCGTCTATTTCTACCATTAGCCTTCCACACGTTACATCCACGTGAGAGTATAATGGTATTTTTACCTTTCTTTCTCTCTCTTTAAATCCCTCTTTTCAACAAATATAACAATTAACATTCCCAACACCGCTTTCAAATATAGCTCTCCACCCATTTTGGCTAAGAGCACCAGGTGTGACTTCATTATAGGCTCGTTGTCGAGGTGACAACGAGCAGAGGCGTCGTTATTATACCGTTGATGCTCGTTGTGGGACTCGTTCTCGCGGTTCGTTCTCACTACAACGACCGTTTTTCTTTTTTTTTTCCTTTCTTTTCTTGTTTCTTTTTCCTTTCTTTTCTTAATCTTTTTTTTTTCCTTTCTTTTCTTAATCTTATTTTTCAATTTCATTTTGCAGGTTTAATGGATGGATGAGGAAGAAGATAATGCTTTTTTTTTATCTTTTTCTTAATTTTTATCTTTTTGGCTTAATAGTTTAGTTAATTGTATTTTTATCCCAAAGTTTTTTTTACCTACATTTTTATCCCAAAGTTATTTTTTACTTACATTTTTTATTTTTTAAAAATTTAGCTATATATAAAAAATATAATTTTGTTAATTATCTACTTTAATTAAATATAGTTTACTGTTTAATATAATGTTTTTTTAATTTAATATAATTGTTAAAAAAATAGAAAGAAAGAAAAAACTGAGGGTCCCACATCACCCACAATCCTCAATAGCATACCACCCAAAATTTTAGAATCATGATTCTCACTGCCACGTCAACAAAAGTAATGAATCACCAGAATCGTGATTATCATACCGGGTGCTCTAAGACTTTTCCATGTGTCAATCCCTTATTCGCTCTCATCTCTCTTCATATAACATTTTGAGATTCTAGAGAGAGAAAATATATACAATAATAAACACCAAAACACACACTCATAAAAACACAAAAAAAAAAAGTTATCACAATGGTTGTATTATGTGATTCCTGCAAAAGGACGTCGACAAACTTATTACGTAGAGCTGATTCCGCTTTTTTATGTATACCTTGTGACGGAAAAGTTCATGCAACTAACAAACTCACGTCACGTCACGCGTGCGTGTGGCTATGTGACGTTTGCGAACACGCTCCGACGAGTGTCACGTGTAAGGCAGACGTCGTTGCATTACGTGTGAAATGCGATTGCGATATTCAAGCAGCGAATCCGTTAGCTCTTCCGGCACGAACGTTTTCCGTTCTACGATTCGGCCACTACGACGGCAAAAATCGCGAATTTCGATGTGAATGTCGCCGGAACTGAAGCGGAGGAAGCTGAAGCTGCTTCTTGGTTGTTACCGAACAAATTCGGAGATGAATTGGAATCGGGGTACTTGTTTAATGAAATTGATCGGTGTGTTGAGCTAGATCTGAAACCGATTGATGGGAAACCTGATATAAGTAATTGTGGTTACGATTCGTCGACTGGCGGTGTTGTTCTAGGTGAATGTGAACGGTGATTGTTGTTATCGGTTATTGCCACGTGTACATGGATCTAAATAGACCTGGCAAAATGGACGGGTTGGGTTAGGTTGGGTTAGGGATCAAAATGGATGCGGGTCAAAACGGGTGCGGGTCAATACGGGTCGGTTAAAAAATGTATCACACGGGTGCGGGTCAAAACGGGTGCGGGTCAAAACGGGTTCTTTATTATATTGTTTTTATTTCATTCAAGTTTTATAGACTTGACAAAACGAGTTGGTTCACGAGTCAAAAAGATCATTTCTAAAGTGTATGGAACGTCATTTCTAAATTTATGTCGAATATATATCTATATGGATCGCGCATTTAAATAAATAAAAATGCTTTGAATAATTGGGTGTTGATGTCAAATGCATTTTAGCTTTTAAAAGAAAATATATAATTAAATACTATTAAAAGAAAATATATAATTTATAAAGAAATCATGTTCAGAAATTTATTCGTTTTTATTTTTTGAATGAATGAACAGATGAACTAATTCAACGCATGTGGGAATTTTCTCACACCCATTTGGACCCATTTCATCCTTAATATATTTATGTTAAAACCCATATTGACCCATTGACAAATAATACATGACCCAATTTGACCCGCAAGACTAAATAAATTGACCCAACTAACCCAAATTTTAGGGAATGGGTTGATTTTGCCGGGTATAGATCTGAATATGTTGAAAATGGGGATTTAAAGAGAGAGAAACAAAGATACAAATACCAATATACCCTCACATGGATGTCACGTGTGGAAGGTCAACGGTAGATATAGACAGTCGTTTACATACGGTGGTATATTGTTAAAGATAAATGATATAGACTGTGATTTTTAAACTTAAAGGACAAAATATGTTATTTTGGGTAAACCACAAGGACAATCTGTGTAATTTACTCAAGTTCAAAATAAAAAACGTAGTGAAACTAGCTTTTAAACAAACAAAAAAGGTTCAGTCCGATTTGGCTCGTGCCCAACTTCCGACTCTATGCTACTGGTCTATAAAAGGGCAAAGATAAATTCCAGTGGGTCATATCTATCGGGTTCTCATTTGTATAGCTTCCCCTACAACTACAACTACGTTATTATGACAAATCAGAGAATAGCCGTTACGGCCAAACATATTCTTCAGTCGTTTAACTTGAAAGAAATACATAAACTATGTTCCATAAAGTACATATAAAACTTCTTGTAAAAGTAGCAACTTTGGTGTTGTTTGTTTCGATTTATATTGCGGTTACTCAGCCACCTTTTGGTTGAAATAAATTCAAATTTTGTTATGCATGTGTGGTAATGATGAATTCGAGCATCGTATGAGGGCTCTTCTTATGAGATACCTCCTCGTAAATATATGTGAGTTCGTAGGTTACATACTACACGATTAAATGTAATAATAGTAGAAACTTTAAAACAAAATCAAATACATCATAAACCCAAATGAATCCAAGGCCCATATTCCCTGTCATCATCATGACTAACCCTTTTTTTCCATAAACATGTGCCCAACTTTTGTAAACTAATTAAATCCCCCCACACTCTGAAACAACACTATATTCCAACTTTTTTCAACAAAAACAGTCCATTCTCAATCTTTGCTACTCATTTTCTCCAAAATGATGTTATTGAATCTCACCCCTTCATCATCTCTCACTTTCTCAAAATCCCACCACAAATTTACAAACCCTAATCTCATTTCAAGAACCCAAAAAGCTTCAATCTTTAACAAATCCCAAAACTACCCTTCTTCCCAGATCCATCAAGTTTCAAACTTTGTCAAAAACCCATTAAAAATTTCAAGTTTTATTGTCAAATCATCTTCAGAAACTAATCAAGATTCAACCCCAGATTCAGAGTCTGAAAATCTTGAAAAAATTCAAAAAAACAAGACTTTGCAGCTTGGGATTGTTTTTGGGTTTTGGTATTTTCAGAATATTGTTTTTAATATTTATAATAAAAAATGTTTGAATATTTTTCCATATCCATGGCTTTTAGCTTCTTTTCAGCTTTTTGTTGGGTCTATTTGGATGTTGGTGTTATGGGGTACTAAGATGCAACCGTGTCCGAAAATCGATAAGTCGTTTATAATTGCTTTGTTAGGCCCTGCTTTGTTTCATACTATTGGTCATATTTCTGCTTGTGTTTCCTTTTCGAAAGTTGCTGTTTCGTTTACTCATGTCATTAAGTCTGCTGAGCCGGTTTTTTCAGTTATGTTTTCGTCTGCTTTAGGTGATACTTACCCTTTATCTGTTTGGTTATCGATTTTGCCTATTGTTATGGGTTGTTCTTTAGCTGCTGTTACTGAAGTTTCGTTTAATCTTGGTGGGTTATGGGGAGCTATGATTAGTAATGTTGGGTTTGTGTTGAGAAATATTTACTCGAAAAAGAGTTTGCAGAATTTTAAGCAGGTGAATGGGTTGAATTTGTATGGGTGGATTACGATTTTGTCCTTCTTTTATCTGTTTCCTGTTGCGATTTTCGTTGAAGGGTCTCAATGGGTTCCTGGATACCATAAAGCGATTGCGAGTATTGGGAATCCGTCGACTTTTTATCTTTGGGTGATGATATCTGGAGTGTTTTATCATCTTTATAATCAGTCGTCTTATCAAGCACTAGATGATATTAGCCCATTGACTTTTTCAGTTGGGAATACGATGAAAAGGGTTGTTGTGATTGTGTCGACTGTTATTGTTTTTAGGAATCCTGTTAGGCCTTTGAATGCACTTGGATCAGCGATTGCGATTTTGGGTACCTTTTTGTATTCGCAGGCGTCATCGAAGAAGAAGGCTTTGGTCGAAAAGAAGGAATGAGGAAGCTTCAAATGGTTAATTTCTTGTCTTTTTAAGCTATTTAAAGTTTTGGCCTTTTAATTTAGTTTTAGAAACTAGTAATGGTTTTGGTACTCTGTGGTTTCGTTATTGAATTAGGGGTTTAGTTTTCTGTTACTTTTTGTCGTTATGTTAGACTTTGGTATTATACTTCAATCAGAATATTGAGTTCGGCAATCTTTTGGTTGTTTTAATCTCATGGTTCTTTGTGTTATTTTAAGATTGTGGCGATTTGTGAATGCACGAAGTCTAGTATAAGTAATTTTGTGAAGTTACATATCGAGCTCATAGTAGTAGTGAGGAGTAAATTTGTGATAAGATTTAGCATAAGTTTTATGCGTCGATAAGTAGCATCATTATGGCTGTATTAGGCTCGTGTCTTGTCTTGTATACAGTCATACATGTACTCAGACACCAACACATGTATATACATACGTATGACGTGTCATATGAAATTACATACTACACATCCATTATACATTAGAATTTTGATCCGTCTTGCATTGGTCGGTATGAAACGAAGCATAAGACGCCATCTTGCAATGATTTATGGTTTTTGATATCTATCTGTCCAAATTTTTTGAATTCAAAGGTTTCTGCAAATCATCCTAATTATAGTTTAGAACTAAAAATGTTCGGAAATTAGAATTAAAATGGGTTCAACTGAAATTCTAGAGAATTGCTCTTAATGGCTAAAATACATTTTTTTTAAGAAAAACTTATGTGACCTTTTAACTTTGGGTGGGTTATGACTGACCCTAATGGGTTAACCCGTGACCCATTTTCTTCATTGAACTCTTTGGCAACGATAGTGACGAGCCATGCTTGTTCCAACCAACTTCTTCGCCTTCAATGTTCTCAATCTCGCCTTCAAAGGTTTCGAGTACTTTTATTTTTTCGATTTTCGGGATGGGTATTGAAATTAGAACATTAATACCACATTGTGATTTTAACATAAATGTGTAAACTTCAAAAACAAAAAATGTTATATAAAGTATGATTTATCTAAACCCAGCAAAAAAAAATCAAATTTTAACAACTTTTATTTTTTTTCGTTTTTAAACAAATATTTAAACTCATAAGATTATATCACATGTGATATTAACATAAACTATGGATTTAAAAATCTAAAGCCGTTATATGATATATAATTAAATAAAACCTATAAAAAATTCTACGAAATCATATGTGATTTAACGTAAATCATATGTGATAGTATAATATACGTAGAACTTTAAAGCAAATAAGTCAATAACACACACGATTTTAACTTTAAATGTGAAATTTTAAACACAAAAATATTATATGAGGTATAATTTATATAGACCCAAAAAAAATTTCGAATTTTGACGATTTTTTTTTTCTTCGTTTTTGGTCAAAATGTTGATATTCGTAAGGTAAAATCACATTTGATATGAATATTAAATGTGAACTTCAAAACCTAAATATATTATATGATGTATATTTAACTAAAATAATAAAGAAAAACATAAAAATCATAAGTCAAACAACTAATATTATATGTGATAAAACTGTGATTTTATAATTTAATTTTTTCAAAACCTGTCAAAAACGAGGAAATTTTTTCCGTCAAAAATATATCAAGGAAGTGCTCCATAGAAAGAGGAAATAATGCTCATTTTAAAGGTGTAATTTATTCGTTTAATACATTTACGGTTTTAAAAATATTAACTTTTAAACAAAAATAAATTAAAATAAAATTTTGAAATGAAAAATTGTGATTGGTTAATTTTGTCTCAATTTTATAATAGTTTTAAATGAATTCAACCTTTGACTTATCAAGTTTTTTTTGGTTAAAACCTTTATTCATTTTGTTTAGATAAGACTATTTTATGATTAAGAGTTAAGAATATCACAATATGAGGGGTGACAATTTATTTACGAGACATGAGATACCATACAAATATTAAGGTTCATATTAAAAGAGTCGAAATGATGCCCTGTTAATAAATGAATTACTTAGGATTGATCCTCACAATCCTCGGTCTAAATAAATACGAAATCAAAAAATAAATATTAAAATTTATAAATTCAACTTCGACTTTTTTTCTTCTAAATCTCAACTAATTTAACTAATTAGAGTGGTTATGCTTGTATCTTATTATTTATCATGTACATTTCAATATTTTTATGGTTGATTATAGTTGCACACCTTCTAAAATTCATGGTATGTCTTTTGATTTTGTTTTTAAGTGGTAAATTTGTTGACATAACTAACCTAATTAATAATTGCTCGAAACTAAAATTTAAACCGAATAGTACTTCGCTCAATAAGAATGAAACCTTCGCCTACACCTTTGAGTCGTTTCCAACACTTGTAATTGACACATAAGTGAAATTGAAAAAAGTCATAAAGAACAAATATATTATCTATATCATAAGTAACAATCGTGTCATATTTAGATTAACGAACTCTAATTGAGTTTAGAAGGTCAATGTAAATCCAAAATGGATGGTGGGTTTATTTCTACCCTTTACCTTTGCCCAAGTAAAGACTTCACCACCTTGTAAAACAGAATATTACAAAACACACCCTTTAACTTCTATTTTCCTTTATTTAACCCTCAACAAAAACCTAAACATTTCCTATAAACAAAACAAAACAAAACCCTCAGCCCCCAAAACCCCCAACACCACCGTCCACATACCACCGCCTCTTACCGGCGACAACCAGGTAACCCATCTACCCCTTTTTATTTTCCCCAATCTTATATTCAAATTATATAATAATCAACATTTATTTATTTTATTTCCAGAAAAAATGATTTCAGCAATTTCATGGGTACCAAAAGGGGCATCAAAATCAGTCCCATCTGCAGCTGACCCACCATCAAAAGAAGAAATTGAAGAAATTAAAAAACTTGCCCTAGTTGAAAAAAGGTTTATTTTTTTCATGGATTTTTAATCTTTTTTAATTTTTATGTTTTTTTTTTTTTTTTTTTTTTTTTTTTTTTTTTTTTTTTTAATCTTGGTATTTGAGTTTTGGGTGATTTTGGGTTTATTTTGATGGTTGCTGTTGTTGTAGTGTTGATGGTGAAAGTGTGGAAGATGATGAGGAAATGAATGTTGAGGTGGCTGAAGTAGAGGGTGATGATGATGATGATGATGAAATCGAGCAGGCGTTAGGTGCGGCTAATGCGCTAAAGAAAGATGGTGGGTCGTCTAGTTTAAAAGATATTGCTGATGGGTTAGACGAACTAAATATGGATGATTATGATGATGAGGATGATGGTATTTTATTTTTTCGACTCTTTCTTTTTCAGTTTGGTTTAAGATATCGTCTGGAAGTGTTACCTACTTATGTTTAGATATCGGTTTGTATTAGTAATGTTGAATGTGTCATAATCTATACATGTTTTATTTGTTGATATTAGCCGTTGACATATTTGGTTCGGGGCTTGGAGACACATTCTACCCGAGTAATGAATTAGACCCTTATATTAAGGACAAAGACGTAAGTTCCTAGTTCCCCCTATTTTGACTTCTTTTTGCTTAATCTTGAGGTTAAAATTGAAGCCATACTATTTTTTGTTTTTTGTATTTTAGGATGATGAGGATTCCGAAGAGCTTGAAGATATTATGATTAAAGCGGAAGATGCTGTTGTAGTTTGTGCACGTAATGAGGATGATATGAGTCATCTAGAGGCATGTGATGTTAAAACCATGTCGATACTTTAGTCATTTCTTAACATTTTGATTTGCTAATTTTTGTGTTTGAACAGGTATGGATTGTAGAGGACCCCGATGGTGATTCAAACATGTATGTTCACCATGACATTCTCATTCCTGCATTTCCTCTGTGCACAGCATGGCTTGATTGTCCAATTAAAGGTGGAGAAAAAGGTAAAATTGCATGCATTTTAAGGTTTCTTTACGGAATTTAAAGTTTGGTTAGTTTTTTAATTTGGCTTACTCAGCCTGTCGAGTTATTGCTCATTGATATTGTATGCTTGCAGGGAATTTCATAGCTGTGGGTTCGATGGAACCAGCAATTGAAATATGGGACCTTGATATTGTACGGAGATTTTGATTTTTGATTTATTATTTTTTAATCAGTTGTTGGTTTTTAATCATGTGCTCCTAATTGTCCTCAGATGGATGAAGTCCAACCGTCACTTATCTTAGGTGGTATTGCTGAAAAGAAAAAGAAGAAGAAAGGAAAGAAGATCGAGGTATTCATTACTTCACCAAGTGTTTCTTGTCATTTTGTATGTTCGGTTATTTTTTGTTTTTGTTTAATGGTTATTTCCCGTTTCTTTTTAGAAATCTATCAAGTACAAAGAAGATAGTCACACCGATGCGGTACTTGGTCTAGCTTGGAATAAAGGCTATAGGTAAGGTCATGCATTTTTTCTTTAGGTTTATATTTTGATATTATTAGAAAACGGTAATGACATTTTGTGAACTTGATTTACAGGAATATGCTTGCGAGTGCTAGTGCCGACAAACTTGTTAAGATTTG
The DNA here is from genome assembly GCA_910822075.1 of Senecio squalidus. Classification (NCBI taxonomy): domain Eukaryota; kingdom Viridiplantae; phylum Streptophyta; class Magnoliopsida; order Asterales; family Asteraceae; genus Senecio; species Senecio squalidus. The sequence goes on along the minus strand of CAJVGC010000592.1, from coordinate 41,545,359 downwards.
GGATGTGGCAACTGGCAAATGCCAGCTTACCATGGATCACCATACTGATAAGGCAAGCTCCGTACTTCAATATTCAAAAATGTACTTATATTAAATTAACAATAAGAGTAGTTTGTGCTTTTATAAATAAACTAGTTGTTTTCCCGCGTATACGCGGATAATTATATCGAATATTTGTGTATAATTAACAATATAATGATCCCAAATATTTGTCGTTTCGTTTATATATACGTGTTTTTAAGGTTCACTTTTAAATCCGTATACGTAGATAACTCTATCGAATATAATACAATTATAACAAAATAGAAAATAAAGAGAATATTGTCGATAAAGAAAATTATTAACAATGTAAGGCAACATGAAATTCATTGTTAAAATTAAAGGTTTAAATTGTATTTAAAATGGAAGGGCCAAAATAAAAATAGTTAATGATGATGTCATATGACATCATTATTTTGATCTAATGGTGTAAAATTAATCTTAAATTTCATCTAATGGTCTAGAATTTGCCATGTGGCTTTTAATGCATCTCTTTTAGTATATATTATAGATTATAGATATATATATGTTGATTTTTTCTTCTAAACTTTTTCAGGTTCAAGCAGTTGCGTGGAATCATCATGAACACGAAGTTCTTCTTAGTGGATCCTTTGATCATACAGTAGTCATGGTGATTCTCTTTCCGAATCTTACCCAATTTGAACGTTTATGGTAGAAACTCTATATGTGATTGGTTGGAAATGTTGTTGTATTGCAGAGGGATGGAAGGGTTCCTTCACATTCTGGGTTTAAGTGGTCAGTCAGTGCGGATGTCGAAAGCTTGGCGTGGGATCCACATGACCAACACTCGTTTGTGGTTAGTGATGCATTTTTTTTTTCACTATGATCGAAAGTCTAGGGTTCTTTTATATTGTATGATAAAACCAAAATGGTTGAACATTTTGTAATAAATACAACTGAGTAGACTCATAACCACAAAAGCCGCTCAAAGAAAGTGGTGACATAAAGTGTATTCTTTTTGTAATTATCGCATCTAGCATTTTATGCCAATTTGACCCTTTTGAGATAAAATGGATTTGGGTTGTAATTGTATCGTGTCAAACAAACACTTGCCTTTTCATTAATTATAAATAAATAATGTATTAATTCAAACTTCATTTATTTGGCCCGCTTGAGATAACGTGTATCCCAATTTACTCATCTATAAATAGATGGTTTGAGTTTGCAAGTTAATTTTATCTTATCTGTTTTCAGGTGAGTCTTGAGGACGGTACAGTTGTTGGTTTTGATATCAGAACGGCAACGTCTAGTTCAACTTCAGAATTAAAGCCAAATTTTACTCTCCATGCACACGATAAAGCTGTTTGCTGTATTTCTTATAACCCCGTGGTGCCAAATGTAAGCCTCTTTCTTAGCTTTTACTCTATTTCTATTTATATGGACTTACAATTAGCATTTTATTGATTTGCGCCATTACTTTTTCAGCTTCTTGCTACTGGTTCGGAAGACAAAATGGTAATTTAATATTTGGTACATTACATTTGAATTTCTCATGCCATGGCGTACTTGCATAACGTTGTATCTTGAATTAATCTTTCTTTTATGTAATAACAGGTGAAACTATGGGATTTGTCAAATAACCAACCATCGTGTATCGCCTCCCAGAATCGCAAAGCTGTATGTGTCTTTTGACTTCTATATAAAAAAAATTCATGTCAATTCTTGTGAAATTTGTTTACCTAGGCATAATAATCTATAACAGAAGCATGACCGCTTTCTTGTTTTGAATGTCAGGGAGCCGTGTTTTCCTTGTCGTTCTCTGAAGACTGTCCATTTTTGCTGGCTCTTGGTGGCTCTAAAGGAAACTTGGAGGTAAGCGTTGCTTTATTTTTGATTTTGACTAGACACTAGTTGTGACTTAAGTTTTATCTATTTTGTCGGCCTCAATCATTTAAACACAAAATGTTTTTGGACACGGCTCATCAGTTGTTTACTTGCAGTTATGGGAAACATTTTCTGAAGCTGGCGTTTCAAAAAGATACGGGAAATATGCCAGACAGAATAAACCGCCACCTCCAGCCTCAACCTGAGTTACAATATTCGTGTATGTTTTACGTCACATCGCCTGGCTTGTTTGGTGTTTGTCTTTTTAATGTTATTTTGCGGTAAAATGTTATCTAGGGTTTAATTGTATACAAATTTTGAGAACACGGAAATAGTGGTGATAGTGAGAGCTTGATTTCAGCAGTTGCTTAAAGATATATATTCATGTAGTTTCTGTGTTTTATAATGTTTTTGGTTTTCTGGTCTTACAAGTGCCTCCTTTTTAAATATAAAAGTAAAACTTGATAAACCTCAGATTTTCTATTTTATTTTATTTAATGCGTATTATGATTTTTATGTAAATATAAAATAATGTACGTGGTTGTACCAAAATCACAAATATCTTCCCTATATTTCAAATATTTCACTGGGTTGTACATTAGATCTAGGGGTGTCAAAATGGGCGGGTCGGGTCGGGTTGGATGACGGGTCAAAACGAGTTAGGGTCAAAATGGGTTGCGGGTCAAACAGGTCATTTAAATATCTAGGTTGAATGGGTCAAGGGTCAAACGGGTTTGGCTGGGTCGGGTCGGGTCAACCCGTCAATATTTCATATAAAATTTTAATATTTTATGACTACATTATGTTATATACTTAATTAACATTTATGAAATTATCAAATGCCCAAACTTATACTTACCTATTTACAAATCAATTATTATTTATTTATTATTTTATTATTTATATTTATAAAAAGTAGTTGTTTGTGTTTTAAAAAGTAATCGAAAAGAAAAAGAAAAAAAAATTTATATGAGTAAAATTAAAATAACTTTAATTAAATTATAATACTGATCAATTAAATTATTATTTTAATGACTAATCAATTGTAACTCAAAAATTTAAAAAGAATGTAAATAAATTGAAAATTAGATGGACACGTGGTAGAGATCTAAACCAACAAAACCATTTAGAAATCCTCTTTCTCTCTCCTCGCAAATCAGTCGACGGCAGCAATTGACCGGAAAATAGTTGTTTATTTCAAATCATCATTGGTGAATCTAGTTGAATAATTCAACCCGTGAATGACCCGTATGACCCTCTTAGAAATCTAAAAATGATTTTAACAGACCCGTTTGACCCTTTAGTTAGTTTGGCAGTCACCCAAATCAACCCAGAAGGTCATAAAACTGACCCAAATGAACCTAATTTTAAACACAGGGGTCAGCTTTGCCAGATCTAATTAGATCCATGGTCATTAACGTTTTTGTCCCTGGTCTTAACAACGGTTAAGTTATATTCCGTTAAGTCCCCTAATTGCATGTCACACGAGGACCTCCAATGTCTTTTTCATTTTCATTCAAATTCTTCATCATATTAATACCCTTTTTTTATCGGTTTTCTAATTTATTAAATCTCTTTTTCCCTTTAAGAGTAAATTACATAAACCTATTTTTAACCATAAAAAGACTATCAAACAAACACAAATTAATCCTTTTCTTTATTACATTATTTTCAAGATCCAACCAAAATCTAACAAAAATTAAACCTATATATAATGTGATTTTCAATTGTAATCAAACTCAAATATATAAAAATAGAAACCGAGATATGTAGATCTCTTGGAATAAAAGCTAACGAAACTCTAATATGAGGAGGGGATTAATAAAAATATAAAAATGAGTTTCGATATGATGAAGAACTTGAATGAAAATAAAAAAGACATTAAAGGGTAAAAATGAAATGATTGAAAAGACAAACATGTCCCTATGTGATATGCAAATTGGGAACTTAATAGAATGTAACTTAACGGCTTTTAGTGTTAGAGACAAAAACGTTAAGAAACATGGACGATACGAACGACCAATATATTTTTCAAAGTATATGAACAATATTCGTGATTTTAGTAAACCACAACAATATTAAGGATGGACGTAAATTAACAGAAACAAACATACAAATGAATAGATAAACACAAATAATAAAGAGGGCCTAATAATAATCTGGTTTGTTGCCATTTGGTACATACTATGTCACATAATAATATTACACTTTCAATTATTCTCTAGACGGCATTTTTAACATACTGAGGTTGATCCATCCATGGCACTATATAAGGACCTCCCCTACTTTCTCAACCGTTCCATCGACATCTTATGGCTCGTGTTTTCAGCTTTTTCATGTTTGTAGCTTTCGCTTTCTATATAGCTATGGCAGCTGATCATAGTCCACTTCAAGATTTCTGTGTTGCTGACACAAATAGTCAAGGTATGATAATCGTTTCATTAGTTTAGTCACTACGTTTTGGTTTAGATTTCATCTAAATAATCAGATTTCTTGTAACAGTTTTGGTGAACGGGTTTGCTTGCAAAAACCCAAGTTTGGTTCAAGCAAACGACTTTTATTTTAGTGGACTACACTTGATGACAAACACCTCGAATCCACTTGGGATAGGTGCAACCAGGGTTTTCGTGACAGAAATACCAGGACTCAACACATTAGGAATCTCATTGGCTCGTGTTGATTTTGCACCATGGGGGCTAGTCCCACCTCACATGCATCCCCGTGCCACTGAACTCTTGACCGTCTTGGAAGGTAGTCTTGAGGTTGGATTTGTCACATCAAACCCTGAAAATCGACATATTTCTAAGGTATTGTATAAGGGTGACGTTTTTGTTTTTCCAGCAAATCTCTTACATTACCATATAAATATTGGGAGCACGAATGCAACTGTGATCGCAGCGTTGAGTAGCCAAAACGCGGGATTGATGCCGATTGAAAATGTGATATTTGGTACCAAACCAGATATAGCAACTGATATTCTTGCCAAGGCTTTCCAAACTAATGATGGTGTTATAAGTAACATTCAATCCAAGTTTTAAACCGCACACACGAATAGAAAGTGATAAAAACTAAACGACTTATAAACAATATATATTTGTGTTACACAAAGAAAAACTGATTTCATTAATGAATCTTCATTCCTGTCACATAGAGTTGCTTCTTTTTCTAATGTCTGCATTTGGAATCGAATCATAATTTGAATTGAAACTTGAAAGTGTTGATGATAATCTTGAGGAAAACCCGTTATAATATAATAAAATTAAGTTACATAAGAGTCTTTTACTCTCTTATCGTGAGAGGTTTAAGGTTCGATTCTCACATATTGTAGTCTAGGATATTTACATGTTCATAATAAATCATTATACAAAACTATATTGTACAATGTATACAAAAAGCAGACTAAATCATACATGTTGTCTTTGGAAGACCAATCGACAAAGTTTTCTTAGAAATCCATAAAACGGACAGTCCGACGAGTCTCAACACTAGTGTAAGAAACCAAACATCACCATAAGACCATGAGTGAGAGTGCCCTACAAGTAGCGAAAAAGGTGTTTAAAGATTATTAAATTGGATCCGCATGCATTTTATTTGTGAAAATTTTAGAAAAATGCTAAACATAATCTTAAGGTTATAAATAACCGTTAATTTAAATTTGCGGTTAAAGTTAAAAAAGCACACCTTCTAGAAGTTGGGTGTTAGTTTTTTGATGGTTTTTTAAGCCGTTTGCGGTAATTGCACAAAAACTTTAAGCATGAAATTAATTTCTTAACTATGCTAAGAATGTCCTTTGTCACAAGCAAGAGCGAAATATAATTATGTTGGACTATAAGAGTGTAAATCTCTTATGTTTATTATCAAAATAATGTACGTAACTTATAGATACAATAAAGGGTCATCATGGGCTATTACAAGTACTAGACTAATATAAACATTGGGCTATCTAAATATATACATACTACATCCCCGCAGTTTTATCGGGAGGAGAGATCCGAACGTTCACACTGGAACGAAAGTCCATGAATAATGAAGAGGGAAGGCCCTTTGTGAAAATGTCAGCGTATTGCGATCTGGAAGGGATGTGAAGAACCCGGACTTGACCTAACGCCACCAAGTCACGAACAAAGTGAATATCTATCTCAATGTGTTTGGTTCGCTGATGTTGGATTTGATTCGCAGTCATATAAACGGAACTGATGATGTCACAATATACAATGGTAGCCTTAGAGGGTGTCGTGTGAAGCTCACGAAGAAGATTGCGTATCCAACAAGATTCAACAACAGCATTTGCTACCCCACGATATTCAGCTTCAACATTGGAACGAGAGACAACATTCTGACGTTTATAAGACCAAGAAATAAGGTTATCCCCAAGAAAAACACAATATCCAGAAGTCGAACGACTAGAAGTGGGACATCAACCCCAATCTGCATCTATATATGCTATAAGTGGGATATCCAGAAGTCGAACGACTAGAAGTGGGACATCAGCCGTCGAGTTTAGACTCGGTATCAGCAGGTGTACGACCCAGATTACATTGCGACATTTTAGCACGGTCCAGAATGTCCATGGCATATCGCTTTTGGGATAAGAACAAACCTGTAGAGGTACGAGATGCCCCAAGAAAAAATTAAGTTCACCCAAGTTAGTCATAGAGAACTCATGACGAAGAGGTGTAATAATACCCCAACAAATCGTGCGAAGAAGCAGTCAAAACAATATCATCAACATAGAGAAGAAGATAAGTAGTAGAAGATCCGACATGATAAACAAACAGTGATGAATCGGTACGACTACGCTGAAACCCATGTATCTCATCAAAATCAATACATCGCTAATACGAGGCTTGTGGGGCCTGTTTTAAACCGTACGGAGATTTCCGCAGTTTACATACATAATTCGTAAAATGAGAATCACGATAACTTGGGGGGGGGGGCTGATGCATATATATTGTCTCGTGTAAATCCCCGTGAAGAAAGGCATTCTTCACGTCCAGCTGATGTATAGGCCAACGACGTGAGACTGCAAGACACAATACCGTCCGAATCGTGGCCGGTTTAACAACGGGACTAAAAGTCTCATCACAATCTATCCCCAACTGTTGACTTTTGCCATTGACAACAAGTCTAGCTTTATACCGAGCCAAAGAACCATCCACATTATGTTTCTACTTAAACAACCATATAGACGTAACCTCGTTGTGGGAAATCAGCCCCTTTCCCCAACCCGGACTCACACTACACGAACACCAATCAAAACGGCAAGACTGGTTTCAATGCTTCTATATATTAAGTAAAAGGGAAACTGATTACACTTATAATATGATCCTACTATCTATTTATACACTACAAGAAACTAATAGGAATAAAACATAAACGTGGGTGCTGCATGATTTCCTAAATAATAGGTCATCCCACTTCTCTTCCATAATACAAGGTCAAATAATACCAAGGCCAAGTCACTCACCCACATCCATGACCTATATAACCTAGTCAAACCATGGACTATCCACTGACCCAATCCACCGAACCAAACCATGACGTGACCCATCAAGATTATATCCAACATTCACCCCCTTAATCTTGAATCCTTTCATCGTCTCGGCTCCTGCAATCATAATCACGGACAAGGTCTGGTCACATACTACTTGTTCGGTCTCTTCGTACTTTGTTTCTCTTCTTGCTTACACAACCAAGCACATACAAAAAGAACAATCCCTGCTACTTTTTCTTGTGATCACCGCACATGATCAACTTCGTTCGGTCTTTTGTGAATCTTCGGTCATTTGATTCAACAATTCCGTCTTCAGCTTATAAAGCTTCGGTCTAGACAACCCGCCGGTCATGGTTATCTCTTTCGGTCTTCGGTCTTTTCTTTCTCGGTCTAGATGCCACCCGGTCCTTTTGAGGCTATCTCGGTCTTCTCGGTCTAGGTGCAAACCTCCGGTCTTGGTTTTTCAAGTTCTCGGTCTTTTCGGTCTTTGACGGAACACACTTTCCGGCCACAGTCTAGTTTGATGTAAGCTTCCGGTCTCTAGCTTACACGGTCTAGGTCTCTTTCTTTCTTCTGAGACCTTTTTTTTCTTGCTTTCTTTCTTACTTTCTTGTGGTATGCTACTTTCTTTCTTACTTTCTTGTGGTATGCTACTTTCTTTCTTTCTTGCAGTACCACTGGCTTCTTTCTTTCTTTCTTTTGAGGCCTTCTTTTTTTCTTACGAAGCGACACCGGCCTCTTTCATTCTTTCTTTCTTTTGGTGACGCCTCTTCTTCCTTTCTTGCTGATCTTGATAAGCTTACTTTCTTGTTCTTTCTTTGTTGATTTGAATCAACACTTCTTTCTTCTACTTGACGTGATTGCATAGGTTTGCAATCAGTCATCTCTTTCTTGATCCGAACCAGGTATGATCTCCCTTTCTTAACCATCTCTTAAACCCGATCGAACTAAGCTCTGATACCATGTTGGAAATCAGCCCCTTTCCCCAACCCGGACTCACACTACACGAACACCAATCAAAACGGCAAGACTGGTTTCAATGCTTCTATATATTAAGTAAAAGGGAAACTGATTACACTTATAATATGATCCTACTATCTATTTATACACTACAAGAAACTAATAGGAATAAAACATTAACGTGGGTGCTGCATGATTTCCTAAATAATAGGTCATCCCACTTCTCTTCCATAATACAAGGTCAAATAATACCAAGTCCAAGTCACTCACCCACATCCATGACCCATATAACCTAGTCAAACCATGGACTATCCACTGACCCAATCCACCGAACCAAACCATGACGTGACCCATCAAGATTATATCCAACACACGTTTGTATTTAGAGGACGGAGAACAAGATCCCAAGTGCCATTCGAAACAAGAGCACGATATTCCACATTCATGGCTTTTAGCCGGGAAGGATCTAGGTAGGATCTTTCATTGATGTAAATATGACCGAGGTATAGAGGATGTGGTGGTATGTAGGTTAAGGCGATGAATGGGTTTAACAATACCAAGTTTGGAGCGTGTTACCATGGGATAGGTCGGAGGTGGTGGAGGTGTAGGTGTAGGTGGAGGCGGCGGTGTATGTGGGGGTGGGGGTGGCTCATCGTGATCCACTGGGGGCTGAAACCGAGGACGAAACGGCGGAGAGACACTTGAGTCATCTAAAAACGAATAAGAAGGTGGTTGACTAGGAGTAACTGAGCCAAACGGAAAGATAGTCTCATCGAACACTACATGACGAGAGAGAATGATCTTTCGAGTAGAAAGATTAAGACATCGATATCCTCGGTGATCTGATGGATACCCGAGGAATATGCAAGGAGTAGATCGAGGAGCTAGCTTATGAGGGGTGGTGAGGTGAGGAAAACACAAACATCCTGTTGGTCGCCTAATCTCGGACCTCCTTTGAATCCTATCGTAAACTAATTGCGGAATAACAAGTTTAAGTAAGTAAATGGTGAAGAACAAGAGATATAACCAAATGAATGATTCTATTAAGCTTACGTGAATGTTTACAAACACGAATAGAATCAATACAAACGATTACAACACTTTAACACTCAAGAACTAGCAATTACGTGATCTAAACCTAGCTCACGTAACTCTCTCTGATGTGACTGCACTTTTACTGTTCAACAACTCGCATTTATGATTTCGAGGCTGCTATTTATAGTGGCCCGAAACCCTAGGAGAGTTACGCTCACGTAACTCTTGGAGAAGAATTACGTGCACGTAACTCAAGAGTTACGTGCACGTAACTCAAGAGTTACGTGAGTGTAACTCTTTCACTCGAACGTAACTTGTTCGTAAATGCGTTTGGACTTTACAACTCGATCTAATTACATACTAACTCTACGACACGTTCTAATGAATACAAATACAGACAATAATGCTCCAACAAACTCCCCCTTGGATGTAGCTTGTATTCTTCAAAATTGTCTTGAACTTTTGGTGTCGAGAGATCGAGAGTCAGTCCTTTATACTTCAAGAGACTTGTACGGTGTAAAGTTTGCAACCGATAACTTGCGAATCTTTTCAGACAACTAATCTTCATCATTAAGCAACGCGGCTCCATGAAAATCAGCTTCGAGTCCTTGACTTCCAAGAAGTGCTAAACTCTTCAAGATCCGATCTTTAAACTTTGTAAAACCTGGCTTACAAAGACAAAACTGACCAAAAACGTGTTTTTGTTCTTTAAACTGACAAAATTTCTCATTTTTCAGAAAACACGTGATAAAACCTTTTTTAACCATGAACGATACGTGACAACGAAGAAAATAAACGCAGAAATAAAATATTTTTGATTTTTGTTTGTTTTCTTAACCTAAAACCGAAACTCTTTTTGTGGTTTTTAACTATGAGCTATTTACACTACTTTAGCAACCTACAAAAGGGCAAATCTTTTTGGATAGGGATTAGTTTGCTTTTAGGATCATATCGCAGAAGTCGAATCACAAGAATCAGCCGATTATTAGTATATTTGTCCTCTTAAATAGAACATATATATCATATAAAAAATCTTCCGATTATTTAGATTACAACTGTTTATATGGATCCCACTTATATTTACACTTAACTAAGTTCGAACTCCCCTCAAAGCGTCATCAAACTTCCAGTATTTAGTTAGGAAACCCGTCACCTTATTCCTATTTAGTTAACTACTCTAAGTATTGAAAATGCATACTTATAGTATTGAGTTTAAGCACTTTGTGCATTTTTCATAAGTAGAGAAGCTTTTTGCTTTCTTTTTGTTTTTTTTTTTATTTATATATATTTTTTTAATTTTTTTTGAGCTTAAAAGCTTTATAGACTCGTGAACTCCTCCCTCTGTCTTTGCCGTTTATCAAGTTAGCATCAAGAGTTACGGAATTCTTATTTGACTCTACTCTCCCCTTTATACTAACCGCACGGAAACTATGATTTCGCAACCTTATAGAATCCAGGGGCGCCTCAAGGATACGAGTTTTACTTAACTCCTCAACCTTTATACTAACCGCACGGAAACTATGATTTCGCAACCTTATAGAATCCAGGAGCGCCTCAAGGTGTTTAGGAGTTATTAATAAAAACTCTTTGAGTTTTAGAAAAAACGGTTTATTATATTTTTTTGATTTTCTCTCAATTTTTCTTTTCCTCGCTTTTTCTATTACTCTCAGATACTTATTTATATATATATAATCCTATGGTGACAGATTCCAGGTACACCGAAAGTTTTCCGCTTATCACTGAGATGAACAAACTTAACCGTGTTACCCATTAGAAACAGGTTCGGAAAATTGTTTATATGATATTGGCCGTACCTACTAATACATCGAACAAATACTTATGATTCTAAATTTTAAAATCCGCGATGTACTATCATTTCCTAAGGTTTTCACAAACTTTCTCCCCCTCTTTTTATGTTTTTCTTATATTTATTATTTTTGGAACTATACAAAGCCTAAAAACTTAAAAAGAAAAGTTTCGAAGTCACGATCAAAAATTTAGGTTTTTATCATATTGGACGCTTTATACTCACTTGAGATTATTTAAACTTTGACTCAATGAGATTATTAAACTTGAGACTCAGTCGAGATTATTTAACTTTAGACTCGACGAGTATCAAAAACTTTAGACTCTTTGTGAAAAGAGTTTTGCATTTAAGCAAAACGGTTTTTGTCCGAGTTCGCAACTGTTATATGTTGCGAAGTCTAAACGCTTTAAACTTAGGATATAATCATGTAAATTTAACTTGATAGTAAAAGTCTGAACGCAAACCGGATTACATAATTCAAATAGGAATCAAAAGCCTACTGAATAATGCATCACACACATTACAAACAAACACTCAAGCGAAATAAACATATATATATCAAAAGAGGTGTACAAATATTACAGCATATGAATATAGTTTGAGCTGGGAATAAGAAAATACCAAAAACCAGCAAACACCTGCAAACTAAATTCTATACCGCTTCTTCAACTACCACCGGTAGATTCTGCGAATGAAATCCCTTCTTGACGCAGATGTGCACCACGTGTGAAAAGACAAGCCCAAAGGATTGCTCATTCGCCGCACAATATATCTTCAGCTCGTTTAGCTTCTTCAAATCTGCTTCCGAGAGGCAGAGAAGATGGATAGGATCATAGACCCTAAGTAACACTTTACCATCTTGATCAAAAACGACTGCCTCCCGAGCCTTTTCATCAAACCCTTGACATCTTGTAAGAAATCCTGAGGAAGCGAGGGCAATCTGATTCTCCTGAGTTGCTTGACTTCAGGATACACCTCGATCCAACCGCGCCTCTTAGTAATTAAATTCCTCTTCTTTTCCCTCTCCCGGATAGGCATTGTGAGCTTGAAGTTTTCAAACTTTCTATAAAAGATATCGGATCTCAAATTCCTATAGAAAAGCTTGGCCGCATCCGTAGAGAGGTTGGTGGGTTCCAGATCTGCGAGACGCTTCAAGTCATAGTGAGATAGAGTGTTGAACGTCGCATACTTCATCTTCATATACTGGATCCCATCACTTCTCAGCAAGACAAAGTAGTCGGTGTCATCGATGTAGCGCCATGCAAGGACCATCCTCTTGCACGGGCCTACTAGCTTACACCCGACTAGAATACCCATTTCCCCAAATATATCATGATCAATCTTTCTCCCTCTGCCGTCAATGTAATGAATTGGAGGTGGCACGAGGGGAGCGGGGACTTCAGGAGGTGGAGGTGCAGCTTCATCTTCTTTAGACTTCCCCTTAGAACTAGCTGGGGAAGCAACCGTCTCTTTAACAACGCCAGATTGGGTGGCAGTGACTTTCTTCAATCGGGCGGAAGTCACCTCGTCCTCGGAGTCTTCAAACAAACAACTCCCTTGGACTACTGAGGCAGCATCTCCCTCACCCAGTGGCATAGCCGCAAAAGTAGGGACTACGCCGGTAGACCCATGAAATGACATCTCCGGCTGACCGGACTCGAGAGTCTGAAAATGGGTACCTGCACAAACTAAATCAAAATTAAAGTTAAGATCAGCAGGCTCCCCCTCAGTCGATGCTCCCTTGGATGGAGATCCCGTATCTTTTCCAGAACCAGGCGCGGATTCATCACGCGGCGCCTGCTCGGAAGGATCAGCCATTCCTTGATCGCCCGAGCCCATTAAGGACTGAGCACCCGCATCACCTCCCTCATCAGGCTTATCCTGATCGTCATCGTCTTTGGGCTCATCATCTTTTGCTTCATCGTCATCCTTTTCTTCTTCATCCTCATCTTTTTCTTCTTCATCCTCATCTTTATCGACTATCTCAACATCTTCATTCTCATCATCTGCTTCGTTCTCAGCTTCTTCCTCAGCTTCTCGCGCCTTTAACACTGCATCCAATCGATCATTGAACTTTTTGTAGTCTTCCAAAACTACATTATGATTGTGCTCAACCACTTTAAACTTCTCCTCCATTGAAGCGATCTTCTCATCACGGGCCTTCACTTGCGCTTCAAGCTGCTTTATCCGCTTCTCATGCTTGAGTAGGGTAGTCTGGAAGGAAATGAGCATTGAGCTTACCAGATCATCTGAACCAACTGGGATCTGCGGGCTAGAAGAGCTGCCCGATAGTGGAGGAAGTGTAGAGCTGCCCGGTGGAGGAGGAAATGTAGGGTTCACCAATGGAGGAGGGAGCGTGAATGTAGGAGGTGGAGGAGTGGTAGTAGTGAGTGGAGGTGAAGTGGGAGGTGCGGTGGTGACAGTGGTGGATGTAGGTCTCTTTGACTTCTTGACCAAAGGTTGTTCCGGGGAAACCTCTGGAGAAGCGGTGGATGTACGAGGCCTTTTGCTTGCAGAAGTTGGAGACGCTTGGCTATAGGCACCTGGTTGAACACCAACATACGAGGCAGACTTCATTCGCACTGATCGGACTCGCGGTGGCGAAGGAAGCTCCAGTTGTGGTTCCTCGAGAGCAACTTCCTTTGAAGCTTGCCCTTTACCCTTAACTCCCCCTTGGAGAGCAGCTCCCAACAAATCAACCCCGGCTTTTGCAGCTTTCCTCACAAGCCGATCATATTTCTCTTTGTAAGCCTCCACTGATAAAGTCGTCTTCAGGACTTTCAGACTGTTGAATTTCTGCTTCCACGCCTTAGCAGTATTGACCATCTCAACAGTTTCATCAGAATCATCATCGCTTTCATCACCATGACCATCATCATCATCACCAGGTCCAGCATCCTCTGAATCAGATTCTTCAATAAGTTCCAACTGTGCTGGCTGCTTTCTTTTACCTTTAACCCGCCCAGACACATCCTCATCTTCGACAACCTGTTTCCCTTTGCTCTTTCTTTGGCGCTTACTGGTCACACTCCCAGAAGCTACAGACTTAGAAGATCTTCGAGAGATGGTCGGCTTTGGGGGATCATCAACAACCAGATGATCATAAGCGGTGAGTGCCGGTGCCACAAAAGCAGGATCAACCAACGCACCCTGAAGTGGCAACTCATATCCCCCTCGGCAGTCAGCAAATACTCTGGGTTGGATGTGTGTAGACTCTCCCAGAGGACCAGTGTAAGCTAGTTGAGGCAGTAGGTGATCAATCATTAAAGTCACGAACCTCGGGTACTGATCGAAAGTCCGTGACTTATCCTCTAAATTCCATAACATGCTGCTCAGAATAAACCGGGAAGTGTTGAACGGATGCTTGAATACTAAGGACACCATCAGTGACTGACCCTTGCGATCCAGAACGTCATATCCGCCCTTCCACTTTGACAAACATTGGATGAGCGTGTGCATCAGAAGGCGGTATTGATCAGGCATCATAGCTTTGTAGAACTGGGCGGAATCTAGTCGTCCCGTATAGCCCATCTGCTTGAAGCATCCGAAGATCAGCTTATCAGGAAACACATCAGGAGCGTTAGCTGAGTCTTGAAACTGAAGAACCGTGCGAATCACGTCCTCAGTGATAACAACTGGAAGATCCCCAATCATGGACTCGATCGTAGGGGGATCGACCGTCGTATTAGCTCTAGCATTCTTCCAGAATGCTGATATAAGATCAAGCTTCAAACCAGGATTTGCACGTAGGGCATATGCAATTGGACTCCTATTAAGATAGTTGATGATCCCTTCATACCCGGCCCCACTTTTCTCAGCAGTCATAAGAGCCACCGCGTTGTGTCTCTTAATTGCAATCTCAGTCTTCGAAGCTTTAGGTGCCATTCTACACAAACGACAACACAACTCGCACAAAAGTTAGTACAAGCACAAAAGCTACTAAAAGATATTGTAAACAACATCCTAGAAGTGCAAGACTACTTTCGAGTGAAATTGGGTTATGCTGCAAGCGTTGAAATCAATTACGTTATGCAAATTGAATTTGCCAATAACAGATGTGAATCTGTTGACAGTTACGCGCGTAACTTGTCTAACGTAATGGATTTTTGAAAAATTTGGGCAGCATAACGACACAATTTCGCGAAAACGAACTTTTTTCTTTAACAATTTCGTGCACGTAACTCAGGAGTTACGTGCACGTAATACGCTATTTCGTGACAAAACATGTTGCTTGATACAGGAATTTCGTGCATGTAACTTCAGAAGACACAAGTTACGTGCACGTAACTTGTGAATTACGTGCACGTAATACAGAGTTACGTGCACGTAATTCCAAATACGTGCCCGTAACCGTTTTGACCCGTCGTTTTCTTTCGCTCAATAAACTCAGAATTTAGCTATGGTTTTTATCTCAAAAACATGTTAATCGCTTTATTCCGAGTTACATTGGTCTTTAAACTACACCCAATTGACATTTGTGTAGAAAAATCATTCAAAATTAGGGTTTTTAGGTTATAAACCAAAAAGATCTTTAAACTCTTGATTTTGGCCGAAAAACTAACATCAAATGTTACCATGATGCTCGAAAATCAGTTTAAGATGTTTAATAATCATCAATTTAACGTGTTACCCACTGATTATTGGTCTTTGATTATTACCCACCCAAACCGAGACAGCCATTAGCCAAACACCCCATTAAACTCGAATTTTGGTTTAGATAAACATACCGTGATGTTATAATGATGAAACCGAGAGTGAATGCAAGGAAAAATGAGTGAAATCGATGCTTGAACACAAAATCTCCGAGAGAAATAAGGGTTTTAGAAAGGAAGGGGTTTTTGAATTGTGTTTGGTAATAGTGACAAAACCCATTTATATACCCTCTCTTTAACATCAATTACGTGCACGTAATTGATGAAATACTACGTTCACGTAATTGTTAATTACGTGCGCGTCAATTTCCAGATAAGTGCGTAAGTGTTTTTCGCGCGTTTTTCACGATTTAAAACTTGTTTAATTCACGTTTTTTAACCTTTAAACTTTTATCGAATAAGAAACAAGATTTTAACCTTTCAAACTCTTTTCAAGAGACAAAACACGAATAATAACACTCAAACCTTTACCACTTTATCTCGTGATTAAAAGAGTCTTTACACTTGACGGGAAGCATTTGATCAGTCGAGCAAGTTTACGCACTCGGAGCCTTCCAATCGTCACGAACTATCAGAAACCTGTCTTTTTTCAGGAGAAACTTGATCCATAACACGTATGTAAGCTTCATATGTTTCCTCCTGTCACTGAAAATCACTCAAAAGACACGCAGAACCGTAATTTAATAAATTGAAAAAAAAGCTATAAACCTAAGAAAGTTAAATCTTTTTGTATTTTTTTATTTTTACGGGAATAGATATTAAACTAAACTTAATTTTTTTTTTTAAAAAGTTAAATATTTACAAAAATAGTGGTTCGTGTCAAGCAATTTCTAAAGTGATGAGACGGTTTAACTTGATCAGTTCTTCAAATCGCCCCTTATGAAAAGCTTTAGTCAAAAGATCGGCCTTTTGATCTTCGGTAGCGATTTGGAGCAACGTGATCAAGTTCTTATCATACGCAATCCGTATGAAATGAAAACGAATACTTATATGTTTCGTTTTCGAATGTTGCACCGGATTGCGTATGATACACACCGCTGCTGTATTGTCTATGTTAATGGGGGTGCGAGAAACAATCAAACCGTAATCACGTAGCTGATGCTGAATCCAGAGAACCTGAGAACAGCAACTTCCCGCTGCAATGTATTCAGCCTCCGCAGATGATAAGGATACCGCGGTTTGCTTCTTGCACTGCCACGAGACTAACCGTGATCCAAGGAACTGACATCCACCAGTCGTGGACTTCATGTCAGAATTGCAGCCCCCATAATCCGAATCTGAATACGCCGTCAGCTCAAAGTCTTGATCGTCATAAGGATACCAGAGACCCAGAGTTGGTTTCCCCTTAAGATAACAGAGAATCCTCTTCACGGCCTTCAGGTGACATGCCTTAGGCGCAGCTTGATAGCGCGCGCACAAAGACACGGCAAAGGTGATATCCGGACGAGACGCTGTAAGATACATGAGTGAGCCTATCATTGATCGATACAGCTTCAGATCTACAGCATCATCGTGGAGTGCCGGACCAAGTTTGTGATTGATCTCGAGAGGT
>CAJVGC010000592.1:41502617-41527875 GCA_910822075.1 Senecio squalidus | reverse complement strand
AACCTAAAACCCTTCCATCCAACTAATGGTGTTCGTAAGTTTACTTCTTCCTTCTCCTCCCCCTTCTTTTTTTTTTACTTACCATCCTTCCGTTGGGTCTGAATTATTGTTTTTGTATAATATATAGCTATATCTTTGTTGGATTATTTAAAGCTTGATACCTGGGCCGGAGTCACATTTCCCAAGGTTTCTTTGGAGGAGAATGCCCCCAGTATTTTGGAGCAAGATGTTGGGGACTTTGTCTTTCCCTCCGTTGAGGTGCGTTCCTTGATACCAGGTGTACCCGCCTTGGTGACATTTCCCCTTGCGTCCGTTTTGTCAGCGCCGTTACCAGGACAGGCGTCCCGACCTCGAGTGAGTTAAACGGAGGAGACTTTCTCTTGCTAATGGTAGGTTTTCATCCTGCGTCTTTCTTTCTATGCTCTCTCCTTATGTAGGTTTTGATGTCTTCTTGATGTATGGCAGATCCCTCTTTCCATAGCGCCGGTCTTAAGATGAATATTCCTCCTGCCCTGCGGGCCACCAGTTCCCATCCTCTATCTCTTTCCTCTTCCGATGAGTCGGATATTGAAAAGCCTATCCCCTCTTGCGACCGAGGTAAGGATATTGATGAAGGGGATAGTACACCTGGGAAACTTTTTACTGCCGAAGCTGGAGGTTCCTTTACCCCTTGCTGCCGGTGATAGGGAAGGTCCCTCTTCGTCCCGATATTTGCCTGGTTCGGGGGTTTGAAGTGCGATAGTGAGATGGGTGATCCCTATGTCTGTCAAGACATGTTGAACTACTTACGCCACTCCTGCCGAATCTATTCGTCTGGAGGAGGTTTTCTGATGAGATCCTGGTTGATAATTTCAACGTGTTATTGGCCCAGCTAGCAAGTGGCAGCTACTGAAACTCGTGGCGTTTTGTGGCCTCTCAGAATAATGTTGTGCAATTAGAGAGTTCTCTTTCCCAGAAGAAAGGTCGTCTGTCGACCCTGAAAGCTAAAGTTAAGAACTTGGAGAAGGAGAACGTGAAGCTCCGGAGACGCACCAAGGTCCAATTCCACAGGGGGTACATGGTTTAAGAAAGCAGGCAGAGTCCCTACGCAGATTAGGGATTTAGAGGATATTGTTCGTGACTTACAGGTTGTAAAAGGGCAGCCTCTGTGGGACTCGGGGATGAAGCTATAGTTCTCCGTTGCTGAGTGGGAAAGTTTTGGTTGAAAAGGTGAATGCTGTTGGAAGTTGGTGATAAGAAGACTACGGAGGGTGTGGAGTGGGCGTGTGAGGATCAAAGATTTCTGGTTGGTGACGCCTCGGAAGGGTCAGTCACATTTGAGAGTGAAAATCAAAGGCTTCTGGTTGAGAACGCCATATTAAGGGAAAAGGCTACGTGGCTAGTTAAGGATGGTATTAAGTTTTTTGTGGAAAAACTTCATCAGAGCCATGAATTCAGCGCGCCTTATGGGGAACTTGCCACTTTGTTTACTGGAACCGGATACACTCATGGAGTACGCAACGGCTTCCGTCAGGCACGTTTGAACCTCCCTCTTCAAGCCACTCCCAACTTTGACCCTGATTCTGAAGCCAAGTTGGACGAAGCCCTTGAGCGCATGCGTCACCCTTCCTTCCTTACTTGGAGGGTACTCATCAGCTATCGGTGGAGGATTTGAAAAAGCTAGAACCTGCTGCTCCGGTTGTCGAGTGACTTTCTTTTATGCTTGGTATTATATGTAGTTTTCTCTTTACAATCTGTGTGACTTTTGGACACTTATTTCCATTGCTTTGTGTACTGTGTTTTTAATGTATCAGCGCCAAGGTGCGCGTTTTTCCCCATGTTTCTGTTAGCTACTTCCTTCTTTTTTTTATTTTATTTCGTCATATACGTATATATGGTTGTTAGGCTGGGAAGCGTCCTTCCCAGAAGAGTACTTTGACTCTTTTTTTTTTTTTTTTTTTTTTTTTTTGTATCTTCACTAGGATATGCATTCAGACTAGTGGATGTGAAAATTTCCGTCTCTATTCGAGAGTCGGTATATGTTTTATATAATACGAAAAATTACAATCGTCATATCATAATAAATGAAGTTACCTTTTACAATACTAGACACAACGTTTTCTTAACAGGCCCCTATGTCCTGCCCGGGGGGTGACCTATCGGCATAGAGAGACCGCACGCTGCCCTCTGGTCTCTGGGAGATTAGAGGTGAGGGGGGAAGCGTTGGTACCTCGGCGATGAAGTCTGCCAGTATTCGTCCCTTCATGGTCTGTCTGGGCCTATATTCAATTGAGTAGGTCTTTAACTCTTTGGCCCATTTCGCCAACCTTCCTGATCTTTCTGGTGTTGCCAGTATATCTTTGATGGGTTGTCCCGTCCTGACCACGACTGGGTATGTTTGAAAGTATCGGGGCAAACGTCTAGCCGTGTGTGAGTGCCAACGCGAGTTTTTCCAAGGGCATATTTTAATTCGATGCTCTTAAAGCTCTGCTTACAAAATACACGGGCGTCTCCCTTCCTTTTTCTTGTCATTAGAACTGTACTTACCGTATTATTGGAAACCGTTAGGTACACAAACAATTCCCTTCCTTTAGTCGGGGCTACAAGGGTCGGTAGTTGGTTTAAGTGTAGTTTTAACTCTTGGAAAGCATCTTCCGCTTCGGCTGTCCAGGCGAAGTCCGCCGTATCGATGCCCTTCTTCAGCGTTTTACAAAATGGAAGTGATCGTTCGGCCAATCTTGAGAGGTATCGGCCTATCCCTGCCAATCCTTCATTGAGGCTCTGAACTTCTCCCCACGTTTCCGGGGACCTCATCTCTGTAATGGCTTTTACCTTGCCTGGGCAGGCCTTGACCCCCTTTTCGGTTATTATGTGTCCTGAAAACCTCCCTTCTGTTACGCCGAATGTACATTTTCTCGGATTTAATTTCATGTTAATGCTCCTCAACTTCCGGAAGGTTTCACCAATGTCATAGATCATCTCTTCCTCTCTATGACTCTTGATGACGAGATCATTCTCGTAAGCTTCCAGATTGCGTCCCATTTGCGTTTCGAAGGCTCTATCGATCAATCTTTGGTAGGTGGCCCCAGCATTTTTCAATCCGAAAGGCATTCTTCTGTAACAGAAAATGCCAAAGTCTGTGTGGAATGCCGTTTTGTCTTCATCTTTGTATCTGATAACAACCTTGGTAGGCGTCCAAGAAGCACTTATATCTGTAGTCTATCAAGGAATCAATCTTTCGGTCTATCTCCGGTAGTGGGTAGTTGTCTTTTGGGCAAGCCCTGTTGATGTTCTGAAAATCTACACATATGGTTTCGGCGTGGTCACTGTTTCCGACGAGGACTGGATTAGTCACCCAAGTCTGATATCTTGCTTCTCGCAGAAAATTCCCGCTTTCATAGCTGGCACACCTCCTCCTTGATGACAAGACTACGCTCTGGAGCCATTCCTTTTCTTTTCTGCCTGATTGGCTCCGCGCTGGGGTAGGTCTGCAACCGGTGTTCGGCCATATGCCTGGGTATTCCTGTCATATCTGATGGTGTCCATGCAACACATCCGTTGTTGCTGCCTGAGCAATGTGAGACAGGTTTTCTTTACAGGTTGGATAAGTGTGACCCTATGGCGATGGCTTGTTCCGGGAATTTGGGATGATGACGAGTTTTTCCTAGGGTTTATTCCTTTGGGGCTATCGGTCTTTTCTGCTGAGGTATACCACTTTTCCCTTTGTCCCCTGGTGCGCACCGTGGCGATACCATGGGGGGTAGGAACTTCATCAATCCATGAAAGGGGGATGGTACCGCTCCCAACTGGCATAGTCCAGGCCTTCCCAGAATGATATCGAACGGGGCTGGTGTTTGAACCACTGCAAAATTCATCCATTCCGTCCTCATGCACGGATATTCCCCTAGTGTCAGAGGGAGGGTTATCTCCCCTAACGGCCACATCATTTCGTTATCGAATCCCTGAAGAGCGATATTGGCTCCTTAAGCGTGCTTGAACGGATTTCCGGAACGTCCGAAAGAAGTGTTCATAAATGACTTCTGTAGAACTTCCGGTGTCTACATATACCTTTGGGACGATGGCATTTCCTATCCGTCCTTCCACTATAATGGGTCTAAGGTGGGACGACATTCACTTCTGGGGGAAAAGTATTTCTTGATTCATCCATGCTGGATCAGACTCCTTTCTTTTTAGGGGAGTGGACCCATCTTATCATGTTAACCGTCCGGTTCCTAGTTCCCTGAGGGCCGTCGTCTTTTCCCCTTCGGCTGCTTTTGTTACCTTGTGTCACTCCTTCTTTATATCCTTGATAAGATGTGCCAGTTCTCCAGATTTGACCGCCTCCTCGATCTTTCGCTTTAAGTGGTAACAGTCGTTAGTGTTATGCCCATGGTCTAGATGGAACTCGCAAAATTTATCCGACTGTTTTCTTTCCGAGTTTTCTAACATCGGATGAGGGGCGGGGAAGTTTTCCCTACTTCTTGTGAGAGGATCTCACAGGGGTCTTTGTGAGTGCTGTATACACTTCCTTTCGCCGATAATCTGGTCGTTGTTTGTATAGGGATTAGGGTATGGACTCCGATTGCGCTGTTCTGACTGTTTCCCCTCGTTCGTTGTGGTCCCGGTCCCCTGTCCGAGTATGGCTTCCATTTCCCCTTCGGTCTTCCCTGTTATTCTTACTAGAACTGGCCTCTCTGCTAAGGTTAGCCGCTTCTTTTCCCCTGATGAAATCTCTTACTCGCGTCATCATCTCGTCTACGGTGTCAGGAATCTTATTATTCAAAGCTTCTATGAGTTGTGTGTTTTTATGGCATGCATGAAAGCCGGACAGACTCGCATGTCTTCCGTAGCACCCTTTATCTCTAAGCTTTCCTTATTGAAACGTTCTATGAGGTTCTGAGGCTCTCGTGTTCCTTTCTGTTTAATGTTGATGCATCTCCACCCGCCCTTCTTTCGCATCTGCGTAGTTGCATGAAGTTGCTTTTAAACTTGTGTGTAGGTCTTCGAAACTGTCCACGGACTCTGTGGGAGGCTGTCGTACCAGAGTCGGGCCGATCCTAAAAGAGTTGGTACGAACATGTGGCACCAAACTGGCATCGACCACTGTTCCACTTCGGCGGCCCCGGAGAAAATGCTAAGATGATCATCTGGGTCCTGCGACC
Source organism: Senecio squalidus (assembly GCA_910822075.1). Classification (NCBI taxonomy): domain Eukaryota; kingdom Viridiplantae; phylum Streptophyta; class Magnoliopsida; order Asterales; family Asteraceae; genus Senecio; species Senecio squalidus. The sequence continues at coordinate 41,522,734 of CAJVGC010000592.1, read as the reverse complement.
CGTAACGTTTGTTGGCATCTTATCCTAGGGGAAACTGAAGTTTGCTATACGTTTGGTGAACTTAGTGTCCTTCGATCTTTGGTACGGTTTAGATAAGTCATCCATTTCAGGAATCAGTTGTCGGAAAGTCTGGGAGGGTTGCACGTAAAAGGTGGGTCTCCCGCATTGGACGTTGGCCCATATAGCTGTTGACTGAACTGGGGAGGCCGTACGGACTGATACGGAGGGGGTTGTACCGGTTGATACTGGGGAGGTTGCACAGGCTGATACTGAGGAAATTGTGTCTGCGGATGTGACATACCGAAATTAAACGTTCCTGCCTCAGGCCGGTGAACTCCATTTAGGTGTTGGGCGTTAAGGAGGCTAGCAAACGTTCCCTCCTGCCTGATGTTGGGCGCTATGGGCGTTGGTTCTCTATCAGACATCCTCCTGGCCTCAACGTCCGACCCTGATTCGAGTGGGTATCTGGGGTGGAGCTTTCCTCCTGCTCCATCTCCTCGGCCTCTCCGTAAGAGAGTTCAACGGGGCTTCCTCTCCTGCGTTCTTTCTGAGCATGCTTGTTCATCATGGCCTTTAGGTTGTCATAGTTTTTACTCACAAACTCCGGTGTGATTGGGCTTACTTGTTCGTTTGCTCCTGGGGTGAATGTCGGGGGTGGCCCTGTGTCTTCAGCAGATTCTTGTGTAACAGATTGGGCTATTCCTTCCTCAGGCTGATCTATGGGTACTTTCTCCATGCCTTTCTAGAATCTGTCGCTGATTAACAACAAGGTCCCACGGATGGCGCCAATGTTAAAGTAATTTTTAGATAAGCTAGAACCTTCGTCCGATTCCAGACGAAGGGGTGATAATATGAGATAATAGGTGTTGTATTAAATGATTTCACAAGAGCATTCAATGACATACAATGATTAGAAATTGAATGCGAAGAATGTTTACAATTGCTAGAATCTACACTTTTGAGTAAATATGTTATCAGATCTGACCTAAATGATTAATTTCTTAGTCTCGCCTTTATATAGTCGGCCTTCGGTCATTACCCTCCGGGTAATCCGTAAGGACTGGTCCATCTTGCCAGTCTTTTCATTTGTGTCAGCGACGTGGCCACCTTTTCTCCACTCCACTAAATGACTGTGACAGTCATTTAATGAAGAAGCGCGTGGGCGGCGTTTTGTCTCCCACGCTCCTCTTCATTAAATGCTACCATCATTCTGTCTTGTCCATAATTAATGTTTGCACTCTCTTCGATGTTCCTACTTCAGCATGCCTTCGTCCATCTGTTCCTCCTGTGACGATGCCTTAGGCTTTATTGATACATGGCCGGACGAAGACCCCGTAAGTGGACGACAAGTGCCCTATCTCAACATCGAGTTTTGATTATATGAAGAGTCTCGACCCTATCAATGAGTACTACACTAACTAGCGGATCGTCCAAGCTAATAGTTGTACAATATTTGGACGAGTGTAAGTTGTAATTTCCATTAACCTTTAGATTTTGAATGATCTATATGTGTTTTTACTAATCTAATTTTCTAAAAGATCATATTGTTTTTAAAGAGTTAATGACATAAATCATCTATATGTCAAACTACGAGTTTTGTTTATAAGTTGATAATATTTACATTATTGGTCCAATTCCGTGAAAGTTACTATTTCTAATGCTGGTCTATTTTTTATGAAAATTAATTATATATTTTCTCCCTATTTCCAACGTAAAGAACCGGTCCTCAAAAATTAGGAACGAAAACATAATTGGATATGTACATGTATTATTTTTGAAGACTCAAATAAAAATACACGTTTTAGGCATTTCGGTAGGTTCTAGATGACCATATATTTGTGGCAGCGGCTCATATCAATATCATTAAATGTGGAAATCTACAAAACAAAGTCACGATTCTAAAAATAAATGAGTACAAGAAAAGATTTTTTTGTTGGCTCTATTCAAAGAGTACAAACTTTTACTCAAATTTACTTGTTGTTACTAGACTATCTCCGTGACTATTTACAACCCTTTCTCTAGTCATTAAAAATGTTTATTTGATGTTCAAACCTGAAACTTCTATGAGGATATTAGGACGTAGTAACATCCAACACATTTGGTGATGTTTTCTTATTCTTAAAATGTGTAAGCGTGTAAAGTTTATTTATTATATATTTGAATTTTATTTTTCATCTTCTTTATGTTAGGGTTTAAGCATATATACGCACTCTAACTCATATTTACGTGTATTTACTTGAGTATATATACGGACTTATAAATATGGAGATTAGAGAGTTATATCAAGTAAAAACTTATTGTTTCAAAGTATGGTTAGAGTTAAATGTTTGAATTCCATAATCGATGTTATTATTAAAAACTACCAATAAAGTGAGGACAAAAATTTGACATGAAGTTTAGTTTTTGAAAAAGGTTTTGGGTTTGCTTTCTTCCCTTATGACATCTCTCTCTCAAGTGTGTACCAACAAATGTACAAATTACATGTAAATGGAATTAAAAGACATAAAGGAATTTTTGAGGGAGAGATCTAATTTTAGCTAGTTTTGAGTCTTTTGACCATCTTTAACAAAATTCATTTGTACACCTAAAAAGACATGAACTAATAATCACAATTTACTTCATTAAATATGTTGTTTCTACCACATGAGTTAATGGTCAATCGTGTAAAAACATTGATAACCGATAATTCTGATTGGCTCACATGTCTCGCCATTAAAACAATGTTGAAGATAAGGTTGAAAATGTTGAATTTTGCTCAAGATCGACTAAATGATCTGCTCATAACAATGTCTACCCATATTAAGAAACATGACCAACTGACCATATCCGTAAAATACTTCTCTCTGGATCTAACAAGACGACAAGGCGTGAAACTCGAGGTGGACAGTCAATACATAAATGTTCTAGGAAGGTTACAAATATATCAATCTTTGTAATTATTATTCCTACGAATTCGTAGGAGTTTGTTAGAATTAAGGTTATAAAACCTTGATGAATTCATAGAGAAAAATACATGAGTGAATGCATAGAAAATGCATGGCGATGTAAACCTATAAAAACTAGGTAATGCCCCAAGGTCAAGATGCCCTTAATCCCGATATCGTTGTAAATATCTGTTATATTTCTGATCAAAAAATAATTGGGGAGTTGGTGGAAAACTATTTGTGTTCTTGATTATTCATTCTTATTAATATTCATATACATAAATTGTTATTCACAAAACCTTGTAATATCAAAATGTTGATCCGCTGCAACTTCTTTGATAGATCTAGATCTACACGTTTGTTTAAACACAAACCTGGCTCGACAGATCCTAACATTACATACTAACATCAAATTGTTAAATATCTATGATAAAATCACATTCGTTGAGCATTTCTATGGTTGTGAGTTGAATTAATGATGATATGACACAAATCAAACTCTAAAAGATAATGAGGATTTTATTGATCCTGAAATAGTAGATTTGATTGACATCAAAGCAATTCAGCTTATTGGTCATACATGAGATGTTATTAAATTTAAGATGTTATTATTTTGACATATGGATCATATTCGGAAATTTAGTTAGATCATTATATTAGTCGATCAACAATTGGCTATGTATAATGAAGTGACGACATTTGTTGTGTCAACTCAAAAGGCTCAAGTAATGAGATAATCAATGGGAGAAATATGTGTTGTCTCTTTTTCTCTTGTCTATGGTTTTGTCTCATTGGGTTTTCCTATGAAGGTTTTTAATGAAGCACCCGGACGTATTGAAAATTTATGTATTCTTTTTCCTCACTAGATTTTTGTCCCACTGAGTTTTATCTAGTAAGGTTTTAACGAGACGTAATCTTTTACATGTACATCTAAAGGGGAGTATTATGAATAACTATGGTATTTTATTAAAAAATTTGTTTTTTGAAGAATACTTCATATTGTATATATAAATATACTTATATATAAGATAAATAATATATAATTCTCTCTTCTTCTTTGTCCTATATTTTTTATTCTTTATTTGTTTCACAACATTAACATATTTATCACTTGATAATTGCTACTTTAAAAGAACTTGATAAATCATATGTAAATATTAAAAATAAAATATATGTTTTTAAAACACTTATCCCTAAATATAAATCAGATTTTGTTTTCTTCAAAATTACCTAAATAATTTGATAAGGTAGCTACTTTGTAGAATAAAAGGAGTAGAGGTCACATAATGGTACTTTAATTAGCAATAATTGCTCTGAAAAAAAAAGATTTAATTTATGTCAATTCATAATCTTTATTACAATCTGTCTCTTGCCACATGTTTTTTGATATCCGATTTTTAGTTACTTGATTTAAGATTATAAGTTTGTCATCATATAATTTTGGAAAAGTTATTATTATATATTCGTTTGATCAATGTGAAACAACTTTTTATATAAGACTATATTAATAATTATAATTATAATTTTACTTGAAAAGTTTAAATCTTATGTTTATATATGGTAAAGAATTTATGTTTCTAGTTTTGTTTAGATAATAATTATGGTTTTCTAAATGTATAAATACACGCGAAAGTATATTGTTTTTATTAATCGTTAGAAAAATAAAATAGAAGCCGAAAACTACAATTTTAACCCATTTAGAACACTTCAGTTGAAAATATATATCAACTAAAACAGTAAAACCTTATGTAATTCCGAGATAGTCAGTGGCGAAGATAAGCGAGATGAATGGTTTTAGCTCCCCTAAAGTACATAGCTATGGTATCAAACTCCGACGTGAATTATATGTTCCCTCATGAACCAAAGGGGGTTTGTTTTGGTATCACGAAATAAACACATAATCATTCTACGGAATGCTATATTGATCGTTGTTGTCTTACTTATCATGTTCTTTGAAATCGATTTTGATTTTCACACCAAAGGTGAATCGATAGATTGTCCCACATCTTTTACTTAGCGAGTAATGGAATTTTGAATAAGAACGAGATGATACATTTTTAGACCCTTTGTCACTCATATCTCGTACTCTTTACCCTAAGCCTCTCATACACTTTATGCTCTTTACTTTGACGATCAACCATCTAGCAACTTATTACCTATACGAAAACATAATTGGTCATAAAAAAATCATATAACTTTCACCACAAACTTGTTAGAGCACTTGGAGTGATGTTTGTTGTCGAGTTACACCAATATACACAACTCCCCTCTCAACGGTTGGTGGGGAGTTCTCAGCTTCTCGTAATTGCAATAACGCAAGTTCTCAAAATTAATTAATTTATTTTAAACATTCCAATGGTAAAGTTGTGGATGATTAATAGACTACACGGGAACAATTTTCTAAATTATGATAATTATCATTACGAGTGACTAATTTATGATAATGAAATGCTAACGTAGACGAAATTGTGAAAGTCATGACTTACAAAAAATCAATTTGTATTGACGAAAAAGGTAAACCCAAGATCTAGATTAAGAAAGTTGTAATTGGTCATAAACATGGTACCCAACTTCCAATGTAAATCTTTGATTATATGCTCTTGTCTCACACTTTTGTGTTTTTGTTTTTTAAAACCAAAATAATCTTTTTAAAAGAAGAGACCAACTAAGCCAGGTAACCATGTGAGAAGACTGCTTTAATCTTATTACACAAAAATGAAATTTGTACCATCTAACTATCTCCGTACAACTTATATTTGAATTTCAATGTTTTTTACATGCATTATGCTACTACATATTAACATTTGAATAGCGCTTTTAAACTTTATAAAATAAGGTTATATTTGCTTTCTTTATATGATTTGTGGGTCAGGTATACCTGTGACAGATAGTGCATACCCATCACCAGCTCGCAAACCCTTGGAGGGTGTATTTTTTTTTACTAATAACCTAATCCGTGGATAGAAATTTACAGGTTTACCTTTCCATGACGGATGGGTTCCGCAAATCACATGTTTTTTTCTTACCGAATCTCATCCTTACAAGAATCGGTGCACAAGCATTCTTAATGAAGATTTATATACAAAGAAAGTACATTAAGATTAACTAGCGGAATTTGAGTCAACCGATACTTCTTGTGGTTTTTGTATTTTTAATCAAAAATTTTTAGGAAGAATATGGATTGATAGTAAAGGTGTTTGAATGCAATGAAATAGGAATAGTAAAGATCAATGACTTGTTACAAAAACTGTCTTTGGTTGTGTAAGCTTTTTAGCTTTAAAGATGAAGAATCAAAGCTTTATGCTATACTTGTGATGGATGCCTAAAGGACCATAGGATAGGCTACTATACAATAATAATAAGCCCATTTTGTATATGGTACCTTAACCTAACATCAAGCTATGCTATCTAAAATATTCCCTTTAAAAGTTTCAATTTTACCTCCCTACTATTGAATATGTCATGTACATACTAACAATTAAAGCATACCACTTTCAAAACTCATTCTTTTTTTCTTTTTTATTTCTTTGTTTCTGGCATAGACGATTTATGCAAAAAGTTTAGACTTGTTAATTATATACACAATCCATGTCAAAAATGATATTCATACATCAGATGAATGATAAATGTTGTTTTAACATTTTAGAGATGATTTATGTAATTGGGGACATTCATGTACATCATTGTACATCAATGTTTCACAGTTCACTTATATTCGGTTTCAAATCACTATTTATATAGGTAAAAAATGACAATATGATGCCATTGACTAATGTTTTTCAGTATATTAAAAATCAAATCTAAACCGTTTATGAAAACAATAGCGAATTAAAGGACTTCCAAAAGCTTTCTTACATTTCACACTAAGTTTGAGCTTTCGTTCCCTTTAACCAAGTGTTTCATTATACGAAGACTTCTACTTTTTCAAATTGCATCACTTGTACAGTAATATCAGTTACTAAAAAAACGAAAACAAAGTTGCAATGTTGTATTATCTCCAGTGCCTCAAGAACGAACTCCTCCTACTGTTTTTTCCTGGAAAGCATAACTTTCGCAAGTGAACGGTATGATATGCTTACGCACTTACGCACTTAATAACAAGTATGCAGTACAGTACAGATCAATGGTTTATTGTTCCATCGCCTAGCATATATAAATGTATTTTAAAGAGTAACTTTAGGTGATAAACGGTATGTGTAACTATAAGTCATAAGTAGTAATAGTTTACTCACCTACTATCCGTTAAGGTAAGACTACGAGGAAGTTGATGCAGCCCCATAACGGCTCCTTAGTGCACCAATGGCTTCTTCCACATATTGCTTCATTTCAGGTAAGGATGTTTTGCACACTGCATTGTTTTTATTATGCGCAACGAGCTTAATTAAGTTAGGGAGCGTTTGGGTGTGTGTGTTAAAAATGTTAAATAAACGAGCTGTAAAAGATAGCGGTTGGATGTGCTTCTTGTGACAAATTCCAATCAGTCAGCTGATATATAAAATGATCAGAAACGAAATATAAAGATGTATATTATTGCCATTTTAAGTAGCAATAACCAGATAATCGGTCAAAAACGCACATCCAAACACCCCCTATATAAAAAAAAAAGCTTGATTGTTTTGAAACAAACAAGCTTCTTACTTCAAATCGTAACAGATGTAGAACTTCAGAATAAAAATGCAAGTTAAGCCATAGAAACATACAGCGGGTAGCCCGGGATTGTGCTTCTGCTATAAGATCCGTATATGATACCTGAAATAAACAGTCGCATGAGATATATAAAGTAAAATAGAGAGTTTGACAAGTTATTATTTGCAAACTGCAAAACCTTCCTCTATTGCGTCATGAGTTTGACTCATGTGTTCAATCATTTTCTTGAAATCCTTTGTAACTTCTTCCATTGTTTGTTCACATGCTTGGTTTTGAGCCTTCACAAATAGCAACACGGAAGATAGAAATTTAGAGAAACAGTTAACATGTGACGGAAGCAATTTAGAAACTTCATGAATGATATTAAAATTTTACTCATAATTTGTAATTTCACCTGCAGTAAGTTCCCTAAACCCGCTTAGTATCTTAATCAATATAATACTACTACATGATTCACATATACTGATAAACGAATACTGCATTTTGGGCCACCAGAGTTCAAAGTTCAGTTACTAGAATACTAGACGGGAGATATCACAAATAGATGATAGTTCATAACTTAAATTGGCACAATATGGTGAAATCAAAGACTTGGGATTCATAACGAATCATATGTTTCTAGCTATTACCTGCAATGCATCAAATCCTGTAATTCACTTTCTACTAAGTGATTATCAGACCATAATGATAAAACACGTCAAGTATATCGGTTATTTGTATAGCCTCTTTTAAATGAATATCAACAGTTTTATAAACAAACGACAATCTGTAAATCCAAAATTAAGCCTATAGTCCTACATGTCTACACCAATCAGAAGAAAACAATCGACGCAAATCTCTCTACGGTATACACAACATGCAGTTAAGACACAATCTCTAGTTAAATATCTAATGCATATACTGTATCAAATTACTCAAAATAGTACAAATTACACTTTTCCGTTTAAATATCAAATAAAAAAAACAAGGTTCTGCTGCTGTTCTTCAAATATGATATCACATAAGAAATGTGATCCATCAATTCATTCTGGACTTATGAACACACAAATACGTTAGAAACAGAATTCAAAGTCGTATAAGGATGACTGGAGCACTTTTCTAGACCTAATTTAACATCAATAAGCCTATAATCAATTATTCTACAGCTAAAATCATAAGAGTAAAATATATAGAACCGGAACCTAACAAATTTTCGATTAATCAACTCGAGATAGTTACGCACCTTATATCGTTTCTGTAGACGAGAGTAAGAAACATCCATATCCTTAAATAGATCAGAATACGAGCAATCGATCTGACGTTTAATCGAATCAATATGCATCGATTTCATTTCCTTCAGATCCGAGATCCTGTTAAGTGTTTTACTCGGTGAATACTTTACGGTAGGCGGATCTGCAACAGGTTTTTTGCCGCTACTGTTGTTGCGTTTGCGGTCCTCGTTTAGAGACGATGAGGAATTTGCAGGTGTTGTGAAATTGAATTTGAAAATCATCGGAGATTCGATCGGGGTTGTTATCGGAGACGGCGGAGTGATTAGACGCTCCGCTGTCGATGATTTTTTGGTTGATCTCCTCTTCATCTTCTCCTTTCAGATGAAGATGAAAATTGGGGAAATGTGTTCAAAATTTAGGATTTATATATTGGCGGGAAAATTCAATTGAAAATATCATTTTTATGTTTAATGTAAACCAATATCTTTTTATTCAAATTGGGTTGTCCGAATAGAACGAGTATTTGATTCAGATGTATTTTACCTAATCAAATATCAATGTTTTTTAACCATTTCTCCGATCAAAATTTTTGCTTAGGTCATCTTTAATGTTAGCACCAAAACAATAAAATTGTGTAAAATTTGGTATAAACCTTCTCCAATAAAGACACCAAAATGGTGGAAAAATTTGGTGACACACTATTTCTTGCACATTTTATACCAAATTTGGTGTTATAATATTCACCACACTAAATATATATAAATCTCATATTTAATATATATCTTATATAAATATTAATTATTAAATAAAAAAAAATTTATTGATAATTTAATCTCATTTAGACGCTTAAAATGAGACGGATCATAAGTATGTTTTAATTTTCTTTTATTATTATTATCATTTATATTTGTTATTAATAAGTTTGTAGAAAAAGAATTCTATATAAAAGTAAAATTGATAGTTTGGTGTATTTTAGTGAGAAAATTAACATCTTTTAGTTAGAAATATATATATATATATATATATATATATATATATATATATATATATATATATATATATATATATATATATATATATATATATATATATATATATATATTAATAGTTTTGGTGTTAAAATTTGATGCATACATTGGAGTTAAATTCATATTTGGTGTAAAAATATTCCATTTCACATTAAAATGTTGCAAACATTTGAGGTCAGCATCGAAGATCCTCTTAGAAGGTTTGAACTCAAATATATGAAATTTTGACTACATTTTTGTTATTTTATAATATCATATCAAATTCCGTTGTTATTTCAAGTTATTAGAGTTCGACTCTTACTCCAAGCAAGTTTCACTTTACGTTAAACATAGTTCAAGTTTAAGGTAACATTGTTGAGTCGAGATTGATCATGGCTTTGTATTTATCAATCTTGAAATCAAAACTTAAGTTACATTTTAGGTGGTAATTTTTTTTACAGTTACGAGACTTAAGTTATATGTGGTCGGAAGAATTATTGTATTTGTAAGTTTGTCTTTGTCGAATAACATATAATGTTAAAAAAATAAATATATGTTACTATAAGTAATAGTAAAAGTGTCTCTATCAGTTTAGCAACATGCCATAAAAACATATCACTCTTTAGACGTAAACCGTATTTTCTTTTTATCTTCTTTCTTTTATTTTATTGATCTTTTATGATATAATCAAACCAAAAATAACACATTAAGGGTAAAGTGTAATTTAAGTAATTAAGATAAGCGTGTAGGAATGAAAATAGCTTTTATAATTACATTGATTTTCTTTAACTTACAACCTTATCTAACTTAATTAAATCGTTAGATTCATTCACGTCCTTTTGGCCGTTTTCATCAATAAGTATATAGTATATAGTACATAGATTCAAATTCATTGAAAGCGAGTTGAAGTTTACCAAATTGAGCATAAACCTCACTTAGACATATTCATGAGTGAAATATATTTCAAACCGCGAATGCAGAAGATAAAATAGTTGTTAAACATAAATTAGGTTGAATTTACCCATTAAATTTTGTTACTAGTTTAATTATTTTCACATTTACTTATTTCTTAAACAATTGATACATTTTCGTATATTGATAACCATCAGAAAAATAGTTTAGTGATAAAGTATCGTGATGTATTTATACAAGTCTCAGATTCGAACATATGTGCGTGATCAACATCTCAGGGTGAACATGAAAACCTTTTAGAAACAATCATGATGATACTCCAATTATGTTTCCTATATCTAAATTAAAAACTTGTTATCCCTAAATTTCACTCTTAAAGCGCTCGCATGTGTTATGGTCACGTCAGCATAACTCAACGCATAACATAACAAAAAAAGTACCTCACAACCATAACACGAAACTCTGGACCCACCTATTTATATTAAACTTAAAAAAAATAAAATAATAATTTCCATAACACGTGTTACATACGTAACGCGGTGGCCATAACATCGGCCATAACACGGTCTGATAAGCCATAACTCAAGTTATGGGGCCATAACACCGGTGATAACGCACCGCTGGATGTGCTCTTATGTATGTTGGTTTTGGGACTTGGTTAGATGGTTCCCTACTTTACGTTTATGGTATTTTGGTATTTTTTCAAAAGTTTTATTTATATATTCATAAAAGAAGTTTTGACTCTAGTCAATAAGTAATGTGTTTTCCTAATTGATATTTAAAAATGTTGTAATATTTAAATATAATGGAAAACGTGATTACTTCATCATATTGTTTCTTTTTACTAAATATGAAAACAACTCATATATTGATTTTTGAAGCCTTTGTCTCTATCTAAATATACTATCTATGTGGTTATTTCTAAAACCATTTATTTGCAAGTATCTTATCAAATTTGTTACTTAAACGCAAAATTGTAATGTTAAACTAAGGAAAGCTTTATGGTGTATTGATCAAATTGACTCAAAGACGAAAAATGTTTGACGTACAAAATGATACTTGCAACCTTTTATAGTCGTAGTACGTGTTCTATTGTCTCTCGTTGTCCTTGGATAACCATTTTGATTGTACATGTTATAAACTACCAGATCGCGCATGGAGTACCAAGTCGTTGTACTTGTTCTATTATAACAAAAACAATGCTAAAACGATAAAGATTTTTATTACCATTTTGAATTGTTTGTTTGTAAGAATACAAATCCCCTTTTTCTAGGGATTATTACCTGATCATAGTTATCTTATTGTTGAACGTTACACTTTTAACCACAATTGTTGAAAGTTAAAGTTTTAATTTGATTAGTGATAAATATAATTCTCGAGGCTATGTTTAATTAGTTCGAACATATATTATAAATTATGCTTTTCAAAATGTGGAGGGTGGTTAACTTAAATTTCAGGGACGGTTTTTATGTATATAATATATATTTATGCTAGTAGTAATATATTAAACATAGCATCGTCTATCGAAGAATATATTTTACAAAATCCAACTCAATTGGACTAAAGCTGCAAAACGATAAAGCTGGATCGCATAAACTGCAAATTAAACAATATTAAAGGACTATTATTGTAATAAACCATATATATAAATGTCCACACTCGTATCATAAGAAACACCCACACTCAAGAACAAAACCATACAATACACCATATATTACGATGAGGGTGGACAGTGGATACAACAAGGTCACCGCCGGCGATCAAGAAAAGTCTCCTTCGTCACCATCATCTGAATTCAGTAACCGACACCGTCACCACTTGTTGAAAGAAATTCCTAAGATGGTGATCATCTTTGCAACGGTAGCGCTTTCATGTTTAGTTCTTTATCATCATTATTCCATCTCCTCGCCATTTTCGGTTGACTACAACCCTTTCATCACAACTAAACACCTCGCGAATTCAGTAAGCATACGATTCTTTTAACTCTTCCTCGTTATTTTGTTTTTCAATCTCTTGACAAATACGATACCTTACTTTTTTTCTATAGATATATAATCGTATAATCATAATCATATGCAAGTAAATGGTATATCTCGAATTGAAAAAGACTCAATTCGAGGCATATCATTTTTATTCATATGTAGACTCAAAGACGGAATTAATTATGTAATTTTAAGTATATGATAAAGAAATGAAAATTTATTCATAAAATCTTTCTATCTAATAAAAGGGGGTTTTCGATTGCATCATATGGCTGACTTGACATTCTATTAGGCTATCCAACTAGGAAAGAGAACAACATTGATGATGTCATAATCCACTTTCTAAATCAGATTTTTTTTATTTGTACTTTCATTGATTTACTAAATTAGATTTAATACTTTTATAGATTCACTAAAATCAGATTTAACTAATAAAGATAGTGTGTATCTATGAGAAACCTAACACCGTTTTCTTTTCACGCTACCTTTTTGGGCAAATGATAAGTCATTTTGAATCAAGACTCAATTGCATGGATTTATTTGTTCAAAATGATTCGTGGGTTCCTCCTTGATATGTTTTCTACTTTGCTCGAGTAATTGAGCTTTTCGATTCAACTTAAAAGCATAAATGGATTTATTTGTTCTCAACTTGGATTTATAGATGATTAATTTTTTGTACATGAAGTACTAACAATTTTAGTATGAGCTAAGCCGCTTGCTGAAATTTATGTATAGCCGATACTTTATAAGCTTGTGTTGTTAAATCTATGGAGGACTTTATTTTAGCTCATCGTATCTTTAAGCTAATGTACATAAAGTTAAGATGTATGTTTGCTATCTTATTACTAACCTTTGAAAACCCCATAAAAAAGCTCTTATCAAGATTAATATTTTAGGTTTATATTCTTTATTAAAACATATCAAACGGTATAGTTTACATGATTCTTTCTTCAACGATTTTAAAATAATTTTCTTATACAATACCGTGTATCACACGGGTATTAAGCTAGTACACACTATATGAAGAACATTATATATTTTATTATTGGTGGAATGATCTAAAAAAAATAATATAATTTATAAAATCTTGAAGAATCTTATTAAATGTGGTAAATATTGTTTAGCACATAAAATAACAATTAAGTAAATAATTACACTATAAGTCCAGCTAAGATTGTCAAAGTAGTTTATGCATTTTGGTATATCTAATAAATTTCTAAAAATGTGTTTTTTCTAATAAAATTAGCAATTGGAAATAATAGTAATGTTAACTATTATTAATATTACTTTTTCTTTTTCTTTTTTGTATCATTTACCTGTTATAGAAGAGTTTTCGCTAACGGCGACCACTATTGATAATACACGTTGTTACATGCATTAAGCAAAACAAAATTCGAAATTTACAAAATATAATTTTATACAACTTTTTGATATATGTATTGTCCTAAGCAAAATTCTTTATGGAATGTAGACAATACAAATTGTAACTTTTCTTTATCCACAAAATTAATCAAGTATGCCATGACTATATTACTTTTTTTAAGATAAGAATATAAACCAAAACAAAAAAGTATAATATATATTAGGTGATGTGAGAAGTAATTAATTCTTAGATAAATATTAATTATTATTTTTTGTCTTTTTAAACATATAAACATTTGTTAAACATATTTTGTGTATTTTTTACCCTTGGATTTTTCTTACAAAATACATAAATAGTAGACTTACTAATAAATTATAAAGACAAATTTTCAAATGAACACGAACTCATTCACAAAAAGATTATGAACGAGTTCGGAGAAAGGAAAAAAGAAAAAACCAATAGTTGACTTCATTCCCATGGTTGAGGTGTTGTATCTTGCTATGAGTAATAAAGAAATAAAGCGTGGAGTACGAATATAATTATTAAATTTAATTATTGTTTTTAACAACTTGTAGAATTATAATAAGTTTTCACATGTTACTTGCTCCACTTCTTTATGTATATTGTTTAATTATATTTTGTCATTTAAGAAAAATAATAATACAAAAATACTAATTGAAGTGTACTAATCTTAAGAGCATTGAGACATCATGTTGATCTGAAAGAACATAAAATTAAAATTAAAATTAAATTATTAAACATTTTAAAAATAACCAAAACAACATTAAGGATGTACAGATATGCAATTTGGTCAATCCTAATCAATAATTATAGATATAATAGTTAGTTTATTTTATAAGTAATATTAAACTATTGTATAAGACATCATGGGCCATATGCGTGGAATATTATCATATCGTATATAATGTATAATATACCTATCATATTCAATTTAAATATTTTATCAATATTTATTTGTTTACTTTTTTTCCTTTTTTTTGGATAAATAAACTCGTTTTGAATCGATAAATACGTTCAACACACTTAAGGATAATTGACATTCACCTCATATTTGCCCTATAACTTTAGGCTGCTGCGTCCAATTTCTAATCGAAAATTTGCACTAAAATACAAAGGAATTATATTGAAATTAATAAACAAAAGTCGAAAACAACTTAAATATCACAGTTTGTGTATGTTTAAAGAAGTATTTATGTAGTTACTATAATATACATAATGATGACAAAACATGATGTGCATGATTATAGTTGGAAAATATATGCTTGTTTTGTGTATGTTACAAAGTAAATAACTTAAGGCCTTATTGTATAAAAACTATGTAATCGAACGATCATCTTCTTCTTCTTTTTTTCAATGTTCTCGGTTCGGTTTTGGATATGATATTATGTTATTGTTAATCAATAAACCATAGGTTAACACTAACATGAGGTATGATGAAAAACTATGTAACCAATCGTCACAAATATGTTAAGTGTCTATTTGGGAAAGTTAAAATGTAACTACCAAGGGTTTAACTAATAAAGTTAAGAGTTAATTATAAAATTCGTCCCTACAGTTTATCTTAAATTAAGGATTTCGTCCCTAAGTTTAAAACGTTGCATAAATCATCTACTTTTAGAAACTAATTACATTTTTCGTCCATAAGATTTGCTCCAATTACAGATTTTGTCCCTAAAGTTTGTCCTCAATTACGTATTTGGTCTCTAATGTTTGCCCCAATTACGGGTGCAAATTAGAAATTAGGGATGAAAAGCGTAATTAGTTTCTAAACTTTGACGATTTATGCAACCTTTTAAACTTAAAGACGAAATCTATTCTGGATAAACCATAGGGACGATATATGTAACTAACTTATTGATTTTTTTTTGTTCTACTTAATAGGATATCATCAACCATGGTGAGTTGAAAAGCATACTAAAAAATGCAACAATGAGGAATAATACGGTTATACTTACGACTATGAACGATGCATGGGCTGAACCAGACTCTATGTTCGATCTTCTATTGGAGAGCTTCCGAATTGGGAACCAAACAAAAAGGTTTTTGAAACATTTGGTCGTTATAACTTTGGACCAAAAGGCATATGCGCGTTGCATTAAGTTACATCCACATTGTTACAATCTTAGCACCAACGGGATGGACTTTTCAGGGGAAGCGTTTTTTATGGCAGCCGATTATTTAAAAATGATGTGGAGAAGAATTGATTTTCTCCGCATTGTTCTTGAATTAGGATACAACTTCGTGTTCACGGTACTAACTACTTCCTCTTCGCTTTTCATACACTTTGACTTTTTAAGTCAAACATCCTAATTTTCAAAATTAAAGTTCACATGAATGCTTCGGAATTATTAAAAAAAATTAGATACCCATGATAAAGTTTATAATAAGGTTCATAAACTTATAAATGGGTGTCGAAGACATTGAAAAAAGTTCATAAATTTTTAGCTTTAGAAAGTAACAAGTTTGACCTTTTTTCTATATATCCAGGATGCAGATATAATGTGGTTTAGAGATCCATTTCCGCAGTTTCATGAGGATGCTGATTTCCAAATTGCTTGTGATTATTTCAACGGAAACCCATCCGACTTGCATAACTTACCAAATGGCGGTTTTAATTACGTGAAGTCAAACAATAAAACAATTCAATTTTACAATTTTTGGTACAACTCAAGATTGACTTTCCCTGGCTTTCACGATCAAGACGTGTTTAACAAAATCAAGTTTAATCCGTTCATTAAAAACGTTGGATTACAAATAAGGTTCCTGGATACGAGTTACTTTGGTGGATTTTGTCAACCAAGCAAAGATCTAAACAAGGTGTGCACAATGCATGCCAATTGTTGTGTGGGTTTGGAGAACAAGGTTCATGATCTTGGAATTATGCTTAGTGATTGGCGAAATTATACAAAATCGTTTGTGAATCAAACAACTACATACGAGTCTATACGTTCCTGGACAGTTCCTCAACTTTGCAGGTATTTTTCATCTTTTCGATTCGTTTTATTCCTAAGAAACACATTTGCTTGTAAATCTCTACATAAAAAAACTTAAAATGTATAAACACGCCTAAATTTTGATAAGGTCTCAAAGTTCAAGTATAGACCTTTTTTTAAACTATATGGTATCTCTATCCATTTATAAGCATGAAGTTTTTAATTATCTTACATAATTTAATGATATATACTTCATTGTGACGATAATATTGTATGGTAAAATTTATGATTGTGATTTGTGACCAGGGGTTCTTTCCATCGCCCTCGTTCCCCAAAGAAGAAAGATGGTCAAGGACAAAATATTTGATCAACTTGTTAAGGTCGTAGATATTCACCCGCCCAAGATTTTGGATACAAACCCGTCCAAAATGTTAGGGTTTGCTTAACTTATATCTCAAAAAACTGCATGTATAGAGGATGATAAAGCTTTATTGATAAAAGTAAAATGGATTCATTAGAGTTTAAATTTGTTGTAGAAATTGTAATATTTTGTTCTTGATTTTCAATATTTTTCCTCATTTGGTTTGTGTAAATGCCATATTAGTGGCAATGGGTGCTTTAGTAGTAACTTCAACCCGATTAGTTCGATAATTAACCTCTAAGTCACACATTCTTTTCCATATGATAACACATTCTTTCACCTTTTCACATATTTAACTCCGTATCCAAAATTATATATATTTATTGTTCTAAGTGGGTTGAGTTTATTTATTCATAGTCATCGGTTCAAAATAATATTTAATGACAGCCGTGTAAAATCTTAGTTAAAAGAGGAGAGTCAGTTATTTTCTATAAAAAAAACGTGTGATACGTGTCAAACGTATTCAACAACTAAATCGCAAATATGTCATATTGGATACATAAGAACCAACCCTTGCGTATGTTCTCTTAGATGCCAGAATTCAGTTAAACTCATGGTATTAGTGGTTAGTAAGATGGATTCACGAGCTCGAAGATTTATTAATGGGTGGACAATTGGAAGTGGTGGCTAGGCGAAGAAGGTGAGTTTTCGGTAAAGAAGTTAAAAGAGCTAGTGGATGAAAAGACTCATGGTGATTGATATGCTTTAGTAGAAACAATATGGAATAAGCTGATTCCTTGAAAAGCTAGTCAATGTCTTTTCGTGACGTGTTGGTTAGTTCGGGTCATGTAGTCATGCTTTACCATATTGGCATGGACTTGGCCACTAAATTATATGCCCTAGTTGCCATAATCTATCATTGTATAGTTAGATGCAAATGGGCGGAGACTAGTTGGCCGAATATTTATAAATGGTGTCATATAATAGTTGTGGACATAGCGGAGGAGGTAACAACGTTCGAGGGAAGCCCCACATTCTCTTCAAAAACAACGTTTTGTGTGGCAACGAATGAGTTGCTGCAAGACATTGTCATTGATTAAAACGATATACATAAATGAAACTTAACATATAAATACATCGGCTAGCTTCTCGCTAGCTTCTAACTACCTTTAACATACTAGTATTAAACTTGTCATATTTATATATTAAACACTTAACAAAATGTTTACATCTAGACGGTCCATTTTATACCAGTTTAATGGATTTTACATTTTGGACCCTAAACTTTATGAATGTTCTCATTTAACCTTGTTCTTCAAGACTCTCCTGCAAGATGTGAGTGGCTAGAAGGATGAACTCTAAGTGTGAACAATAGCTTTTGATGTTGATCAATTGACACAATCTTTTCTCTTTCTTTATGTTGTTGTTGGGGGTGTTCGCGGATGGACAATCGGTTAACCATTTGTCGGTTAACTGGTAATTACGGTTTGACAATTTTATAACCTAAACCAAAAAAATCGGTTAACCTTTTTACTTAATAAATTTAGCTGTTAAGGCAATTAAATTCTATGAAAACATATGCAACTTTCAAAATATGTATTGATAGTGTTAGTAGGTGATGGCTTATATTTATAGCCTATCAATCCTAACATTTGGGTTCGGCCCACTAAATGTGACAAAAGGGCCAGAACCGACACCAGAAGCCCCGCGACCAGGAAAAATGGCCCGGCACCTGGCCCCGTGTCCGGGAACCAAGCCGTGTCCGGGAATCAGTCCGGGAGCCAAGCCCGTGTCCCGGCAATGTCCCGGGAGCCAAGCCCGTGTCCCGGCAATATCCCGGGAGCCAAGCCCGTGTCCCGGCAATGTCCCGGGAGCCAAGCCCGTGTCCCGGCAATGTCCCGGGAGCCAAGCCCGTGTCCCGGCAAGTGTCCGGGAGCCAAGCCCGTGTCCCGGCAATGTCCCGGGAGCCAAGCCCGTGTCCCGGCAAGTGTCCGGGAGCCAAGCCCGTGTCCCGGCAATGTCCCGGGAGCCAAGCCCGTGTCCCGGCAAGTGTCCGGGAGCCAAGCCCGTGTCCCGGCAGTGTCCGGGAACTTGGCCCCGCGTCCCGGCAATGTCCGGGAACCTGGCCTCGTGTCCCGGCAGTGTCCGGGAGCCAAGCCCCGTATCCCGGCAGTGTCCGGAAACCTGGTCCCGTGTCCCGGCAGTGTCCGGGAACCAGGCCCCGTGCCCCGGCAGTGTCCGGGAGCCAAGCCACGTGTCCCGGCTGTGTCCCGGCACCTAGCGCCCCTGTGTCTGGAGATCTGCCGATCAGTCCGACACTCATGGCCTGGCATGTATAAGGATTTGTGTAGACCAACACTGATGCTTTGGAGTTCGTCTCACAGTACCATACTCCTGACATCCTACCAGTCAGACACTCAAGCCTAATCCTTGAGTGTAACCGTCAGAGCATTAATAAAGTTATATTAATGACATAGACGTTAATAGCCATTGGAATCCTATTGATGAGCCATAAATGGTCATCATTGCCATACGTTGTTAATACCTGGAAGTGTTGGGTATAAATACTTAACACTTCAGGTTTTGGAGACAACTTCATCATCTTCCTCACATACTCACTGACCGGAATACTTAACCATATTCCGTCAAGCCCTTCCGATCAATCTCTTGTCCACCTTAGACCAAGAGTCTGTTAGGTTTGCACTGCTTGAGCAGGAGGCCAAGAGAGTGATCAATCTAACCCAAGTTACTGAGCC
>CAJVGC010000592.1:41442819-41502517 GCA_910822075.1 Senecio squalidus | reverse complement strand
AACTCAGTTCCATTGTCACTTCTCATTTGTCTAACTAGAAGATTTTTCTGTCTCTGTTCCCTTTTGATCAGACTGATGATTTCCTCTGCTGCATCACTCTTGGCTCTTAGGAATATGACCCAAGTAAATCGGGTGTGCTCATCAACAATAACCAGAGTATACTTCTTTCCTCCTTTGCTTTCAATTCCAATTGGTCCAAAGAGATCCATATGTAGCATGAACAGGGGTTCACTAATGGAATGTAGCATTTTGGATGGAAATTGTGACTTTGTTTGCTTTCCAAGAACACAGGCTGAGCAAACTTTGTCTTTGGTATAGGTGAGTTCTGGCAACCCCCTTACTAGCTTGCTTTTGGATAGAGCATTAATGTTTTTGAAGTTTAAATGAGATAACCTTCGATGCCATAGCCAATTCAATTCCTCCTTTGTTTCAGTGAACAAACATGTCTCAGCTTCATCATTTGCTGTACTCAGATCCAGACAGAATACATCTCTTTCTCTTTTGGCTAGCAGTAATGGTTTTCCCTTGGCATTATAAATTATCCCAGCTTGTTTCCTGAATCTGACTTCATGATCTTCATCAGTAATCTGACTCACACTGAGTAGATTATGTTGCAATCCTTCCACATAAGCAACTCTCTTGAATGTGACAGCTCCAGCATGAATCTTGCCATATCCCCTTGTCATTGAAACTCCATTGTCTCCATACCTTACTTGAGGTCCATCTTCTTCCTTGTAGTCCTGTAGAAAGGACTTCATCCCTGTCATGTGCCTTGATGCTCCACTATCTAAATACCATTTTGTAGAATCCTGCACATGAAAAAGGAAGAAATTAGTTCCTTTTGGGTACCCACTTTAGAGTGGATCCATGAACTAAGACAGGTTTAGGTACTGATTCAATCTTGCATTTAGTTTTAGGACTTGTATAGTTCCATTTGTTTATTTCATTCATGCAATTTACAGAATAGTGACCTATGACACCACAGTATTTACAAGGAGCATTTTTGATATTGACTCTAGATGGGGCTGATTTAACTTTAGAGTGTTGTACATGTTTAGCGTTTGATGGAGAAGTGTTTCTTGAAGATGAATTAGAGTTTGATGAGACTGATCTGGATTTTGATGATCCTGGCTGATATGAAGCTGACCCCTGTTTTGATGAAACTGACTTGTGAACATAAGGATTCTTAGGTCTAGACCTGGTCAATAATTTACAAAACACAGCTTCATTCCCTTTTTCACCACAGTTATAGCAATTTCTCTTTGGAGGAGATTTGGATCTTGATTGATTAGGTGATTTATCCCTGACTAAAGTTTTTACAATGTTGGTCAGTTCCAGTAATTGATTTCCTAATTTATCAATTGTTTTAGATTCAGGACTTTTGTTATGACTTTTGGAACTGACAGAAGTTTGACTCTTGGGTTTTCTCAAAACCTTGGGAGCAACTTTGGTCAAGGATGGAGAATCCTTTTCAGTCTGCATATCAGTCTCAGACAAGGCAACACTTTCAGATTTAGAAGAAGATGAAGACAAAAGACTATTTTTATTCAAAACTTGAGAAGTTACAGGTTTGACAAATGCATTTGACATCATTGTCTTATTTCCTTTCAAATAAGTAAACGTATTTGGAAGGATTTCTGGTTTAAAAATAATTTTTCTCTTTCTGCCTTCAAAGCTTCTTCTTCCTCTTCTGTCATATGCTTCTTCAGACTGAATCCTTCACCCAACACAGCTTGAACTTGATTGGGTACCTGTCTGTTTAAGCAATCCTCATTTTTTAAAGATGATATGCACCATGATTTACAAATTCTTTTATAGTGCTCAGTTTCTTCTCTAAGTTTGTGATTTTCTTTTGCAAGATCACTATAGGCTTCAGTCTGAGCATTTAAAAGAACTTTATAACTTTCTAATTCAGTTATTTTATCATCTTTACTTTTCATAAGATTTTCAAGATCTTTGAATTTTTGTTTGAGGTCATTTTGTTCTTCTAAAGTGGTGGTCAAGTCAACAAAAATATACTCAAACATTTGAATTTTTTGTTCATTTGTATAAGTTTCAAAATTGTGTACCTTATAAAGTTTTGACTTGTTCCAGTCTGAATTGCAACTCATTCTTTCAGCTTCCTTTAGATCCTTTTCGAACTGAGAGGCGGATTTCCTAGCTTCAGTAGCTTCCTCCACTACTGCCATCAAGCACTGGTCTACTACTTCTTCTTCATCAGAGGACAGTTCTTCATCCAACCATTCTTCAGCAAAGAATGCTCTTTGTTCAGTTTGAGACTTTTGAGGGTTGGAGCTGTTGCCTTTCTTGTATTTTAGATACTTGTTTCGGTATCTTTGGGCCCGTTCAGCAACTTCATCCATATGCTCAGTCTGGGCATTCTTTACTTTGCAGTCAGCAGCCATGTGTCCATATTCATTACATTTGAAGCATTTTACCTTTTTCAGATCAAAAGGTTTCTTTCCTTTGTAGCCTGTCTTTTGTTCAAGCTTCATGGTCAACAGGGCAAGCTGACTCTTTAGTTTCTTGACTTCAGATTCATTTTCAGATTCTGAGTCTGAGTGTGACTCAGACTCAGATGAGTCAGCTTGAGAATAAATTTCTTTATTCCTTCGGCTTGTTGCAACTAATAGAGCTTCTGGATCCTTTGCAGTTCTCCTATTATTGAGCTTCTTTCTTTCTTGAGATTCTTCAAAGTTTAATAATAGACCAAAAAGTCCTGGCAGCTTGTAGGTAGACAGCTTCTCACTTACTACAAGTGATGTGATAACAGATTCAAATTTGTTAGGTAATATATCAACAAATTTCTTACATATATCATCATCATCTTTTGTCACTCCCAGAGCTGACATATCATTTAGTAGAATCTGAAATCTGGTATGAACATCAGCCAAAGTTTCCTTTTCTTTCATATAGAAATTCTCATAATTTCTAATGAGACTGTTCAGTCTTTGCTCCTTCACTACTGGAACACCTTCATAAGACACAATTAATGTGTCCCATAGTTCCTTAGCTGTTTTACAGCCTGCAATTTAGAAAAGATTTGTTCTGACACTGCATTTCCTAAAATGCTTCTGGCTTTGGGATCAAGATTGTATAAGAGCTTGTCTTGATCTGTCCATTGAGATTTGGCAGTTTGAACCCATCTGGCACGTTGGACAACTTTATCACCTTCTTTTACTTCATCAATCTGTTTACCTGGAATTATGGGTCCTTCAGTTATGACTCTTATCATTTCTTCATGAATTCCTGATAAATGCCACTCAGCCTTGAGTTTCCAATGTGCAAAATTATGGCCAGTGAACACAGGAATTCCTTTTCCAGCCATTGTGGTTATGTTTGAAGATGATGACATTGTTTTGAGATTTTAGGTATTGATCGTTTAAGATTTATAAATTTATTAAAATTTAAATCTTATTTGCTCTGATACCAGTTGTTAGGTCTCACTAAGATCCCAAACAATGGCAAATCAATAACAAATAAGTATTTAGACGTTAATTGTTATATATCGATTTATTACTCAGTTTCAGTATATATTATAGCGGAATTATAATATCGAAACAATGAAACTAACACACAGTTATATTCCAGTAAAAGTTGTCCCGATTACAAAACTCAAACTCACTATTTATACACAATATAGTGAGTTTGATAAGGATCAATCTAAGATAATCTTTTAAACATCTAAAAGATATCAACTAACAAGACTGCCTTAAATTACGCCTAACTTCTCTCATGAGTCTGAGTTAGTCAGACTGAGTCACTCAGACTCATGTCACTCAGACTGAGTCACTCAGACTCATGTCACTCAGACTCAGACTTTGATTAACAGATTTATTAATCTTGGGATAGATCATTGTTTTTCCCAACACTAACAAGTAACGTTTTAAGAATTGTTTTAGTAATCAAGATTAAAGAGACATTTGTTTGAATCGTTCACGAAAGTATGATCTTTTCTAAGTAATGAAATGTTCGATTTACTTCTTATTTAAAACCAAGTTCTTTTCGAATACCGGATTTCTATAATTACCCAACCGTGAAACCACTCCTTTCGAATATGGTTAACACCCCAAATAATTATGCGATAAGAATCAAAACGATGTGTGAGAATTAATCTATTAAACTTCCTTTCAAATAGTTTACTAGTTTTCTAAACCGATTTCTCTAATTTATAAACTAGCATTTGTGTTTAAGCTTAGTTATTTCGACAACTATTACCGATTCCTTTCGAATACCGATAAACTATATCAACTAAAGACCGGTTGAATATTCCGTTCACTATTTTAGTAGTCTCGGTCTCTTTTCAAATACTCGAGGTTAATACCAAATAGAGAATATAAGTTATCTAATAATATGATTAAAGCTTAAACCAAATTCTAATTAATAACCAAACACATCTATCAAACATTTCACCCCCCAAAACCAATCAAAACATACGATCACATATCCAAGCAAATGTTAGCTACGCATAATTGAAATTAAACAAGAATCATAATAAAAGTTGAACATGATACTAAGTGTTTGATGAAATGTCAATTTCTAAAAACCCAAATTGAAATGAAATTAAAACCAATCTTGTGAATGAAAGGACAATTGAAATGAGTTTTGCTTTCTTGAATAGTAAATTGCCCAATGAATTTCCTTCCCCAAGGCTCAAAGATTGATGATAATTATGATGGAAAATGATAATGGTAATGATAAATACGTCCACTCCTTTCCAGTAATTAACCACCAAGAATAAACCTTCAATACCCAATAATTGATAGAGTTAAACAACACATTGTAACAGCTCGCCACCCTACTGCGTCGCAGTGGGCTTTGACTGTGGCGCAGTGGGTACCCAGTCCAAGTCCATTTTGTGTTTTGCTTCTTTCCTTGCGTTATCTTGGCAATTCTTGACGTTAATTATTCATTCCAATGCTAAATACCTAAATACATACTTTTACACAAAATGTAAGTATAACAGGGCATATCCATCACATTTTAGACTAAAAAACATAATAAATATCGCGAATAAGAATGTATATAATTAAGCGATATCAGTCCCTTAAACTTGTAATCTTGAATGATTAATTTGATACTTTTAAAATCACATTTAAGTTAAACATGCACTTTCTGGATTTGAGTTGAAAAACGTCTTGATTTTAATTAAGTGTTACTTACTCAATGGCTATATTTTGGTCTAAAAATGGACTGGTACCTAATTTATATGGACTATGGTTCATAACTCTTGACAAAATTTTTAATTATTCAAAAATAATTCATCCAAAAAAATGTAGGAAAAACTTGCCCTTACATTGCACCTTGAAGAAATGAATGACTAAGATCGTTATGTTTTAATGATTATACAAGCTAACCTGTTTTATTTGTCAAAAAGAATTAAAGTGTTATATAATGACACATGCTAGCTTATCTATATTTCTATAATACATAAATATATCGAGTACTTAAATCTTAAAACTATTGACTTTAAGATCAAAGACAAGAGCTCTCATTCATTTATTTCTTTCGACGAAATTATACTCAACCATTTTAATTTAGTCAAATATTACGATCTTCACATGTCGGTTATAAGAATTTAGAGCTTTTAGAAAATATAAGTTTCAATCTCTAGCATTCGACCCTATATCAAGTATTGATAACTTATAGACTTGTTAAAATCGGTATTGTCAAACATACCCATGTCTTCTATTTTAGCTCGTTTGTACACTGTGTATTTTTATTTAAAGAACGTGATCCGATTGCACTTTTATTTGATAACGTAATATTTTGTTTCTTTTATGAAGTGGAGGCATAAATAACTAATAAAGTGTACTTTACGATCCAATTTGTATGGTAGATTTTCATTGTTATAGAAAAAGTAAATGAATAACAATGTCACAAAAAAAAATCAATTATTATTATTATTATTATAAAAACAAATATCAAAGCTTCAAGTGGTGGACAAGTCTATTTCTTGATTTTGTGATTCGTATAAGTTCTTTTGGACTATATGTAAACACTTAAATACAAAATACAGTATTAATAAAAACAAATAATAACATTCGTCCAAAAAGATTGGTCTAATATTTAATAAAATGAATTGAAGGAATATTGCCGACAACCTCTAATTTATCGAGTTAGTCCATTCTAGATTTCTCTTGATTCCCTAATATTATCATGTTTACTAATCAAATTTTTTTTTTTAAACTCGTAATCTATAGGATATGTAAATTTCGATACAAATTTCTAACACGAAGAAAAACCTATTACATATGGCATATACTTTCGAAAGGTGGTCGATCAAGTTGGTACGAGTCGGGTAGTTTTTAAAAGGAATATTTATTTCGTTAAATAGTGTGTATCAATTTAGTCGAACACATAAACGACAAAACACAACACGGGTAAATGGTTTAAACAAAACGTGAAATCATAGATTATGAAAAGTCAAATCCGACTTGAGTATTCAAATGCAAGTTAAACCCGTAACAAACAATTATTTGCAACCTTGTTAGTTGTTAGATTGATGTTAGCTTGTCATAAAAATCTTCATGACCCAACTTTGAAATTATGAGGTTTGCTGCCTACCAAAATTCGGTAGTTACTGTTGGACAACTATGTTTTGGTCAGCGTACTGTTAATACTTAATAATAATTGGTACAAGAAAAAGAAAAAAAAGATGACGACCACTTAATAAAACTTGTGTTAATTTGTGTTTTATATCATTGTAAACTTGTTAGATGAGTCGTAGTAGTTATATTATAAGATTAAGAGTTAATTACATAAATCGTTCCTATAGTTTATCTGAAATTATGGATTTCGTCCATAAGTTTAAAAAGTTGCATAAATCGTCCAAGATAGAAATTAATTATGCTTTTCGTCCCTAATTTCTAATTTGCATCGTAATTGGGTCAAACCTTAGGGACCAAATCCATAATTGGAGCAAATCTTAGGGACGAAAAAGGTAATTCATTTCTAAAAGTGGATGATTTATGCAACTTTTTAAATTTAGGGACGAAATTCGTAATTTAAAATAAACCTTAGGGACAATTTATGTAATTAACTCTAAAATTAAAAAACAAAGGAAATAGTTTTAGTTTTAATGTTAAAACTATATTTTGAAACGAACGAGGGCGGATCTGCGACGGACTTGGGGCGGATCTGTGGTGGATGCCTGCGAATTTGGTGGTGATGACTAGTGTGTAAAGCTAGGTAAATGGTAGTTGTGAAATTTAGGAATCATCAGGATTTAGAGGAAAGAATGGTGAGAAAAAGAAAGATAAAAGAAGATTGTGGGTGATGGGAAAAAAATATTAACCAAAATAAGAATAAAAATATAAATCCAAAGGGAATATTGGTCATTTTATAACTTTTAACAGCTTGCCTGTTAACTTTAACGACATAGGGACGGTTTTTGCAACATAGTTTGCTGGTGAGGATAGTTCTTTCAAAAATAGTTTGGGAGGGACGGTTCTCCCATAAACTAGTAAACCATAGGGACGGATTTTGCACTTTACCCTAAGAGAAATGAATGAACTTTTAACAATATCACAAAATTAAAATTGAATTTAAATATGTTTGTTTTTTTTTTAACGATACCTAAATACCTAATCATAAACTTTGTTCGAGACATAATTGTTGTTGACAATATGTCATTAAAGCTGAAAAACTTGCCAGAAATTCGTCACCATTCAAGGGGGACGAGGCTAGGATCCGTATGTAGGTCCGAAGGTTCCTTTATCCTACTATCCTCCGTAAGTTATCCTCTTAGATGCAATAGGGGAAAAGAAGGTTAACTTGACAGGAGGGAATTCCCCCGGTCAAGCTCATACGTGAGAGAAAATATGTTTATAGAGAGAAAAGTTTAGTATAACGTATGTGTATAGAGAACATTTACGTCTAAACTAGTTAAGGTGCTCGAGACTTGGGCGAGATATTTTGCATCCTTGGTAATGATCGGGATATTTTGACTTGGTGTTCTTTCCCTTCCTCATCATCCATACTACCTTCATTGGACGATCGGGTAATATGGTGCTCCAGGGGTCCTATGTTGTAATGCTTGAGCTTTATATCGACCACTTAACGAGAGTGTATTTCCTAAGTCATCTTTTGCTCAAAGTGAACCATCGTTCAGACACCACACTAATTCACATTCACATTCGCACTAAGAAACCTTACTCAAGTATTGTTGCTAAAGTTTAGTACTCCTTTCGTTTCAAAAATGGTATGTTCCAAAATAATTATTTACTTGTAAATTTCATAAATAAAAAGACCCTTAAATTGTAAAAATAAGTTTTTTCTTTGTTACATAATGTCACGATTCTAATTTTATTAAATTAAATTGTGTCGGTTCACCTTGTTAAATAATATCCGCTTGTTGGTTATCTTGAACTCGTCCACCAACATCAACTTGTCTTTTTTCAGTGTGACATCGACGTGATTTTTGAACAAGTTTTAACTAAACAAACTCTCTAAGTCATTTGGATGTTTTGTGAATTAAGATTTAAGTTAAAGTTGATTTTTTATATTAATTTTTTGGGTACTTGAAGGATGCAAGTTGCGACTTGCGATCATGTGAGATAAAGTTAAGGAATTTATTTTCACTCACTAAAGTACGCAAAATATAAATATTGGAAATATCTTTTTTGTACTTGCACCGACAAAAGAGCAAATTAAAACGAAGTCGAAGAGTTTG
Organism: Senecio squalidus; assembly: GCA_910822075.1. Classification (NCBI taxonomy): domain Eukaryota; kingdom Viridiplantae; phylum Streptophyta; class Magnoliopsida; order Asterales; family Asteraceae; genus Senecio; species Senecio squalidus. Next base: position 41,493,843 of record CAJVGC010000592.1, on the reverse strand, counting down.
TTTTTGCGACTATATCTCAAGTGATGGGACTGCCGACAAAAAGAAAGACCATACATCAAATAACAAAATATAAAAATAATAAAATCGATCTCGTTTAAATATTTGAAGTTTTAAATGGAGTGAAAACGTTGGGTAATTTTTTTAAGAAAAAATTACGAAAGTAATGAAATGACAAATTGATATTTTAAACATAACCAGTAAATTCACCAGAAAGTTTTTTGTTGTGATAATCAAATATGAAAGTACGACGTAATAATATTAAAGACGGAGCAAGAACATGTCAAATTTAGACTTCTTTATTTTAAACATATTTAATTCTCTCAACAAGAAAAATGGTACAACCTTTTTTTACAAATTATCATATCCATCATTATCAACGACATTTTTATCGTATTTTAACAATAGTGGGAAAAAAAAATGAAAATTATAAACTATTTATCTTTCTTAAACCTTTTAGTCTAATAAATTTATAACAAAACGATTTCTAATATTTGAATTAAAAAAAAAGAATATAATTTGTAAATTAAATTAATTTAAATTATATGTGTGTCTAAATATAAATTTCATACATGATACTACTATTTCGTTTTTCTCAAATCTCAATTACGTAATATTATATTTAACTCTTTTATTTTCTCTTCAGTTTGGTCATATTTTTTGTTCATTACGTGACCTACTATTCAATAAATTACTAAAATATCTAATACTATAGATTTATAAATAAACATTTTAAAACTGTCTGTATATACACATATGTCCAAAGTTTGCTATATATAAGAAAATGAATTTGTAAGATTAGGTCCTATTATCCAATAGGAAAGTTTTTTTTAAAAATCAATTTAATCCATTAACTATGTTATAAGATTAATTTAATCCATTAATTTCTTTTTTATAAAACAATTTAATACATTATCTATCTATACTATATTATAAACCATTTCCCTCATACTCTTAATCTCTTAAATTTAAGTAATTAAAATTACCTATCTACCATTTTTATACCTCTCACAAAAATCATTATTTAAAACACTTTACAATTAACATAGATTAATCAAATAAAAAGAAGTAGTTTAAACATCTACATTGACATTTCCTTAATTACCATAATAACTATTAAGTAATATAAAATTTAAATTAATTTTAAATTCTCTCTTAAACATAAAAAACATTCAAATATTTTACCATATTTAATGTATACAAAATGGTAAGTCTTTGTGTGTTATACCATCGATATACGTACATAATTTCAATTAACAATAAAAGAAAAAATAATAAAAAAATTTGTCCAATTATTTAGTCTTATTTATTATAGGTAATAATAATATTGAGATTAACAACATGTATGTTTGTAGTATATATTTTCTTCATTTTTATATTATAGTAAATGTATTCTTTTATTAATATCTCATAAGTATAATGACTCTTTAGACGATGATATAACCATACAAGAAAGTTAAGTTTGAATATCGAAAACTTAAGTGACTAATTGTGTAAGCGGCATTAACACTGAAAACAACATGAGTAATCCTTCTTTTTACTACTGCAACCGGTGTTGATATTTAGGGGTGAAAATACTTGACAAGACACGAAACCTGACCTGAAACCGACATGAAATTATCGGGTTAGGTTGTATAATTTTAACCCGCTGACCCGACAACCTGCTAACCCGAATTATTTTCGAGTTAGGTTCACGTTGGTCATTTGATTGAATGGGTCGACCTGACAACCCAAATATTTTTATAAACTATTTCTTTAAAAATAATAATGAAACTGAAACTAATTCTCAAACCATGGTGAAAAAATAGGGGTAAACATTAGTCGGTTTGGTTTGGTTATGGACCAAAACCGCACCCATAACCGAACTTTCGGTTAATTGAAAATGTTAACCGTTCGATTTCGACTAATTCAGTTTCAGTTAATCGGTTATGTGTTATTTATTGGGTCGGTTATCGGTTAACCGTTGGTTAATAACTACAAATACTAAATAAAGTTATAACCTAAAAATAAAATTAATAAGTCATTATTAGTTATAAAATGAAATAACAAAAAGTTATTATTATAGTTCTCTTTGAGATGCTTCTTAAATCGTAAAGGTTTGATAACGAATTCATTACTTTAAATATGAAATACTATGTGAATTACTTGAAAAAAATATAATACGGCAATTTAGTTTCAACTCTTTTTATGAACAAATAGGACATATTGTTAAACAAAAAACAATAGAAATCCTAATAATATTTTGATTATATATAGAGACAGTGGCGGATCCAGAATATGTTAAGGGGGACATAATTATTTTTAGACCAATTGGGTGGGGGCAAACATATAAAAGTCTAAACAAATTAGGCGTGGCGGCACTGATTTTATACCAGTTTTCTCTAATTTTTTTCTGACCAATGGGGGCAATTGCCCTCCCCATTTACAAACTGGATCCGCCACTGTATAGAGATGTAATATAATATTTAAACTAAATTATTTGTCCCTCTATAATGCGGACATAAATAGACAAAAAAATGAATCATAAAATTTATATTTATATACATGTTCTTTTAAATTATTATAAAAAAACAATGTTACACATACACATATTTTTTATAGTTATAATAACATATATATATATATATATATATATATATATATATATATATATATATATATATATATATATATATATATATAGATCTTTACGTTTATTCAAATTCTTTAATATTTTGTATTAGGAGATTTTATAAGGTAATCACAGTCCAAATTATTGAGCGAAAAGTAAATAGTGATTGACAAAATGAGATAAGAGACGGATGTTTTTTTATTTAAGTGAAGATGAAATGAAAAATATAATGTAATTATGTATTATAAAATGAAAATAATATTTGATGACATCATCACTCTGATCTAACGGTTAAAATCAAAGAAGTTAACCAATCGCGAAGGCTCTTCCACGGCCTTGTCCCCCATCGTTTCCCCTCTGATTGTTCTGATTCTGGTTTTGCGGTGGGTTTTGATTGCGATTATGGTTTGGGTTTCGGGCAGGGTTTAGTCTAGGACAAGCATTTCAGTAGTGATCCCTACTACCGCACTCATAACATTCTCCCTGGCGAGGCCTATCGTTCTGTTGTGGCCTCCCCGCTTGTCGCGGTCCTTCAATCTGCTGCCTACCCGCCTGCTGCGGTCCAACGTTCACTGCCTTACAGTGTCGTGTCCAGTGACCGAGGCGGTTGCAGTTGGTGCATGACCGACATTCACCTCCGTGGTGATAACCGCACCTATCGCATTTTGGTGCCTTTCCCTGGTAGCCGGTGTTCTCTGCCGTAGCAACTCCGTAGTTCCTTACCGTTCTAGCCTTCTTGTTAAACCGTTCCTTTTTGTTCCCCGATGTGTCCTCAACCTTACGCTTTCCCTTTGCGTCTTCTGCACCCGTCTTTGATATTCCTCCATTCCTTATCCAATCCTGGGTTAGGCGATTGGCCAAGCTCACAGCCTGCTGCATCGTAGCTGGCTCGGTAGCCGTCGCCATAGCCCTGATCTCGGGTGAGAGTCCCCAAATGAAGTGCTCAATTCGCTTGTCCTCGGGGGTTACTAGTTCAGGTACTAGATTTGCGAGTTCGTGAAATCGCGCGACGTAGGTGTCGATGTCGGTTCCCACCATGGAGTGATTCCAGAGTTCGTTCTTAAGCTTCTTCAAGATCTCCTTGGGACAGTACTCAATCACTAGTAGTTCCTTGAACCTTGCCCATGGCATGTTATATGCAGCGTCCGGACCTTGGACTTGTAGCTGGCTGTTCCACCAGGTTAGTGCTCGTCCCTGAAGCATGCAAGAAGTGAATTCTACCTTCTTGTTTTCAGCGCACTGGCTGATCCTTAGCACGACTTCCATACTATCGATCCAGCGCGATAGTCCGATGGCGCCCTCAGTGCCATGGAATTCCTTTGGCCTGCAAGATATGAAGGTCTTGTAGCTGCATCCTTGGTTGTTCCCCTGGTTATTGTTTCCTTGATTGTTATTGTTTTCCCGATTGTTGTTTCGTTGGTTGTTGTTCTGTTGGTTGTTATTTTGTTGGTTGTTGTTTCCTTGGTTGTTGTTATTTCCCCTTGGTCCTCCCTGGTTAATGCCTGCGTTGATTCGGGCTATGATTTCGGGTATCGCCTCGTTCAGTCGGGCGTTGATCCTTTGGACAACGCGCTCATCGTTGGTTTCAGCCATTTTCCTACACAAGAGAGAACTCGGGTTTAGGGTTTTGATATTTCATTACAGATTCAAATAAAGGGGAAATAACAAGAACAACAACATTCGTAATTATAATCCGACCATTTTATATATCGCTCAAAATTTGATGTTCTTACAAAATCCAACATCATCGACTATTGTCGTACATTACCAACCAACATAAAGTACTACACTTAAAATCCAAAAGACATCTTGCAACAACCTCTAAACCTTAAATACAACCAATACGACCATAAGGAATACTAGTACTATGCTAATCAACGTCAAGTTGCGTGCCGCTCGGATTGCCTTTCGTGCCATTGCCTTTGTGCGTAACACCTCGGTGTACAAACCACGTATCTGGTGGGAGTGATCTCTCACGACTTGAGTGTATCCGCGGAGGTCGACGGACATGTTACAAAGCGCTTGGATTTCTTCGGGAGTCAACCCGCGAACAGGGGGTGGTGGTGGCGTAGCTATCTGAGGTCTCGCGCGACGAGTCGGTGAATGTCGTGCGTGGCGTGTTGGGAATCGCGAGCTTCCTTCGCCGTCTTGACGGAAGAAAGGTAGAGTAGGTGGTGACGTTTGCTGGCTCCTAGAGCGTGATTGGGAATCGTGGGAGGGTTCGGTCTCGCTGTCGGACCTAGCTATCTCTTTCCCTCTCGACATACCCTAAATCGGTAACGCGTTAGTTCGAGGATACGCCCCACGTAAGTGTTAGTAATAACCTGAGCACATAGAGTATCTTAAGTATAGCATCTAGGTCTGTGTGGGTCTGACTTCAAGAATTCCCGGGGAGGTTCGTTTAATGTTTACCAATCCCGTTCTGGCATAATTTAGTCCAAATTATTCATAGGTGATCAGGCTATGAATAATTCAAGTTAAACAATGCCTTCACGTTTTGGTTAAATAAAATCTTTCGTTTAGAAATTGGTTATAGTTTGATTTTTGAAAAATCGGTATTCACTATAACCTTGCGCTCTGATACCAAGTCTGTCACACCCCGCTAAAGCGGAATACAGGATGTGAAGAGCAATAGCATTCGATAGCAAGATATAGATAAATGCCAAGTTATATTAAATAAAAGTTACATCAAAGGTTTACATAGTAGTTTCAAATGTAGATTACATATCCGAATCAAAATGGGGTGTTCAACCAAACCACCCAAACCCATCCCGTTCTTGAAGTCATTCGCCCCAAAAGCATAAGTCATCAGCTAGCTTACTCGTTACCTGAAAATGCGAGTCAAGTGTTAACTACGGGAGACGTAGTTAGTGAGCTACAAGTTTAAGTAAAGCATAGTTTTCAAATTGTAATCGCATAGCCAATCATAGAGTATCGCATTAAGAAAATAGTTATCACATAAAAATGTATAGAGTATAGCATTTGTGTTTATAGGCATTGACCACATAGCGCGACTATGTGACAATCCTAAGTTTTGCCCAATGATCGTTGCTAAGCCTAAAGCCTACCCATTTAGTATTATGCACCATCGTTATAAGTCGTTGTGGTGAGGGTCAATCTACCCTAATAGCGCTATCCATATCTACTAACGGTCCTTTCCAAAGGGATTAATAGCAACTAATGTCCTTGGTAGTTTTCGGGAGTTTTCAATGGTTTCTCACGTCCATGTTGTACAAAGTCCGCAACATGACGATCGATTGTTTTAGTCATTGGCAAATATAGCTTTCGTGTCCTCGACATTGTTGGCAAAACCCTCAACAATGCCGGCAAAATAGTTATTCGTTTTAGTATTCATTATCAAAGCATTTCATAGTAGCATTCAAAATACATAAGTGTTTTCGTAATAGCATTGAGTATCAAATCGTTTTCGTAATAGTTTTCGAGTATCAAATAGTTTTCGTTTAGCATTCAAGTAGTAAAGCGTTTTTCAGCTTAAATATAGTTAAGCCTAAGACTCGCATTTCACCCCAAAAAGTATTACAAGCGTTTAAAAGAGTAGGGGTTTGTAACTCACTGTTTGCGAAGATCGTAGCGTGCTCGGAAAAGCTTGAAAAGTGCTCGGAATCACCGGAATCCTATTTTTATACCAAGTTTTGGCGTAAGTAACATTGTTAATTAGTTCATACAATCGTTAGACAACGAAATGCTTATGTTATATGTGTTTGTAATTAGTTTCACAAAAATCGGGCAGCGCTTCCGCGCTATTGTTTCTAAATCCAATTTTCGACACTTTCCCGCTTACAATTTTAATAACACTAATTAAACTAATTCATTAATCATAATAGTATATTAGCATGTTGAAATAGTCATTTTATACTCAAGTTTAAGCTTATTACAGATTCTATAACACGGTTTTAAGTAATATGCTCAAGATCACGTCTTATACCGAAAATGACCATTTTTCAGCAATCTGCACTTGGAATGCGCCGCGTTCATGGGAATGCGCCGCGTTCCCATGCCAGCAGCTTTATAGCAAAATCGTTTTTAGCTTAAAAATTGTTATTTGATGGTAGATTTCGACATGCAATAGTTAAAACATCAAAATACTTGATAGTTTACAGTTTTTCTTGGATCTTTAACAACAAAATCAAAGATCTAAACATCCATTTTATAAAAACCCATTTTGTCATGTAAATCACCTTGAATCTTTATAAAAATGTGTTTTTGTGTGTTTGATCTTACATGCAACGATTTATTTTAGTAAAAATAGAAGATCTAAGAGTTTTTACCTAAGAGAAATAGGTGGATGATGATATGTTGGAGATCCTAGCTTCAAATGGGTGGCAAATGTGTGTTTTGACCCGTAAGATGAATGCTCCTTCCTTCTTCTTGATTATGAACGATTTTTGGGTGTTTGTTATGGTGATTTTACTGTGATTTTTGAAGTATAAGTCACTGGAATTGTTGGTGTGAGTGTGTGTGTTCTTGAGCTAATAGAGAGGGAGAAAGTGTAGAGAGTGTTTGTGTTTAGGTGTGTGTGTGACAAATGTGTTATGTTTGTGTGTTATATGTGGTGTTTCTGGACTTTTAATGGGGCCTTGGACCCTAAGAACCTGGGCCAAAACGTTGGTTTAAGTTTTGGGTCCGTTTTGTTAAATTTTACAAAAACACATACATTGCTGAACTAGCCCCGAATGCGGCGCATTGGGGCAACAGGCGGCGCATTGGGGCTTGTTTCAGCTTTGTTCGTTTTTCGTTTGTTCCTTCGTTAAGCAGTTTCGTTAGTTGAAAGTTTATGATTTGTTTTTAGATGAACTTAGGCAAGTTCATTAAGTGTTTTCTTGGTATTAGGATTCATTTGATGATTTGATTCCGATTTCCGACTCCGATTCCGAGACACACACGTTTTATGTTTAAGTAACGTAAAGTTTTTGTATGAGTTACATCGAGCTTAGCTTAAGGAGTCATGTTTACGTAACCACGTAACACAAAAAGTTAGTTATATCGGGAATAAAATAAACACTTAGGAGTTATAAGTTAGCGTTCTCGACCTTAGTTTAGACGGTTGTCACATTCTCCCCACGTTGAAAGAATTTCGTCCCGAAATTTCAACTTGTGGTATTCGTTGTGGGAGAAGTGAAGAGATGAGGATACTTAAGCATCATCTGATCCTCTCGTTCCCAGGTATATTCGGGGCCTCGTTTAGCATTCCATCGCACCCTCACTATGGGGATTTTACTGTGCCTTAGTTTCTTAGTTTCGCGATCTATGATTTCAATCGGTTCCTCGACAAATTGAAGCTTCTCGTCTAGTTGTACTTCCTCTAAAGGTGTGATAAGTGTCTCGTCCGACAGGCACTTTTTCAATCTCGAAACATGAAAGGTGTTATGCATGTTACCAAGCTCTTGCGGTAGTTCTAAACGATATGCCACGGGACCTACCCTTTCGAGTATCTCAAACGGTCCCACATATCTCGGGCTAAGCTTTCCTCGCTTTCCGCGGCGTATTGCACCTTTCCAAGGTGACACCTTTAGAAGTACTTTGTCGCCGACTTGAAATTCTAGATCCTTTCTGCGCATGTCAGCATAGCTCTTTTGACGACTTCTCGCAGTCTTAAGTCTTTCCTTAATCGTTGTGATCTTATCAATCGTTTCTTGCACTACGTCCATGCTAATTAGTTGTCGATCTCCCGGTTCTAACCAACACAGTGGAGACCGGCATTTCCTTCCGTAGAGAGCTTCAAAAGGCGCACATTTGATGCTAGCATGGTAGCTGTTATTGTAAGAGAACTCTATCAGTGGTAAGTGGTTATCCCAACTTCCTCCGAAGTCGATAACGCATGCTCTCAGCATGTCCTCCAGTGTTTGTATAGTGCGCTCGCTTTGACCATCGGTTTGCGGATGGTAAGCCGTGCTTAAGTCCAGTCGTGTGCCAAACGACTCTTGGAATGCCTTCCAAAATCTGGAAGTGAAGCGAGTATCTCTATCCGAGATGATTGACGTGGGTATTCCGTGACGTGTCACTACCTCGTTGATGTATATTTGGACAAGTTTTTCTACGTTAAAACTTTCCTTAATGGGAATGAAGTGTGCTGACTTCGTCAGCCGATCTACGATAACCCAGATCATGTCGTCACCCTTTGATGTTCGAGGTAACTTTGTGACGAAGTCCATTGTGATTTGTTCCCATTTCCACTCGGGAATCTCGGGTTGTTGTAGTAATCCGGATGGCTTCTGATATTCGGCCTTCACTTTCGCACAAGTGAGGCATTTCTCTACGTATAAAGCAACATCTCTTTTCATTCCTGGCCACCAATAGTGTTCCTTGAGGTCCTTATACATTTTGCTCGACCCTGGATGAATGGAATATCGCGTTTTGTGTGCTTCATCCATAATGGTCTTCCTTAATTCGTTAGTCGTAGGAATCCAGGCTCGATCCTTAAAATAATAGACGTCGTCGCCCTTCCTCACAAAGTCTTTGTCGTGATTGTGCAAGGTTTCGACCTTTATGTTATCTGCCTTCAAAGCCTCATGCTGGGCACTTGCTATGCGCGTTCTCAAATCGGGTTTAAGGTAAATCCCTAATGCACGTACTCGAGTCGTCTGTTGCCTCTCCTTCCTACTCAGGGCATCTGCTACGACGTTTGCTTTGCCATGGTGATACTTAATATCGCAGTCGTAGTCGCTAAGGAGTTCTAACCATCTCCTTTGCCTCATGTTGAGTAGCTTCTGATCTAGTATGTGTTGCAGACTCCTATGGTCCGTGAATACGGTGCATTTGGTTCCGTAGAGATAATGTCTCCAGATCTTAAGGGCAAAAACTATCGCTCCTAGCTCTAAGTCGTGTGTAGCGTAGTTGAACTCGTGTTTCTTAAGTTGTCGCGATGCGTAAGCTATGACTTTGTTTCGTTGCATCAATACACAACCTAATCCTAGGTTAGATGCGTCACAATAAACTACGAAGTCTTCGTTTCCCTCAGGAAGAGTTAAGATCGGAGCGTTGCACAGTTTCGTTTTCAGGATATTGAAGGCTTGTTCTTGAGCATCTCCCCAGTTGAACTTCTCGTTCTTTTGGGTTAACTTTGTCAGGGGTTTAGCTATCTTAGAGAAATCCTGAATGAATCGCCGATAATACCCAGCCAATCCTAAGAATTGGCGGATTTCTGTCGGACTTCTGAGAGTTTCCCAATTCTTTATTGCCTCGATTTTTGATGGGTCAACGTGGATTCCTGATCCATTGACTACATGCCCGAGAAATTTAACTTCACGCTGCCAGAACTCGCACTTAGAGAATTTTGCGTAGAGCTGTTGTTCCTTGAGTAATTCCAATAATAGCTTTAAATGTTCTGCGTGATCTTCCTTGTTGCGCGAATAGATTAGGATGTCGTCGATGAATACAATAACGAACTTGTCTAGATACGGTCGGCATACCCTATTCATCAAATCCATGAATACCGTCGGTGCATTTGTGAGTCCAAATGGCATTACCAAGGATTCGTAGTGTCCGTATCTAGTGCGGAATGCGGTTTTTGGTATATCATCTTCTGAAACCAACACTTGATGATAACCGGACCTTAAGTCAATCTTTGAAAAGTAGGTTGCGCCTTGTAGTTGATCGAAAAGGTCGTCGATTCGTGGAAGAGGATATCGGTTCTTGACGGTTAGTTTATTCAACTCTCGGTAGTCGATACACATGCGAAACGATCCATCCTTCTTCTTTACGAATAGAATCGGCGCGCCCCATGGTGATGAGCTTGGTCGGATAAATCCTTTATCCAATAATTCTTGAACTTGGTTGGATAATTCCTGCATCTCAGTCGGAGCTAGTCGATATGGCGTCCTTGCCACCGGTGCCGCTCCAGGAATTACCTCGATTCTAAACTCAACTTGCCTCTGAGGTGGTAGTCCAGGTAGTTCTTCGGGAAATACCTCCGGATAGTCACTCACTATCGGTACATCCTTAAGGTCTGCTGCTTTTGCCTGTTTGTCCTTTATGTTAACTAACAATGCAAAGCAGCCCTTACTTAAGTACTTGCGCATCTTCATCACCGATATTAGCTTCGAAGTTTGGCCCGGCCTATCTCCTTGTACTATCAATTCCCTTCCATCTCCTAATGGCATTCGTATCGTTTTATCTAAACAGAATATCCTCGCGTCTCGGATGGTCAACCAGTCCATTCCTATTACTACGTCAAAGCTCTTAAGTTCGATGGGAATCAGATCTATTTCGAAAGTGTGGTCAGCTAGGGTTATTGTGCAATTCCTAATTACGTCACTAGCTTGGTATTCCTGACCATTTGCGTATTCTACCGTAAACTTTTCACCTAGGGGTTCGGTGTCTAAAGCAATCAAGGGCCTAAACTCTAAGGACACAAAACTTTTGTCCGCGCCTGAATCAAATAGTACTGAGGCATAATAGTTGTTAAGGAGAAACGTACCTGCAATCACCCGGGGGTCGTTTCTTGCCTCTTCGGCACCAATCGCGAAGGCTCTTCCACGGCCTTGTCCCCCATCGTTTCCCCTCTGATTGTTCTGATTCTGGTTTTGCGGTGGGTTTTGATTGCGATTCTGGTTTGGGTTTCGGGCAGGGTTTAGTCTAGGACAAGCATTTCGGTAGTGATCCCTACTACCGCACTCATAACATTCTCCCTGGCGAGGCCTATCGTTCTGTTGTGGCCTCCCCGCTTGTCGCGGTCCTTCAATCTACTTCCTACCCGCCTGCTGCGGTCCAGCGTTCACTGCCTTACAGTGTCGTGTCTAGTGACCGAGGCGGTTGCAGTTGGTGCATGACCGACATTCACCTCCGTGGTGATAACCGCACCTATCGCATTTTGGTGCCTTTCCCTGGTAGCCGGTGTTCTCTGCCGTAGCAACTCCGTAGTTCCTTACCGTTCTAGCCTTCTTGTTAAACCGTTCCTTTTTGTTCCCCGATGTGTCCTCAACCTTACGCTTTCCCTTTGCGTCTTCTGCACCCGTCTTTGATATTCCTCCATTCCTTATCCAATCCTGGGTTAGGCGATTGGCCAAGCTCACAGCCTGCTGCATCGTAGCTGGCTCGGTAGCCGTCGCCATAGCCCTGATCTCGGGTGAGAGTCCCCAAATGAAGTGCTCAATTCGCTTGTCCTCGGGGGTTACTAGTTCAGGTACTAGATTTGCGAGTTCGTGAAATCGCGCGACGTAGGTGTCGATGTCGGTTCCCACCATGGAGTGATTCCAGAGTTCGTTCTTAAGCTTCTTCAAGATCTCCTTGGGACAGTACTCAATCACTAGTAGTTCCTTGAACCTTGCCCATGGCATGTTATATGCAGCGTCCGGACCTTGGACCTGTAGCTGGCTGTTCCACCAGGTTAGTGCTCGTCCCTGAAGCATGCAAGAAGTGAATTCTACCTTCTTGTTTTCAGCGCACTGGCTGATCCTTAGCACGACTTCCATACTATCGATCCAGCGCGATAGTCCGATGGCGCCCTCAGTGCCATGGAATTCCTTTGGCCTGCAAGATATGAAGGTCTTGTAGCTACATCCTTGGTTGTTCCCTTGGTTGTTCCCCTGGTTATTGTTTCCTTGATTGTTATTGTTTTCCCGATTGTTGTTTCGTTGGTTGTTGTTCTGTTGGTTGTTATTTTGTTGGTTGTTGTTTCCTTGGTTGTTGTTATTTCCCCTTGGTCCTCCCTGGTTAATGCCTGCGTTGATTCGGGCTATGATTTCGGGTATCGCCTCGTTCAGTCGGGCGTTGATCCTTTGGACAACGCGCTCATCGTTGGTTTCAGCCATTTTCCTACACAAGAGAGAACTCGGGTTTAGGGTTTTGATATTTCATTACAGATTCAAATAAAGGGGAAATAACAAGAACAACAACATTCGTAATTATAATCCGACCATTTTATATATCGCTCAAAATTTGATGTTCTTACAAAATCCAACATCATCGACTATTGTCGTACATTACCAACCAACATAAAGTACTACACTTAAAATCCAAAAGACATCTTGCAACAACCTCTAAACCTTAAATACAACCAATACGACCATAAGGAATACTAGTACTATGCTAATCAACGTCAAGTTGCGTGCCGCTCGGATTGCCTTTCGTGCCATTGCCTTTGTGCGTAACACCTCGGTGTACAAACCACGTATCTGGTGGGAGTGATCTCTCACGACTTGAGTGTATCCGCGGAGGTCGACGGACATGTTACAAAGCGCTTGGATTTCTTCGGGAGTCAACCCGCGAACAGGGGGTGGTGGTGGCGTAGCTATCTGAGGTCTCGCGCGACGAGTCGGTGAATGTCGTACGTGGCGTGTTGGGAATCGCGAGCTTCCTTCGCCGTCTTGACGGAAGAAAGGTAGAGTAGGTGGTGACGTTTGCTGGCTCCTAGAGCGTGATTGGGAATCGTGGGAGGGTTCGGTCTCGCTGTCGGACCTAGCTATCTCTTTCCCTCTCGACATACCCTAAATCGGTAACGCGTTAGTTCGAGGATACGGCCCACGTAAGTGTTAGTAATAAGCTGAGCACATAGAGTATCTTAAGTATAGCATCTAGGTCTGTGTGGGTCTGACTTCAAGAATTCCCGGGGAGGTTCGTTTAATGTTTACCAATCCCGTTCTGGCATAATTTAGTCCAAATTATTCATAGGTGATCAGGCTACGAATAATTCAAGTTAAACAATGCCTTCACGTTTTGGTTAAATAAAATCTTTCGTTTAGAAATTGGTTATAGTTTGATTTTTGAAAAATCGGTATTCACTATAACCTTGCGCTCTGATACCAAGTCTGTCACACCCCGCTAAAGCGGAATACAGGATGTGAAGAGCAATAGCATTCGATAGCAAGATATAGATAAATGCCAAGTTATATTAAATAAAAGTTACATCAAAGGTTTACATAGTAGTTTCAAATGTAGATTACATATCCGAATCAAAATGGGGTGTTCAACCAAACCACCCAAACCCATCCCGTTCTTGAAGTCATTCGCCCCAAAAGCATAAGTCATCAGCTAGCTTACTCGTTACCTGAAAATGCGAGTCAAGTGTTAACTACGGGAGACGTAGTTAGTGAGCTACAAGTTTAAGTAAAGCATAGTTTTCAAATTGTAATCGCATAGCCAATCATAGAGTATCGCATTAAGAAAATAGTTATCACATAAAAATGTATAGAGTATAGCATTTGTGTTTATAGGCATTGACCACATAGCGCGACTATGTGACAATCCTAAGTTTTGCCCAATGATCGTTGCTAAGCCTAAAGCCTACCCATTTAGTATTATGCACCATCGTTATAAGTCGTTGTGGTGAGGGTCAATCTACCCTAATAGCGCTACCCATATCTACTAACGGTCCTTTCCAAAGGGATTAATAGCAACTAATGTCCTTGGTAGTTTTCGGGAGTTTTCAATGGTTTCTCACGTCCATGTTGTACAAAGTCCGCAACATGACGATCGATTGTTTTAGTCATTGGCAAATATAGCTTTCGTGTCCTCGACATTGTTGGCAAAACCCTCAACAATGCCGGCAAAATAGTTATTCGTTTTAGTATTCGTTATCAAAGCATTTCATAGTAGCATTCAAAATACATAAGTGTTTTCGTAATAGCATTGAGTATCAAATCGTTTTCGTAATAGTTTTTGAGTATCAAATAGTTTTCGTTTAGCATTCAAGTAGTAAAGCGTTTTTCAGCTTAAATATAGTTAAGCCTAAGACTCGCATTTCACCCCAAAATGTATTACAAGCGTTTAAAAGAGTAGGGGTTTGTAACTCACTGTTTGCGAAGATCGTAGCGTGCTCGGAAAAGCTTGAAAAGTGCTCGGAATCACCGGAATCCTATTTTTATACCAAGTTTTGGCGTAAGTAACATTGTTAATTAGTTCATACAATCGTTAGACAACGAAATGCTTATGTTATATGTGTTTGTAATTAGTTTCACAAAAATCGGGCAGCGCTTCCGCGCTATTGTTTCTAAATCCAATTTTCGACACTTTCCCGCTTACAATTTTAATAACACTAATTAAACTAATTCATTAATCATAATAGTATATTAGCATGTTGAAATAGTCATTTTATACTCAAGTTTAAGCTTATTACAGATTCTATAACACGGTTTTAAGTAATATGCTCAAGATCACGTCTTATACCGAAAATGACCATTTTTCAGCAATCTGCACTTGGAATGCGCCGCGTTCATGGGAATGCGCCGCGTTCCCTTGCCAGCAGCTTTATAGCAAAATCGTTTTTAGCTTAAAAATTGTTATTTGATGGTAGATTTCGACATGCAATAGTTAAAACATCAAAATACTTGATAGTTTACAGTTTTTCTTGGATCTTTAACAACAAAATCAAAGATCTAAACATCCATTTTATAAAAACCCATTTTGTCATGTAAATCACCTTGAATCTTTATAAAAATGTGTTTTTGTGTGTTTGATCTTACATGCAACGATTTATTTTAGTAAAAATAGAAGATCTAAGAGTTTTTACCGAAGAGAAATAGGTGGATGATGATATGTTGGAGATCCTAGCTTCAAATGGGTGGCAAATGTGTGTTTTGACCCGTAAGATGAATGCTCCTTCCTTCTTCTTGATTATGAACGATTTTTGGGTGTTTGTTATGGTGATTTTACTGTGATTTTTGAAGTATAAGTCACTGGAATTGTTGGTGTGAGTGTGTGTGTTCTTGAGCTAATAGAGAGGGAGAAAGTGTAGAGAGTGTTTGTGTTTAGGTGTGTGTGTGACAAATGTGTTATGTTTGTGTGTTATATGTGGTGTTTCTGGACTTTTAATGGGGCCTTGGACCCTAAGAACCTGGGCCAAAACGTTGGTTTAAGTTTTGGGTCCGTTTTGTTAAATTTTACAAAAACACATACATTGCTGAACTAGCCCCGAATGCGGCGCATTGGGGCAACAGGCGGCGCATTGGGGCAACAGGCGGCGCATTGGGGCTTGTTTCAGCTTTGTTCGTTTTTCGTTTGTTCCTTCGTTAAGCAGTTTCGTTAGTTGAAAGTTTATGATTTGTTTTTAGATGAACTTAGGCAAGTTCATTAAGTGTTTTCTTGGTATTAGGATTCATTTGATGATTTGATTCCGATTTCCGACTCCGATTCCGAGACACACACGTTTTATGTTTAAGTAACGTAAAGTTTTTGTATGAGTTACATCGAGCTTAGCTTAAGGAGTCATGTTTACGTAACCACGTAACACAAAAAGTTAGTTATATCGGGAATAAAATAAACACTTAGGAGTTATAAGTTAGCGTTCTCGACCTTAGTTTAGACGGTTGTCACAGTAAGAATCTTTTTTTCTACCCCTTAAAAACAACATTTTTTCTTTGTAATAACTTGAGTCTATGAAAACGAAATGTTATGACTGTCTATGATCGCCGCTGCATCGCGCGGGTACTATACTAGTCCATTTATAAAACATTTGACCCATAAATCTTAATGTTGAAATTTAAAAAGGAAATAACATATTTGGCCCTCATTTAATTATCAATATTTTAATTTATGTTAATTTGTTACCATTTTATTTCAAAAATTATCTCTTATTTATTTATGAAAAAAAAACATATTAAATTCTAAACACAATAATTTTTCAAACTTTTTTAGAAAAGAGAGAACTAGAAAACGTCGAAAATTTAATACTATTTTTATGGTCCAAATGGCCGATATATTATATACAATGTATATATCATAAAATAAATGATAAAACTAGAGTAAAAACTCTATAAATTAATACTCTCGGAACTAACAAAACTTATTAATTAATCGATAAATTAATAATTATTAATTTATATACTAACTAATATTTTATTAATTAATAATTAAATACCAATTGTAAAATACCTTAATTTTCACATAATTATTATACAATACATAATAAATATATCAATTTATAATTTTTTTTTAAACTTTCATCTAATTTGGATGAAAGTTCTACAACGATAAGAAATATTAGAGACCATATTCAAGGTAAAGTTGATTTCAACAAAAACAAAAGACAAATGAGTCGTTTTCAAGAAATCTTTATAAATCATTCAATGTAATATTAATTTTATAAAGAATTAATAATTAATATTTTATACGAGGTCTACAGAGATTACAAAAGGTGTATTGTTTTATAATTTTAGCGAATTATTAATTTGGAAACCTTTTCCCGAGTCGGGACCGGAAAAAGTTAATTTTGAGAGTTTATCAATTAATCGAGTATTAATTATCGAGTTTCTACTGTATTATTATCACAATTTAATTTTTTTTCCTATTACTTTGATTTTGTCTCGGCATTTTCAGTTGATTTTAGATATGTTCTACACATTAATGTTAGTTATTTTGTCTTTGTAAATTTTATTATTTAATTTGGCATTCTTAATTTCCAATAAACCCTAATAATCGATCTTCAATTTAAACAAGGAAAGGTAATTGTTTTCCGAGGAGATTTTCGGCAAGTTTTACCGGTAATACAAATGGGAAATAGAGCCTAAATTGTTAATGCCTCAATCAAGCATTCGAAAACTAGGGATAGTTGTATTGTTCAACAAGTAACAGTGAACACAACGGAGAAGTATAAATAAATTTCCTTATGATGTCCTTATACAATCAACATGAAACCATGTAAAATCTATTGTATCATGTATATATCCTTAATTAGAAAAAACAAAATGCAAAAAGAACTCACCAAGATAAAGCAATTATGGTTCCAACAAATTAAGAGCTCGATTTGATCAATGAATTTGTGCTTTCACAAATTAGAGAAGAAGAACACACATATTACAGTTCAAATACAATTTGTGAGTCAGATATAACCGACGAATTTGAGACATCACTATATTCGCTAGAGATATTAAACGTTCTAAATCACAAACTGTCGTTAAAGCAAGATGTCTCTGTTATGTTGCTAAGAAACATTGACCATTCATTTAGATTATGTAATGGACCAAGAATGCTCATAAAAAGAATGAGAAAAAAATGTCATTGAAGCTAAAATTATTTTTAGGAAGTCATATTGGGAATAAAACATACATTCCCCAAATGAAGTTGATATTGTCCGATAAAAAAATCTCAATCAGGTTTAATCGAAGACAATTTTCTTTATGCATTTCTTTTGCAATGACAATCAATAAGAGCCAAGGACAATCACTATCAACGGTAGAATTATTTCTAAGACAAGTTTTTACGCATGGCCAATTTTACGTTGCTTTATCACGTGTCACCACCAAAAAAAGATTAAAAGTACTTATTTGTGACAATGAAGAATCACCGGAAAACACGACGACAAATGTCGTTTATTATGAAGTCTTTCAGAAGATCTAAAACAAGTCTACATAAAAATGCACGGTGGCTTTCTACTTATTAGTATCTTACATTTTTATTTTACTTTTTGGATTCTATTTATATTCCGAATAAAAAAACTTAAACTGTCCGTGTATATATACGGATCTAGTTTAAATTTATAATTAAAAATGTACCATGGTACATAAGTATATACGTTTGGCTAAAATATCATACGAATGGATGTATTGACACAAGACATAGAAAACAATGACGAGTCGGTTCTCGAAATAGAACCCTTCATATGTTAAGTCACGTTCAATGTTAGTCCAAGTAAATTGAGTTTACAACACGCTCTTTAGTTTTGTGATTTAACCCACATACATTAGAGTATTCTTGTCATGTTTAATAAAGATGTCTTCATATGTGACATAGTGGTACTTTCATTTCACCTTGTCTTTTTATAAGGCATATATAAATTTACTAATAATAATAATAATTTGAAAGACGATGGATTTTTATTTATTTATTTAATTTTCCCTTTATACACAAAAAAGTAAACTCCACTCTACAACCTACAATAACCAATTAATCACAATCTAGTTCATGACACTAGTACAAAACAAGATGCATAATAATAAGAAATCCACAAAACTAAGGTAACACTTCGACCTCTGAACCTATAATATACACTAACAAGTAACACCATATAACAAAAACTCGTAAGAAAACATAGAGTAAGTAGAAACGGACCATGACCTTAATCTTTAAACGTATCATAAAAAAACCTTGAACCAAATAGTTTCGTCTTATATTTTCTAATATTTTGACAAACTATCTCGTTTAAACTTTAATATAAAAATAGAAAGTAGTAACGGGCTTATGAACTTATGTAAATTTTGATAAGCTCATAAGCCCAATTTTTCCGGTTTATGAGCTTATTAACTTGAGCCTGTGAACTTAAATAAGTTATAAACTCAAGTTAATAAAATTAAACTTATAAATTTATCAAAATTTATATAAGCTAATAAACACGTTACATAAGACAAAACAAACAAATATCTAGTTTGGTTGGTTCCATACTTCCATCTTATTGGAATTTATGGGTTTAATGATAAGGACTAGAGAACTCCACAACATTTGAAATTTCACTAAGAGTTAATTACACGAATGGTCCTTATCCTATTATCCAAATGGCACTTTTCGTCCTATCTTTTGGATAAGTATACGGATAGTCCTTTGTTTGGAATTTCTGCACATGGACAGTCCTTTGGTCCGTTAGGGTTAACTCAATTCCGTTAGTTATATCATAATGACCAATTTACCCTTTTTGTCTTATTCGCAAAGGACCGTTTTTGTAATTTTTTTTTTCTTTAAAACATAAAACACATAAGACAATATACAAACCACCTTCTATTTTTAGCCAGGAAATATTTACACAATTCACCCACATCACACCTACAACATTTCTTTAACCAATTAAAAACACCAAATTTATTCAATATTTTTTCAGATTCACAATCACCACCACAAACCACCGTATAACCACTGTAAAATAAAATAATGAGTACAGTAACACTATATCCAGCTTCAACTACATCTCCGGGAAACCCCTCCGTATTCTACCGTAGCCGTCCGGAAACCACCACCACCACCACCGCCGCCGGCGTTCTTAAATGTCGTAACAGATTTAGACGTTTCGTTAACGAGAAATAGAGCTGATGATATTCAAACTGAGACGAAAGCTTTGGCGCGTGCAATCAACGCGTCTGTTTATAGTCCTGAATTGCTGAAATTCAAATTTGCGAATCGTCCGTTTAAGGTTAGTTGATGATTTGATTTTGTTATAATCGTGAATTTTATGAAAAAGACGGCGGCGGAGATGGCGAGGAGGATTAGAAGGATAAGTGAAGCAGCGAGTGTGTAGCAAAAGCAACGGCAGCATAAACTCCGGCGAGGTTTTCGATTAGCGAGTTTTTGAATTTTGTATGAGTTTTCTGGTGGAGGAATGCGGTAGATCTGATCTTTAGGGATTTGGTACCCGATTCTTGAGAAAGTTGTTCGAATTCAAGAATCGCAACAACTATGTGTGGTTAAGGATCTTTCTGCTCATGATATCGTGATGCGATTAATGAGGAAGGAAAATTACTTAATCGGAATGTTGAATAAAGGGGTGCTAGTCCCACCGTCAAGAAAGATCCAAATGGTACCCGATATTGCCTCATGCTGACAAAAACCCTTGAATGGATCTTAAATTGGTGCATATTGCACAACATGTTGATTTGAAAAATGAAAATTAAGATGAATTTAGGAATGGGATGAGATCTTAATTGTTACCATTCTTTATGGTTGAGATCTTAATAGTTTTTTTTGTGATATGAGTTAAAAAAAAAAAAAAAAAAAAAAAAGTTTGGAATAATAATTACACAGATGGTCCTTTACGAATAAGACAAAAAGGGTAAATTGGTCATTATGATATAACTAACAGAATTGAGTTAACCCTAACGGACCAAAGGACTATCCATGTGCAGAAATACCAAACAAAGAACTATCCATGTACTTATCCAAAAGATAGGACGATCCGTCTAATTAACTCTTTCACTAAATAATATCTCTCACCCACCCAACCCAACACCCACACTCTCTCTTTACTTCACACATACACACACTTTCTCTCTCTAGAAATATGGAAAACCCTGCAAGTGCAATCCCAGCATCATCATCGCTATGGGGTTCCTTAAACAGCTGGTTTACTTCCACTGTCTTCTTCATCCTTCTTAATCTCATGATTGCCACCATTCTTTTCACCTCAAATCTACCAAACCAACAACAACCAAACCATCAAGAACAACAAGACCAAGAAGACAAACAACAAAAACAAGATTCCGACAATCATCCTCAAATCGCTAGATCTCCTTCTATACTACACCGACTCAAATCTTTCAATTTCTTACCCCAACAACAATTACAAACCCAAGATGATGATGATGATGATAACCAACTTGAACGAGAACCGTTACATGTAGCCGCTACACAGTATGTTTTTAACCAGCCTCTTCATTACCAACATTTTGATTTCGATTCAGATCATACCCATCTAGTAGAAAGGGTTGATAGTGAGTTTCACTTTGACCCGACCCGAGATGAGATGGGTAAGGTTAAAGATGGTGAAAATTTTGATTTTGAACCGACCCGGAAAGAGAATGGGATTGATGAGCTTGATGAAAGTTTTGATTTTGAACCGACACGGAAAGAGAATGAGTATGAAAGATTTGATTTTGACCCGACCCGGAAAGAGGATGCGTATGAAAGATTTGAGGTTGACCCGACCCATGAAGATGAACAGGCTGATCAATTACAGAGTTTGGATGAGGTGTACAGTAAACTGAAAGGCGGCGGATATCACGACAGAACAAAGTCCGAGAGCGAGATCCGACCGAAACCTACGACGAAGTTTAAGAAATCAGCTAGTTTAAAAGTGGGTTTTGCTCATCTGGACGAGGAAAAAACGGTAGAGGCTCGGCGGCCGGCGACGGTAAGAGAGAGAAAACCGGCGGCTAAGATGGTGCACGATGATGACGTGGAGGTCGACTCAAAGGCTGATGATTTCATCAACAAGTTCAAGAATGATCTGAAGCTACAAAGGATTGAATCGATAATGAAGTCGAAAAGTGGGAAAAAGTAGAGGGACTGGAAATGAAATGTTTCATTTTAGAAGGGTGTTTTTTGTAATAGTTTTGGAAAGATGCATATATGAAAAAAAGCCTTTTTTTAGGTGTGGGGCATTTTGGTTATTTTGGTAAAATGTGGAGGTTGTTTATTATTGGATTTTATTTGGATAATATTAAACAAGTGAATTTACTAGTAAAAAAGTTTTGGTTGGTGTAATATGTAAGTTGCATTTATGGATACTGGTTGGAATTGTGATGACAGGCTGTCAATCTACACGTGGTGATGTTCAAATCTTTGCCACTTGTACTATTTTTGTAATGTGAGGGTACAATGGTAAATTGTACAGCATATTGTGTGGGTATTAATGGAACAAAGTTCACAAATTAAAATTGTTTGTTCGTCATATACATTGCTTGTTAGGCTATACGGTGTGGGGGGCTTTATCATTTGATGATGTGGAGTGATAGAGGTGATATGTAGGAAAGAGAGTGTGATTTGTAGGAAAGAGAGTGTGATGATGTGGAGTGATGAAAATGGGTGGTGTGGTTGTGTGATGATGTGGAGTGATAGAGGAAAGAGAGTGTAATTTTAAAAAGTTGTATATTTATAATTTTTTTTATATAAATGAAATTTAAAAACTAGTATTTTTATTAAAAAAAACAAACACTACAATTTATTAAAAAAAACAAACACTACAATTTATTAAAAAAAAACAAACACTAAAAAAAAACAAACACTACAATAAAAAACATACTACAAAAATTCAGGATAAAATTTCTCGATAAGCCTTCTCTTTTCATGTTCCGCTATTGATTTGGCAGGCTCCCGGAGATTATCGGTGTCCTTCATGATCACCTTTAACGCTTTTTGTCGCATTTTTTCTTCCTCAGTATCAGCAAATTTCCCGAACTTTTCCCCAATATACTTGAGTGAATCTTCGTTCCCCGAAGAAGAAGCAACGGCTTTGCCCTTTCCTTTGCGCGCTTTTGCCCTTGCTTGATCTCTACCCGTCGGTCTTGGAAGGTCTTCCTCCAAGTCATCATCATCATCGTTGAGATCGATTCCACCAAAAGGCGATACCGGAGTGGCGGGAGTGGAGGGGTTACTAGACTCCGATGTTCTACGCGCTTTTCGGGACCCTCCAGATGTTGGGACATTTTGACAAATCGGGCTATTTTTCAATATTTTCCAAGACGATAAATGTGGGAAACCCCCTTCCATTATGTTGCGGTAACTCGCCATAGCAGTTTCGAGCACTTGTTGATCATTATGACCGCTTGGTCTACTTTGTTGGGCTTGTCGAAAAAACCCGTTGAATTTTTTGACCTTTCTTCGTAAGTCTCTCCACTTGCTCGAAAGAGAGTCTTCGGTACGATAGTAAGATGGATTATCTTTAACCATCTTGGCGAAAAATTTTGCACGAACACTATCCCAGTAAAGTGGAGTATTTTGAGCATTTCCCAACACGGGGTCCTCGGATGTCGACGACCACGCTGAAGAAAGTGCCATCTCCTCCTCGTCGGTCCACTTCTGTCTATCGGTTTTGCCTCTTAGGGATTCGGTTTCTTTTTTCTTATGTTTCCTCTTCCCCTTCCCCTTCCCACGGGCCGGCATTTCTTGAGCTTGAGTTTCCGGAACCACCTCATCGTCTTCAGAATCGTCAATGTCAAATGGAGGCACTTGCGGAAAATTGGATAAATGGTCTTGGTTAAGCAATTGCGAGAACGACCCGCCTTGGTATAGCGGGTCTACGGATGGTCGTTGTGGTGATGGTGTTTGTTGGTAAAAATGGGGAAATTGGTTAGGGTTTGGAAGTTGGGTATAGTTTTGAAATTGGTTTGGGTGTTGATATTGGTTATTAGGGTTTGGAAATTGTGGAAATTGGTTTAGGTTTTGGTATTGGTTTAGGTTTTGGAATGGGTTATTTGGGTTGAACCATTGGTTCCATTGGTTGGGGTTGGGGTTGTTTTGATTGTTGTTGTTGTTGGGATCCATTTGAGATTATTGAAAGATTGTATAAAATATAGAGATTGTTATAAAAATTGAGAAAGAAAGAGAGAGTTTGTGTGGTTTTTGTTATAAAATTGTGTGGTATTTATAAGAAAATTTTGGGTTTTTAAAAATTTTGCCCGTTGCATTTAAAAATTGGACCGTTGTGTGTGTTTTGTATCTTGTTCACGGCGTTGTAGCAACAAAGCCCAGCAAGAATTTTCGACGACAACGCCCCAGGCGGTGTGGCCTGGGCGTTGTCGGGGCGTTATCATGCAAACGTGGCGGGCGTTGTGGGTGTTATAAAGCCCCATACCGTGTAGCCTTATGCTATGCTAGTGTCACAAATATGATTATGTTACTTATATGCTTATATGGGGAAACACTTTCTTGAACCCCCAAACTAGTATATAGCAAAACTAATAAATGACTTCTACATATTTTCTAAAGGTGGTTTGGTTAGTTTTGCTAGTTATCAACTTTGTTGACGAGGAAAGAGTTTCATTTCATGACATATGAGTTTGTTAGTTAGGTGTTTATAAAATTATGTAGATTATTTTTCGATTAAGCTAAATCATAGATGTTGTGTAATAAGCATCAATATTCTATAACCGCATCCCCTATACTATACTAAGAGCACACGCAGCGCTCCGTTATAACGCGCGTTTTGGCCTCCCATAACGTCGTTATGGCTGGGGGCGGCGTTATCGCCGTTATGTTACGGTGATAACGCGAGTTTTGAGATTTTTTTTTTTTTTCTTTTTTTGTTTTAAATTAATCTAATAAAAAGAAATTAATTTAAAAAAAAAATAGCCGTTATTGACCGTCCGAAATATATATATATACACACCGTTATTATGTTTTTTTTTTTTTTTTTTTTTCTAACCAACTCTATAAATACCAAACACAAACACATAATATTTACACCAAATCATATTCTTTCTCTCTACAAAACCAAATCATATTCTTTCACTCTACCAAACCATAACACAAGAAAAAATGTCGCAACACAACGATTTTTCGCTATCCGATTCCAACTCGCCTTCCTCCCCGGGTTTCGCAAATTTCCAAACACAACCCGGTGGCTTCACTTCACTACTCGGTGGAATCCCCAACATGCAACCTCAACCCCATCAACAAGCCATGAACGAATGACAATAATTTCAGTTTTGGCAATGACAACAACAACCCCAAACTCAATCATTCCATCAACCACAAACACAATCATTCTATCAACCCCAAAGTCAATCATTCCAACAACCTCAAACTCAATCATTCCAACAACCACAAACACAACCATTACAACCGTCTCAATCGTTCCAACAACCCCAAGTAGAACCTAGTAGTTCTCGTAAGAGAAAAGACAAAGGTAAGAAAAAATCTACGGTTGTGGAAGTCGAAGCCCCATCGTCTAAGATTCAGTGGTCATAATCCCAAGAACGACATTTGGCGGAGAATTGGATTCATGTGTCAGAGTGTAGGAGAAAGGGAAACTCGCAAAGCGGTCCAACTTTTTTGTATCGTGTTATGGCTATTTTCAACGAAGGTTTTCGGGAACCTTTCACAAAAAACCAACTAACTTCAAAATGGAGGGCTATGAGCGCAAATTTGCGGTCTTTCATAGCATGTCATGACGGGTGCCGAACGAGATCGATCGAGCGGCGAGGATGACAAAGCGGTCTACACAACGACGTTAACCATGTACGAAGCCGAGATCGGACGCCCATTTCGTCATCATGTTGCGTGGGAGGTTTTGCACAAATCGCCAAAGTTTCTGAATCCTAAACCCGTTGACTAAGCGATAGACCTCGACGACGATGCAGAACCGGACCTCTTTGGTCATGATGAAATTCCACGACCTTTGGGGAAGCCACAAGCAGCTAAGGTCGCTCGGTCCTCCTCGTCTTCTGATGTATCTTCAAAGCGGGACGAGTTTAACGACGACGTTGTCAAAGAACTTCGCGAGCTTCGGATCGCTAGAACAATGGAGATCCAAGACAAACGTCGTTTTCGGAAAATGGAATTTCTCCGTATGCCAACACATGATATGGAGCCAGAGGATCGGGCCGAAGTCGAGAGGATTAAGGCCGAAATACGCGCCGAATTCGCCGCCGAACGTAACAATTAGGTTTTAATAATTATTGTAAACGTATTTTATTTTTAAGTATCATTGTATCGTTTTTTTATAATTTTTAATGTTAATCTAAGTTTATTTTTATTATTAATGTATTTTTATTATTAATAATGTATTAAAAATAATATGAGTAAAAAGAAAAAAATGAAAAATAAAAAAACTGGTAGGTCTCAGAATTTGGTGTTATGGTTGGGGGATATTTCTGGTGTTATGTTATGGGTGGTGTTAAGCTGACGTGGTCATAACACCAACGATTTCGATGCTATGGCTGTAGACGCTCTAACAATTGAGAAGTGAGGAGCCATTGTTCATAAGCCAACTCTACCAATCAGGTAAGTCGACTCGGTTCAATTTGGGTTGACTCAGGATTCGTAATAAAAAATCAATTTTTTTTATTGTATTTGATTTTACTAACTAGGACAATTTTTATACATACATTTTTAGTGATTGGGAGTATTTTTATACATATTTTTTTTCCATAAAATTTTAAAACATTTTTTCATATTTTTTTTCTATTCTAAAAGAAAATGATTTCGCTTAAAATTTTGGATTGTTAAGATTAGGTTTTTCCGTGTGTTTATAAAGATCCGTAGTAATGCCTGAGATAAACCTACTCATTCATAATAGTTAATTTGTAAAACAAAAAGAAAGATAAATTAATCTAATATGGTAATCAAAAAGCAAAAAATGTAGTGATGGAGATGAAAGGAGGGCCAAATATAAGTGGTGGGGTGTGGGACATGGGCAGTGTGGAAGTGATGAGTCTATCATTCATTTGCAAACGGCGGGGGATGGGGATGGGTCACAACAAAAAGCCTAAATTCATGTCTCCATTACTTACTTTTTAAGATACTATAAAACAATATTAAACATTTTCTGTTTTTGTTACTTAGTCTACATATTTCTATAATATTTAAAAATTGAGTTAATAAGATAAATATAGATAATAAATATCATTTATAATATTTAAAAATTGAGTTAATAAGATAAAATATAGATAATAAATATCATTTATAATATTTAAAAATTGAGTCAATGAAATAAATTTAGGTAATAAATATCATATAATAAATATATTAAGTTTAGAAATATGAAAAATTAAAAGGTTTTGTTATATATATAACTAGCTTATTTACCCGCATAATACGGGTAGAATTATATAAAAAATATATAATGATAACAAATAACATATAACTTATATAACAATATTAATAGAAAGTTATTAGTCATGTAGACAAAATGATTATGTTAGCAAATTTGAATTTAAATAAAACATTTATTGTGTAATTCGGAAAAAACCTTATTAAAAATAAAATAATTATAATATATAAAAATACTAAAAATATTGCGTAAATAGGACGGAGAAAAAACAGAATTTTTTTTATATGATATGTTTTTTGTTTATATGCAAAACACTCGTAAAATAATAAAATAATTTTATTTTCTTTTTATAATATATAAAAAAACTAAAAATATTGGGTAAATAGGACGAAAAAAAAATATAAGATTATTTTATATGATATGTTTCTGTTTATATGCAAAACTGCTTCTTTGTATACTAAAAATGTGTATATGTTTGAAGAAAAAATATGTTTTGTATTTTTTTAGAATTAATTTAAAATATAAGTGTTAGATATTTAAAGTAGAAAGGTTAATTAGTTTTATTTAATTATTACTATTTAAAATAAGGGTTAAATTATATAAAGTAAAGGGGTTAAAATTAAATAATTAATGATGACATCATCAAAATGATCTAATAGTTCAAATTAAAGTTGGAATTTCATCTAATGGTTACTATTTTGTTAAGTGGCATTACAAGCCTCTCTTTTATTATATATTAAGATTAAGATTAAGATGTTTAAAAATTGAGTCCATGAAATATATTTAGATAAAAAATATATTATATAATCAATATATTATTATATAATTAATATCAATTCAATAAATTAAATATAAGAATGTGAAAGACTAAAATGTTTTCGTATAAATATTAAGTTTAAGAATACGAAAGATTAAAAGATTTTGTCATAAATTATTGTTTTAAATGATTAAAAATAAATATGTTATGACTCTGGATAATAATTATGGTATTTAATTCTATTAATCTATAATACATAATAAAAAATACTTAAAATTTGAGTCTATGTAATAAGTTTAGGTAATAAATATTATATAATCAATATAATAATTTTAAGAATGTGAAAGACTAAAAGGCTTTGTTATAAATATGACGTTTAAAAATATGAAACTTTAAAAGGTTTTGTCATAAATTATTGTTTTAAATGATTAAAAATAAATCTATTATGACTCTAGATAATATATAATTGTAATATTAAATTCTATTAACTAAATAATTAAAATACTTAAAAATTAAGTCTATTACAGTAATAAGTTAGGTAATAAATATTATATAATCAACTAGTTTATTGTCCCGCGATAGCGCGGGTAAATATAGACAAAAAATTGAATCGTAAACTTTATTTTTATGAATTTTTTCTTTCAAGTTATTATGAGTATACAATATTGCACGTATAATAACAAATATATATTTATGTTTATACACATATTATTTATAGCTATAATAACATATATACATTTACGTTTATACACATATTTTAATATTTTGTATTAAGAGATTTTATAATAGTAATAATAAGGTAAATCATAGTCTAATAAAAGACAAATATTTTTTTATTGTAGTGGTGTGAAATTGAAGAAAGAATGCAATTATGTATTGTATGAGGGTGTAAATGAAAAAAATATTTGATGACATAATCAATCTAATCTAACGGTTGAAATCAAAATATCTAACTCATCCAACGGATCTTACTTTGCCATTTAGAATTTAAGGTTTCTCTTTTATTATATATTAAAGATATACTAAGTTTAAGAATATGAAAGCCTAAAAGGTTTTGCCATAAATATTAAGTTTAAAAATATGAAATATTAAAAAGTTTAGTCATAAATTATTATTAAAGATTAAATATAAATCTTTTTTTTTTTTTTTTTTTTTTTTGAAACGGCAACTCCTGCGGGCCAGTAATGGAGTATCATCGTGCCACCATTACCAGCCACCCCAATGCCCACCAAAGAGGAAACCCTCTGGAGAGGCTCGAACTCGAGACCTCTCCTTCACCAGGAAAACCCCTTACCAACCAGGCAGAACCTGATTGGCAATATAAATCTATTTTGACTCTAGATAATAGTTATAGTATTAAAGTCTATTAACTATATATTTTATTCTATCAAGAATCTAGGTATAAATGTTATAAACTAAACATTATAAATTGTCAAACTTATTAAAACTAAAACATCTAAAAAAAAATACACCATATTTTCTTAATAAAGAAGAGAAAAGTATTATGAATCTAAACTATCAAAATGATCTTAAAAAATCGAAAAAGAAAAGAAAAGAATATGGAAGTCGAAGAAGGTGGTGGCAAAAATGTGTTTCAAAACGTGGTTTATTTATCGAAGCTTCTATCATAATTCTATTTGGTTGTAATCATCGATATGATTTCAATTATTGAGAAAAGTAACACATATTTTTTTTTTTACTTTTGTATAGATGTACAAAAATTATTTGTTCAATTATTTAATGTATATAGATGAAATGTATTATTATTTTTTTTATTAAATATAATAATAGTTTCATCTGAATTTATCTTTAATCACACGTTAATTGTTTAGAGTAAAAAATGAAAGAAAAAAGAGAGTGTTATGAATTTGAAGAGTATTGGTTGATTTTAAACTTAGTTTATACATAGGTTTTTGTTCAATTATTATTTGTTTATGTATGAAGATGAAAGGTATTATTTTCTCCTTTATTAACTAATAATTTCATCAAAATTTATCTTTAATCACACACTAATTTTATTAAGGGTAAAGAATGTTAGAAAAAGAGAGTGGTTATAAATTTGTGTAAGAGTATTTGTTGATTTTAAACTTAGTGTGCAATCAAACAAAAATATGTATACAAACACAAAAAGAATAACATCGAGTTACAATTGCGTCATATATTAACAAAATGTTTAGCAATTTTAATAAATATTATTTTTAAAGGTATTTATGTATAATGCATGATCAAAATTAATAAGACAACCCTCATCTAAAAGATCAAAAGACTATCAAACTAAACTCAATATTCTAAAAATAAAAATCAAAATAGAAGTCAAAATTAAAACCCGTGCATATCACGAGCCAAATATACTAGTTGTTTATAATAATATAGTTTTAATAATACTAGTCTTAAATTTATGATTAAAAAGATTGAAAAAACATAATTTATTTTTACCGTGATTAAAACTGCCCTTTGTTTGGCAAGTTATGTTCTAAACTCATGGAGTACAAGTTTAAAATAATGTTTTTATGTTTTAGTCACAACTGCTAGTATTGTTTTAAGGATTTTGATATTGACCACTAAGGCTGGTTTTTAAAAAGTTATTATAATCCTTTATTATTCTAACTTGCCAAAACTGACACCCTACATTTTTTGGGTAATAACCATTTCATTAATTATTATCAAAACCCTTATTTTATTTTCGTTATCAAAACCCTTATTTTATTTGAATGGGCTGAACACTTAGCACTGGGTTTCAGACAATAGCCCAATTTATCCGGTCCAAAAAAAATGCCGGATTGTAAGGCAATTCTACACTCTGTCTAGATATAGTTCCGGTTCATACCAATTTTATTTTATATCTTTCAACATATTGAATTTTTGAATACGAATTAACATAGAAATACCTCCAACAAATTTTGTTTAATTCATCACTTAATATGTAATAAATGATCAAGGAATTTCATTTTATAGTAGTGAGTAAACTGTATAAGAAACAGATACATATCAAATGGATACAAATATCCATTATGTCAACTTACATACTCAACGGGCCGAAATTCAATGCCTTCAAGAAAATACTCAACGCTCGAGAAAGTGATTGTAAAGAGTGGCAAGAATTCGATCTCAAAATCATGTTCCTTTTTGTAGCTAGTAAATTGGCATGTTTCTATCATCATCCATCCATCTTCTCTAACATGGGTAATGCATGAATTGGAATAGTGTCTCTCCGAATCCAGCTTGAATTTAAAGGGTATATGTGTTGATCCACGATCCGTATGGACCATACTATTGTGTTTGAATACAAGGTTTACGCTGTATGTGACGTTTAGTGACAAGAAGTGAGTTTTCGCTTTAATTGTGAAACCATTGTACATTACACCCCTTAAGACATTTGAAAACCTGCATATATCACAAATCTTTAAACTATCACATTTCATTAAGTTCGTTAAGTAAATCTAAAACATAAAAAGACAAGTTTCCAAGAACTAATACTCCGTATGATATATGATACGACCCAAGACATACCATCAGCAGCCCAACAGTCGGACAGGCCCAAACGATTGATCAGGAAACCCATTCGATTCCAAGACTGAAGAAGGAGTCAAGCAGAGGAAATCTTCCTCCTTATTATCTGCATGCATGCATCAAATAACAAGGGGACATCCCCAAGTAGTACCCATGTTTACTTTCTGTTTTCCCATGTTGCATTAATTTAGGAAGCATTATCTCTTTTCTATTTGTATTTAAAGCATTGTTATTTGGTTAATGATATATCAGAAAATTGCTCCAATCTCTTGTTCCTTTCTTTTGTCTTCTTGGGAGATTAGCTATCTCAAATCAGCTACTATCATTTGGTGCTTTCATTCTCCTTACCATGCCTCCTCGCAGAGACAACTCCCCCGACGACCCTCCACCGCCATCCGATATCCAAACCCTTATTCAATTAACCTCCTCCCTCCTTACCCACATCACTGCCCAATCCACCACCATGTCACAACAAACCGACGCCATTAACAATCTCACCACCATGCTCGCCAACCCAGCAAACCGTCCACCACCACCGCCACCACCACCACCACCCCCACCGCCACCACAACAACAACATCAACCCCGACCACCCAAAATTCTCCTACCTACCTTCGATGGATCCAACCCCTTAGATTGGATTTTCCAAGCTGAAAACTACTTCACCTACTACGCCATTCAACCCGAACAACGAATCTCACTCGCTGTCTTCTATTTCACCGGAGACGCGTTAAGTTGGTACAAACATTTGTCCAACAATAACCTACTCGGTTCTTGGCAAGATTTCACACGTGCTTTAGCAACCCGTTTCGGTCCATCTACCTACGAAAATCACCAAGCTACCCTTTTTAAACTCCGCCAACACTCCACGGTTGCTGCCTATCAAACGGAATTTGAAAAGATTAGCAATTGTGTTACCGGCCTTTCCACCGAAGCACTTCGAAATTGCTTCATTTCAGGATTGCGATCCGACATACACGCTGAAATGGCACTACATAATCCTACAACCTTATATCAAACCTATGGCCTAGCCAAGCTCATTGAAGATAAACTCACACCATCTCGTAACCGTTACACCCCATTTCCACGCTCAATGCCAACCAACCCTACAAACACAAATACTTTCCATGCAAAAACTAATTTAGCAGCCTTATCACCCCCACCCACAACATCATCCCATGCAACATCATCCCATGCAACATCATCCCATGCAACAGGTTTACTGCCATCTCCACCAAAACAACGAAACCCTCTTTCCTTTACCCGTCTCTCACCCGAAGCATTACAAAAACGAAGATCAGAGGGCCTTTGTTTCCGATGCCCCGAGAAATTTCATCCCGGACACGTTTGTAACCCCCCTCAATTCCTCCTAATTGCGGACAATGACGATGTCTGTGACCCCAATACTTTTCCGGACTTGGCTTCCCTCACTCTCACCGACACAACACCCCCTGCTACAAGCGATAACCATACCCCAGAAACGGACAAACAACCGCCCTACTACCTTGCCCTATCAGACGCCGCCTTCTTTGGTTCAAAATCCCCCCGAGCCGTTCGCCTTACTGGATTCATAAACGGTCACCCTGTCACTACCCTCATCGATTGCGGAAGCACACACAATATTATTCAACCCCGTATCGCGGCCCTTCTCACCACGAAACCGACACCCATTACACCCTTTCCCGTCATGGTCGGAAACGGTCACAATCTCGAATGCAATAGCATATTTCCCAACACCGCCCTAGAACTCAACAAAGTCACCTTCACTGTTCCACTTTTCGTTATACCTGTTGCGGGCGCCGATGTCATCCTTGGCCTTGCATGGCTAAGTACCCTTGGTCCCATCCTTGCTGATTTCTCCATTCCACAGTTATCATTTAAAATCAATGGAGTTGATTTTGAACTCAAAGGTGAAACCTTCACAGCTCCTGTAACCCCTAGTTCCCTCAACAGTTTACTACGAAAAAATTCAATTGCCTCATTACATACCATGATTTTCCACCACACACCCCCCGCTCCCCAAACACCGACTTCGACACCCCACCCTAACCATATTATCGATTCCCTACTCACCAAATACAAGCCCTTGTTCGAGCCACCTCGAGGCCTTCCCCCACCACGTCCACATGATCACCATATTCCTCTCCTTCCCAACACCCAACCCGTCAACATTAAACATTACCGATACCCCCATTACCAAAAAGAGATTATGACATCGCTTATCACCGAGATGCTCAATGATGGTGTGATACAACCTAGCCAAAGCCCGTATTCCTCACCGGTTCTACTCGTACAAAAAAAAGACGGCACTTGGCGCTTTTGTGTCGATTATCGTGCACTCAACGCAATCACAATTAAAGATCGTTTTCCTATACCCACTGTAGATGAATTACTCGATGAACTTCATGGTGCTACCATTTTCTCCAAAATTGATCTCCGAGCCGGTTATCACCAGATCCGAGTCTCACCATCGGACATTCACAAAACGGCTTTCCGCACCATAGATGGCCACTACGAATTTCGTGTCATGCCCTTCGGCTTAACCAACGCGCCGTCCACATTTCAGTCCGCAATGAATGATCTATTCCGATCAGTTCTTCGAAAATTCGTTCTGGTATTTTTCGATGACATCCTTATATTTAGCGAAAACCTTGCACTTCATTATGAACATTTGGAAATTGTCTTGCAAACCCTCCTGGAAAACCAGTATCATGCAAAGATGGCAAAATGTGTTTTTGCGGCTACATCAGTACCTTTCCTGGGCCACATTATATCAGCAAAGGGAGTACAAGCCGACCCAGATAAAATCTCAACCATTCAGGCTTGGCCCAATCCCACATCATTTACCATACTACGTTCTTTTTTGGGCCTCACAGGTTACTACCGCCGCTTTGTACCCACATATGCTCACATAGCATCGGCACTCACTGATATACTTAAGAAACCCTCCTTTACTTGGAACCAAGAAGCCGATGCCGCCTTCAACACCTTGAAACAAGCGATGAATCGCCTGACCACCCTCGCCCTCCCAAACTTTAAAGAGCCTTTTGACCTAACGACGGATGCATCCGGCGTAGCAATCGGAGCTGTTCTTTCGCAACACGATAAGCCGATTTCATTTTTCAGCAAGAAGCTTTGTGATCGGATGCAAGGAAACTCCACATATATCCGGGAATTATATGCCATCACTGAATCGATCAAAAAGTGGCGCCAATATTTATTGGGTCGCAAATTTCGGGTATACACCGACCACCACAGCTTGAAACATCTCCTCACCCAAACGATTCAAACCCCGGAACAACACAAATGGCTAACAAAGCTATTGGGCTACGACTTCGAATTACATTATAAACTCGGCAAGGAAAATAAAGTTGCCGACGCCTTAAGTCGATCCGAACCAGCATCATTTATGGCCATCTCAAGTCCCACAGCCAAGTGGCTTGATGAACTTCGATCGTATTATAGCACCACTTCCGAGGGAAAGAGTTTGATTGGACAAGTGGAGCTCAAATCACCTGCAAATTCACTCACACTTCACAACGGCTTGGTGTACAACCATGGTCGTTTATTTATACCTAACATACCACATCTTCGTCTTCTTATTTTGCAGGAATTTCACAACTCGACTTTGGGCGGACACTCCGGAATCAACGCCACTATTCGAAGGTTATCATCTTCTTTTTATTGGCCAGAGTTAAAAAAAGATGTCAAGGAATTCATCACAACCTGCCCCACCTGTCAAACCATCAAATACCCCACCCACAAACCTTATGGACTGCTCCAACCATTACCAATTCCATCAAAACCTTGGGATGACATAACAATGGATTTCATCACCCACCTCCCTCCTTCAAACGGGAAAACAACCATTTGGGTTATCGTCGACCGCCTTTCCAAGTTTGCTCATTTCCTAGCCCTACCATCACATTACACAGCCACTACCCTTGCCACTACATTCCTCAAAGAAATTTATCGGCTACATGGTCTTCCCAATTCGATTGTATCAGACCGTGGCCCTTTATTTCTGAGCCACTTTTGGACGCAGCTATTCAAGCAAATCGGCACAAAGCTACGACACTCGAGTGCTTACCACCCCCAAACCGATGGACAAACCGAAGTTGTGAACCGATGTCTTGAAACTTATCTTCGAGCATTTGTATACGACGAAACCCGATCATGGAACCGCTACCTCTACCTAGCTGAATTCTGGTATAACACCAGTTTTCATTCATCCATTCAAATGACCCCGTTTAAAGCAGTGTATGGAAAGGATGCCACTTCGATTCACGACTATAACCCCGGAGAAAACCGAACAGCTTCAATAGACGCCACTCTCTTGGAACATCAAAGACTGATTGAGACTCTCAAACTTTCCCTAGACGAAGCTCGCAATCGAATGATTAAGCAAGCGAACAAACACCGCCAAGAAAAACAATTCAATGTGGGCGATTGTGTCTACCTCCGGCTACGAAACTACCGACAAAACACTGTAGAAGCTCGACAAAATCAAAAGCTGTCTAAAAGATACTTTGGACCTTATCGCATCTTGGAAAAAATTGGATCAGTGGCCTATCGTCTCCAGCTTCCAGCCGCATCTAGAGTTCACCCAGTTTTTCACGTATCGCTACTTAAAGAGAGTCACTCCGACACAACTTCCACCGAATTTCCAAGCGAATGGCTAACCGATGGTTCAACATCTATACCACGACCTGAAAGCATCCTTCAACAACGCCAATATGGTAATACCATTCAGCTCCTCATCCAATGGCAAAATCAAGACACTTCAGACGCTACATGGGAAGATTATCAAGACATAGCAAGTCGCTTTCCAGAATTCATAGCCGGACACGAGGACGCGTCCAATCTCGAGGGGCCGGGTATTGATACGACCCAAGACATACCATCAGCAGCCCAACAGTCGGACAGGCCCAAACGATTGATCAGGAAACCCATTCGATTCCAAGACTGAAGAAGGAGTCAAGCAGAGGAAATCTTCCTCCTTATTATCTGCATGCATGCATCAAATAACAAGGGGACATCCCCAAGTAGTACCCATGTTTACTTTCTGTTTTCCCATGTTGCATTAATTTAGGAAGCATTATCTCTTTTCTATTTGTATTTAAAGCATTGTTATTTGGTTAATGATATATTAGAAAATTGCTCCAATCTCTTGTTCCTTTCTTTTGTCTTCTTGGGAGATTAGCTATCTCAAATCAGCTACTATCAATATAATTGGTTAAGTTAAAATAGTAACAAGTTTTGTAATTCAATTAAGAACATTAATTAAGTTATCTTGTATTTTCATGTTTTCATCGCATATATACAGACATAATTATCAATCATGTATCGAGAGAAGTCACTAACCTTGAATTTTCTGTGCTGTCGGGTTGAAGTGAGTCCCCCGAGATCTTATTTATAGCAGAAATTATTTCATAAACTTTGACATTCTCGAGTTTTGAAAGCCACTGTCAGTAACATCAAGTTACCTTGTTAGCAATTTTGAAAAGGAAGATTACAGAGAAAAATGTTGCTCAACGACAATTCTTTGTATTTTTCCTCCATTTAAGACATTGACTTCAAGTAATATATGAATTAAAATACCTAAAGCTCAAGCATATTCTAACCAACGAAAATTTTACCGTATTGCCATCTCCAACAAGACCTTCATGCTTGAGAAGTTGATTTGATCCGTTTAATATTGGAGATATCGGAAGATTTTTAATCCTCATTGTTTCCTCAAAAATTTCCTGTAAAGTAGTTTGTGTCAACTATATCTATCTATTAATAATTTTCGGAAGAAGTATATCTACATTGTATTGACGGTTCTAAAATAGCAGAAATTAAACTTACATGTCGTTGAAGTGCAATTTCAAGCAATTCACGATCTCTGTCATTGTTGGTCGTTCTTCGCGAGGTTTTTTAAGGCGTCGATAAGCAACATTTGAAAATGCATTTAAAGAACCAGAGTCCATTTGTTCCTTTAGATCATGAAAGACAATCTCATCTAGCCTCTTCTCCTCGTAACTTTTTTTCCTCTCAGGGACTAAGATGTTTGTTAGATTATTATTACGATATTCATAGCAGAATCTCCCGCACATCATTTCAAACAACACCACTCCGAAAGAGTACACATCAGATTCTTTTGATAAAAAGCCCATCTCCCAGTATAGAGGATCACAATACCCAGGGGTACCAACAACATTCGAGACCAGATATGTCTGGTTTTGTTTGGCTGGGCCGACTTTTGATAGACCAAAATCAGATACTTTAGCGGTCCAATCTTCATCCAGAAGTATGTTAGAACTTTTAATGTCTCGATGTCCACTCTAAATTGTGTGCCCAGAGGATTATGAAAGAATTTTAATCCATGAGAAACCCCAATACATATCTTCAAGCGTTGGGTCCATGTGAGACTAGTGTCAGATAGATAGCGGTCGAAGGCTCCCAGGAGGTGCATACTAAGAATATTTTCCTCGACTTCTTTGCAAAAATGCAAAAGAGAGACCAAATTTTCATGTTTTAATTTGGAAAGCATCATGACTTCTTTCCAAAACTCGCCTTGTCCTTGCCCTCGTCTAAAATCTAAGCGCTTAAAACAGGCCATGCTTTGTCCCCCTGATAGAGAGAGTTCTCCTTTGTATACATTTCCAAACCCACCATGTCCAATGATGTTGTCGAAAGAGAAGTTATTTGTGGCCAATTGTACATCTTCCAATCCAATTTGGAGGTGATGAAACTCTTCCATAAATACATTTGACATTGGAGTCTTGGCTACTTAATTTGGCTTTGTGCTGATTTGAGTTCTGCAAAATATCAATAATTGTGTCAATTCCTATCTAAAAATACTAGATGTGAATTTGTAATACTTTCATTTGAGAGAACACTTACTTGTTGGTGAAGTGCAACCTCAAGTTCTCTAACGACCTTGGTTATTTTTGGTCTTTGTTTTTTTATCTCTATCTAAACACCGATCTGCGATGGCTGCAAACGTCAACAAAGATGTCTGATTTATTTCTAACTTTAGATCATGAAGAATAATATCATCTA
The DNA here is from genome assembly GCA_910822075.1 of Senecio squalidus. Taxonomy (NCBI): domain Eukaryota; kingdom Viridiplantae; phylum Streptophyta; class Magnoliopsida; order Asterales; family Asteraceae; genus Senecio; species Senecio squalidus. The sequence goes on along the minus strand of CAJVGC010000592.1, from coordinate 41,455,776 downwards.
ATCTATTACCAAGGTAACATATTTTCCACATATGCACTAAAATGCATATGAACTTATTGTTAAAGTAATAAATCTCCGAGTCTTGAAATGGTTATGTCTTCCTTGTTAAATCTCCTGTCGCGATCCAACTTGTCCTTAATTATCATGCAATCTGTTCACACGAAATAAAACCTAAAGCTTATAGGGGATCGAAAAAAGGCTTTCATTTAGGCGCTTCCTCTCCTTTCAGTCGAGCTAGGCTGAAGACTTTCCGATAAGGCTTGGGCGTAAAAATTAGTATGTATGATCATAATAAAGGAGTGTATTTAATATGAATGATGATTGATGATTTGAATGTAAAAGATGAAAAGAACCAAAAATATTCAATGGAAAGAATATTCTTGATTAAGGTATTTAAGGTTGGATTCAGATGATATTTAATGAAGTTTCTGTTCTTGTATTATTATACTACTTTCGACTTTGGATAATACTGCTTCTCTTTACGGCGCCTCTATGCTCATTTTTCTCTGTCAACATGGATAACAACGGGTTCCTTTGGCCTCACCTTATTATCCATTAAGTATAGTAGCTTCCCAAACATCTTTGCTAACACCGCACGTGACATGGTACCTTTGACTGCTCAAGATTCCTTTGTGTCAGTCACGCACATGGTTTATGTAAAGCCTTTTCCTTTTGACGGTTTAATGACGTCACCTCCAAGTTGATGGTAGCTCCGGACTCTTGTTGCTAACAGGACGGAGCCTTTTCAATTGACGATTTGGCTAAAGGCCTTTTGGAGTATATGCATTGCCTCCCCCTAGTCTAGTATGACGGAGCACTTGCACCGTTATACTAGACTCTTCTTATTATGCTTCCACTTTTTCATCTATTTTTTTTTTCTTTTTTTACCAGTTTTGCTCTTTATTTCTTCGCTGTTTTCCCCGAATACTTTTTTTTCTCTCATTCTTATTTTTTGCTTGATAATTCACGATTGCTCGGTGTTTTATTTACACTCCTCGCTTTCAAATGGGCAAACCTGATATATCTTCTTCCTTCTGCACTCTGAAGCATAAGGAATTTAGCAAAATCTTATCCATCTTCTCTCGTGTGCAAGTCACATGATCAAAGTTAACGGAAATTCTAACGATATGTTAACGGTTGGACTACGAGTGTAACAAAAACAACATTTTTGGATAAGAATTATGACTTTTAAAAGTTAGAGACGAGAAGTGAAATTTATGATCAAAATTAAGAACGAGACATATACTTTTCCCTATTTATCACGTAGTAACTCAAATTTATATTTCCTTCATTTGTGTCAAAAACTTAATACTATTATTTATGACATAACTTATTATAGAAGCTAGGGTAGGTGAGAAAATAGAGCAAAAACATAAAAGTGTAAAAAGTTAAATTAATTTAGTGGGTAAATGGTAAATATAATAAGTAAGTGGTGAATGACTAAAAACTGGAATAAACAAGGTGTAATTTCAGATCACTTGAAAATCACTTTTGAAATGAAAAATTGTATTGCTACATATAAACTTGGTTTAAAAAGGCAATGCATGAACATGTCTAGGTGCGTTTAGCGTCTCATAAATTGCCATATCGTCTTTTAATATGCAGGCCGTGTTTTATGTTAAGACAATGATATTCAACGTTTAATTAATGTCTAAGCTTAAAAGAAACATTAGAGGAATTAACATGTTTTATTTTTAATGATATAAAGGCTTCATTACAATATGAGCCTTTTTAATAAACCTTTCTAAGACCGTTTTTTGAAAATTATATGTTTATAAGCGAATACATGTAGTATTTAAGTATTTTTGTTATGTATCACGCGATATTTAAGTATATTTGAAACATTTTCTTAGTAAAAATGGTATATAGAATTAATACAACTCATATATAAGTATTTGGTAAAACAAAGATTCTTATATATGTGAAACGAACACTTAGCGTCTATCACCTAGCGCCTTTATGTTTTGACTCCTATCGTCTTTTAAAACTAAGCATATAAACAAAAGAAAATTGAGTTTAGTAAACTCGTTTTTCAGTTATAAAGAAAAAAAACTTCAATAAGATAACTAACATCGATAAACATGTGTTATGTGTACACACCTCAGACTTGTGCCAATAAACGAGTTGGTCACCAACCGACGGTCATCGGTCAACCGACGCTGATGGCACAACCGGCGTTGGTCGGCCGTCGATGTTTCTCTTCGGTTAGCCAACGAAATGGGTGACGTTTGGGGCCCACATTTTCATTATTATTATTTGTTCACTATATATTATATACGTATGTATACGCGAATAATTTAAATTAATTTAATTTTTTTGTACTATATATATCTCAAAGCTCAACACAGTCCCAATACAAAGCTAGGTCTATCGGATTGGTTAAGCCCTCAACCCCGAAATCACGGTTCCAACACCTTCCGGGCCGAAACCTTTTCTTGCGAATATAGCTCAGTTTTTGGCCCACGCCACTTTTCATTTTGTGTTTTAACAGAATTTATTCTTAATAGATCATTTGGTTTCTTGACAACATTTTTAACAAGAATTATTATTGTACTTTACAAGTTTCTTTTGAAATGCATTACTCCAAGTGGATTTATTTACCGTGGATAGTCAATACTTCATAACCCTTCGGTTAAAAGTGATGATGAATTGGTGTTGCTTATATAGTCATATAATTAAGTTTCATAGGACAAATGATTCGTGCCCAAATCATAGATACAACAAAGACCGATAATGTTGTATATAAAAGCGGTTATCTTTAAATATATAAATGGTTATTTAAATGAAGTGGCAGTATTATTAATGTGAAATAACGTTGTACGTGTCTAAATTTTTTAAACGTAACACCTTGAAGCTATGTTTAGCAAAATCCTTATTTTAAAACAACTATATCTTCTTCAAAACTATATTGACCATAGACAATACACAACCTATGACGTACGGGGCGGGCAGAGTCCTAACCAAAAAATAAAAAACACGTAAAAAAAATCCGAATCTAAACGTAAAACCGAAGGGTACCCCATTTTTCTAAAAACAAAAGTACGCCATTTTTCAGTAAGAAAATGTATATTTAGAAAAGAAAAACATGATTAAAGGAGTTTCCTCTCTTTACTGTTCCCCGTATTTTCTTCAAAGTAAAGATTCCCAAACACAAATGCAAAGTTTTCATTTTACGTTAAGTTTTTCTTAGTTATATTTAATAATTAAATCTTGCAAAATAGGTTTCCATGTACATTAGCTTAGTGTATTATTTTAACAATATCTATTAATGATTAAATCTTGCAAAAGATGTTTCCACGGCATTGAAATAGATTAATTTGTTCTTCGTCTAATAACTATTTCACTTATCATTCTCTAGTACACGTTCAATTAAATTATACTCCATCCGTCTCAAAAAAAATGTCTGAAAATAAAAAACGGTCAAAATAAGTACAAGTAATTAAATATTTGTATATTAGATTCCCTATATTGTTTCATGTATTAAAAAAGTCAGTTACTTTTTATTTTATTTTTTGAAATGTTAAAAATATTTAAGAGTAAAATAAGAAGTTACTCCATATTAATTATTTATATTTAGAGACACGGCAATAATTTTGAAACAAATATAAATAAAAAAAGTTAAGAGTTTTATCTTGAACATAAAACGTAATAAAGTGGAACTTTGTGATTGGTAAATATCTTATATGATGTATTATGTTATACCCATATCAATGAACTTATAAATTATATATATATATATATATATATTATAATATATATATATATATATATATATATATATATTAATATATATATATATATATATATATATATATATATATATATTTGCAAGTTAGAACAGATCGAAGTTTTTATTTTTGTCGGTTATCTTCAAATGTTCAATGACTTAGAGATCAAATGTATTTTTTATTTGTTTATATTTTTAAATATAAGTTATTTTTTCATGTGTCGTATGATTACATATATTATTAGATTTATTTATTTATTTATTGGATAGAAAGTTGATTACTTTTCTTTTATACAATAACTATATTATTGTCTCGCGATAGGATAAAAATAAAAATCGAATCGTAAACTTTATGTTTATGTAGATATTAAGTTACTATAAAAAGACAATATTATACGTATATTAACATATATATACTTTTACGTTTATACATATATTGTTTATAGTTATAATAACATATACATCTTCACGTTTATACACATGTTTTGATATTTTTTATTAAAAGATTTTAGAATAACAATACGGTTAATTATAGTTTAAACTCAACGACTTTAGAAGTATATTAAAATTATGTTTCTTTATTTCAGTAGAGATGCAATTAAAAAGAGAATATAATTATGTATTGTAAACGGATATAAAATGAAAATAGTTTTTGATGAAATCATCAATCTAATCTTACGGTTGAAATCAAATAGGTTAATCCATCTAAGGGGTCTTACTTCGCCATGTGGCATTTAAAGCCCCTCTTTTATTACATATTAAAGATAAACGATGAAAATAACATCGGTTAAGTCATTGGGTGAAATGTTTAATAACTTCGGATAAGTCATTAGGTGTAATGTTTTATAGTATATTGAATCTAGGCTGTAGAATGTAATTTTTAATCTAAACATTCAATCACTAGAATAAATGAAACCATATATAAAGAGCAATGTTATTCTTTGTCAAACTTAAACACAAAAGGATTTTAATTAGTAAATCAACTCATATATTTTTCACTACACACAAGATGGGTCTATTTTCTTTTTTATAATCCTAACAATATAAGTATTTTTTTCCAAATGAAAATGATCTATGATTAAACACAATAATCTTTAATCTTTAATGAAAGAGAGAGACTTTAAATGTCACATGACGAAGTTATGTTCTTTGGATGAGTTAACTTCTTTGATTTCAGTCGTTAGATCAGATTGATTATGTTATCAAACACTATTTTTATTTTACACTCTTTTAGAATACATAATTACATTCCGTTCTTCATTCTATCTCAACTTAAATAAAATAAAAAAATTCTAATTACTTATAAATCGCTTAGTTAGACTATGAATTACCTTAGTGCTATTCTAAAATATTCTGATACAAAATATCAAAACATGTGTATAAACGTAAAGATGTATATGTTAGAATAAAGATATATGTGTTATTATAAATGCAACATTTTAATTACTTAAAATCTAAATATAAAATATATGATTAAATATTTATTTTTGTTTGTGTTATTGTGAAACATCAATATAGTAAGTTTTTAAATCAAACATGACACAACTTTGATTAAATAAGTAACATCTGTCAACTTCAGATTCGCACTTTTATGGGACTTAACTACACTTTTTTCAAACCATGAGTTGTAATTATTTTAGTTTTGAATACTCTATTCCTACATAATCCCCCACTTTCTTCACCTTGTTTTCATACCCACCACTCATACCCATACTCCACCATGGCAGACTCTCAGTCAAAACCCCCGACCACCACCGTAAAACCACCACAACAACCACCACACCCCACCAAACCAAACCTCCATAACCGCCACCCCTACCGTCCAAACCCCACCACCTACCACCGTACTCACCGCCGCAGCTTCTTCTGCATTTGCTGTTTTTGGTCTATCCTAATCCTTCTCCTCCTCCTCCTTATCGCGACTATCGCGGGCTGCATTCTCTACCTCTTATACCGCCCACACCGCCCCTCGTTCGTAATCGAATCACTTAAACTCACACAATTCAATCTAACAACAACTAATGACGACACTACTCATCTCACTTCACATTTGAACTTAACTCTCTCCACAAAAAATCCAAACAAAAAAGTAACGTATTACTACGATCCGTTTTCTTTTACTTGTGTCACATCTGACACAGTAATAGCTAACGGATCGTTTCCAGATTCGTTAGCTAGCGAACCGAATAATATAACTATTATTCGGTCAGCATTATATAGTACATCATTACTTTTAGAAAGTACTACTGTTAATCAGATCAGATCAGATCTGAAAAAGAAATCTGGAATGAGATTGAAGATATTGCTTGATACACAAGCAAGAGTGAAGATTGAATCGATTCGAAGTAAAAAAGTTGGAATTCAGATTAGATGCGAAGGAATTCATAGTTTGATTCCGAAGGATAAGGTTAAGAACTCGACGATGATGGTACCGGTTAGTGCTACTGTTAGTGATGCTAAGTGTAATGTTGATCTTAGGATTAAGATCTGGAAATGGACATTTTCGACTTAATTTTTCGGGTTTTTTTCGTTAATTATGATTATTATTATTGACTCGATGAAATTGATATTAGATCAGAAGAATGATATGATACAAGAAGAAAATACTTTTTTTTTTGGGTGGTGATAGTGAATTTACTTTTGTAATTGTTTGCATACATTCTTTTTTTGATTGATTAAGTGTGTGTTTTTGACCTTAAACTATGTTCAATGTAAATTATTAATGTTAAATGCAATATATGTTTAGTTGTTTTAAATTAAAAAGTGTCTGTTTTAACTTTTTCTGTGCTTATGAATACTTTATTTATGTATAGTTTTTATATGCTTATTTTTTCGGATTAAAAGTTTAAATACGGACAATAGGCTCGTAGTTTAAAAAACATGTTAAAAGTTAGGTTTGTGAAAACACAAGTGTGACCAAATAAACCAATAAACCTATCAATTTGCTAATTTAAGATATTTTATAAGTTTTTTAGTTTTGCCTTATATTTTGATATATTTTATAGATATTTAATAGATAAATGATTAATTAAAACATATAAATTTCTAATAATCAAAAGATACAATCTTGGTAATTCATCATATTTTAATCTAATAGCAAGATTAAAATAAAACTTACTTTTCTTTTATTTTTTTAAATTAATTTATCTCACAAACTGTTAATCGTTAGACGAAACAAATTATATCGTTGTGGTCGTCTTGTTTTTATCTTTAATTGGAGCAGTGTTGTTATATTATTTCGACGACTTTTTTTGTTGTTGTTGTGGGTATTGAAATTGTAACGATAATATCACATTTGATATTAGCACAAATTCGTAAAACTTTATAAAAAGTGAATTACTATAAAACGTATAAATTACCTACAATTAGAAAAAATATCGAATTGTGACGATTTTTGTTTCTTCATTTTTTTTGACATAAATGTGATAGTACGCATATCACATGTGATAGTACGCATATTATATGTGATTGTATTATATATCACATGTGATTTTATTATGTATGTAAAATTTTGAAAACTTATAAGAAAATAAAAACATGGTTTCAACTTTAATTGTGAATTTTAAAACACAACAATAATATATGAGGTATAATTTAAATAGACCCGGAAAAAAGGATCAAAAATTGACGATTTTTTATTTTTCCGTTTTCGGACAAATGTTGATATTCGTAAGGTACAATTACATATGATTTGAACACTAAATATGAAGTTCAAAACATATATTTGTTATACTATATATATATTCAACTAGAATAAAAAAGAAAACGCAATAATAATATGTCAAACTACTAAAATTACATGTGATAAAATCATGATTTTATAATATAAAATTTCAAAACCTATCAAAAAAAACCTGAAATTTTTTTGTGACAAAACTATATCGAGTGGGTACTCCATAGAAAGGTAATTTAATACTCGTTACAATAGTGTGATTTATTTGTTTAATACATTTATGGTTTTTGAGATATTTAATTTTTAAACAAAATTAAATTTAAGTGGATTTTTGAAATAGAAAATTGTGATTGGTTGGTTTGATCTTAATTTTTTTAATGGTATTTCTTGATCTCATTCCGTATTTAATAATACATTTTGATTGAATTATTTGAACATTAGAGTTGACATATGTTTATGTTAAAGAGTTGTTAATAAATGATTAAAGAGCAAAGTAAAACTAATCAAAATTTTTTATATAAAATACTTGTATACTTTAAAGTTGTAGTATCTACTAAACGGACAATGTATGTAGCCATTATGAAGCAATGACACTTTATATTAATGTGTATTTAAATAACATGAACTACTTTGAACATTATGCACTTTCCATTAAAATGCTTACTAGTACTATTCATGTTTACTAGTACAAGTATTAAATGTAGCCATCATACACACACATTTAAAGCTATACCTTTTTTATAAATGTAGCCATCATATGTACACATTTTATTTTTTAGGATATGTGCTACTAACTTACTATATCCCATGAAATAATGTTTTAATAATTTCTGTTAGTTCTTGTCCATGCTTTTTCCATTTTCCATTGTTCACAAAGATAGCTGAAATACACTAATGGTACTCTAGTAGCTTTGTTTCTTGGCTTTCTTCCCGTAACAAAGTCGCGTAACATGTACAAGTAGTGTTTAATATTACTTGACGAAACATTAAACATGAAACTTACAAGTAGTTATAAGTGTTCAACTATTAGTGTTTACCAAAACTACTGAAAGTTATAAAAACATTATGTAGTTAAAGTGTAACACGTTAAAACTTCCATGTTGAAAACATGAGTCATGTCATATAGTCACTGAACAAGTTTTCTCGCCGACCAAAGTCAGTGAGATGCTAAAACGAGTCAATGACCAAAGCGAAAAATGGATAACTTATCAAAGTCTGGTTTGTGTGCTAGCTCACTGGATGTATACTAGCTGATTAAGCAAGTTGGTGAAGAAAACACTAGCTAATTTATGTTCCAGTTTTTGATCAAAGTCAGGTCCCGAACAATTTTTAAATAAGTATTGCTCTCGGACCTCACCAAGTGCACGACCCTCTTGACAATTGGGTAGAAGGTTCGGATCCGAAAGAGCTGATCCGAAGAAGACCTTCAGCCTAGTTCTTATCTTCAATCTTGAACTATCTGCACAAGTGGGCAAACACACGAGTAAACGGAGTGGGGATGATCCCCTGGTTTACCTCGGGCGTGAGAGTAAGATTTCGAAGAGTAAGAGTAAATAAATAAAGTAAGAGTGTAGAGTGTATGTAAACGTTACCCTTGAAGTGAAGAGTGAACTCGGTATTTATAGGACTTGAGTTTCGGATAATAGCGTGCTCTTAGTACAACACCTTGTTTACCTTGAAGGTATTCCGGGGTGTTGTACTCTTTGTCAAGAAGTCATCCTTCGGCCTCCTGGTCCTTAGGATGCTCTTCGGATTATAGATGTTGTTTAGATTCCTTTTCAAAGATTGTGCCCAGCTTAATAGATCTTTCGGCGTACCATTGGTCTGGCCGATAGACTTCTATCGGCTGACCGATGGTACGTCATCAGCCCCCCTAGTCCATTATTACGTAGTTAAGACTATGTAATGCTTGACTAGAAGAAAAATAAAGTGTTTTTGGTTCTTTCAGTTGTTCTTTCGGTTGACAGGGGTATGGCTCTTGAGTTTCTTCGGAAATTAGTAACTGTCTGCCTATTTAGGCGGGATAATTGAGTTTAAGCTTCGGCGGGAAGTTTTTCAAACTGCGGTAATTAATGCTTGTGCCACCTGTCGCCATGCCATTGGCCGAGAGAGGTGGTGGGATTAGACGCGCGTCCCATCGTCTGACATACACTTGCCTATAAATAACTCGTTTTACCCCATTTGTAACTTTTTTCTCACCGTTTTCTCAATTACACTTTTAACTGTGTGTTTTTTCTTCCCTTGATTTTTCTTTCGTTGCCTTCTTCTTTTTTCGTTCTGTCGTAATGTCGAAAAAGGATAAAGAAAACCTTCGGAGGTCATTCAATAGTTTGACCCAGAGGGACCTTGACGTCCTCTGTGAAAAATATGCCATTGGTGTTGGCTATGGCGTCACTCTTCCCGGTCCAGACGACACTATACTGGACGCCCCTCCCGGTAAGATAGGTGTTTATGCCGAGTGGTTTGAATTTTCAAACCTCCGACTTCCGTTCTCCAGACTCTTCCTGGAGGTCTGTGAATATTTTAAATTCCACCCTTCCCAGATGAATCCTCTCGGAGCTTTGAGACTTACGTGTTTTGAGGTTCAGAGCTGGGCTCTTGGGTATACTCCTTCGGTAACCCTTTTCGAACGTTTTATAAACTTGGGAAAGCTGGTGACTGGTTTACCTTTGATAAGAGAAGGAAACCTAGCCCTGTTTGTTCTTCCGGGGCTCCTTCGGGCCGGAAGAACTGGAAGACCAAGTTCTTTTTCGTGAATGCTGGCGTGGCTCCCATCCGGATCAGATGGAAGCATAAGGACGAGTCCGTTGCGGATGAGCAAGTGAAGCAGGGAGATGTTCCGGATGATGCTATATTAGCTTTTACGACTCACAAGGTTGAGTGTCGGACGCTACCGGAGCATGTGTTGGTGATGGCCGGTATAAGTCGGTTTTGGACATCTAACTAGCCCAGTGCAAAGTGGGTCGGACCGGACCGGACCGGACCGACCCGGGACCGGCCCGAGACCGTTAAAGTCCAAAATCCTAGACCGAAAACCGGACCGGTTGGAACCGGGCCGGTTCGGGTATGAACCGGTTCGGGCCGGGTATAACCGTCGGGCGGACCGTTTTTTTTTCTTTTTTTTTTTCTTCTTTTTTTTCCTTATGTTGATTGAGCTAGAATTAAGTACCAAATGTATATATAGTTACTCTTAACTTATATAGTGATCGATCATGTCTTTTTAGCTGGAATATATGTGTTTAAAGCTTTTTTCTTTATAAAACATAGAATCTGTTTTGCAAATGTAATATACAACACCAGCAAGAACTGGAAATTATTGTAATAATATTTATCTCTATATAATCAATTATTAAAATATATGTATTTGATGCTTTGTTTGGGTATCAATAACAATCCACCACCCCAATACTCAGAGGAGATATATTATCATGTCTTACATACCAATTTACCGATAATATCAAGGTCATATTGCAGTTACAAATAATCCAATTTGATTCTATAAATTTACCTATTTAGTTATATAATACGAATATTTATAAGAAAAGTAAGTGTTATATAGAATGAAATCTGAAATTAATCTTGTATAACAACTCACACACAAAACATGTAAAGTTTGTAGTTACTTATTTATATACGGAAGACAAAAGTCAAATGTAAACGACTATACATAGTCACATACGTAAGAAGTCAAACATATGCTATTAAGTGTATTTGGATTAGTTAATCGAGTTCATAGATAATAAAATAGACCATAGGTTAAATAGTTATTTTCATGAGATTCTTGTATTAAATACCATATGTTCAAAATCTTTCACATCATCTGATTCTATTAGAGTGGTAAGTTGTCATCTTAAGACCTGGACACCATGGGTTCGACCCTTGCTAGCTTCATTTACAATTTTTTGAGTATATATAAAAGTAAAAAAAAAATAAAAATAGTTTATCGGGTTGACCCGGTTCTACCCGGGTTTGGACCGGACCGACCCGATACCCGAAATTACCTTAAAACCATACCCGAAAACCGGACCGAAATATACTATGCGGGCCGGGTCGGGCCGGTTTTCCGGGTTAAAAACGGGTCGGCCCGTTTCTGCACAGGCCTACATCTAACATTACCAGACCCTGTCTGCAGTTGAATGGCCGAGGTACGTCAAGTACTTATGTTCGTTCTACCGATGGTTCTATGCTGATCACTAATTTGACTTATCTTTCTTTTTTGTAGATTTGCCTCTGATAGATTTTTTGGAACTGAGTGATTGGGCTTCGGTTAAGTATATTGCTCGCAACATTGCTGAAGGCGAGGAAACCTGGTTGGTTCGGATGAACTCAAGGGTGATACACATGTCTACTGACGAACTTCCCCCTCCCTATATTGATGCTGATGCGGTCTTTCCAGCGGGCTATAGCACAAGAGATCCTTCAGATGAGGATTTTATTCAACCAGCCTCTGGGACCATTATGGGTAGTGGGAGTCATCCGACAAAGAGTGGTAATAATACTATCCCTTTGCTTTTCCATGCTTTGTTTGCAAAAGCATCATCTTCTGTGGGAAATGCAGCTGCTAGGAAAAGAAAAGCTACTGACTGGTTTGCTCCTCCGGAATCGTCCGAGGGCCAGAAACTTGATGATGTTGAGGGTGGGGAGTCCGAAGAAGAGGCTGCGCCGATGGTTGAGGTGCCGAAGAAAAAGAAAAAGGTTTCTAAGAGCTTGACCATCCAGGAGAAGAGAAAAGACCAACAATCCGAGGTTTTATCGGCGAAAGAGGCCGATACTTCCAGACCTGGAGAGAAAAATAAAGAAGCTGCTACTTCCGTCTTCCGGGGTAAGTTTGTCGTCCTTGAAAGTTCAGAGAGGGAGGTGCTAGATGGTACGGAGTGCTATCCGGATCCCCCCTCTTACGAGACTTCTTCCGAAACAAGGAGAGCTCTTGGACTGATAGTTGATGATGATTTCTCGACAGGTCCTCATACTGATCCTGAAGCCGTCACTTCTAACCCGGAACCAATTGTTGAGGAAGCAAGTGTTGGTGCCGAAAATACGGGTGAGAAGTCCTTGGAAGAGACTTCTTCGGCTATTCCGATGGGTGAGGGGAATGAGGAGCTTGTGGCTCCTAAGTTGGTTGATGAACCTCTGCAGGAGCCCTATTCCGGGGTTATGCTGGAGCAGGAGGATCTGGGTTATCAGCGTCTGTCGCCGGAAAATATAACTTATCAGCCAACCTCTTTAATTATTTCTCAACTGGAACAGAGTCCGAATTTGGTGGCCGAAACTTCCACCCGAGTTTCGGTGGATATGACAGAAGGTATTTTTCTTTTTTCTGGCATCGTTCATCCTTCTCCTGTTTCAGAGTTGGCTGGGTCTCGAATCTGGGTGAAAGGTAGGAACTTGATGCTTTTATGTGTTTCTTTTACTAACTTCCTTTCGACTATTTACTGACCTTCAGTTATTTTCTTCCAGGTGATCAGATGGTAGATGAACGCACGGAGGATGTCCGCGTTCATTCGGAAGAGGAGAATTCGGATACAGAATCCGAAGGTTTGGATACCGCCTTGGCCGG
>CAJVGC010000592.1:41411895-41442719 GCA_910822075.1 Senecio squalidus | reverse complement strand
TATTAATATGATTGATATTAATGACATATATGAAATAGATTTGCATGTTCATTCTTCTTTAAATTATAATTCTATATCTATTATTAACACTAAATGCGTTAAGTCCAACTTGGACTCAACCTATCTATGACATTGTCATATTGCATACATATACAAGCATTAAAAAGCCTCACAGCTTCTTAAATCAAATGATATTTGATAAATGCAAATCTTGTGTATGGCAAAATGGCAAGGTAACCTTTTTCCGTATGAGACGCAAAAGGGCAACCGGGATCTTTTAGGAATCATACATACTGTTGTACGTGATCCTTTTAGACATGTGTCAAAGAGAGGTGCTAGATATTTCGTTACATTAACGGATAATTTCAACAGTTATGGTTATGTTTAACTTGCTTAAACATAAACATAAGGTGGTTGAACATATTCAAAGTGTTTCAAAACGAAGTAGAAAATCAACTCGGCAAAACCATCAAGATCGTTTGATCGGATCGTGGTGGTGAGTACTTAAGCCTAGAGATTAAGGATCATCTCAAAGCATTTGGGATTACCAAATGGCTTACTCCTTCCTATACTCATCAGAGAATGGTGTATCGGAAAGGAGAAATCGAATCTTGCTTGGCACTGTAAGATCGATGATGAACCTTAATATTCTGCCATTATCTTTGGGATGATGATCTAGAGTCTGCTTTATGCATTCTCAAAATGATTCCAACAAACTGTTCAAGTTGCACGGTATTCCGTGTTTTTCGAAACAAGGCTTATCGGTCAAGGAAACAGTGGGAGTGTTGTAGAACTTGACGAGGTTCAAGAGGGAGATACATCACTTTCTACTCACACTGGTGATCAACAATTCGGGGGGGATAGAGTTGAGCCTCAGGTTATGCCTCAATCTAGTCCGACTCAAGTTGTGATTGAGCCACAAGTTCAGTCTCAACAACAAATTGTTGATGCTCCAATTCGTAGGTCCGAAAGGACTATACGTGCACCTTCTAGGTTGAACTTAAACGTTAATCTAGAAGATGGTGACGTATAAGGGGATCTTAATGAACCTCGAAACTTGAAAGTTATTATCAGGTCCAGACGCTGAGAAATGACTTCAAGCTGCGAATTTGGAGATTCAATCCATGAATGACAACGAAGTTTGGAATTTGGTAGATAAAACTCCAAATGCCAAGACTATCGATTGCAAATATTTTTTTTTTAAGATAAAGAACATACATGGATGGGAAAATACACATCTATAAAGCTCGTCTCGTGGCAAAAGGATTTACTCAAGTCTATGGTATAGATTATGAGGAAACCTTTTCCCCAATGGCAGACATAAGAGCTATTAGAATTCTCTTAGCCATAGCGGCGTTCTATGACTATGAGATATGGCAAATGGATGTCAAGACAGCCTTTCTAAATGGTTATATAGACGATGACGTCTATATGAATCAACAGAAGGTTTTATTGATCCATTACATTCCAACAAGTATGCAAGCTAAAGAAGTTCATTTATGGACTTAAGCAAGCATCAAGAAGTTGGAATAAAAGATTTAATGAAGAAATCAAAAGGTTGATTTTGTTCAGAATTTCGATAAGCCATGTGTGTATCAAAAATTCAGTGGGAGTAATGTTACTTTCTTAGTCTTATATGTAGATGACATATAGCTAATGGGAAACAGTGTTCCAATGATTGAAGATGATAAATCTTATCTTGGAAAATGTTTTGCCATTAAAGACTTAGGAGAAGCGATATTATATTTGGGAATCAAGATCTTGAGAGATAGATCTAAGCGGTTAATTGAGTTAAGTAAGCTTACATTGATAATATACTTAAGCAGTTAGTATAGCAAATTCCAAGCATGGAAATTTATCAATGAAAGATAGACTTAATCTCAACATCAAGGATAGTGATCTTACACCTCAAGAGGTGGAGCACATGAAAATGATACCTTAGGCTTAGGCAAAAGGATATATTTTGTATGTGGGGAGATGCACAAGGCCTAAATGTGTTTTTAACACAGAACATTGTTAACAAGTTTCAACAGAATCCAGGCGAAAGATACTGGATTGCTGATAAAGAACATACTTAAGTACCTTAGGGATACTTAAAATATGGTTCTTGTATATGGTGGAAATCATGAGGCTAATATTGGATATTGTGATGCTGGATTTCATAAACAACCATCTCTACAACAGAATATGAGTACATTGTATCTTTTAGAGATGCATATGGAAGCTGTTTAGATCTGGAAATTTATTTCTGGACTTGGTAGTGTTCCCAAAGCCAAGACTCTTTTGGATATGTATTGCAACAATGCTGGTGCAATCATCATAGCCCATGAACCTGAGGGTTCATTAGGGAGTTAAACACTTTCAGAGGAATTTCACTATATTCTTAAGAGAATCGAGTGGTGAAATTTAAGTACTCAAAGTTCACACAGATAACAACTTAACTGATCAAAGGATCAGGTTAAAACGATCCTAACTCACTTGGTTGAGGGAATAGGACTTCGTTTATCTAGTTGTTTCATGTAATCTGTGATTGATTTAGTATTTGGACATATGGATGTATAAACAATTTTATTAAGAATGAATAATATTGAGGATATGTGCTTTCATTTCTTATATAATTGTTATCTAATTTTTCATGTTTTAATCCTTGATTTATATTTATGTTTAAATATTTTTCTAAATATCCGTTGTCGTTTGATTATGTGGGAGCATAATTGAATTAAGACAATATCTGAGTAGTCAGCCTGACTAACTAACCCGGATGGTGTACATGGAATGAACACTGGATTATCCCACATGAATTAGTACTTATGGATCCTTGTCATTAAGTATAATTCATAAGGTTTAATGTCCTTTGACTTGAGATGCAAGTTGGGAATCATGTACGTAGTGCATTATTTGATTCTAGTCAAACGCACTCCTGAATAAGGGTGTTATAAAGGCTATTTTTGGTAATGTTGCGAAATACGATGACTACCAATTGTAGTCAAGATAGGATTTGTTCCTTCAGTGAAAACTGAAGTTAGATACAAACTGGGCCACTCATGAATACTTAAGATGTATGTTCGGCCGAACCCAAATAAATCCAGATGTGTCTCGATAGTATTTGGTAATCTTTAAGTGATTCGCGAAATGAGAAACATTAGTTAAAATGGAATGATTTTGATCCATCAAAAGATTTTAACTAAGTATCTGTAACAAAAGGATATGAACCGAATTTAGACTCACAAGTGAGTTTTGGAGAAACTTACTCGTGCATTTATGGGAGCATTGATATGTTGCTAGACATTAATCAATGTTATCACATTTTGTTTGAAAATTATTCAAAAGTGGGAGCTGTTGGTATTTGAATAGTTTTAACAAATGTGTGTCCGTAAATGTGCGAGACTACGGGAGCGCACACATCGACATTTAGACACGACTACAAGTTTAATTTATTTATTAAATATTACTTAATGGTTAAGTGTAAATATTTATTAAATAGAGGGTTTATTATGTAAATAAGGAGGTTTCCTTATTGTAATATAACTCAAACTCTCAGATTTGAAAACCTATAAATAGAAGATAAACCCTAAACCCTAATGATTGGATTACAAATACAAAAAATGTCGACTAGAGTTTTTGAAACTCTTTAGCCGATCGGTTATTTTGTTTATTTATTTAAAAAAGGGTTTTTGTTTTATTTGGTTTTTGTAATAAAGAGTTGCTGCTAAGACAATTGTTGTAATAAGCATTAAACGTGTACTAGTATACTAGTCTGTCGCTAAAAGAAGGTGTCGCGTACGCAACCGTAGATTAGATCTTATACTTAGATCTACGACTTTCGCTTGCTTCTAATTAAAGGTAATTTTCTTTATCCGATTTATTATTTACTATGTGATCCTATTTCCGCTGCCATGTATTGTTTGACAATATGACTCTAGTTGTATACCTATAATAGGTTGGGTGTCTGTTTTTATCCTCTTTGCTTTCTAACTTCTCGCTAGTCACTACTCACTAGTTGGTGTTTTAAAACATAATAGCCGTTCTCAAGAAAAATGATATTTGAATATGACGCTTCACCTCTATATATTTTTGCGTACATAATATACAACATATAGTAAAATTACATGTATTTTTGCTTAACAGTTCATAGAATTTGGTAAATATTCAGCATGTTTTTAAGTGTCTAAACACAAATAGATTCACACTAATTATACATGTAACTATTGCTACACCTAAAAATGAATTGAGAAATATTAATTCAAACTTATATATGTGTGTAGATCAGATAATTTTATAAATATATATCCTAGCCAATCATATAAATGATGTATGAAGAACCTATAGTGTGTATATATTCGAGAAGAACTATTGCCTTAAAAAACAACTCAAAGAATACGATGGGCCTTACTATATTACAAGAATATATGCCTCTACATCATCAACCCACCCATTCCACCCTTTATTTAAACCTTCACGCATGTACTGTTGGAAATTCATCTTGACTTAGGTTATTATTTATTTTGTTAGTTGTTATTTGACTTTGAATAAGAAACAGTAAAAGATATGGGTTGAATCAGTAGGCCGAAAGTTATGCATGTGCATTTGCACGTTGGGTAAAAGGTCACTATGTTTACCTTTTCTTTAGCTAGTAGGAGTAGTGCCTTATTTTTCTCTTATCAGTTGCTTTGTAAGGCTATATATAGCCACTTCCATTTTGATGAAAAGTATGAATCCTAGCAGCATTTTTTCTCAGTAAAAGTCTTTTATATCTTTTCTATATATAAAGTGTGTGTTGTACCTAGGCCTGAACCAACATGTACCATATCTCACTATCTTCGGTTGATAATCTTTACTTTCATATATAACAACCAACGAAAACCATGTCTGGTGTTTGGGTGTTCAAGAAAGGTGTGGTTAGGCTCGTGGAGAACCCAGGTGGTGACTCCATGCAAGGTTCATCTCGTGGCAAGGTGCTCGTACACCTGCCCACAAACCAAGTGGTCACTTCGTACGAGCAGCTTGAACAAATGCTGACATCTATTGGCTGGGAAAGGTACTACAACGATCCCGACCTTCTTCAGTTTCATAAAAGATTGACGATTCACCTCATATCTCTCCCTAAAGACTTCAATAAGCTCAAATCCATGCACATGTATGATATTGTTGTCAAGACTCGTAATGTCTTTGAAGTAAGGAATTCGTAATAAATCAAATCTTGGTCTAGCATTGACGGCTAGTTTATTCGTTTGATCTTTTGTTTGTAATACATTTGTGTGTATTGATTGTTTCTATTATATGGTTACGATCATCAACTCTTGATTGTTAGGTTTTGTTTGGATTTCATGTATTTGTATATGATCTCTTATGGTGTCTTTAGAATGTAAAGTTAACCCTAAATCAGAATATTATCTCCTATGGTGTTTTTAAATTGTTAAAGCATGGTGTCGTGTTGTTTTATAAGACGGTTTAGTACTTCCATTAACGTTTTTACCCCTTTGTGATATCATATGTAATCATGTATACAAGTTGATCCAACCAGTTAATCATGTGTTGGTTTATTTGCTTAATATATGAAAGTTAACATAGAAAATTGTACAGAAAAACAACGAACTTTGACTCAATTGTCATTGTGTGTAATTAACTTTATTTTTTCTCAAAAAACCATCAACTTTAGATACGTTGTCATTGTGTATAAAAGTTAACTTGAAATCTTTTTATATATTGAAATATAATAATTATGCGAATTCTTTCAAAGAGGAATGTCATATATGTGATATAACATATAAACATGTTTATCGTGTTATTTTGTCACAAATAAGTTAAATAAAAAAAACTAACAAGTTTTCAAGTTAAGTTTTCATTAAATGACTACATATCTAAAGTTGATGGTTTTCTTGAGAAAAAATAAATTTGGTTACACACAATAACAATTGAGTCAAGTTGTTGATTTTCTGTGCAATTTTCTCAAGTTAACAGATTTACCTTAACTTACTACGTATACTAGTTAGGTACTTAAGTGTGTTTGTTTAAATAGTTAAAGCTAGTTTATGATAATCTCGGTTTGCTCGCTTGTATGCTACTTCTTAGAGAATTACCATAAATATGCTACATAAGTAATGAACTATAGATTCAAGACTCAATAGTCAATACTAATCAGACGTAAATTTATTTCTTAATTATCTCCACTTTCCTTCTAAAAAGAGTAGTAATGTTACATCATTTGTTACCTTTACAAGATAACTACCTCTCTCTCCTACTTCAAATGTCCAAGTTTCAAATTTTATGGTTTTTTTTTTCTCAACTTTGATCTTAAATATATTCTCTTGTGTTATATGATACTTGATTTTAAATATGGTCAATATATATTTTACATCAAATATCATATAACACAAAAAAAGATATTTAAGATTAAAGTTGACAAAAAAAAACTGTAAAATTTAAAACGTGGACATTTGAAGTGGGACGGAGGGAGTAATGTTGTTGAACGATAGGCCTCCTCGTTAATTTGGATAAAAAAGAATTACCACTTATGAATACCCGAGGTTCACGTTTGTTTCTATTGGTGACCAGGGCCGGCCCAGACACTGGGCGGCTTGGGCCTGTGCCCAGGGCAACAAATTTTTTGGGGCATCATCTAGATTCTAGGTCCTGTCTGGAGAAACCAAATCGACGGCTTGTTCTTTCTTTTTTTCGTTTTCTGTTTTGAGCGCCGATTTCGATTAAGCCACAAACCAAATCGACGATTAGCAGCTGAAATTTTCGGGCGTCATCTAGGATTCTGGTATTTGTCGATTAAGCCACAACCCACAACACAAGCAGGTATTTCTTTTTCCTGATTTCTATTTTACTCTAATTTTTGATAATAAATTGTTGTGGTTGTTTGTAAGGAGAGTGTAAGGAATTTGTGGTTTTATATGTAATATATGATTTTTTTTTTTTTTTTACAGTTTTGTGTTATTGTTAGTTATTGTTGGTTATTACTATATATTATATTTGGTTTTGTAGGTTACATATACAAATGCTATACTGCCACTTGAAAAGTATGGTGCTTTTGGTTGTGATCTCAATCTTTTAACCGATAATGCTATTATTGAAAGGTCAGTTGATTTTAACCTTTTCCTTATTTTATTGATTGATTTAACGAGAGGGTGTTTGGGATTGTGTTTTAACGCATATAAGCTGCAGGTTGAGGTGTTTGGACGACATCTATACGCTATCTTCTATTTTAAAGCACTGATTGAATAGATAAGCATTTTTAAATAAGTAGATCCCAAACACCGAGTAATGTGTCATTGTTATGAAATTGTTTTAGCTAAAGTGGAAAACTAATGATTTTATTATAAATCTAGTGTAAAATCATCCACCGCTGATGAAGATGGAATAAGGCACATCTTGCTTTGTCGTCTGATATTGGGTAAAGCCGAAGCTATTAAACCTGGTTCTAAGCAATGCCATCCAAGTTCTGATAAATTTCAGACGGGTGTTGATGATTTGGAACTCCCTCTGAAGTTGATTGTTTGGGGTACTAATCTTAACACACATATTTTGCCTGAATATGTGATAAGCTTCAAGAGCGGCGATAATGGTGTGTTATTATTTTAAATTATCGTGGTTATTGTTGGAATTTTCTCTTGTTGTTCTTATTCTTGTTTTCGATGTTAATCAGGGCATGGAATCGAGAAAGTGCAAAGTACTTTGAAGCTTACAGTTACCTTTTCTCACAGGAACGTGAAATCTCACGTCATGATATGTTAGTTGGTTTTAGAGATTTGGTTGGAGGTAAGCTATTGAAGACCATTGTGGAAGAATACAAGGAGCAGGTGATAAACTTATATTTTTGAAATTCACTTAATGATTAATCTTTAATAGCCATTTAACATTTCTAATGGTATCATTATAATGGTTGTGATCAGGGAAACTTTTTGCTTCTGTCCTCAATTTTTTGTGAATTTCAATTATTCATATTCTTCTGTCCGAAACAATCAAATATGTGAACATATACAAACATGCATTTCACGTATTACACGGCTTATAATTGAAAACTCTGAGATATTGGATAAGAGTTGATTTATTTTAGTTTGTACTAGTCTACTAGATAGTTTCGGTTGAAAGGTGTTAGGTTATGTAATAATCTGAATGCACACTGGAAAATTGGCAGTTTGAGGAAAATCTTTATACTTATCATATTATCACGACACGAAATATTGCTGTGACCCGTTAAGTGCAACAATACAAAGAAATGAACAACTAACAGAAATGAAAGGCAAGAAACTATAGACTCGAATAGACATATAGACTCGAATAGAGATCCAGGTATCTTATACTGTTAAAAAAAATAATTGATGTGTTTGCTTTGAAAAATTCAAGAAGGCATCGTTTTAGGTAAATTTTGAAGGTTGGGTTTTTCTGCATTATTTGTTTTATTAAAAGAAACTTATAGTATGATACAAGTTTAAAGGACATAATATTCTCATCTCGCCCGGGGTAGCAAAAACCATTGGACCGGCCCTGTTGGTGACTATATCTTTATATTACAAGTCATGTCAATCACTTGTTCATAAGATTTTGACTCAAATGTGCATGTCACTAAGTTCGAACCAAACCTATGAATATTTGGAGAGATTCAGTACAAATCACATAATTTTGTACGTCGATCATTTCACGTTGCATGTTATAGTTGTGTGGATCATTTCACGCGACACGTTACATAGTTTTGTGCATCAACTCACGCAACATATTAGATTTAAAAAAAAATGATTAAGAGTACGAATATTATTAATCTCTACCCGTACAACGAAAGTCAGTGCTTTCCACGATGCTAAAAACTAAATGAACAAAGTAGAGAATAAGAACCAGCATTAAGATTTTAGATAAATAAATACATTTGATTTAATACGAATATTATGTATTTTACTTATTTATATTATATATTGTTTCCAATGAGCATTGAGATATAAGTTTATGAGATTATATAGGGATTGTTTGATAATTTTTAAATTGGGAATCACTATAAGCTCTTCATATTTAAGAATAAAAAAAAGTTGAGAAAATGTATGTCGAAGGCACTTCAACGTTCAACTTCTTTCATTAGCGTTTCGTATACTAAAAGTATGAAACTACGTCTTTTGTTAATTAAGTATGAATGTCTATGAGATATTCCACACAAGTTTATGATTTCATGAATTTCATATTTGGGTGGACTATTAAAATAAAATTGCTATAATATATTAGTGATTGTCATGTAATTAAAATAGTTAACATTTACACAAATGATCATCTTATAAAATTTCTTTATTTAGCTGATATAACTAATGAGTATTTTTGTTATGAACTTCTAAGAAGTTCTTAGTAGTTTTGAGCTTATTAATTCAAATAAAAAAAAAAAAAACTCTTTACGAAAAGTCTTGTCTGAATGTAGAGTTTCAAACTTTTATTTTGAAAGATAATTAATTGATAAACGAAAACTCTTTCAAAAATAGTTAAAAAGAATATGAGTCTCTTAAGAATAAAAGTGTTCGATAAAAGCTCTAGCTACAACTTGTAGATAAGTTCTAACATGAGTTACGACGCGTGGTGCCAAACACACCCAATACGCTACGTTTATGTTCTAAACATTGCTTTCGATTTATTTACTTGACGTCATACAACCTACATTAACATTATAATCTTGTATAAAAACAGGATGAGATAAAATTCCACAAAATCCCACTATATTGTCAACTCTGCATGGAAACTATAAAGTTGGTACATTCTGTCTATTGAAATGAAGAATCCTTAAAAGACAACATTTTATTTAAGAAAAGCTAATTGTTGTTTAAGCAAAAGTTTAACTTTATTTTCCAATATATTCCCACATAGTTTACATAAAGGTGGTATGAAACTATGAATAAGAATAAAATCCTTACTAAAATGAGTGATTCCCGATTTTTGTTAGCGTGCATTTGAACGATTTGAATTGATAAACTATAAAATCCTCATGACACGCAACAAATGACGATAATATATAAGTCTCTGACGTATGATTTCTTATTGTTGTATCGATTATTTCAATCGTCGTATGATTGTAAGAATGATTGTGCTAGAAGAAGATAAAATAAATGATTGGTACGTTATATTGCAAATGATTGTTTTATATGTGAGATGCTTATTCTCTTGGAAAATGACATCCATGTTAGACGTGTAAATGCAAAAGAAAACACGAACAATATATAATGGGTAATTTCTATTAATAAAATACAATGTATTCTCATCCATTTATGTAATAAATTAGATTTTTTATATCCGCGCGTTGTGGCGAGACAAAAGTTTATAAAATTCTTTGTAAAAATGAAAATCGAAAAAAGAAATGTTAAACCAAAAATTGATTGTTTAAAAACACCAAAGATATATAAAAAGAAAAACTAAAACTGAAAATTAACTAATAACTGATATTGAGGTATCAAATCTATTTAATAGCATAATCGGAAAAGTAAAAGATAAAATCTAAAATTCGAAAGTAAAAATTAGTTAAAAAAAAGTTTAAAACATAAAACGAAAAATAAAATATAAATAAGTAGGTTGACTGCTAAGAAAAAAAATTATTATATAAAATATTAAAATATTTAAACAGGTAAACTGATCAGTAAAAAATAATATTATTATATTAATTGATAAATATTAGCTATGTATAATGTATAATGTTTTATGAAAGTTGTGAAATGGACAAATACTATGTCATAATGCTATCTTAATATATAATAAAAGAGAGTCCTAAAATACCACTTGGCAAAGTAGTAACCATTGGATGAAAATCCAACTTTAATTTGAACCATTAGATCATTTTGATGATGTCATCATTAATAATTTCATTTTATCCCCTTTTACTTTAAATAATTTAACCATTATTTTAAATAGTAATAATTAAATAAACTAATTAACCTTTCTACCTTAAATAATGTTACACTCGTATGTTAAATTAATTCTAAAAATATACAAAACATACTTTTTCTTCAAACCCATACACATTTTTAGTATAAAAAGAAACTAAAAGTTATTTTATTGTTTTACGGGTGTTATGCATATAAACGGAAAACATATCATATAAAAAATCTTTTGTTTTTTTTTCGTCCTATTTACCCAATATTTTTAGTGTTTTTTATATATTATAAAAAGAAAAGAAAATTATTTTATTGTTTTACGAGTGTTTTGCATATAAATAGAAAACATATCATATAAAAAATTCTTCTGTTTTTTTTTCCGTCCTATTTATGCAATATTTTTAGTTTTTTATATATTATAATTATTTTATTTTTAATAAGGATTTTTCCGAATTACACAGTAAATGTTTTATTTAACTTCACATTTGCTAACATAATCATTTTGTCTACATGACTAATAGCTATTAATCTTATTATATAAGTTATATGTTCTTTGTTAATATTATATATTTTTCGATATAATTCTCCGCGTATTAGGCGGGTCAATAAACTAGTTTTGCATATAAATACATTATTTGACGTAGAAGTTGATTTCAAACATATTATACATTGATATTGATATTGATATTTGTGTAAATGTAAATTACAAATCAAATATAATCGAGTGGGATTGTTGAAAATTGTAGCATTTTTTACATTGTGGGCGTGGCTTCATTAGGTGGTCATTTCAACATCATTTAAGATTTTGTAATAAGGGACGGAAAACCGACTCTATCGTATTTAATATCATATTCGTACTATCATAATCAAATTAATTTTTTAACACTACCAATATCGACAACTGAAATTAAGGTTACACAAAGGTTAGATAAACAAAGCAACTAAATTTTGCAATAATACCTTAATTAAGAATTATCTTAAAATTTTTAAAACAAGCTAAATGAAAATTTCTTTCAAAGTTTTATACTAAATGAAGACTTTTATATATGTCACTCACTATTTCGGTTGTATTTGTTTTCTAATACTTTCCCTTTTTATTATATTTGTTTTGTTTATAATCAACCGACTCCTTCAAATATGACATAATTTGTTTACGCAAACTCCTTCTATTAGGTTTTCAAATGCTTAGAGGATATATACAAGGACGGAGCCATATTCTTTTTCATGGGGCAAATTATTACTAAAAATAAATGTTGCTATGAATGATGAAATTTTTGACATGGATATGGAAAATGGGTTTTATCACCGCAACAAATGATAATAGTCTATTTTATAGGACAAAAACTAAAAAATCGTATAAAAATTTCGTTAAAAAACATTATCCCGATGCTTGTTCTAAATCCGTCTCTGGATATATGACACATGAAATTGCGAAAAGACAACACGTTTCCGAACAAAGTGTTTTTTAGGTCTCATTTAGTGCCATTCACGAAATGAATTTTTAAAAAATCAATTAATATGACCCGATCACAGTTTTGACCCGAAATCCAAACCGGACTCAAAATATTCCGTTCATGCCCAATACACTCACAGTCTCACACCAACCACCGTAAAATATCTATATCACTGTATGTATAGATTTTAAATACAATCAGCGCGATTAAACTCCACGCGCCACCAATATGCCCGCCGTTTCATACATCTCTTTCCAAACCTTACTTCACCAAATCGCTCCGGCAAACCTAACTACCACGCCGCGTAAAAATATCTCCATATCTCAATCAATAAAGTCGCCGTTATTCAATTCTCCGGCGATTAATTTCAGAAAAAACAAGGTTACGTGTAACGTGTTAGGCGAATTTGAAAATGAAGGCGTCAATGAAGCTTGTGATAAGTCGGAGGAATTCGTTACGTTTTTCCGGCAAGCTTGGCCGTATTTCAAAGCTCATCGTGGCAGTACTTTTGTTGTTCTTCTTTCTGCTGAAGTTCTCGATAGTTCGATTTTAGATCCTATTTTAATGGCAAGTTTTTAGCTCCTATCGAACTTTACTTCGAAATGTATAGTCGTGTTATATTGTATTGTATGTATCTAATTTTATATATCGTTATTGTATGTATTCAGACATATGCGACATTCATTTATCACGTTTTTAACTTTCAAATATCGTATGGTTATGTCATGCTTTTTATTAGTGTGATATAAATATTTGAAAGTTAGATATATACAATAGATACGTTCTTAAATTTTGAAATAAAGTTGGATACATTTCCAATATCTATCTAATACAAAATTGATGATATGTTGGTTGGATACATAGTACAACAGTGATATTTATAAGTTTGATATAAATAACAGTATATATTTCGAGATACTTATCCTTCTATTTGTTATATAAATATTAAATTGTTGTTGTTATGTGCTACCTGTAATTAAACTAATTGTAACTTGTATTTAACCAAATAATGATTTGATAATTTGTAGGATATTTCGCTACTTCATGGCTTGGGAATCAAGTTTGTTCTTGTTCCAGGGACACATGTTCAGATTGATCAACTTTTAGCTGAGAAAGGTGAGTCAAAAGTACTGGATGTTAAGATATATATAGTTTTTTTACGATTTATTTTACGTATATAATTGTGTTAATTAAATACTTAGGATGTGAGCCGAAATATGTTGGAAGATATAGGATTACGGATTCTGATTCTTTAAAGGCAGCAATGGATTCGGCTGGAAGAATTCGTTTGATGATCGAGTCAAAACTGTCTCCAGGACCATCTATATGTAATATTCGTAGACATGGAGAGAATAGACGGTGGCATAATAGTGTTAATGTTGCAAGTGGGAATTTTCTTGCAGCAAAGGTATAATCTTCTTTCGTTTTGTTGCAATAATTGAATAATAATATTTGTAACTTGAATTAAAAATATTAACAGAAAAGAGGAGTTGTTGAAGGCATTGATTATGGAGCAACGGGTGAAGTAAAGAAAGTAGATGTTCATCGGATCCGTGAAAGGCTGGATAATGATTCTATTGTCATCTTAAGCAACCTTGGATATTCCAGTTCCGGAGGCGTACTGAATTGCAAGTAATGCTATTTATAGAATATCGAATTTTCTTATAGGTACCTTTTGTACTGTTTGCCATGATCTAATTGAATATAAAGTAGCGAGATTATATTAACTCCTTTGAAAGTTTTGGGACCCATGATAATCAAATAACATGACCCATAATAATGTAACGAGATATGGTTTAATGATTGTGGAAGAATGGAATTTGTTACGGTCCACATGCTAGTAACTATGGCTTGCATTCTATTTACTCTAATATTAATCTGTATTTACAATATATGTTTTAGTTATTTTTGTTTCTTGTTGTAAATAACGCAGCACATACGAAGTTGCAACAGCTTGTGCTTTAGCTCTTGGAGCAGAGAAGCTTATCTGTATAATAGATGGTCCTATTTTGGATGAATCAGATCGTTTAATAAGGTTTTTGACTCTTGAAGATGCGGACATGTTAATACGCAGACGAGCTAAACAAAGCGAGGTTGCTGCTAATTACATAAAAGCCATTGGAGAGGAAGAATCTAATTCCATTCCCCCACAGAATGGAATGGCGTCCAGTGACAGTTATACTGTAACGTTTCAGAATGGTGTTGGTTTTGATAACGGAAATGGGTTGTGGTCAAGTGAACAAGGTTTTGCCATTGGAGGCCAAGAGCGGTTGAGTAGATCAAATGGGTACCTTTCAGAATTGGCCGCCGCTGCTTTCGTCTGCAGAGTAAGTTATTAAAGTAATTGAGATTTACAGTACCATTTAAATTAACTTTTGTTAATTGGGGTTTTGTATGTACACTAGGGAGGTGTCCAGAGAGTTCATCTGCTAGACGGGAATACCGGTGGAGTGTTACTGCAGGAACTGTTTCAAAGAGATGGAGTCGGGACTATGGTTGCTAGGTATGCATAATTAATAATAAAAATTAATTGAATATCAAGAAACATAAAAACTGCGTTGATGTTTATTTTTTTACTTTGCAGCGATCTGTATGAAGGTACGAGGATGGGAAAGAAGGAGGATCTTCGTGGAATAAGACAAATCTTAAAACCTTTAGAAGATTCCGGAGTTTTGGTCAAGAGGACAGATGAGGAGGTTTGCGTTAATTCATTTTTTAAATAATATATACTAAATCTATTAACTTAATTGTACATTATATTTTGTTTTTAGCTACTTAAAGCTTTGGATTCTTTCGTTGTGGTGGAGAGAGAGGGCCAAATTATTGCATGTTCTGCTCTGTTCCCGTTCTATGAAGATAGATGTGGGGAGGTTGCTGCTATCGCGGTTTCTCCCGACTGTCGAGGTCAAGGACAAGGGGACAAATTACTTGGTATGATTATTAACATTTATTTTCATATTACGAATTGTTTTTTTGCTCATTTATTTTGCTATAAATTGGTATGCGTTGCAGATTATATCGAGAAGAAAGCATCTTCCATAGGTCTGCAAAGGCTTTTCTTGCTAACAACCCGCACAGCAGATTGGTAGGTTTTTACTTCAACGTTTTGTTCCTCAAATGTCTCGTATGAATTGTAATTTATGACATATGTTTTCTTATTTTGACAGGTTTGTAAGGCGAGGATTCTCAGAGTGCTCGATTGAATGCATACCAGAGGAAAGGAGAAAACGGATAAATCTTTCGCGTGGATCCAAGTACTATATGAAACAACTGCTACCGGACACCAGTGGAATCCGTGTTAATAGTATGTTTGCTTAAGTAGAGTTTGTGTTAATAGCTTGTCAGGTATTATGTGATGATTTTATATCTAAATGATTGTTGATAGGTTTTTAACTGTTGTCTGGAAAGATGTTTCCAAGCCTGAATCCGGCATCATGAATAAGCTTTAAAGGAGCTTGCATAATGCACTCGTTTCCTAGTGGATGTGGATCCCGTCAAAGGGTTAGGCCTGCAAAGTCCAGAAAACCGATTATTCATAAGCCTGAGAATATATCTGCTACTCCTAGCGAAGAAAGCGGTATGGAAATTTGTGTACCTGATCCCCCTACAACATTAGCTAGACCATCGAAAAATGGTAGTTCTAAGAGGTCAATGCCAATGCCAAGGTCATATCAACTCATTCGTCGTTGTATTTGCCTTTTCCTTTTAATTTTTTTTTTTTTGCAACTAGTTTAAATATACAAAATAAGAGCTATATCATATTACGAATCGATGTAGGCTGTAGCATATCAAAAGTGAAAACACTTGGTAATTACATCGAAACTTTTTTTTATAACTCGTTTGACCAAATTCATCTCTTAGCGATAGTAATAGATTTTATCTGCCCAAACTGACCTGTGGAGTAACTCCACAGTAGAGACTAAAAATGGTCCGATTAACATCTATGTCGAAGAAAACCTCTAGTAGCGACCAAGAGTAAGCCCATCAAGTCTGAACATGCCAAGTAATATGTTATTCGTAACTTTGACCCCCTCACCTTGATACATCGAGATAGATACTAATGTATTGTTTAACTTTGACCAAACTATAATTTACAATACCTTCCAAGTTATATAAGTCGTTGCATAGTTTTTACCACAGTTTAAATATACCGTTGGAAAACAAATTATTCCTAAAAACGACTACAATCTATCTTCATGTCGTGACCATTCTGGTATGTTTGAAGATAATTCTCTCGTTGTGCTTCTAAATCCATTTGGTGATAAATCATCTCCATCACTCCTATGTGAGCTTGCCACTCTTAACTCTTTTCTTGGAACGGGTTGTAACCGACTCTTGTTTTTCATCTACAAATGAAATGAACGTTTTAAGGTGTCCAGATGGCTCAGAAAGATCGGGTTTGTGTTTAGTATACTGGTATATAATCTGCACCAAGTATATTAGAAGAGCAATAAGGCAAGCTAGTCCACACATGAAGAAAAGGCCTTTGAAGCTATTTAACTCGAGCTGGTCAACTGACCCAACTTGGCTCCTTGTGAACTGCATGCACTTCCTACTAGCCACTTGTCGTGGATCCTTTGTAGCTCTCCATTTTCCGACATTGCCAGAATGGCATTCGATATGTCTACAGACAGAGGAGAGTCCCGTTTAAAGGCCTATAACAAATCAAGAACAAAAAAATTACCCTCTTTAACTCTAAAAGTAATACATATATAGCTTATATAAACTTACGAATCCCCATCCATTTTTAGTGAATTCTTGGCCGACTATGCTGAACTGACAACGGGTTGAAAGGAACAGTTCAATGTATGGACGTTCATCAACTATTGCAACTACACCGCCATTGTTAGGACCATCTAATAAGGCCTTTTCATAGTCCTCTGGTAAACTAAGAGGAACGAGTCTCGTTTCAGAAATACCAAGTTCGTTGACCAGATAGTTTCTGACAAATGAATTTTGTTGGTACCCAATTGGATCTTCGATTGATATTAAACTATTGATTCCTTCGATGGGAGAAGAAAGTTTCTGTACGGTCAACATTGAGGTGAGACTTGCAGTATAACTAGAGCTGATTATTAGAACCACGAATAACCATAGTATTAATACGAGTCGGCCAAGAGTGCTCATCATTTTCTCTTCTGCATTAACCGTGCTCAAAGATCATAAGCTACTTATAACGTTGAAATGAAAGAAAACCTAATATTATTCTTACTGGTGATGAGCAACTTACTGTGGGAGAAAAATAAGGTCGAAAAGCTAAACCTGCATAGAGGAAAACACACTGTTAGCGGAAAAGTAGGAAGTCGTAACGATCTGTTGTTTAGAAGGCCCTCGAAATTCATCGTTTATGCGATGTTCTAAAATCCAAATGACTACTCCCACAAGTAGAAAAAAGATCCCAATGACACACCATAAATCACCAGTGAAAGGCATGAGAAAAGCCCAATTTCCAGAGTTTAGCCTCCTCACTGGAGCTACGACAACCAGGCCAGACTCGATATACGCCTGTGTAAAATCTGCCATTCGAGTTCGGTTGGTGATGATAGCAATATCTCCCACTGCACCATCATAAACCTACAGTTATATACAAAAACTTAAATAGTTTAGCAACTATTAAAAAATATAATAGAACTGATGAATCAAGTACGGAAAACTCACACCGGCATGTATAGAGCTTATGAGATTGGTGTCTCTTGGGTTGTCATGACCATCTCCATAGGAATAGAACTTATATGGGACAGCATTCGGTAGCAGTTTTATTGCTGATATAAACACATCAACGCAGTATCCTCTGTATGTATCGTTGCCCTTAACTTCTTTCAAAAACTCCTCGAAACTAACTCGATGTGGAATCCCGATTTTCAAGTGATTTCCACCCTGCGGAAAAGTCCACCCACGTGGCTTTTCGATGGTTTCACCAGGCCAAATTACTTTAAGCAGCATCCCAGATGAACTAGACCCGTTTGGAATCTTTGTTTGAAGTCCTTCGGGGGGGGGAGAACTGGACAAACCCGAAGAGTTTGACCAATACCCAACTGTCCTAAAGCCAGTACCAATCACATTAATAACTTTAAATGCTGGTGAAACCATGTTTATGTCAGAAGTGAACTCAATTGGTCGTGTTGTTCGGCTCATTTTGACCTGTAAGATGTTTTCAAGCAACAACTTCCCTCCATTAAATATACTAGAATCAAGATTCGTGAATTTGCCTTGTGAGTCGTTTAATTTAGGAAGCTTCGAGAAGGAAATGTTTCCACCTTCATTAAAGAAATTGTCAAGAGCGCGAGCAAGGAGCCAAATTGTGTCGTATGCGTACAAAGAATACGTACTCATACCCAATGTTGTCAAGTTTTCCCACTGGGTTGTAAACTTTGTTTTAAGCTGTGAATCTTTTATGTATGATCTCAATGCAATAACTCCTTGCATAGAAGCAATCGTTGTTTTTGGGAGTGGTGAGCGTATGTCGATTACAGTAGATAGCCAATTAGTTGTGATCCAAACGTACCCGCTAACCATCATACCAAGATATTGACCAACTTCAAGTATATCTAATCCATAATCAGCGTAAGTGTGAACAATAAGAAGCAACTTGACGCAAGACGTTTCTTATGTCTACATGTGTTGCTCCGGGCTTGATAGGTGCTTTGTGGAAAATTTTACATCTTTTAGTAGCTAATTGATCAGATAATGATGTTATTCCGTTCCTCCCATGATTATCGTCTATGTAAATGGCTACCACTTGTCTCCATTCATAGTATTCCACTATGTCTGCAATTGCGCTCATTTGGAAGAAATCACTAGGAGTTGTTTGGACAAAGAATGGATATTGAAGCGAGGTTAATGTAGGGTCCGTGGCTGTGAAAGATAGTAGCGGGACTTGGAGCTCGTTTACCACATTTGAAATCATAGGAGCTAAGACGGATGATTGTGGACTTACTAACGCTACACTTTCCGTCTCCATGAACTGTAAAGCTGTAGCAACAAAGGTCACAAACAGTCATTATTTTTTCTTCAAGTGGAAAGGTCTCAATGGGTTCAAACTTCATCAGTTGGGGATATAACTTTTAACGTTTCTTTCATTTCAAGATATTAATTATCTTCGATAGAAATTCCAGTATATTTTTTTTGGAGTAAATGACTCATCTTCGATAGAAATTCTTTGTAATTCGTATTTGTAGTTTGAAGTATATTCATTAATCAAGGACGAAGTTTGTCTATCTATTGCGATTTTATTGTCTCAGAATTCCAAACAGCTTGACTAAGTTATTGTATAAAAATTGATTTAATTATTCTTTTTTCTTATTTTGACATATAATGCTGTAAAATGGTGTGGTTCATTGGTTTCTATGTTTCAGACATTGAAATAAGAGGTCACAAGATCAAGGTGTGGTGGTGGTGATAAAATGCGGTCCTAATTAGTTTAATGGTGTACAGAGACATACTCGGTGTTGTGTCTGAATGGGTCTCGATAGTAAATTAATCTTTAGTCAATAATCAAATCCCCTTGATCTTTTGTGGGATAAAAATCAACAAGTCGAGAACATATTGAACGGGTAGAAAGCAAAACAACAAAAGCATTTAGTGGCCATCAACTTCATCTCAAATTCAACTTGAATTTGGAGAAGAGTAGAAAAGTCTATTTTCTTATCTCCATTTACTTAAAAATTAGAATCGTATGCTCTTATGTCCACCAGGTAAGGTGCTATTTCCACCCAAACCACTCGTTTTGCCGCACACTATTTCTCTCTCTCTCAGAGAACAATTAAAAGTACTACGAGTAATCTATTGAACTTTAGAACAACAATTCAAACATGCATCAGAAACAATATATCTGATCAAACCTCCCCATAACCCAGCCCCTACCCATACAAAATTTAATTGTGGCTATGTTGTGATTGTTGAACCGGCGGAAATCCATACCGCTGTTGAGAGGGATATCCACCATAAATTACGAAAAAATAAACATGTAGAAAGCAAAGAGAACCACAACAATCTGGTACTTTTGACTTTTTGTTGTCCAAACTACCCACACATATAACAGTTATCATGGTTAAATCAATCATACTCATCTCAGATTCAGTTTGATTTAAGATATGACTATCTTCTTTATTTGTAAACCTTACATTAGTCTCCGCTTATCTCCAAGTAAAGTGCAAGTTCCACCCAAACCACTCGTTTTGCTATTACAAACACTCGTCTACATCTTATATTACTGTCTCGAGACCCAAGTAAACAGCTGCTACTAATGAAACTTTTTACCATCACTTTTTGGTACTAAAATTTGATCAATCATATTCATACCAATGTAACAAATAAGGTTAAAAATAAACAAATAAAAGAATACATGTACAAAAAAAAAGCAGATAATTGCAAATTTTAAAATTACACAATTGTTTTTTTTATCTATTAAGATAATAGAAATGATAATTATTACAAGGCAATCCACACCTTCTACTTTTTCTTAATGAAAAACTAGCATCCTAAACAAAGCACATTTATCATTATTACCTTTTAAAAGCCACCGCAACCACCACAACCACCACCGTCCGCAGCATCCGACACCATATCTCCAATCAACAAACCGCCCAAAGCTCCTCCTAACAATCCAGCACCTAGCCCCATACCAAACTTATTCTTCTTCTTAGGCTGTTGCGCTTGTTGTACTGGCGGATATCCATACCCTGGCTGCGGTGGTGGATATCCACCGTATCCAGGTTGCGGTGGAGGATATCCACCGTAACCTGGTTGTGGAGGCTGAGCATAACCGCCGTAAGGCGGTTGCTGCTGATGCTGGTAGGCATATCCAGCTTGTGGCTGAGGATATCCTGCTGGAGCAGGATAACTCACACCTCCTGCCGGTGGATAAGCTGCAGCAGGTTGTGGATAACCTGCTGGAGCAGGATAACTCACACCTCCTGCTGCTGGAGCTGAAGCAGGCGCCGCCGTAGGTGGATACGGCGGCGGATACATAGAACTAGATCCAGAAGCAACAGCTGGATAAGCTGTTACAGGCTCATCAGATTTGTTAGGTTTAACAAACTCCTCCGATTTATTCGGTTGTCCAGCAGGATACGCCGTTACATGATCAGTAACGCCGTTAACTTTTTCATCAAATTTATAAGAAAAACTCAACTCACCTTTCGGTTTACCAGACGGTTTCCTAACCTGATAACTAACAAACTGCAACGGTTTTCCACCAGATCCATCAATCAATTCCTTCACCGGAACGTGTACCTCACCTACATCCTTATCACCAAACATTCCTTCTGTTTTAATCTTGACAACAAGCGTTAACCTGTTCTGCAAAGCAGCGGATTCATCGATCTGAAATTTCATCGAGTAATTCCACGTCGGATTCGCGTCGCCGTCGACGTCCACGTGAGTTTTTTGCTTCTGATCGTGGCCTACACCGCCGGAGATGTATACGACGGCGTATACGTCCATTTTGCCGACGAGGTTGAGTTTGTTGAGGCCTTTTGCTGAGATGATTGTTAGGTCTAATGATCTGTTATTCGCCATGATTGATTTGATTTGATTGAAAAATTGGAATTGGACTTGAAGAGAGTGAAATTGGGGGTTTTGGTGAATGAAATGAATTATATACAGATATAGATATAGATATAGATATAGATATAGATATAGAAAGAGAAGACCGAGTTGTTAGTTAATATTACACGGAGAAGTATATGAGATGAGAATTTCAAGGAAACGAATAAAGTTTCACCCGGAAAAAATATCTAACTATGTATGTCCTAATATATAGTTTTTAGTTTTATGTTAGGTAAAATCTTTACCTCTATTTAGGAGAAAAATCATAAAAATAATTAGCTAAACATATCTTTATTTTAAAACTAGTTATGAAAATAAAAGTTTTTACCTTAAATTTTTGTTGCGAGAATTAAATATTGATAAGTTCCGTTATCATATATAACAATAATAATTAGATTTTAGATATTTGACTTTGATTATTTGCATTATAATTCCTCAAAGTTGATTGATTAAATTTAATTATTTTATTTAATTACTTTATTACATTTCCGTTCCATTTATCTTTTAACAATTATTTCTATCAAAAAACACGGACATATCAAACCTCGTTAAAATCAACTTTCAGTTTTTGACATATTGATACTTAATTAAAAATAGTTGCATGAATATTGCATACAACTTTTATATTTGTACGTGTGAATGTGTGATCATAGACGGAATGGAGGTCCAGGGGGCTGCGGTCCTCCCAAAGTTCGGGAAAATCGTGCGTTTTCATTACCTGAATCCGATGAATTATCAGTTTACTGTGTGTGCATGGACCACTGCAGCGTTTCGGCCCCCGTTTAAAATTTTCATGTTCCGTTTATGCGTATGATGTTTGATTTGAATTCATTAAGCAACTAAATACATTTGTCTACCATATTGATGAATCTTGAAATATAAATAACTTGACAAACATAATTTAATTATAACTAGGTGACTGTCGTGCGTTGCACGAGTTCGAAGTCGTTTGACATTTTTTACAAAACGTGCGCGATGGTGTTTTTTATAAACGGTGCACGGTTGTTGTTGGTTATATACATTACATAGTGTTTGCAAAGTGTTTAATCTTGGAATATTGAAAAACATGAACGTTTGTGAAAGCCCAATCCAAAAACCATAAACCAGGCCCAAAATAAATATTAAAAATTGAATGTGAAGCCCAATCCAAAAACCATAAACCAGACCCAAAATAAATTAAAAAACATAAATAGCACACACCGATATGCACATTCAAATTTTAATTAGGATACTAATATGTTGTTGACAACTTGCCATATGTAATCACAAGGATACAAATAACAATTTTACTTCATACAATTGAATATTCGAGAAATGCCTTATTAAAGTGTTTACTTAAAACTTAGTCTAAGTTATTTTGAACAATGAAAATGACGTATACGCGGTATTGATGATGTATAATTCTTTGTTTTTCTTTTGTTAAAGTTTTTGGGGCCATCTCATTTTTCAAAAATATAAAATTTTAGAAAGACTACGACTTTGACTATGTAATTTAATAATATTTTAAGGGAGACGTATAAAATTTAAGTTTTTGTGTAAAAAGTTTATACAAAATAGGTCTGACAGGAGTCCAAGTATCCTTCATCCCCCCTTCTCTCCGTCACTGCTTATTACTTGACAGATTGTTAGATAATATAACTATGAACATACTTTTATTAACGTTTAGATTTCGACAATAACATTAAATATGCAAGTTTAGGTGTTTAACCAAAGAGTGCTGATCACTTGAGTGTGGTTATCATTTGCCATTTTATGCACTATGGTTAAAAAAAAGTTATGGCACGTCTATGTTAGACATGAATACTATTTCTTACGGACTAAAATTGTGTTACTAATAAAAGGAAGGTTTATAGTCTAATGGCATATAAGTTGGTCCATCAATTTGGAGGTTCCGAGTTCAATCTTATCCTTCGGTAGTGCTTCTAAATTCTAATAGACGGATTAGGTCAATATCCCCTGGTCAATATCCCCTCGCTCAACTATATTTATGCTATTTGTTAATTTATATTATCAAAATCGTTATCGTCAATGATCAGCTTTTGACAAGCTTATGTTAACCATTTATACAAGTTGTAATTAATTATTCGTAATTAGTTGTTTGATTCATGAACTAAAATAATGTGAACAATACAGATCATGAATAGTAAAGTGACAAATTCTTTAATTTTTTTAACATGCATTTTAAACCATAATCATTGAACTCCAACTCCAACTCCAACTCACTATTCCAGGTGTTTGCAATATCTGTTATTATAGTATTGATTAAATATTATCTATCATCTATCATTGATTTCGGTTGGGTCGATTTATGTTTGTTGTTGCAATAGTTTAGGGTCGTTTCGTTGAGGTCTTCAATGTATTTGCTAGAGTCGTTGTAAGTTTAGAGTTGTTGTGGACTCGTAGTGAAGAAATATTTCAGTCCTTGTATATGCTAGGTTCGGTGTAAGTTTAGAGTCGTTGTAAACTCGTGATCGGTGGAAAATTTTGGAGTGATGTAATTCCTAGCATCTTAATGGTCTTTATTATAGTTATTAATTAATTGATATTATTGTTTTTTAACAAAAAAATTATATACATTTAAGGGTTTATCTAATTTAGAGTTGTAATTTGACACATAATTCTTTGTGTTGTGTTCGGGTTGGGGTTACCAACCTATCATCCCTAGTCACCCGAACTTTTAATATCAAGATAATAAGTTTTATAAAAACATGTCGTCACACCTTTTTTTAATGTTACCTTGATGCTTATATTGCTATGTAACCGATGAATGCATAAGGCATTATTAATACGGGTGGAAATTATTCTATGTTGTACAATAATAAAAACAAGAAGGGCCGGAAATTATTCTATGTTGTAACTAATATCGTTTCAAGTATTTACGGAAATGCAATGAGGGAGATAGCTTTAGATTTCTAGTGAATCTTTTAAGCCGAAATGATGGTGGTTTTGACTGGTTTCTTGACTCTATTCGTGCTAGAAAGACGTTAAAACTATATACAATGTCTTGTAACTCTTGTTTATCCAACAAAGTAAGCAAGGATACGATGTGTGAAGTCGAAGCCAATTTCGGCTATACATCTTTTACGAATGTTTTTGCCTACATAGTACTGTTATTATCAGTATTTTTATTACCAAAACTATTATCTCATTTTCATTGGGTAATTGGGAAGACAACTGGACGGCCCATTGGGCTACTCACCATGTTTTTTCCTCCCCTATATTTTTCATTAATTGGGCCGATTATATCGATTTGCTTCAAAGTTTGATATTTAATGATTTACGTTAACCTTAAATCAAATGAGTTAAATCAGGTTTGAATAATGACAATTTTTAATATCAGATAAGAAATATCGGTAACCGATTGTATAACAAATAGGTTTTCATAATCAGACAGTCGGCTTGACACTTAGAGTTATGGATATGTAGTTCATGATACCGAGTGAAATAAAGTAACCAATTCAGACAAGGACCATCCTTAGTCTTTGAAACGTTTTGTATCAAGATATGCTCATCTTATCAACAATACATAAACGAGATATAAACCATGGAAAATAGTTTTCAAAGTGTTCATCATTATCATGTATGTAAGATATTAAATTAAAACTTAAACATAGGTAGCAATGAAGTTATATGTTATTGATTGTTTATATAAAAACCCAACTCTATTAATTTAAAGATGATACAAAATAAGAATATGGACATATGATTAAGGATGTAGCTCTTTTTTATTAAGCCATAATTTTGAAAACATTAGCATCGTTGAGGTTTAGTAAGCCCTAATTTTGGTGTTGGGTACTTCGGATATATAAACTTATTTTATACTCTGTATTTTGAGTGGATATATATATATATATATATATATATATATATATATATATATATATATATATATATATATATATATATATATATATATATATATATAGATTGGGGTTCAATTGGGATCTCTTTTTTGTTAGAGATCCAGGGATCACCTTCTCAGCCACAAGATCAGCTAAATTTTGTGGCTGAGATTAAAAGTTTGACTTTAAATGAATTATAAGGAAAAGACACGGAGGGGCAATATAGTCTTTTTACCTTTTTCTCTTTTTTAGTCCACGCGCTCCTCTTTTAACAGGTTTCTTATTTGAACCACAATTGAACCCCATTATTTTTAACCTAATTTTTCCGAATTGAGAATCGTCAATTGAACTCTAATTCGTCAATTGAAAAACGAGATAAAGCTCTTCTTATCATCAAACTCTTCGGATTAAACATGTCATCCATAGGTAATTTTTTGATTTCTTTTATCAACTGTTTTATACATTTTTTTTTTTTTTTTTTTGGTTTATTCAGTCACATGTGATTTTGTTTGTTTTTTTTATTTTTGTGTTGTTCTTTTGTAGGTCGGACTCGTAGAAGTGAACGGATATTCAAAAGAATTGGTTTGAGTAAATTTAAAAACACACCCAGTACTCCTGTTGTTATTGAAGATGTTGTTAATGGTAATGTATCCAGTTTTTGTGTATATATTTTTTTATATGATGTTTTTTGTTTTATTTTTTCATGAATCTGTATACATTTGTTTGTTCTATGTTTTTATTTTGCAGCTGAAGCACAATCACCTGTGACTGGAGCACAATCACATGTGATTGAAGAACAATCACCTGTTTTTGAAGAACAATCACCTGTTTTTGAAGAACAATCACCTGTGATTGAAGAACAATCACATGTTTTTGAAGAACAATCACCTACTCCTGTTGTTATTGAAGATGTTGTTATTGGTAATTTATCCACTTTTTGTGTATATATTTTTTTTATATGATGTTTTTGTTTTATTTTTTCATGAATCTGTATACATAGTTACATGTGTTTGTGCTATGTTTTTATTTTCCAGCTGAAGCACAATCACCTGTTTTTGAAGCACAATCACCTGTGACTGGATCACAATCACCTGTGATTGGAGCACAAGCACATATGTTTGAAGGTCCATCTTATGTTTATGACACTACTGTTAATGAAGGTGAGAAAGAGAAGACAACGCAGGGTATGTCTAAGAAGTACACAAGAAGTAAGATTCTTGAAGAAATTAGAACTTCATCCCTTTGTCGTTCTACAAGGACTTCTGTTATTAAACCTGATGATTTATCAAGAGGGAAAGAGGTTGTTTCTAAAAGGAAATTAGTTTGTGTTGGTGATGTTGATGATTCTGTTTTGGTAAAGGTTGCTAAACCGAAGAAATTTTTAGCTATTAGAACTCGCATGTCCCCACATAGTTTATTCATTGCATTGAATAATTTAAGTTTAGAACAGAAGATTTGTTTAAAAGAAATGGGTTTTGGTGGTTTATACAAGATGCCATGTGATGGGCTTCCCGCACATATTGGTCATTTTGTTGTCAATAATTTTAATCCAAGGAATATGACTTTCAAGTTGAAGAATGGCGTAATTAATATAAATGAGGGAGCTGTTCATGAAATTCTTGGTATTCCTTATGGTGGGTTGAACATTTGTGATTTAAATGAACTTCCTATGGAGGATCGACCTTTAATTAATCAGTGGTATTCTCAGTTTCTATCTGGCAATAAAGTTCGTGCAACTGATATCTGCAAAGCTATTGTCAATTCTTCTGAAGCGGGAATTCTGTTTAAACTTAATTTTCTGGTCTTGTTTTCAAATACAATGGTTGGGTGCCCTAGTTCCGGTTCCTGTGACGTTAAAGTTTTGAAGTTTTTGGACGAATCTGTTGATATTTCTTCTTTAAATTGGTGTCGTTATATTTTAGATTCTTTGGCTCATAGTAAAAGTGGATGGCAGAAATATGGGAGTCGTTTATATGGTGGTCCACTTACTTTTCTTGTTGTAAGTTATTTTCTTTTCTTTATCATTCTTATTATCTATTGTTTTATTGTTATGTTACTTAATAAATTTTTGGTTTTTATATATAGCTTTTGTATTTTGATTATGTGAAATTCCACTTGGATGACATACCTCGTGGGAGACCTGCAATTCAAGCCTGGAGTATGGATAAAATGAAGGCTAGGCAAGATCTTGAAATGAAAGAAGGAGGGTTTGGGATTTGGGATTTGCAACCTGATTATAATCAGTTGATCATGAACGAAGATTTTGCGGTTGATGTTAGTTTTTTTACTTCTTCTTTTATAAACATTTCCCTGAAATGATTAATCACCGGTGATTTTATTAAAATTAAGTCACTGAAATGATTTAAACTGGTGTTTATTATATAGTAATCACCGGTGATTTTATTATATAGTAACATTCTATAGTTAATCACCGATGATTTTATTAAAATTAAGTTACTAAAATTATTAAACTGGTGTTTTGTTTATAAGATAAAATATAAGGGCTTATTAGCTTATTGAGTTTTCTTTTAACTATTTGTTTTCAATATTTATTCTTTTTCTGTGTTTTTTGTTATTTTGATTTTTTTTGCGTTTTTTTAGGATATGGTGCGTAAACTGCAGTCGAAATTTTCCGTTTTGTTGGATGATAAAGATGATATAATGTCATATCTACAAGAAGCTGTCCACAAATTTCCTCTTCATCCAAAAATATTGGATTTTAAAGAGTTGTTTAAGTCTGTTTTTGTTTGTGATGATGATGATATTGAAGATGCAGTTCAAGGAGGTGTTTAACCATTAGTTGTTCTTTGTTAAGTAGTTTGTTTGTTTTTAAGTAGCTTTTTTATGTAGCTGATTTATGTTATTTGGATACTTTTTTATGTAGCTTTTTTATGTAGCTGATTCATGCTTTTTGTGTAGTCTTATCATATATACATGTGTAGGAATCACATGTGATTACTTTATTTTGTTTTTGTTACTGTTTTTCATTCATGCTTTTTGTGTAGTCTTTATCCTATATACATGTGTAGGTATCACATGTGATAACTTTTATTTTTGTTTTGTTACTGTTTTTCATACACGCTTTTTGTGTAGTCTAATCCTATACACATGTGTTGTCTTAAATAGAAACAGTCATACAGTATATAGAATCATAATGGGAAATTTTTTCAAAAGAAACTCCCAAACACCAGTTTAATCATTTTAGTGATTTAATTTTAATATAATCATAGGTGATTAACTATAGAATCACAGGTGATTAACCTACCTTCTTAGGCTACATGTAGATATTGATTTGGTTAAATGTTTTCAAAACTTACATGGTTAAAAATTATAGAGAAAAACATATATTTTAATAAAATATAGACAGCTTATACGCATTGTTCTTTTCCGTACTCAGACTTCCAGACTTCCAGAGCGTAGAATTTACTGTCTACGGCACATTTTCTTCTTGTTCGGAATCTGCAATTAAGATAAGATTATGACATATACCAGAGTACATACGTGAAAAGCACGTCACATATAGTTTTGCAAAATACCTAAAAGTTTTAGAATGACATCACGAGCTGCCAGTTGATATATTTTGTAAAAAGATTTGTTACAAAAAATATCAAAGAATAAGAAAATCATCAAACCTCTTTGATAAATTCCAAGGCATCATTTTCAACCATCTGTTGTAATGTAATATATGCTATCCTTGACACGTCCTCTTCCGCCATCTTAATCTTCTGAAAAGTATTCGGAGACGTGATTGTGAGGCAATCATATGAAACAGTTGATCTGAACTTTGGCATATGGACACAGCCTTCATTTTTAGTTGTATACACTGGGTATTTTTTTCCATTCTTTTGAGCATTTTCGTTTAGAAGAGATTTCCACATTACATGGTGATTTGAACCTAAAAAGAATGAAGATATTTTGCTTTATTAGTGTTTGTTACTGTTGTTTCTAAACACACGTGGGTGCTTAACCATACCGTTCGGGTTTGGATGATTCATCCCGTGGATACCACTAGAGCTTTCAGCTTTGGGGCT
The DNA here is from genome assembly GCA_910822075.1 of Senecio squalidus. Classification (NCBI taxonomy): domain Eukaryota; kingdom Viridiplantae; phylum Streptophyta; class Magnoliopsida; order Asterales; family Asteraceae; genus Senecio; species Senecio squalidus. Next base: position 41,413,002 of record CAJVGC010000592.1, on the reverse strand, counting down.
CACTAGAACAGAAAGGGGGTTCTGTAGTTTGCCAGATGTGATTTCCTTAACCATACCGTTCGGGTTTGGATGATTCATCCCGAGGATACCACTAGAGCTTTCAGCTTTGGGGCTCACTAGAACAGAAAGGGGGTTCTGTAGTTTGCCAGATGTGAGTTGCTTATAGGTACTTTGAAATGCTTGGTCGATCACCAAAATGTTTTTTGGTATTACAGCCTTTGCACAATTCGCCGGTTGATGAAATGGGTCCTCGATCTGTAATCACCGATAGTAATAAAATTAGATCAACATATTTTATTTGACAGAGAAAAGTGTCTGCATGTCAACCCAACCCGACCCCGATAGAACTAGTTCCCTCTGAACCCATATTGACATGTTACTCAATCCGCCCATCCACATAAATAAGAGAGAGAAGACGTACAAATAGAGCATATTTGGGAGGATAATCGATTTTTTCCCATTTTCCATTTTTTGTACTAATTTTTCGATGCTGACCCCTCACACTTATGCCGCAGAACTGAAAAACAACAAACAAACAGAGATTATAGCGATTTTTAAGAACACATAAACAAATTATAAGAATCTTACCTTTTCAAGAAATGAAATAAAAAGATCATACAACGAGCTTGTGTTAGGTATTCTTGACATATTAGCTTTAAACCTGTCTATGTTGCTACTACAAATGTTTTCGATATTTTTCTCAGCAATAGCTCTCACACCTGTTTCACAAATTGTTGCCGTATTAGTTTTTCACAAAATGCATTTCATTTTCCAAACACATAAAAAACAAATACCTGTAAGATCATCAGCCATGTTCCCTGGGTAAACTTCATTAAGAGGGGGTAGAAGGGGAGGGTCACAAGTCTGAAAGAAACGAGATTATAAAACCAATACACGAAAACAAAAAATTGGAGACAGAATCGTAAACATATATGTGATAAACAGTAGAAATGGTAAGAATAACCTGAAAATGGAATATAACGAGTAAGGTAAGGGAAATCGAATTGAAAGTTCCGGTTTTAGGATCATTGATATTCTGCGCTTTTGCCCATTCTTTGACCTACATATTATCATTAATAATAAGCATATGATAATATGAAAACGTTC